>CM042249.1:42950907-44150907 GCA_023566225.1 Romanogobio albipinnatus
GAATGGGTATTTAAACTGGGTCATTCATGTAGTAGAAATGTGAAATTATTTTTGAATTTGGTGCCTTCTAGACCGAGAAAAGACAGAAAATGTATATTTGGCTCATGTGGATGAAAGACAACAACTCCCAGAATGCACTTGCTTTGCTGCCCAACGAGGCCACTCCCAAGCCACTGGTTACATCTCTTGCCCACTGTGGCACCGCCCCACTGTCGTTTTGATTTTCATAGTAATAAAATCATTTTGTTTAGTCAGAGAATAGACACTACAATTAAAAACTGAACGTGTCTTTTCAATAACGTGTGAGTGAGCCGAACGAAAGTCACGACACAAACGCAGCAGGAGTCAGATTTCATTCATCACGAGAGCGAAGAGCTGAGCAGAGCTGAGGTAAGCGCAGCTGTCATTCTCAGCGCGTGTCCAGTCTGGCGTGTTTTCAGATCCCATATGGAAGCTACACTTTCATAGGAATTCAGTGAAAAGTTGAAACACTGACTTTTCTCTGCACCACTCCTTTTTGAAAGCCCGAGGCCGAGCCGAGCGCATTTACATTCTGTGTGTGAGAACTCTCCCCTGTGGGCGGGTTGTAAACATGTGGAACAGCTCCTTCTACTGGCTGTAGTCTTTAGGCTCTGGCCAAAAATCCTCAAATGACGCAAAATGAAGATATTTGCGTCATCAGAGGATTTTTTCCAGAAATAAAATGCATAATTCTCTCGTCTCAGGGGGATATGAGGGGGGAAAGTACCATAATTTGAATATACTACCGGGTTTCTACTGATACAAAGCTTAATGCTAAATCACTGAAGTTACCCTTTAATGATAACAACATCAGCATTGCGTGACTGTGTATTTAGTGTGTATTAGCGTAACCTGTAGATTTCAGTTTCCGTACAGTCTAATCTTTTACTTTAGACTGCGGGCGAATCTCCAGTTGTCACTGATGATTGTTGTTTGGACCTTTCTGGATTACAATCCACCATAAAAATGATACATTTAATTATTCCAGCTACTGTGAGAAACGGCTCTCTCATCATGAATCCTCACATGCGATACTACTAGCCGGACTCCCTTCTTTATGTATAAAAGATGTGACGTAATAACGCAAAGACATGCTCAAATTTCCTGTGGAAATCCACCAGTACCACTACATTTAAATTATAACACATTATTACAAGCTTACTGTTGTGAATCGGCTATGGTAAGGAGATTTAAAGGTCCCGTTCTTCGTGTTTTTTTGAAGCTTTGATTGTGTTTACAGTGTGCAATATAACATGTGTTCATGTTTCGCGTGTAAAAAAACAGTATTTTTCACACAATGTACTTATCTGTACATCGCTGTTTTCACTCTCCTAAAAACGGCTGATGAGTTCCTTGTTCTATGAAGTCCCTCCTTCAGAAATACGTAACGAGTTCTGATTGTGCCAGCGTTTCCGGTGTTGTGATTCGACAGCAGCTTAGCGCACGTTGTACGGAAAGGTCACGCCTCTTAACGGGAGATGTATGCGGCTATGCGCTCAATGATCTCTACAGCGTCCCTGGGAAAGCCAAACAAAGGTGATTTGACTCCGGGATGAAAATAACAGCGTCTCGACGACATGGCGACAAACACACTGAAACGCAGCACTTCCTTTTCTCCACGCGACCGTCCTCTTCTCCACGTGGGACAGCAACAAGACCACGCCCCCTTTTTTGCGTATTCTTGTGGGCGGAGCTTAGTCTGTTCTACTGTTCTACTGACGTAATCAATGAAGGAAGTACCAGGATGTAGTCCAAGCCGGCCGTTCGCTGTAGGCTTTGAAAGGGAACTTCTGTTAAATAAAATATCTCGCTTGGCATTGAACTTTGAGCTTTATAATTTTACAGGTATTATTTATGCTCTAACAGCAACATTACACACTAACTAAAGTTTGAACAATGGGATCACGAAGAACGGGACCTTTAATTTATGCAATTTATGCATTTGCTCAAATTGATTTTGGATCATTTTTTACCAAAGAAAAAAAGTTATGGACTGCAGCTTTAAAGTATCCATATGGCTCCAGGGGGGTTAATAAAGGCCTTCTGAAGGGAAACAATGTGTTTGTGTAAGAAAAATATCCATATTTATAACTTTATAAACTATATTCACTGGCTTCCGGTAATGGCCTTACGCGAGTCTAATTCCGGCGGAAGAGTAAACTCTGACCCGACGCATGACATATTGACTAACACAGAAGAGCAGAGGACAGACTGTCACAAATTAGAAGTCTAAAATGAAAATTATTAAAGAGAAATGTCAGAGGAGCTTGAGTTAGTTGCCAACCCTATTAGTTTGAACCGCAAGGGGCGTCAACTCTCACCTAAGCTTAGACTATGCCTACGGCTTAAGGGTGAGTAAATTATATGATAATTTCATTTTTGGGTGAACAATCCCTTTTAGTGTGGAGATATTTTCACAGTAACATAATTCTCTCATTGTGTGTGTGTGTGTGTGGGGAATCTTACCTTTACCCAGGGCACTTCCTGTAGAGCCTTGTAGAAGATTCCACTGCCCCTCTCTGCATTCCCATCACATACCTGTGGAAAACACACAGGGCATCAGCTGTTTATTTCTGGGTATTTCTGAACATTTCTAAATTGCAGTGTGTATGCAACTTTACCATGAAGTTCAGATACATTCTCCACAGCAGGGGACAATGGGCCCCATGTTCTGTTGCTGTAGCAGTTTCAAACAGACAGCGGATACGGTTGCTAAGACCATTCACTGGCAGGCTGGGCAGAGCTTCTCCAGGAAGATGAGACCTTTGGATAAAGAAGTGTTAAGACTGTGTCTTAAGAAGTTGTCTTAGTTTGACCAATTAGCAGTTAGCCAAGATGTAATCAGTCTTACTCTTCCAATTCAAAGTAAACCAAACTACCTTTTTTACGTAACTGACTTAAAAAAGTTAGAAGCAGTCTTGAACCAAAAAAAAAAATGAAGTGACTAACTTTTAAAACTAGTCTAAGCAGTTTATGCAACTGGTCACGGATTATTGTTATTAATCAGGTAGCTAGCTATAAGAAAGCCGAGTCTAACTAACTTTAACTAATTGGCTCTGCCAGAATCTCTACCAACTGCTCCTCCACCATAGAGACAGAGCAACACACATCATAATCTGAAGACCACGCCCACCGGGGAGGGAAACAATCAAACCGTCTCCATTGACTTTGTATTGCGTGAAGCGGCCTCCTTGTCATTTTTACTTATAACAAAAAACAGAACAATGTATAAAAGCTGATATATGACATGGTGTACAGCAAACAAGCTAAACAACCCAGAACCAAAAACCCAGAAGTTTTTATAAGCTGTTGACCCAAAAAAACGAGTGTTTAAGGACAAAAAAGTGGATACAGTCAATTGAGACAGAGCACGACATGTTATATTACACTGAGAACTACCCCCACTACAGGGGAAAGCAATCAGCGACAGGAAATATAATATATAAACCTGACATTTGGATATTTGACTTACAAGTGACAAAATGTTTACTGCACACATAGGCATACTGAGGCATACTGAGTGTTAGGATCCCAAAATGTACCCATTCTTCCTGCTAAAGCTTCATGTCCTATTGCCTGAATCCCCTTTTGTCTCCTTAAACACTTTTTTTTGGGGTCGACAGCTTATAAAAACATATTTCTGTGTTGTTTAGTTTGTTTGCTGTACACCATGTCACATATCAGCTTCTAGACATTGTTCTGTTTTTTGTTACAAGTCATAAATAACAAGGAGGCAGCTTCACGCAATGCAAAGTCAATGGACAGCGTTGGATTGTGGCCCCCCCCTCCCCTCCGGTGTGGGCGTGGCCTAAATACGCTTTGTCTCTATGGTGGTAGGGTGACCTGAATGAGATCACTGACTGTAGAAGAATATATAAAAAAGGCTACTATAGTGGCCCTTGCTGCAACACTCAGAATGCCACACACTTGTGTCACATTTTGAAATCCATTTCGACACATTAGCTATGATGTGTTAAAGTGAGCATTGCCAGAAGTGTTTGCGTTCATATGTACTAACAATGCAACACAACACCAATCAAAATCCAAACCCAAACAAAACATGAAAAACTGGAAATGGAACAAGCAAATAAAACAAAACAAAAAACATAAAAGGAAACATAAAAAAAGCTCATGGGAAATAATTTTTTTTCTCACCTCTGCACAGTGTCCAGTAGCTGTTTGAGTCGTTGTTCTGCAGTGATGGCGAATAGAAACGGCACGATACTGTCAGTTTTCTTTGCCACACTGTGGAAAAACCTTCGGGTGCGGCCTGCGCTGTGATAGCGGTTCTCTGTTTGCAGGTAGAGATGCCATAATGGGGCGCTGGAGGGCAGTAAGGAGATGGCATCTGTAAGTGCCTGTCTTAGCCGGGAGAGAGGACACACATTGGTGTTGGTGTGGTGGCGTAGTAGTGCTACATGCTGCACAGCAACAGACTCCCAGTCTGCTAAGACCTTGGATCTCCTCAGAGATCCATCTGAAACTTCTGAATTCAAGTTGCTGGGAATCAGTTTTTGGATGGCATGGCTGTACACGGCATCAGCTGCATCTATCCCCATTGTCAGGTACTGAAAAAGCCCAAAGCATCCAACCAGGCTGGATGTCCTGTGGGGTTTCTTTGGAGATCCAGCATTGCAGCCTGTGCTCTGCTCAGGTAAAACACTCAACAGGGCCTGCTCATAGGCCTTTCTGGCCTTCAATATGGCCACTGGGTTGATCTGGCCAGAAAAAGAAGTGTAAGCAGCACCCTCGGCTAATTTAGTGAAAATGTAGACAGCTTTGGAGGAAGTGGAGACTGTCCCACTGCTTAAGGCCTGCTCTACCTCTAACTGAGCATAGAGAAAGCAGAGGTTGCAGAGAACAGGGTCAGTAAGACCTCTAGACACACCCATGCCCAAGGAAGTGTCGAATACTTTGCGTGCCTCTTCCAGATTACCGAGAAGCCACTCCAAGTGGGCATACTCTCTCCAAAGTGCCAGACTGCCCCTGTTATCGGGCTCTTTTAGCAGCCGCTTCGCTAGTCGTTTACTACGCTTCCCCTGAGACTTCAGTTGCCTTTTATTTCCACTGCGTAAACATCTCAGCACCTACAACAGAAAATAAATAAATATGGTTGCAGACTGAAGCAAAAGTGGAATTAGAGAAGTACAAATTACGGTGAATTTCACAATAATTGTCAAGAAATGTCAGAGCTATAAAATGGCAATTTATATATTTATATTAGGGTGGTGAAAAAAAAAGTCAGTTTAACATAAAAATATTTAATGCAGCATCTGTTTTTTTTCTGTTATACTGCGCTACCGTATATGATCACACTATCATTCATTCAAGTGATATTAAACCAAACACGATAAGATGCAAAAATCTGTACTGGCTTGCTGTCTGTGAAGCGGTCCTCTGTGAACAAACACCCGAAGTGCCACTTCAGACTACCGCATTGAGACAAAAACACAAAATTCCGGTTTTGTTAAGCATCCTCTTAAGCACAGTTTTAAAGTACCCCTATTATGCTATTTTAAAGTCTCCTAACTAAGTTTTGGAGGTCTCCAACAACAGGTTTACATGCAACAAAGGTAAGAATATTGTAAAATGTATGTATGTGTGTGTGTATTTCTAATTTATTGCGGTGCACATGTGTGAACTGTATCAATAACGGCGCATACGTTAGCCAAGCACTAATGTGAATGACTGACGGAACATTAAAGTTTGCCAAACAAATCTTGCTCCATCCTTTATCTTTACTCCAAGTAGTAAGAATTACAGACTATCTGCATTAACCCCTTAAACCCGAAGTGTCCCCGCCCCGGGACACCCCCCCGCGAAGCAACTACTGAATGTAATAACATAAAATAGGTATCATTTTAAAGCTTAGAATCTCAGCTTTTCAATGCATCTATCCATTTTGGGATACTCTAAACGAGCGCTGAGTTATTCATCTAAATCGGAGTGTACCGCCCGCGGGCGCCACCTAAGCTGTGAAAAAATTAATTGTCATATATTTCAAAACTACTGCATTGATCAACACAAAATAGGTGTCATTTGAAAGCTGAGAGTCTAAACTTTAAAATGAATGTAGCCATTATGATTATCTCCAAAGTAGTGTTGAGTTATTTGCTGATAAAATGAAAAAAAAAAAATCATAATTTATGGGGGGGGGGGGGGGGGGAATTATTATGTACTTCAATGTGTCAAAAACATCATACAGCTCAGATAGTCATGTGTCATATCTCATTTGACAGGTCTCACTGAGTAGAACACAACAAGCCTAATTGTTTTGGGCTTTGACTGAATTTTCAGCGAGTTTTTGTCAGTTAAGTCCTGCAAGACCCATATGTAAATAATATACTGATGCGGCATTCACGTGGCGTTTTTCACTCGTCTCTTCATGAAACGTGGAAAATGGCACATCGTTATTTACAGCAGACTCTCACGATTAAAAAGAGACCAATGACACCATAATCCATCTCTTAGATCTTAAAATATCCCTCTTTAAAGTAGAACACAAACAAAACAGCACCAAGCCAATGAGCGGAGTAAAAGAAAGCAGTTGCTAACACTTGGCGTTTTCACTCATAACTTCATGAAACATGACCCGATCGTTAAAAATGACACATCCCTATTTACAGCAGACTCTCACGATTAAAAAGAGACCAATGATACCATAATCCGTCTTTTAGATCTTAAATTGGTGTATGTCACTCAGAAAACAACAGTTTTAAAATGCTTTCGGGAGTCAAGGTCTGAACAAAAAGGCTACCTTTGTTCCAAATGCTGTAACTTTGGACTACTTTATGCTATCACCACAAAATTTGATCCAGATGTAGACCACATATAGGGGAACATCACCAAAAAAGAATTAACCTGCTACCGTATTGTCTTCCTGAGTTATTGCATGTAAAATAAGAAAAATATGAAAAATTATAAAAAAAATAAAAAAATGTTTTGTCTTTTATCAGCAGTTTCTCAGCAATAGATTGTCCAAATGTAATAAAATTTATATTTTCTAAAAATATAGAAAGTTTGCTAACACATGATATATACTTTTTGACTCTCCTTGTTGTAGTTTTGAAGTTATGAGTCTTTAAATCTGTGTATGTCATTCAGACAAAAAATCTCTAAAAATGCCTTCAGGGCTTAAGGGGTTAATAGACACATTTTTATGTAATACTGGCCCACAGCTGATTTACAGAAGTATTTCAGTAAGACGTGAGTTAGCGGGTTAGCCAGATACCTACACAATATGAAACACAATGTGTGCGCAATAAGTGGATGGGCAATATGCTAATATTTAGTCTTGATGTCACAAGGAAACGGCTTACGATTAGTTTAAAAAACTATTAATTTAATTGACTCAGAGTCGACTGTTACTTTTGAGAGACAATAATATACAGAGCACATTCAGATTTAAAACTTTGCCGGATGTTTTCATTCACTCAGAGCTATGTTACACACTACATGAAAGGTCCTTTTCAAAAATCCATAATGGGGGCACTTTAAATGAGTTAAAAATTGTTAAATGAATGAATGTAGAGTTATAATAAAATGGGATGCATGTTAGTTCCGCATCATGTGCGTCAGGTCTTAAAGTGACAGCAGCCTAATAAACCTGTAACTTTTTTGCATGCATTTTAGTAGGGCAGGTAAAAATCTGAACCGGCCTGACTGGACCAGTACAAAGAAACCTTAGCGTTGATCCCTGATATATTAAAGACACAGCTAAATATGACATTTATTGGTGGCACAATAAATGGTTTTTTTTTAAGTTAATTTAAATTAAAAGTATATATATATATACATAAATTTTTTTTGTTTTTGTTTTTAAAGCCTATTAAAATTGATGGTTTTCAATTATACTGTAATGTTAAATTGCTTTAATTAATAGAAACATAAGTATCAGTACTGGTATCAGTGATACTGGCCCTCATTCATAATGCTCAGTAAAAAGTTGCCATTAAACAAATATTTAAAATATACCGCCTTTATGTTGTTTCTACATTAATTTGGAGATTCAATGTGAAAGTATTGCAATATATTAAAAACTTTAATGTTAGGTTTAATGTTAATGTAATCGCAATTAATTACAAAATAATGTGCAATTAGTTTTTTTTTTTTTTATCAATTGACAGCACTAATTTATATTCATATTCAAATGAAACAAATGATAACGATAATAACAGTTTATATATATATATATTATAATTTTTTTTTTACAATTATGATAATAATGTCACAATGTTATTTTTTGCATGTAATATGACTGTCAACTTTTTCTGAGATTGTATAATGAGAAATGCAAAATTGAGGTTTTATAAAAAAAATTCTCTCTCACACACACACAGACCTTAAGTTTCTCGTACTGCAGCCAGCAGAGAGTAATAGCAGCTTGATCCTTTGCAGAAACGAGTGGGAGAGTTTGCTGTAGAACGTTCTGGAGAAACTCCTCCCCTGCCTTACACAGCCCTGCCTGCCTCCTGCAGTCATTCAGAAATGTCATGTGACCCACTGCACAGATCCCTGCCATTGGGAGGTCATAAGAGGTCAGAGGTCGCTCCTGGTCTGGGCCCTCTTCAAGGAAGGTGAGATCATCCAGTAGAATGTTTGAGGAAGAGGTTGTAGAGAACCTTCCTGAAGGTCCAGGTAGACCTAGGAACTGCAGGAATGACAGGATCAACTGCAGCTGGAGATCTGGTCTGTCCACACGAATCACAGATGGGCCGATATCGTCAAATAAGACCTGCATGGAGAGAGAAAGAGAGATAGAGAGATAGAGAGATTTACGCACAATTAGAACATTCGTAACATCTTGCCAATATTTTGGTTAATTTACACTGTATTAAACAATAAAACCATGTAGTTGAGCATGTTAAAGGTGCACTATGTAACATGTTTTCAGTAAAATATCCAAAAACCACTAGGCCAGTGTTATATATTTTCTTGAGTTGAGTACTTACAATATCCCAAATGTTTCCAACTATTTGTAAATCGTGAGAAAATTGCTATTTTACTCAAGGAACCGGGACGTGTGAGGGAGTTGCCTGTCGATGGCGTCATATCTGCGTTACCCTCGGTTTCCGGTTTTATTTTGCAGAAACGCTTTACTCTCACTGCAGTGTGCAACAAGTGTCATAGCAGCCGCCAAGAGAATGCACAGAGTAACGTCATAACATAATTTTCAACACACTCAGATGTATCTAATATGATGAAGAGAGCTGCGTTACCTCATACTCATGACCGGAAAAACGGAAATGGTGGCGGCGACTGTGCCATAATAAAAGTCCCGCCGGCGACTATGCCATAATAAAGGTCCCGCTGCTCGCGAGGCGTGTGTTGCGCTCTTCTTATTAACAATCACTCCTGCGGCCTTGCTCAGCTCCCACAACACTCGGTCCTGCTCTGCTTCATACTACAGTATTGTTAATAATCACATCCATGAACATGATTTCTGCCCGAATCCTATCCCGATTCTTTTCCACCAGCTGTGAGGCGAAGACCACATGTCCCAAGATTCTAAGCTCAAACTTGGCTTCATCAAACTACGCCTTTGTTTTGAATAGGCGACCTCTAGTGGATGAAAAAGTTACATAGCGCAGCTTTAAAATAAGATTTTGCAGAATTTTCCCTAAAAAAAAAAACATCAAATATTTTATTTGGACCTACTCATCATGTTGTCAACAAACAACGCACCTGCCTGTCCGGGTCCTCGCAGTCCTCTTCTGATTGACCCTTGGTTTTATCAGGTCTCCATGGCAACCAGTGGTTTGCCTCACGGGACGTCTCTACATCTAACCAGATATTCCATTTAGGCCTGGTCTTGTCTTTGATCTCTGAGTCCTCCTGCTCTTCTTCATCATCATCATCTGCAGGCAATAGAGTTCACAGTAATGTTAGCTCTCAGAATCAATAAAAAACACTTTGATTTGGGGGATCATAGAAGTCTTTGATGTCTTGTAATTGAGTATCAGCTCTGAAAAACAATTGTGTTGACAACTCCTTATGTTTTTATCTTTATCCCATGTGACAAGAATTCGCTATTACCCATGTCCGTGTAGTCAGAAATACTAAACATTAAAATGTCTTTGAACCAGTAGCTACACTATAGTACATTGCCAATTATCTACATCTGTGTGTATGATTGGTTTGAACACCTGGTTCAGGTGGAATCACCCATCCTCCTCTCTCCTGCTGAAGCATCCAGGCATTCCATCCCCGAGCCCCCCGCTCCCCTATCCTGGGCTCTCCACTGTCCCAAAATGGCTCAAAAAATTCAACCTGGACACACAAAATAAATAGAAAAGAGTAATACAAATAAAAGCAAACAATCCAAAGTTCCCACACATTTAGACCAATAGATTTTCATGATGTCCATTCATTCATGAAAGAAACAGTTTTTATAGAATTTATACCCTTTCTTTATTAAATATTTTGAGCAAATCATTATATATATATATATATATAAAAGTCTAAATTTGCTATAATAGGTTTATGCCTTTTTCAGTCTTGGATTTTAAAAGACTGATATTTCCTGGTTTTCACAGAGAGTGCTGTAAAGTGTGTACTCGGCTGAATGGTGAAGTGCCAAAACTACCTCATGCTGCAGAACAAGAACTTGCTCAACCAATCAGAGAAAGACACCAGGAGTGGTCAGCCAATCACAGGACGAGAGGATAATTAACGCAACAGTGATGTGCATGTCAATGATTGATATCTCCTAAAGTTTAAGTTTAAGTTATTTACCACGAGTAAGAATGTGGGGTGGGTATAACAGGAGCAATCAATCACAGCTTAAAATGCAAATCATGTTTTTAATAATCAGCTTCTGAGCATATCAAGTTCATGTTGAAAGTGTCCTGGACAGGGAGCACTTCTGACTTTCTAGAACTCTTTAGGTCTTGCTCAGCAGAATGTGTATGTGGTGGTTGACAGGACAGATACTTCTGCTGTTTAAAAAAAAACTTCTGCCTAGGTTTGGACTTTCACAAACACACAAATGCCTTCCTTTATAGTATATATGCTATATAGTATATATGGTTATGCCTCTGTTCTATATACTTTTAAATTGTTAAATATTTTTTACCACAGATCCCAGGTTTAACTTAAATGAACTACAGTGTTACAGTTTTACTTCACAGTAAAAGCAGTTACATATTTTGAGTTGGTGGGTTGCCTGAATAATTACTTAATTATTCTGTTTTAAGGACGCCCAGTACAATTAGATGGGCTTTGGGTCAACTTGACATAAGATCCATTAATATACAATGAGACAGAGCGCAATTGAATGTAACAGAATTCCAAAGACGTTCATCTGAAGTGATGGCTGCAGCGGCAATGCTTTAAAAGGAAAGGAATAGGACAACTTTTACAACAGGGTTTTAATGCTTTTGTATTTGTGTGTGTACCTGCTGTCTAGTGGGCAGATCTTTCACACTGTCTGGCTTGAAGAAAGTGAAGTCCAGCAGGGCTTGGAAGAGACACACAGCTTTCTCTGTGTGACCTGCTTGCCGCAGGAAATGGCACTGCTGTAGAAAGATATCTGCCAAACAAGAGAGAACACTTTTTTTTCACTTGAATTCAGATCATGGATATTACATATATACCTGAAATGAGAATAAATATGAATCAAAATGAAGATTTAACCTGAAAAAAAAAACACTGAAATACTTAATACTGCACTGCCACCTCTGAGCACAAGAGGGAAGCACAGAGTCACAGAGCTGTTACCTTCAAGGAATAATTTACCCCAAAAATAATCTTTCATTCACCCTCATGCTGTTCCAAACCTTTTTTTTCTTCTTCTTTTTTTCCACAAAACATAGAAAAGATTTAGAACATCATACGGGTTAGTCAAAAGATGTTAGTTGTCTGGATAAAATATCCCTTTCAACTCATTTCAAACCTCAAATGTATTCAATGTCATTGTGACGTGAGATGCCAATGTCAGACCATTATTTGTATTTTCACTATAGAATCCATAATCAGTCTAGTCCAATCTGTGTAAAATTAATTGCATAGTATGAGTGTAAATTTGAGCTCAGCAAACGTGGTGGGACTCTGGGAGTGCTGATCCAGATAACGCTGCACATTGACCCGACCTATCGAGGTAATTGTTTAATTAGGCTAATTGAGAAGCCAGTGATAGAGAGCACAGAACTGAAAGGGGTCTGGCTCAAAATTTAATCAATTACACAGCGATTTTAACGGCTGTTCATTTCGGCGAATCCCAGTACGGGGGAAACCCAGGACAGTGATGTTTGTGTTCTGACTCATTGTCTGTCTCTCTCTAAACAGACCCACACACACACAATACACCCTCTAAACTAGCTGACAAACAACATGCCAATCCACTTCAAAAACACCACATCATCACCTTTTACTCTTGCCCGCAAGTCGATCCCTGCACACACACACACACACACACACACACACACACACACACACACACACACACACACACACACACACACACAGAGGGCAGGCAGCCCAAACGTACTCCAAAACGTACACTTGCACAAATTGTACATGAGCTGCTTAACTCTACAAATATTTTTGCATGTAATCAAAACAAGTTTACAGTTTCCACACAACTGCTGTCACAGCAACATGAGGGGAGGGAGAGAGAAGAAAAAAAAACACGGCTGCAAAATAAATGAAATCCAAACTATGACAATGCAAAAATTATCTGAGGACACTAGGAGACATTAAGAAGAGCGTGCTGGAAAATCTGGACAGTCTAAAAATGATACATTTGGCAAGAATCTACAATTGATATGTATAAAATTTCACTGTACCCAAGAGGTCTTCCTGTGTGCCTGGAAGTGGAGGGTGAGACACCATACTGCCATCCTGGACTGCACTGAGCGTGCTCAGACATTTTCCGAATACGCTGTTGACCTTTGACACTGAGAAAGTGCTGAAATGACTCTGTGTGAAGAGGAGGTACTTCCTCCATAAAGGGGCACTGTTTGGATGGACAAACACTAGTTTCTTCCACTCCTTCTGCAGGACGGCAGGCTCCAATAGTTCCTTGCACAAGCGGAGTTTCTCCAGTTTCAGTTCCACGTTGGTAGGGTTACTTTCCACCGCCCTGTCCACTATGGACAGCTTCTTCTCCAGCACAGCACGAAAAGACATCTTTCTCATGTCACTGTCACCGACACTTTCACTGGCAGCAGAAAAAGAACCGAAGGCCATCTCATCCTTATCAGAGACAAAGAGAGAAAAAAGTTAGGTAAAAGGAAACATTTTAACTGGTACATTTCATCTCTGGAGGCCTACCTGGAAGTGTACGAAGTCCAGCCACATCTGAATGTCTGTAGGATTCTCCCGTAGCTTCCTGTTAAACTCCTCCACCCGTGTGCTCAGAAGAGTGCTGCTGCTTCCTTGAACCTGAACACCCTGCTGATCTCCCTTGACCTCCGGTTGACCCTTGCCCTCCAACCACAGAGAGGTTCCAGGGTCATAGATGCCCAGCGGATTGACCCATGATACGGGTGCTTGGGTGGAAGAGCCCTGCTCTTCAGTGCAGGCTGGGAGCTTGATGTAGGAATCAGAGTTAGCAGCATTGCCCTCAGAAAGTACTGGCAAAGCCGGCAGACTATCTGACAGGAGCCGGTGAAGGGTGGAACGACAGAAATAGCGCTCAGAATTCTTAACCACCCTCTTCTTCTCTGGGCCTCTGTCGGCCCAGTTTACAGCCTGCGTCCTAAAGTCCAAACCTAGGCATGCGGCTCCCTTCCTCCTATACCTGAAAAGCAAAAAAAGTGACAGTTTGAATTAAAATTGGTGGAGAACCTCTACGCTTTCCCCCCAAAATCAGTGCAGAAAATATGAAGAAACTCTTTAGATTCCATCTGGGCCTGCTGACAGATGAAGGACAAAGTAAAAACAGGAGTTGGCAGGTGACTGTGGGAGTATAAGATAACTTGAGAATGTGAAGGCAAGAGATCGAAGATGAGGGATTTGTATCCTCTTCGGAGCAGCACTTGACCTTCTCAAGAAAAAGAGTGCTGGGGGTGCACCTCGATAGAACACACTCTCTTTGTGCATGATACCTATCAGCTTTAGAGCAGTGTGTATGAGGGCATCTGTGTATGAGGGCAGAGGGGAGATGTCGGGAGAGAGAATGCGAGTATTGATTGTAGTCTCTTAAGTTACAGATGGCAGCTTTGACACCAGATTAAAGCTGATAGAAGCTGGAGAACTGCCAGGCGTGAGATTTGTTGCCTCTGAGCAGCTAATAAACCCTGCACTAAAGCCAGCATTGCCAGAACAGTGGAGTAAATAAGACCTAGAATGACACTTATGGAGAGCAGGGGCGCAGAACTTTAACTACAGCTGCAGTGAGTATATTTACATTGAATCATTTAGCAGACGCTTTTATCCAGAGCGACTTACAAATGAGAAGAGCAATAGAAGCAATAAAATTAACAATAGGGCAACAATATGCAAGTGCTGTGACCAGTCCCCAGTTAGTCCAGCACAGTACATGTAGCAAGGTTTTTTTTAATAGATATAGTAATTGGTCAAGTGTTGCCGGAAAAGATGCGTCTTCAGCCGTTTCTTGCAAATGGACAATTTGCACTGAGAACTATCAAAACCTATGAAAAAATAGCTCATAAAAACTCATTTTAAAGTGAACTAATCCTTTAACTGCAAAAAAATGCAGAGAAAAAAAGAAAAAAAGAAAAGAAGGGAGGCCAAAAAGTGCTTTTGGAGTTGCAGATGCAGGTGATTTCATGTGGATTTCAAAGGGTCTCTGCAAACAGAAGCTGGGGTTATAAAAGCAGTTGAAAGAGACACATGAGCACAATACACAGTGCAGCTCTCTCGTACGCACAGTCACAGTGCTCCCCTGGATTATGGAGTCTGGCACCTGCTGCCAAACAGAAAGAACGAAAGAGGAGAGCATCTATGCGTGTGTGTGAGAGACAGACAGACACACAGAGATGGTGAGTAAAGTTACCTGGCTATGTCTCCTCTATAGAGGGATTTGTATTCCCAGTTGGCCCGGTCAGCTCTCCTGTCGATACAGAAGGGGGAGACAGTGGGGGCCTGGAGGTCATCCAGCCACATAAAGGTCTCGCTCACCCGAACCTGAGCTTCCTCCCTGCAGCCAAGAGGATGAAAGACAAGGACATTAAAAACACACACACATTCATGGTTAAAAGTGTCTCGGACAGACTTTTGTACATTGCAAAGTCCTAAAACAATACAAACAGAACAACCTTTGTACCAATCCTGCTCTCTAGAAAAGAGCTGCATTATTATTCTGTTAAACGTCTACTTTAATGTTTAACGGAGGAAAGTAAGGCGAGTATGAGGGCGAGGATTTTCTTTTTTGGGTGAAATGTGCTGCATCTTACTTGTCAGCGTTGTCCTTTTTTAGCAGGTCACTGGGGTAAACGGTGTCTGATTCAGAACCACTGCTCTCCGAGTTATCTCTGCTCCTCTTCTTGTGTTTTTTCTTCTTTTTTTTCTTTTTCTTCTTCGATCTGCCACAGCTATCTTCTCTCTCTTTGCGCTTCTGCTCACTGAATAGACATAGAAAATGAAGTTATCTTCTCTGATAAACAGACACTTTTTTCAACAAGAAAGTTAATACTAAAATGTGTTTAAATGTGTGTGTGTGTATATAATTATAAAACTGTGTGCTGCATTTCAACCTGGTCTACAACAGGCATATAGTACTATATTAATGTACATGCATACTTAGTTATGAAGCTTAAATAGCCATTATGTACACATTAATATAATTGTGCATGACATTTTCATTTGACTTGATACATTTTAATGTGGGAAGGACAATGAGCACGTTTACATGCACACCAGTAAGCTGATAACTCACAAATATCAGCTTATTGAAATAACCAGTTTTCCCCGTTTACATGCAAACCAGTAAACTGACAACGCAAGTAAACCACGTTTACATGACTTTATTAATAAATCAGATTATTTCCTTGTAGTGACGTCAAAAATAATAATTTCTGTATCTGACTCAGAGTATTCCATATGTTATGTCAGCCGTGATGTTAAATAAAGCATACATGTCAGTGGGAAACTTAAGGCTCATACATTACTCTCTCATGCAGTTACAGATGCAGCATTTTGACTGAACCACTTCAACTGCACGAGAGATGAGAACACACAATTTTCTGGGTCTTAAAAGAGTCTGCGTTTTTGATTACATTTCCTTCTTTCTTTCATGCAAAACACTTGCTCGGTCTAGCTGTGTTTAAATCTGCTCTGAGTATGCGTTTCTGTCACCTATCACACATGCACACTTAAATAAGGCGACAGAAAGCAGGTTAATGCGTTTACATGCTGCGCGAAATCGGGGTAAGAGACAAAAAAACAACCTGTTCCGACCGGTTTATGTTTAAGACGTTTATGACCTTACTCCGATAAAAGAAAACGGGTTACAGCGTTCACATGACCAAGTTCGTGGTCGGCTTATTAAGCATAATCGGCTTAAGAACATGCATGTAAATGCACTCGCTGAAATATTTACTTCAGCTTCTGTTGAAGTTCAATTACAATTTTATTTCTTTTAATGCATATTTGATTTTTTTTCTTTTAATGCATATTTGATAAATTTTTCTTTAACATTGTCTTTCTAACATTTTTACTGTACATTTATGAAATGCACTTTCTGTGAAGCTGCTTTGAAACAATGTGTATTGTGAAAAGCGCTATACAAATAAATTTGAATTGAATTGAATTTACTTTTAAATTAAATAATAACTGACATATCCACTTTTGTAATCTATTATGCAATTTCTTCACACATTCAACTCCACACAGGTGATAAATGTGAATTTATTGAATTCTGCGCTTTAAAGGATAAGATGACCTTGTGACTGCTGGTTCCTCTGCTTGCACTCTGTCTGTGGCACGCTGGTGAGTCTTCAAAGCATCTTCTGTGTTGAAGCTCTGATTACTCAGCCATTCCAGATCTGCTGGAGCTGAGAGAAGAAACATTCAGTCAAACCAAATTAGCTCTGCTGGCCTCTTAAGAACCGAATAAATCAGTCAGTCATGACAGGCAGCCTGTCCAAATGAAGCAAAACCTCAGAGGAGCGCATCTGATGCGATTCGCACGCAAAAAAAAAACTGTCAGTTAAAGAGGGTTGATTCCCTTAAGCGGCGAGAAGGACAGAACTGTGATGCTATCTGTAACTCTGTGGACAGCCTGGGAAGGAGCCAGATGCATTGCTGACCTGGCCGATATTCTGCACAAATCCCCCACGGCAGCAGCGGAGATCAGCATGCAAGAGCAGTTTGCTCTTTTCTAACTGTACTCAATGCGAGAATGGTCCTTTCCCAATAATTTGATATTGATTAGTTAGGATGTACATCTTCATCTAGCTAACTGCTTAAAGGAACCACTCATACGAAATGGCTGACTGGTCATGTTGAACTATAGCCAAATCCATAAAAGTCCAGAGCATGCAAGATCATTTGTTTGTGCAGAATATGTGCTACCAACAGTGCTTGTCACTTTGAACAAACCCTATGCATTAAACTTTGTGTATGGATATGAATGACACATTAAACACGCAACTTCTTGATAACAGATGTGTTTTTACCAGGTAAACATTCAAACGTAAAATATCCCATACACTTACATTGGTATATTGTCTGTACCCAGGCTGCCTGGCCATATCTGGGCACACAAATATCACAGAGACATGTAGGAGGGCACTTTGATGTGGGTCACACAGTCCCTTTTGCACAGGCACAATTGTTTTCAGAAAAAGTAAAAACCTAGTTTACATATTAACTGCTAAAATCAAACAGGAGAAAATGATGCATGTTTTTATGCTTGAAATGATTTGCATTTTATAATAATCTATGTGACACTGATTTTATATTTTATGAGGATTGAGGTGTAGAGATACATGATTCAGTTCAATGTCGTTTCATTCAACAGATTCACCAAAAATCACTGATTTAATAGTATAATACTACAGACGATACTATAATTAAAATCTAATATAAAGGCTACTACATATTACTACTGTTGAACAACGGTAATGCAGTCGCATACTGTTATAGTAAATCAAGCAGCAGTTGTAGAATAATCAGCTCAAGTGTTAGGCTTCGTTTACAGGTTCTCTTTCAGTAATGTGACATCAAGTGCTACTGAAATGATCTTGTATGAAGGTCGGAGAGAGCTTACCTTTATCCTCAGCAGAGCTGTTATTGCTTGACAGTCCAGCGAAGGACGGAAACAGAGACATGTTGCTTCATTCAGATCAAAATAGACGCGCGCCGATTACGTCTTCGGTCTGCGACCTAGCAGGAAAGCATGCCGTTGTCAAGTCCGATTCATTTATGCGAATCGGTTCTTTCGAACAATTCGTTTTAAAGTATCGGTTCCAAAGAAATGATCCAGCAATTATTTTGTCATGACATAATTACTACTTCTATAAAATTCAGAGCCTAAAAATAATTTACAGTGCCAACAATACTAAAGTTAATCTCTTATCTGAAAAAAAGTCTCTGCATGTTTTAATAAAATGCTATTTGTTAAACTCTATTTCTCTTACACGTGTTGATAAAAATGTCACAATTTAAGTCATATTTTTATTGTCATGTTAAATCCTTTTCCCAGTTCGATTCATTTGTAGCCTTTCTACTCGCCCCGTCAGTAAAACCCGTCAAATCCAATAATCGTAATAATAATTTATATTACGAATAGGGTTTGGTTCAATGAATGAGTGAGTTGATCATATAAAACATCGCTGGAAATTGTTAATCGTTAAGATTTCTGATGCTGAATTTGGGAGTAAAATGTTTTCCATGGCGAATACGCCATAATATAATAATTAAGTACTTATAAAGTAGAATAAGAACATAAGTTATTTTATTATAGTAATAGTTGTATGCATACATTTAGCAATACGTGTAATTATAAATTTAATGATTTAATTCTTATCATAAAAGGTCGATTCATGGATTTATTTCCTTTGTCGCAAACTTAATTTCATCCTGTTTGAAGTGTTATTTATTTTTTAAATCTACGACTGTCCCGATTTATGTACAAAGAGGACAGAACTCTGTGCTTAATACAGCTTTCAAGGAAAGTCCCCTCAACTTTCTTTATGTAAAGAAGGCTTACGGTGAGTCTATAATATAAGATCTGAGCCCGGGAGAGAAATGTAATCAACCCTGTCTTGACTAACCGAAGGGCTTGTGGCCCGCCGGTTCCAGTGCTGCGTGATCCCGGGACACACTGAGCGCGCAACGGCTTGACGCATTGCGGGTCTAACGTAACCAATCAGAGACGCTGTTACAGTCACGAGCGGATTGCAGGTCTCAGCTGGCCAATCATAAAAGCTGTGACATGCTGAGTCGAAATCTCTCTAGCGTCAACAAAGACAGTGGACTTGATGCAATAAGTAATATTCCGACGAAAGAAACTAGTGCCTTTTAGAGAAGTAGTCCCTCAAGATGTAAAGTTTTCTTAGGCCAGTTATAGTAATGTGGCCATAATATATTTTTTTTCTAGTTGTCGATTTGTCCATATTTTTTATATATAGAATCTGTTATTTCTAATTAATATGTGACTTTTTAATTAATATCCTATATTCCTAAATGTATTCAAAAACACACTAATTAAACTCGGTGTGAAGAACAGAAATAAACTTGAAACAGAATTATTTATAATATTATATTAATATAACCTATAATAATTTTCACGTTTTATTTATTACTCATCAATGAACATTTCATTTCAAATGTAGCTGGAATTATTTAAATGAATGAATAAATTAATTAATTAAGAGAACAGTGGAATGCTTTAGCCTATGTAAGACCATTTTTCTTTGTGACAATAAAAAAAGTCCTAATTCACAAAAAACTTATAAAGTTCACATTTAAATACAAATGTTGAATATGTTTACCCTTCTTGCTGTACATGTTCTTCCATGATCTTATACATGCATTACAATTATTTTTTGCTTGTCACATTTATAGTTGTAATAGTCTATTAAGCCCCTGCATATTAAAATTCCTCCAGGTGTTTTCCTTCTCATTACAAATGTAGCTATACTGGATGAATTTACATTAGATTTTAGACAGGCCAACTTCTGTGTTTCTACACGACTTACAGAAAAAAAGGACTTGTCATTTGTGGAAAGATTTGTGTCTGCTTAAAAATAAAACCAGATTTATCAGCATGTGAGAATGCATATGCTGTTTTTAAATAATCCCATGGTTTTATCTGTAAAATATCTTTGCGTTGTTCTTACAACAATGAAGTGTACACTGGACATGTGAACCTTTGTGAGTGAGATGCATATTTCTTTCCCATAGTGTTCATAGTAGGCTACTTGCCTACATGTTAATATAATTAGTACAGTAGGACTAACAAAGTGTAAAGTGCTCCAAACAATTATTACGTCAAATAGGCTACACATTATTGGTCTGTATTGTGCGCATATATTGATATTATTTTATAAGAAAATACTAATTAGGGTATTAAACTTACATTAGTAATAGTAATCTGATAAACCTGTTGGTTTCCATAAATAAAAAAAACCCATTTAGTTCGAAATGCAGTAGAATGTAAATATGCTGTTTGTTTTCTTGCAACAGTGCTGAAAACATTTTCATATAGAACTGCCAGAAATGTCAGATTTCATGTACTTAAGTATGTATTAGGCCTATACACAGAGAAAAAGGGTGTCAAAATTGTACCTTTTGGGGTAGAACAGCTTGTCGCTGGGGCAGTACCCTTAAAAGGACACATTTGTACCTTTTTTTTTACCACAAAAAGGTTCATAGTAGGACCTAAGGTACGTATTTGTACTCTAAGGTACTAATATAGACCGTTTAGGAGTAAAACAGGTACAAATGTGTCCTTTTAAGGGTACTACCCCAGTCGACAAGCTGTTGTACCCCTAAAGATACAATTCTGACACCCTTTTTCTCTGTCTGTGTACAGTAGGACTAACAAAGTGTAAAGTGCTCCAAACAATTATTACGTCAAATAGGCTACACATTATTGGTCTGTATTGTGCGCATATATTGATATTATTTTATAAGAAAATACTAATTAGGGTATTAAACTTACATTAGTAATAGTAATCTGATAAACCTGTTGGTTTCCATAAATAAAAAAAAACCATTTAGTTCGAAATGCAGTAGAATGTAAATATGCTGTTTGTTTTCTTGCAACAGTGCTGAAAACATTTTCATATAGAACTGCCAGAATTCATGTACTTAAGTATGTATTAGGCCTATACACAGAGAAAAAGGGTGTCAAAAGTGTACCTTTAGGGGTACAACAGCTTGTCGCTGGGACAGTACCCTTAAAAGGACACATTTGTACTTTTTTATTACCACAAAAAGGTTCATAGTAGGACCTTAAGGTACGTATTTGTACTAATACAAATAGGTACTAATATAGACCGTTTAGGAGTAAAACAGGTACAAATGTGTCCTTTTAATGGGTACTTCCCCAGTCGACAAGCTGTTGTACCCCTAAAGATACAATTTTGACACCCTTTTTCTCTGTGTGTACATTTCTCCAAATATAATTATTGCTGACTTTTTTCACAACTACACTTTCCCTTCTCGGGACTGAGGTGGTTATGATAATTAGATGGGCGGGGCTTGTGAATGCACTATGCGGAAGTGAGTGATAGGGGTCGTACTGCGGAGGAATACGCCAACGTATATAGTACCGGATCACCTTCAATACTCTGCGAGCGACAGTCGCACGGTGGAGCTTCACTGAGAGCGGAGCATCGCTGCAGTCTAGTGTAGATTAACAAACCTAGTCCACTCTCCAACCGCAGATATGGTACGTATAGGCTTTTATCATACACTACTCGTTTATGAAACTGTGCACATCTTTCATATATTTAACGCAATGCGATTAATATACAGACACGGCTAACGTTAACCACCTGCATGCCACTGATGCGTTTTGCGCTCGTGCAACAGCAAATTTGATTTCATATGCATTAGATAGAATCTGTTCTGCATTTCAATGAACTTCGCAAGCGATGGTTACGTCTGTTTATTATTTTGAACGTGTTGCAGTGTTATTGATGTCATAGTGCGGCAGGAAATGTGACATATGCGTTTATTATGGTGTGATGTGCTGGTCAGCAGAAGACGGATGATCAGTGCTCCTGTTAAATGAGAGCAACTTGCGCTTACCTTCATAACTGGCGTGCATGAGACAATATTTGCTTTTGCAAATTATTTTTGCTATCGACATAATTGACAGCGCCTGCACAAATCCGGCCAGTCTGAATAGAGAGCATGGGAAGACCTCAAAGGGTTCATTCACTTAAACAAATGCATATTTAATTAACCATTTAATGCAAACCCGTAGGACTTTATTTCTTACCTGTAACACAAACGGAGATGTTAGCTCCAGTCACCATTCACTTTCATTGTATGAAAAAAAAGATGCTGTGAATGGTGATCTCCTTTTGTGTTCCCCAGAAGAAGAAAAGTTCAATATTAGGTTGAGATATTTCTTTAAATGTCCATTGTAATGAAATGAATGAGATCTATTAAGCAGTTGTCATGTGAGTTGTGTTGGCTCTAGATGGTCATTGTTTCATTTTTGAAGATAAAGCATTATGACATGCATGTATCACCATGTTATTCATCTCAAATGCTCTTTTACCGAGCTTTCTACAATCAAAAGTTTGCATAACTTTCAGATCTGTCCAAATAAGCAGGGTTAGAGTTACACATTGGCTTTGTTCATTTGTTTAGGTTGGCAGAACTTGGCACAAACACATTTAATTCATTGTGTGCTGTGTTAACTTGTTAATTCAACAGGTTTGTTTGTTTGTTATCTGTGCTCAGGACTTGATTTTTTCCCCTCCCTCTCATAAGAGCTCGAAACGGAGGGCATAAATCATACAGCTGGATACCAAATGAGAAAATAAACAAACCTTTGTTTAAATGGTGCATTTTAGTTCAAGAAAGCAAACATTGTTCGTGAAGCATGGAAAGAATGCCCTGAGGGAGTTCAACAAAAGTCAATACCGACTCAATGAGTCCATACAAACGTTTCTGCTTCAGCTTCTCCACAGAAGCATTTTTTTTCTGAGTGCTATTGATGATGGTTAGTTTCTGTGTGTGATGTCTGTTTCCTCCCTGGTTGCGTCTTTAGGGTCTTTCTGGCCATGTTGCAGCTCTAATTTCGTTCTGTACTGGCAACTGTGCCATGGGATTCATTGGGCACTTGTGGGGAAAAGAATCATGTTTTCAAGAATCAACAGTCTGCACTTTGTCTCTGTGGTTTAACTCTGAAATGACAGTCATGCTGAAGTGCTTCAATGCTACAACAATAACACCTTCTTTTACTGGGTGTATATATAAGAGCTGAGCAGCTGTCAGTGTTCAGTACTGGAGTAAAACACATTTACAGTTATCCTAAAAATTTATTGGGAAACCTGGGAACTAAAATGGCCAGATTAGCCTTAAAAGTATGGCTATTTCAGGGCTCGCTGTCTTCACGGCACACAGTTGGTTTGGCTCACAAGGAAGCCGCCTTCACAGTTGTGGTCATGAGTTTATATTAAGCCATCTTCCTGTCTTGGGTGCTAACGTGTGTGTGTGTGTATATTGGTGTTTGTTTTGTGCAGGAAGACTCAGTAAATGTAAGACTCTGTGATGGTTCAGGGCCTTGGGGACTCCCATTTACATGGTGTGAAAGTGGCAATACCACACTCATTATCATACACTGGGTGTCCTGAGCGCCAGGCTAGCCTTTTCTCAGCTGCTCCTGCTGCTTGGCGGCTCCTAAATCAAGGCCAGATTCCAGGCAACGCTGCGAAGCGTTTCAGATCCAGGCCAAATTCCTGGCAGTGTTGTGTGATGTTTGAAGCCTTGCTGGATGGCGACTAGCCTGG
This sequence comes from Romanogobio albipinnatus, assembly GCA_023566225.1. Classification (NCBI taxonomy): domain Eukaryota; kingdom Metazoa; phylum Chordata; class Actinopteri; order Cypriniformes; family Gobionidae; genus Romanogobio; species Romanogobio albipinnatus. Next base: position 42,974,811 of record CM042249.1, read on the forward strand.
AAGGTTTCCAGTAGAGGTGCAGGATCTTGTTCTCCCCCCATCAGTTCGAGAGAAGAAATTATCCTTTATGGGCAGGGCCAATGGGGAATCTGTGGACGCGCGCGCATTTTCTGTGTTGATTTTGGGGGGGGGGGGGGGAGTCTGCATAAGAGTACTACACTCTTATTGATAGCTGAAAGCTTCAAGTAGTTAAAATGATTATTAGATGAACAGTCATGTGGATATTGTTACAGATTTCCTTATTAGTTTTGATTTAAATTTGATTCTGATTCATTTGGGTATATATTTCAAATATAATGTCAATTGCCTTTCTAATAATGCTATAAATTATACAGAGGTGTGTTTCAGAGTGATTTAAACCAGTAACTATCTTTAACTATTTATTAAAGTCAAAATCTATTAAAAGTTGACAATTCCAACTTTTTTTTTAGAGAGAGAATATTGCCGTAAAAAAAAAGAAAAGATTTAGCCATGCTTATCATCGTCATCATCATCATCACTACTTAAAAGAAACAAACAAACGTGTCTTTTAATCGGAAACATTAACATGCCCACCCCTAGTATAACCGCACCATTGCTGGGCAATGGGCCCTGTCCCAAACGGCACACTTCATATGCACTTTTGATCTTGTAGACTTGCAATGGCTGCCACATACATGTGTCCGTTAAGTCCACGAGATCGTAGGGTGTCCCATTTGTCATTTTCGGTTTTAGAAGGGTGCTCACGAGTGCCCCGTTTGCAGGCAATATGCCCTCTCGATGCACACTCTTGCCCAGCCTGCACCAAAGCGAGCTCCGCAGCTGACTTCATCCTGACAGTCAAAGCGATGTTACGTCACGAAAATGCGGACTCAGAGAAACACCACAAGTGTTTAGCGTGCCATTTGGGACAGGGCTGAGGTTATTCAAGAGCCAGATGAGTTTCAGTCCCCCCCTGGCGCCCTCCAGCAACTAGGACTGTCAAAATGGCTGAAAAACTATATCTACTTTTTGTGTGTGTGTGTGTGTATTGCTAATATTTGATTTTTAAAAGGCATTCTTTCAGTTAAGGGGGAAAGAGCTTTTGGGTTGTCTCCAAAGGGAACAATGAGCAACATATTATTAATATTATTCAAAGATGAAAATAATGACTGTCTGTAAAAAAAAAAAAACATGTCATGCACTGTCTGCATAACATTTAAACTAACATTTATGAATCAAATATATTTCGTAAATTGGATAAACAATTATGAACAAAACTACATGAATAGTTTCATGTATGCATAGTTTAACAGAAAGAGCCAAAGTGCTGATCCCAGAGTACTTTTTGCATTTAAAAACACACAAAGTCTTGACACGTTTTTGAAAGTTGAACTTCTTTTAACTTTACAGTAACTATCTTTAACTATTCATTAAAGTCAAAATGTATTAAAAGTTGACAATTCCAACTTTTTTTTTTTTAGAGAATATTGCCGTAAAAAAAAAAAAAAAGATAGTTTATGAACGTCTTTCTAAACATGCAGGCCTCTTGTGCAACGGTCCAGCGCATGTTTGCATAGAAAACAAAGCAGCACAGAAAATGTGTTCTTTGTGAACGGCTTACGGTTGCAATGTTTTGAATGAACAACGCAGCAGTGCCGCATTTAGTGTGTTCAACTGGGTAGGCTAACAAAAATCATCCCATCCCATGCGCCATTTAAGAAGGCTGCCTGACGCACCTGAAATTCGAATGCACCGTTTTTGCATTTGAATGTGGATTTTTTTTTTTCTTATTCAAAATTTACTTTGACAGACCAACCAGCAACCTGTCACTTACATGAAACAGTCACAGCAATTAAAAAACAAGAATGCTCCAATCAATTTCCGATTAACAAAATCAAGTTCCACCCTGCATTGCTCTCTCACTCGACTTGAATATATCTCACGATAGGCAATTAAAAAACTATTGCAATTTCTGTTTCATGTTGACTTTAAAAGAATTGCCTCATAAGAGTAATTTGTTTTGGGCAGTGAGCTATCAGAGGGTTTTTTTGCAGAGCTCTGCAGGGATACTGTTGATTCAACAAGGATAGAGAGGAGTCATCACTCTTGCACATCATATCACAACTTTTGACAACAAAGTTTGTTGCTAAAGCCATCATGAAATGGAAATTCACCCTATTTATTTTCTAAATGCATGTTATATTATTGTAAGCTTATTCATAAGCTACTTTTTTATTATTTGTTGACCTCATCATTTTTATTCAGTATATCGACTTTCATCTTCTTCAATCATTTCATCCTCATAAACCACACCCCTTTCTTACAATTGACCCCAAGCTCGCATTCAGATCTCCATCCAATCAACAACTGATGAATTAAACCCTGCGCTACAAAAATATTTTTTTCTTTCTTTTTTTCACTAATTTTTCACCCAGATATAAGTCGCAATATAAAAGAGAATGTGTTGTTGCTTCCGTTACATTGCGACTTGCCAAGGATTTGTGGGTAAAGGATGTGTGTTCATATTTAGGTTACATTTCAAGGGAGTTAGGCACTGCACACTAATTGGAACAACATGTGCCGAGATCCCTTGCACAACAGCATACTCATAATAGGGCAGGAAGGGACCTTTGTAACTCTCCAGGTCATAGTTTGTCCTTACCTGAATTTGAAATTGCAGTTTTCCTGCTAGCAGCCCAGATCCTTAACCTTCCGGCTAACAGGACCCCAGGGAGAAACTGGGTGAGAAAATAAACTTAAAGTACATTAAGACAGGTGAGATGATGCATCCACGCAGGGAAAGGTAAAACCTGGCATTGTGTTCACAGACGAAGAGGTGTTGGCACAATTAGCAGAGATGCGATGCCACTCAGATGATCAAGGCGATCTAAATGTAAACCTACAGCTGGCTGTAAACTGAGATGACCACAGGAGCAGGTAAAGTGACAAGCCGCTTGATTTTGACAGATGGGCCTTAATACCCTCCTTTTGATTTAGCTGTCCCTCTGTGTACCTGCCGGTCTATCTCAGAATACATCCCACTTTGCTTGAGTGACCCGATGGGACGGGTCAAATAATGGAAATGATCCCTGACCCTCGGCTTTGTAACCGTAGTGAGCTGCTGACATTAAGCTTCTCAAAAAAAACGTCCCTATCTTGCTGTACGATACCCAATGCGGCCCAGGAGGTTGGTACAGTAACATCGAGCTCAAGGGTCAGTTGATCTCTCTTGGGGTCCGTTGTTCTTCAGCCAGACTCACTGCTACATTCTTCAGGTAACGTCTGCTCAAAGAGACCAGAATGCCTCCAAAGCGCCGCATCATCTACCCTGAGGAGAACTCTGTGTCGTTATCTGTGGTCTACGATCTCCTTGACCAGCAGCAGTTCTTTTATAAAGAGCTGATCGAGCTCCAGGAGAAAAACTACAAGTCATTCCTGCAGATGCTGGTGCACTCCACCAACAGCCGCATTGATGGTGTGGTGCGAGATGTACAGGATTTGAAGAACTGTCTGCAGCAGTGCAGGAGTGAGCTTGGGGATGCCAGGCGCCAGGGCGCGCAAAATGCCAAGCGGGCCGAGTGTCTGGCACAAGGTCTGGTGATGGTTCGAGGAGCAGTGGAAGGCCTGACTTCATTGAAAAGCCCTACCGCTGAAGTCAAACCCAGGAAAGCACCAGTAAAAATGGACAGGACAACTTATGGCTGGGAAAACGAACCCAAGGCAAAGAGGCTGGTGGCTGACCTGACTGATATTCAGTTTGATGGCATAAAGGTTGTATTAGCATTAAGACATTTTTTGTGTGTGTGTGTGTCTCTGAATACAGTTAACTGTTTTCATTGTGGCCTTTTAAGGGGATATTTATTCACCATTAGTTTTTGAATTGGAGGTCAAAGTGGTATTTTGTCTTGTGTGCTGGAATTGATTGGTTGATCTAGGAGTTGGAAGCTTTGGGTGTCAATTTCAGAAAGTGACGGCAGATCAAGGCTTTATGAAGAGCATTTATGGTGCTGCATTATTTGTTATGGTTGAGCTCTTCTGTTCTTATTCTTGGTTATGTAGTGCTTTGATCTTGCTTTTGTGGCTTGTTTTTCCTGACATCTGTGCCATTAGGGTTTGCTCAGTTCCACAGTAAAGTGTACAATAAAAAAAAAACTTGAGTTATATATATGTTTTACACTTATCTCATCACTTTTTTTTTTCTTCTCTATTTCAAGGCTGACCAACTCACCGAGGAGCAAATTGCTGGTAAGCCAATCTGTATGCTTGTGTTGTATACAGTGCAGAGGATGAAAGTCACGTATTAGCTACTTCCTATCAGCACACCTGCACTTCTTCATTCAGTTAGTCACTTTAGGAAAATTGATCTTTTGAAAATAAAGTTTCAAATGGAGACATATGTGAGGTTTTAATGTTGTTTTTGTCCATTTCCTTACAGAGTTTAAAGAGGCTTTCTCCTTGTTTGATAAGGATGGTGATGGTACCATCACAACCAAAGAGCTGGGCACAGTGATGCGTTCACTCGGGCAGAACCCAACGGAGGCCGAACTGCAGGACATGATCAACGAGGTGGACGCTGACGGTGAGTTTGATTTGGTTCAGACTTAAAGGGGTCATGAAATGGCTTTTTAAATATTTATACTGATGTCTGAGGTCAACTTATGACGTTCGTGTGGTTTTTTTACATTCAAAAACATCATAATGAATAAGTAATAGGCTATTTTCTGCCTTGGTTTTGAGGCTCTCTGAAAAACTGTCGGTTTTGATGGGCCACGAACCGTACACATACACCGTGCGCAAGCAAGAAAGGAATGTTATTTCACTATTTAAGATAGCCCGTTGGCAGGCCGGTGATACGTTTTGGTAGCCCGTCTGAAAAACACATAGGCCCGGGGACGATGGGCTTTGCGAGCCCTGGCCCGTAACGTTACAAGTCCGAGTCTGATCACGAATTAACCAATAACACCTCAAATAAAGGATTCTCCAGCCTGTGACAGCGTGCTAAGGTATGTTCAGTTAGACACGTACACATAATCAATCAGATCTGTAATAATGCAATACTATCACATCGGTAGTGAACCGTTTAGCTCCACGAGTCGGTGGGTGGGCTTGAGGTGGCGCTTCGGCATTCTGTGATGTCAATGGTCGACATATTCTGAAATCTCTCATTTTCTGGTCCTGGTGTCAATAAAAGCTTTTCTTTGATTAACAAGGACGTTTTCAGCTCCGAAACTTACAGGATATTCTTATATCACAATGAACTTTTATATATCAAAGGCTCAAAGGAAAGTTGATTTCTCAATTCATCTCCTCTTTAAGAAATCATTGATGGATCCGGTTGCAACAAAACGTAATGCTATCAGAATGTGCTACCAATGCTATACTAAGGTTAGGTTTTTTTATTTTATTTTTTATCACACAACCTGCATGTTATTGACTTTTTTTTAATGTAAATTTATATATTAGCTGTCTAACAGCAATATCAAGTATTCAAGTAAACCTCCATATATATATATATATATATATATAATATAAAAAATACAAATTATTTATTTTTCTTTATTTTAAAGGGTTACATAGTTCATCCAAAAATTAAAATTCTGTCATTTACTCACCCTCATGTTGTTCCAAACCCATAAGAATTTCGTTCATCTTCGGAACAAAAATTAAGATCTTTTTAATGAAATCTGAGAGCTTTCTGTCCCTTAGGCTTTTATTCACATTTAAACATTGATCAGCCAACATAAACAGAAGCTCAACTGAACCTGCTTGATGTGCGAGAACAAACCTCTTATGGAAGCTCAAACGTTCTTGCTGAACCTTAAACGTGCTGAGTAACACGAAAATGAACCTCATTGGTTCTCGCACGTCAAGCAAACACACTTGAGCTTTCACTTATCATAAACATTCATCAACGCACACATCAATTATATGTTAATAAAAGCCTAAATTCAATCTGTTCATCATATAAAGCGATCGAGTCTCTTCAAAAAAATTGACTAAGCCGATCAATTCATATGGATTAGTTTTACGATCTCTTTATGAACTTTTTGAAGTGTCAAAAGTTTGTTACGTAGCTGTCAATGGAGGGACAGAAAGATCTCAGATTTCATCAAAAAGATCTTCATTTGTGTTCAGAAGATTAACAAAGGTCTTACGGGTTTGAAACAACATGAGGGTAATTAATGACAGAATTTATTTTTGGGGGAACTATCCCTTTAACTACCGTAGTTCTGATACACAGATGTCACAGATCTGATTTTTTTTTTTATGACTACATTCACTTTGTTTTTTTAAAACATTCTTATCATATTTTCATTTTATTATTGACACACTTGTTAAACTCACTCATCCTAACATCTCTGTACAGAGAACCTCACCTAATGTTTCTGCCTCATAAGATTGACCTTTAACCTGTCTCGCTTTGTCTTATTTTACAATTAGCTTGTGTGCATGCAAGCTTTCAAATAGCAGCAAATGCAATATTCCTTGGATGCCTTTCTTGATACAGAGATTATGTAATTAGTGTTCCAGTATGCTATGGTGTCTTTTAATGCTAGTATCGGCCAAACATTTTGTTAGATCCTGCAGAGCGCAGCACGTTGTTGGGTTTTTCATATACTGATTATTTGCAGATGGGATTGTTCAGTATGGAGTCGTTTTTGGTAGGTCAGACAGCAGTAAAGCCCGTTGAATAACAGCAGGTAATAAAGACCTCATGGAATCCTTTACATAATCCACTTTGGCAGTGGCGGCGATGGAATCGAGAGAATGTTTGTCAAGAGCTCCAGTAAGGAGAACATGCAATGTGAAGAAAAACACACACACACACATACGCAAGCACATGTCTACACCCACATTGTCAGATTACACACGCAGTGTGAGCCCTGTGGGAATGGCTGTAGTGATAATTTTCACACACGCATACACACAGGAGGACGTCATATTTGTTCTGTGTAATGGAAATGTCCCAGCTTAGCTTGGTAAACCTCAAGGGAAGCAAAACACCCATTTCAGCCTGAAAACCCTTGAACTGTTATTTTTCCTGTCTTGATTCAAATTAGCAATGCACCAATATTAAAATCCAGCTAAAATTATTCTGCATACTGTTAAAATCAATTACACATGAAAGTCTAAACATTAAATACTAAAAGTGAAATTAAGCATCACATTATAATGTATTGCATTAAAATGGATGTTAATTTTGAGATGGCTAAAGATTACAGTTAACTCGGTGTCTTAAACATTAACTTTAAAGGGGTCATATAATGGTACATGCTCTTTTACAAGTTGATTGTATGGAAATGTGTGTTGGCAGTGCCTGTACACAACCATCCTATAATGATAAAAATCCATCCAGTGTTTTTTTTATTTTTTTAATCTCCTTATATGTTTTCCCCTGTCTCAAATCGAGCCGTCTGACCGTGTGACGTTACACGGTCGGACGCCCCTCCCACGATTGTTGATTGACAGCAGCATTTCAACACAGCCCGCCCTGAGCGAGCTGTCATCAGTCCGCCATTGTTGATACGCTGGAGCAGAATGGCGTCTAAGCGATTGTGGTGTTCTGTTCTTGGATGTAATAACGAACACAGCAGTCATTTTGATGTTCCTAAATCCGAACCGTGAAGACGCAGTGGCTGAGTTTTGTTTTCGAAGGGAATATTCCCCCCGATCAACGTCGATGCTTTCATGTTTGCGCAAATCATTTCTCACCAGACTGCTTTATAAACGAGGGTCAGTATAAAGCAGGTTTTGCTAAGAAGCTGCTCCTGAAAAAAGGATCGCTACCAACTATTCGTGTTCCTGCTGCACCTCCAGAATAAGTGAGCGTAACGTTTTATTAACCTTTATATTATTCTTTGCAAATCGCTTGCACGCTTCACGATGAATGCGGCTAAATTTTACAGGGTAAGTTACATTACAGCATGCTTTTTTATGTATGACGTTCTCAATATAAATCATAATCTCACGTTTATAATGAACAACGCGTTATGGTTATTACAAACTGTACGCTGGTTCTAGAGTTAACGTGGTAACAATGAACTAACATGTACATCAGTAAACACATAGCATTCGTATCTCACTACGCTACGCTACACTGCCAGTACAAAGATAGATAGATCAAAGTGACATTACGTTAACCAACCATTCAGAAACGTTATAAACGTCAGAAACCTTATTGTCGAACTTCGTTGGGGCCGTCATCTTGTTCCAGGTCCGACTCCGGTTCAAATTGTGTCCTCAGAGACTCCCGTTGCCATTTCTCCAAAACATTACCTCAACTGTTGTCAAGGCAACACTCCACGTGTGTTGTGTCAAAACGCGCCACAGAACAGAGGGGCGGGGTGAGCAAAGCTCATTATCATTTAAAGTCGGATGCAGTGAAATGGCTTGCTGAAAACAGAGCTGTTTTTGACCAGGTAAAATGAGTGTTTTCTTACAATACTAATGAGAATTTTTAATTAAAGTATATTACAAACTTTTCATTTAGACACTAAAGAATCATATTAAATTGTACAAAAATGGCATTATATGACCCCTTTAAAGGTGCAATATGTAATATTGAAAGCTAATGGTTGAGATAGGTACTGCAGTCCAAATTATAAATATTGGAGAGGGTTGTTTCCCCCTCATGCGGGTTGCCAAATTGAGGACGTCCAACAGGAACGAGCGCAGTTAACAATAGAAGGCGACGAGCCTTGCACTGCAAGTCGAAGAGATAAGGTATACATTTGCAATGTTTTATTGCTGATGCTTTTTAGGTCAGGTACAAACTGCGATCTCTGACCCAGTTTGTTTGCTGGCTTCCATGGCTGCAATACGCTGAGTTTTTCGCCAACTGACAAGCTGGGGTGTCAAAATACTATTGGGTAAATTGACAGTGGGCGGGATCCCACAGAGCAAAACCAAAACAGACGATCCTACACGTATTTGAACTTACCATGTTTGCAGTGATTTAGGAAACGTTCTATTTTTATGCTTTAGTACAGTCAAAAAAATGACATGCATCACCATTAAATGAGCACAAGATGACAGCAACGTTAATAGAAAGATGGAAGGAACGAGCATGAACTTGGGCATCCATAAGTTAATGTTTTCTCACAATATAAGAATATAAACATGACGTTCATTCCTGATTTTTTTCCCATATGGTGTTTTGTGCATCCTAGAGAGTGTTTGCTGTGGTTCAGCTAGATCCAAACTCACTAAATATGTGCTATTAGACCTCATTACTCCTCATTATGCCCTGTTGACTGCCACGTTTTCCTCCTGCGTTCTGTTTCCTGGATACATTATCCGAGTTTTCAACATCTCGGACCAGATCTGATGATTTTCTGTTTCTTTTAGGTAATGGAACCATCGACTTTCCAGAGTTTCTGACAATGATGGCCCGGAAAATGAAAGACACCGACAGCGAGGAGGAGATCCGCGAGGCTTTCCGAGTGTTTGACAAGGTCAGTGCTGAAAACAGGGAAAGATGATGTTTTTGCTTCCATGGAAAGAGTGAGAAGCCAGGAAAAAAATTAACTAAATGACAAGCCCTTGTTCCACATAAAGCTGGTTTCAAGCGATTCATGGTGCAATCTTTCTACAGTCAGACATATTTCCTTATAGGTTTGCAGAGACATTTGATTGTCAAACGTTTAAGAAAAATTATCATTAGCCTCTTTTTCCATTTGTTGAATGTTACCCGTGTTGCCCCTTTTTCCTCTGCATTACGCCTCCACAACATGTCATTACTGATTTCAAAATCGCCCACTTTAGATTTAGTGCTTTAATATTTTAACAGCATGACAAGGCTGATTTATTGATCTTGTCTATCTGTGTCAGGACGGTAACGGCTACATCAGCGCAGCAGAACTTCGCCACGTCATGACAAACCTGGGCGAGAAGCTAACGGATGAAGAGGTGGACGAAATGATCAGAGAAGCTGACATTGACGGTGACGGTCAGGTCAATTACGAAGGTACGTCGCAGCTGTGTGCTTTCCAGATTACCAGGAAAGGGTCGCCGTTTTATGCAGATTAAATATTACTTTTATAAATCGCCAATTCAATTACAATAATGTAGTTTGGATTTGGATGACGCAAGGTTATTTGCGTGTATGTTAAAAAAAAAAAGAGATTAATTTAATTTAAAGGGGCAGTCTGGAACCTAGTAGTTGTCGTGATCTCATGAGTGTCATGTCTGATGTGTCGTCCTCTCTCTGTCCACAGAATTTGTACAAATGATGACGGCAAAGTGAAGCTCTTCTGTTCTCTCCTGACCTCTTTAGAAGACAAAAAAAATCAGTCAAATGTTTTACTTACCTCTTACGCAAAAATATTCATTTATTCATACTGTTTCTGTATAGAAAAAAACTGAATGTTAAAAAAGGAAAATGTCCATATATAGAAAAAATATATGAAAAAAAAACCAAACAAAAAAAACAAAACCTAAACAAACATAAATTACCTGCATGTACTGGTTAGTGGTCCTGTTCCCAAAGAACTGCTTAGACATCTACAAAAAGATCAATCAATTAATCCTGATATCAAACCTTCAGAAACTAAAGTAAAAGCATCTGGTGAACTGCTTAACTGGTTCCATTTGCTAGTGGCGATGTTTGGGCTGGCCAATCGTCTTCTACTTCCTGTTTCTGTTCTACATGCATGCAGCTTGAGTCCGGAGCCGCTATTGGGGCGGAAACCTCAGCGATGTCTGATGGAGTGTTCAGGGGGTGGATTTAAAAGAGGGTTTAATATTGTTCGGGGGAGGTGGGCTCGGGTGGCGGGCGGCTTTTCAGAATCTGCATAGAGGACGAATGAATGGGACCTTTGCAGTTTGCTTCAATAACTAAATAAAGAGATATTTTTAAGAAAAATGAGCAGTTAAGAGATTTTAAAACTGTTTGGCATGTCAAGATATTTGGAGTTTTGTTTCTTTGTGCGTTGTGCCCGATTAGTAGGGGCGTTTAGTGGGAGGGAGTGGCTTTGGAGTTTCAGGGCGTGACCTTTCACCTTACGTGGAAGCGTTTTTCGGGTAAGGGCAATGGTGACCGTACCATAAATGTTTTATCTTATAGTTTTTTTTCTTTCTCTGGGCTCTGACTGTGAGCATGTTGATAACTCTGGAGAGTGCAAAAGAGGGCTTCGTCCGCCAGGGGTTTGTTTCGACTGCCCACCTTCAGTTCTGTTTATGTTCATTCCAAGTTGTTTATGCTTGTCTTTTTGAGTTTCTTTTTTTTTTTTTTTTTTTCAATAAAAGAACATGAACTTGAAGCTGTCAACCTTGTTTGTCCTTTTTGTCATCCTCTATTGAAACAAACATTTAGGGAAGCTTTTGCAGCCAGCCTACAGAAATCACCATGGCAACTGCTCTCTTTTTCTGTACATCTCGGTATATATGTGTCATGTAGCATGAGCACTGATCTATCCAAGCGCAGGCTTGAGCGCGTCTGTCTTTAGGGATTTTAGGGGTTGCCTGGCAACCTGGATCTATGGCTCTGGTGGATGAGGGAGATATCAAAAAACCATGTGGGAGCTGGAGAAGAGACTCTGGAGAGATGGGGAGAGAGAACGAGCGTGTGTGTGTGACAGTCCACAGCTGATTAGATCCACCTCCTGTAGTCAGGCAGAGTTCACCCCTGCAGAAGATCTACAGTACGTCCCTTCATTATTGGAATTATTAATTCGAATTTTTCCAATCAAACTCATCGTTCGCATCAGATGCATTGTGAGTGTTTTGCACACAATTTTCAGACTCGCTCTTAATTTACATCTATTTAAAGACTGAGCTCAGTGACCGTGTGGAGAGGGGTGTGTGGAGATGATTGTGCGTCTACTATGTGCTCAGCAGTGAGAAACAGGATACAGTGACAGGCGTGTGGGAGGAGAGTGCTAACAGCCCACGTCTCTCAGCCCTTCTGACTTATGAGCTGCACGTGGCTAAGTGTATGTGTTTTAAATACATTAATCCAAGGAGAATAATCAGAGAATGGCTAAAGGCTTCAGAAAACGTTTGGCTGAGTCTGCAGAAAATGCCCCTGGTCATTTAGATGTGCCTCAGATATGGCAGGATGTCGTTTTATTGGTCATTTGGTTACAGGCGCTGGTTGGTCACACTTTCTCTGAGCAAAAACAGCCAAAATGTCCCAACAGCTCTGCACCACACAAAGATAACACACACATGCATACACACGTGTATATACAAAATATTTAATATTTAACATATCTTTAATATTCTTAAAAATATATTAAATATTCTACACAATTGTACTAATCAAATTTTAACTTTTCAAATAAACTCTCATCAACACTTTATTGGGTTCAGTTCTCACTATTATGTTGCTTATTAGCATACTTATAAAGCAATGCCTTATTCAGCATGACCTTATTCTATTCTACATCCCTTAATCCTATCTAATACCTAAACTTAACAACTACCTTACTAACTATTAATAATCAGTAAATTAGGAGTTTATTGAGGCAAAAGTCATAGTTAATAGTGAATGTGTTCCCCATACTAAAGTGTTCCCCAAAATATTTTTTTATTAAATTAGAATAAAGTAGATGAGCTTGTTTACTTGTGGTCTCTGGGTTTTCACATTTTCTTATTTTGCATAATCTAACATTTTTTTAGGGGATTTTTAATTAATTTTGTGTAAAGGTCAAGTGTCAACCCATGGCATTGCAATCAAATAATGAGTTAAAAAGGAGATTTCAGCTGATGTTACTTCTGGTCCATTCATCCATTACATAATAGGCCGTCAAACTGAGTGCATTGCATTGTGGGATACAGTATTACACACTGAGCTAATAATAATAGCAAGTCATTCAAGCATTCCATGCATATAGAAATTTGAATACTGCTGCGCAATCCATGTATGGAAGTGCAATTCTGAACATAATCACGGACACAAAACGTTTGTAAAGAGCTTGTTAGTGGAGTAAACAGATGAAAGATAATACTCAATCACATTGATTCATTTGCCTTCAGAAACGCAATAGCTTCATTGCCCTGCTGTGACCTCAACTGAGCACAGTCAGCAAATCACAAATACATAGTGGGTTGGGAAATATAATGTGGTTCTATGTAGATGAAAGATGGCAATCGGAAGGTTATAGATTCAAAACGACACACTGCAGCTTTAACTCGTGTTGCTCCAGGCAGGGGTCTTGTTGTGTGGCATATTCTGTTCAAAATACAGGCTTACTCATGCATGGGCGAACAGATTCCGTCAAATGCTTTTTACCTCTTAGGACCCAGGCCCCTCCCTCTAAGCAAGATCTCTATTAAGTGTGCCGCTTTAAACCACACGCATAGACGACGCACTAAAGGCCCGTCATTTACTCATTTCCTCTGTATTCACACAGTGCCAATAAGGTCATCTTATCCCAACGGCTCCCTCTTGACCCCTGAGCTGGCAAATCATCCGGCAGAGGATTTTTAATTTATAACTGACACCAAGGGTTCAGCAATTCCTCTGCAACATTAAAAGTACATGCAGTTGTCAAAAAAAAAAAAAATCCCTTCAGCTGTCCAGAGGGATGCACGAGAGAAAACCAAACTATATGTCACACGCCTGTTCAGAACAACTCGCACTGCAACACAGCATGAAATGCATCAGGAGCTTTTGTCATCTGTTAACACCCCGACCTGCTCAGATAAAAAGAACAGGATTTCAACCAGGGGTATATGGAGGTACCACAGGGGGCCCGTGGAAAGTATCAGTAGGAAAAAGTATTTACTGCAGTGTTGTTTATTTTGTAATTAAACTCCCTAAACAGCTACAGGGAAGTTTATACTTCCCTTCTCTCACCAGACAGAAGTCTGTCATTTCACCAGAAGTTAGGACATTCTGATTACAAATGACATGGTCAAAACATTTTGTTGCATGTTAGAAAACATGTTTTTCGGTTAAAAAGGATGTATTGAAATAAGCAATTTATTATATAAAGATCCATTTCAAAAAGTGCATGAAAAATGTATTCTGATTGGTCAATTATGGTATTGTGCAGTGGTATGTTAGTGTATGGGACCAGAAACGATTCAGGGAATAAAAAGTAACTCACTTCTATCCAAAATAACATTGAATTTGGTTACGTCGTTTTTTTCCAAAATAACTTGTGAGATGTACGATATACCATCATGTAAGCAAAGCCAATAGTGATTACAAGGTGTTTGGTTTCATTTCTTTGTTCATGTTCACTTACAGCCCAAATTTTACCTTGTTTTAGCCTAGACGTCAGGGCTGTGTTTGGACGGCTATTACACGTCTTTTAAATGCAAAATTGCTTGCTGGGTAATAGAAAACTGGAACAAAATCACTTTCAAAGGGGTTCACTATAGACCTTATTCACAGAAGTGCCATCTTTGATTTTTATCTGCTTGAGAGCAAGGCTGTGAGGGATAGACATGCATCTCTTCAATGGATTTTACTGTTATTTAATGTGTGTTTGGATTGTTCTGCAGACGAAATCTTTGCAAGAAAATCCAGCAGACATAAAACTCCAGACAACATGAGCTGTGGAACATTATAAGTGATTATAAGGAGCTTTATACAGCTTTTTTACAGTGGATGCCCTCGAAAACAGGCCATGTCCCTAATGGCACCCTAAACACTCTTTGTCTTCCTACAAGTCCGCACTTTCTTGACGTAATGGCGCTTTGACTGTCGGGAAGAAGTCTGCTGCGGAGCTCGCTTCAGCTACGCCACGGTCTCATGGACTTAACGGACGTCCGCATGCGGCAGCCATTGTAAGTCCACATATGCATATATGAAGCGTGTCATTTGTGGCAGGGACAAAGCGGCATTACGTCACGAAAGTGTGGACTCATAGGAAGACCGCGAGTGTTTAGGGTGCCATTTGGGACAGGGCCACAGCCTCGCTTTCATTGTCATGGCACTGCTCTGAATAAGGTCTATGGACATTTCCATAACGGGTTGTTTATTTCTCCAGCCAAACGTGCTAACACTGGTGGGATAATGTACACTACAGTCAATCAGTCATTATTACAAAATAAACCCAATATACACAATGCCTTCAGGCTTTATTTTGTGATAATGGCCGGCTGACTGCCTTAAACCTTAGTAAAAATGTATCCATTGTGATCATAAAAGATTTCTTGTCAACACAGCGATCTTTTTAATCTCCCAAAACCCATAGTTTTAAATGGTCTATTTTTTGGTGTCCAATGTTGTTTTTCATCATCTGTCACAGCACGCCCTATCATACACTAGCAGCAGCACACAAACATTTTTAAATATTAAAAATAAAAGGATTCCTCTCTGGAGAAGCGTTCAGTCTTTCCACTGGCAAATTCCGCCATGTAAATAGCGAATCTGTCATGGTGCAAGTGCAACTGGCTTTTAAAGGGAATGGGAGATGAGACGCCCAAAACACACCCATGACTCATTAAGAGACTAGGTACAAACCTTTTGGACCATGCGCCAGGTGCAACGACTGTTTTTTTCCATTGTTAAACTAGGAAAAGTGGTTTCGGACACGCCCTAGTGCACGTTAAAACAGGGCCCAGTGTGTCACACACTCGTCGGTCCAGTTCGCGCGCGTGTTGCAGGTTCTGCTCTACGGAGCATCACTGGAGTTGAATTGTCAGTATGTGTACTGTCTGTGTATGAGTGTTTGGCACCACTCCAGAGTGGTCAGGGAAAGCCTTGTGTGTGTGAGAGAGGTGGGGAAGCCCATATGGTGGAAGAAAAATGCACAGCGGGGGAATGAAATATGAGATCGAGTCAGTGTATAGCGAGTGGGCAGTTTAAGAATGCAGCCATCAGCATTTGAACTGTTCCATCTCGCGCTTCACTGTCTAACTGTGTTTGTGAGGGAGTCCCTGCCCTGCTGCACCACCAAACAGAGAGTGAGGTCATCCTAAAGAAGGGCCCGGGCTTATTGATTGACAGGCTGCACGGTGGGGTTAAATGATGCTGAAGTGGAACGCTGCATTAATATTTCACACGCACATACACTGCAGGGCAGCAACACACTGGCCACTGAAAGAATACAGGCTTGCATTACAGTAACAGGAGAAACCGAACACACACACTATAAATCAGCACAAAGGTTTGCCGTTCACGCTTCACACACACACACACACACACACACACACACACACATGGAGAGTAAAGGCTGTGTTGTTGATTGATATTGTCAAACGCATGCACAGTTAAAACAGGTCACATATTGAACAGCATGTTAGGATCTCAAAATAACTTGGACGGTGTGTCTGTGACATAGGCTTATGCCATGATTGATCTTTATATCATCACTCAACCTTTGAAAGACACATTTTTTTAATAATATTATAATTTATAATTAAAATTTCTTATCATTTACTCACCATCACGCCATTCCAAAAGAAAGTGAAAGAGGCGGCGACAAGCTCCTGTAATGACAAAAGCACCATAAGACTACCGGAAAATTATTTAAAATTATTTGTGCGCTACGGTTTTAATCTTCTTGAAGCCAAATATTAAAGTAGTAAAACTGTTCTCTACCATTATAGTAAAAAAAAAAAAAATAATTCTCGTTACATTCAAATGTAGCCGTCTGGTAGTTTATTCGCGCCAGGTTTGTCTTAGGTCACGAGAGAAAGCAATGACTTTTTTGGAGCAAGACTTCTCGAGTCTCGACAGTCCGCATCCGTATTCGGTTTAACTAATAACATCAAATTAATTTAATATTCAAATATTAGGATTACACAATTAAGTGCAAATAAATGTGGTCTTGGGTAAAGAAAAATACTGGCACATTCAGTGTTTATACCCCTAAATGTTTCTCAAATTTTGTTAGCCTATTTCATGACTAAAATTATTATTTGCACGTGTGCCAACCATCCTCAACATGATCTTTTTTTTTTTTTTAACCCATGCAGACTACACCACGCAACACACATTTGTCTGATATAATATTTTTTTTAATGTACAATGCTTAATAGAGTGGTGCAGGCTTTGTAGGCCAAAACGCGGAAGCGAGTTAGCATTTTAGCACTTCCATTTTCTTGGATTTTGGTTAAATGGCTGAAATAAGGTCTGTGGTAAACACAAGCCCAAGACACGTTCACGTTTTATTCTATGACACAAAATCATGTTACCCACTCGTGATTTTTTTTAAGCTGTTTCGTGTTTTGAAAAAGGCGGCTGCTAACAATGGGACAACAGAGGCTGTCGGGGACGTCATAATCATTTTACTGCTGTATTCGTAGTTCGTTTATAGCTTACCTTTAGCTTTTTACTTCTGGCGACTGCATTTAGGCTTTAAAATTCATAAAAGTTGTGTTCATCTGTGATAATTATCTTGATGGACAAAACGTGCAAGTATCATAAACTTTTGTAGATCACAGAGCTTGTTTTTAGCGATAATCCAAAAGTCTATTGGAAAATCCTATTGGGTTTTTCTCGAGGGAACCAGTGATGCTAACTACTGGTTGGCCTACAAAGTGACCTGCACCCCTCTATATGATTCATCTTTTATAGCCATGGACTTTTTATTGATCATTCACCTCTATGCTGCTAAAAAGTTTCAGTAAAAACATAAATACAGATTGATCTGTTGATTTTTTTCGTATGCCCAGTTTTCCCTTAAGTCTTGCTGTCTCCCAGGACTACAGCAGAGCTTCTCTTTGATCTATTCTCCCCATATTCAGCTCAAGAAGCCCTTGCCAGAATGTATTCTCGTGTCAGTCTAAGTGCATTTCTTTGCTTGGTTGCTCACTTGGGCCTTTAGTCCTGCCACTTTGTAAAGCTGCATGGAGACAATCACCACTGTTATGTGTGCTATAAATAAAGTTAATTAACTTGAATTGAATTTTCATTTTTTTAAACAGAGTACAGCAAGTCCTTCCCGTAATCCCGACCCCCACCCCCCTTCTCACTAGGTGTTCCTGCTATGTCCATCTCTTTCCCCAGTCTCCATCTGTTCCTTCTCCTCCCACGCTTCCAGGCAAGGGATGGATGGATGGATGCATGGATGAGGAGACTGTGAGGGTTTCGATATGTGTATGTTTGTGTTTGTGTAGGTGGGACGTGCTGATAGGACAGTCATCTGCTGTAACAGTTTGCTACAGACTGGAGACCCCTGTGGGAAATACATCATTTGTACCACCCTGTGTCAGCAGTCTTGAGTAACTTCAGAGTGGAACAGCAGGAAGAACTTGTTTGTGTGTGTGTGTGTGTGTGTGTGTGTGTGTGTGTGTGTGTGTGTGTGTGTGTGTGTGTGTGTGTGTGTGTGTGTGTGTGTGGTCCTGATAAACCCAAAATATCTCCTAAAAGAGTGCAATATCTGAAATCCTTTTTCCGATATTTTTCAAAAATAACAGGGCTTTTTTTTTTTTTAGTCCCATGATAAAAAAAGCATATAAATCATGCTAAGTGATGTTTAAAAAAAAAATTTTTTTTAATCTTTTTCAAAATTACTGATATTCTTTGCAGTGTAGGTTTAGGGGTAGGGTAGGAGAACTTTTAGAGGACAACAGATGCACTGATTATTCAAATTAGCAGTGATCTATGTAACACATGTTCTGATCTTTTTTAATACCAAAATTGACCATATTCATCAGCAATTAATGGTGCGTTCCAGGCAAAGCCACGCCATAATAGGGTGACCAGACGTCCCCGTTTTCCCGAGACAGTCCTGGTTTTTGGTGTTCTGTCCCCGTTTTACTGCTCGTTCAAAACAACCCACAGATATATTGCAAAAAAAAAAGCGTTCAAAAGGTAGTAAAATACTTACATTTAACATGAATAGTTATTAATACATTGTGTATGTGCTTTATAACAGAGCCTCAACGGGGTGCGGGATTGTTTTGTCCCCAAAACTTAAGCAGTCACAACGCAGTGATTACCACACATCTTAACTATAAAATAACCTAAACAATTACACTTGCAACAAATACATGTGGAGAATACACATACTTTCTGCTTAAAATAAGCCTAAAATGCTAAATAACAAGACCAATTAAGGATGGTAAGAGTTATTTTCTACCACAAACGTAACAAAACATTTGAAGTAAAAATAAGTCATTATAAGTCATGCGTTGAATTGTATTAAATCCAGACCAAAAATCCTAATAATCAAACTAAATCATAATAATTATTAATGTTAATAATAATATAGGGAACCCAGAACTACAACAACAACAAAAAAAACCATAAAAAAATTCAACAAATGAGATTTTATCTACGATATTTTGACCACTGAAATAGGAAATGTCCCCGGTTTCCATTTCAGAAATCTGGTCACCTTACGCCATAATGCCTGAGCGCAAGGAATTGGTGTAGCTAGATGTAAACAAAGCATGGCGGGCCGTATGGTGCTTATGCTCTTTTACAATCGTATCGCCAAAGGTGTTTACTCCTTGCTTATTTGAGAAAAAACGGTGCAGAGAAGCTGTTATACCTTATATTGCCTTATATAGTCCATGCTAACCTTTTGTTTGAACAATTTCAGTCTGGTTTCTGTCCATAACATAGCACACAGACTGCCATGGTAAAAGTTACCTGTTGATGGCGGCTAATTCTGGACTTTTAACTATACTTCTCCTGCCTGAGCTAAGTGCAGGTCATGATGCCACTTTTCATCAAGTTCTTTTAATAATCTCTTTTACTTGGTATCACTTTTAGATCCTATTTCTCTGGTCACACTCAATTTGTCCAAACTAAAAATGTCATATTCCTCATCTGTTACCTCTGGTGTTCCTCAAGGCTCTATCTTAGGCCCTCTTTTATTTATTATCCACTTATTACCTCTTTCTTGGTCATCTTTGGGATGTGGTGGAACGGGAGCTTTGTGCCCTGGATGTGCATCCCACAAATCTCCATCCACTGCAAGATGCTATCCTATCAATATGGGCCAACATTTCTAAAGAATGCTTTCAGCACCTTGTTGAATCAATGCCACGTAGAATTAAGGCAGTTCTGAAGGCGAAAGGGGATCAAACACAGTATTAGTATGGTGTTCCTAATAATCCTTTAGGTGCGTGTATGTCAACAGTCTGAAGGTACGCTCACATTAGTCTAAAGTGTATGAAGCAGAGCACAGCTCACACGGAAGTCACTTTCAATCCAATCATCATTCTTTTGGTCAAGGCGGAAAATTAGCATGACCAACTAAACCTGAAATCGCCCCTTCCTGATTTTTCCTATTGAATTGACTGCATTTAGCCTGTAAAATTTAGAGCGAGGCTAATCGCAGAGGAACGGACCTATCACAGAGATCACGAAACGACAGATCACCTTCTGCTAATTCACACCTGTGCGATAGGTGGTGCTGGCCGAGAATGCATTTACACCTGCACGCTAGGCTCATTTGGTACCACACCAGAAACAAAAACTATCTATGCGACTTTAATAAGTTAATGAATAAGATATTAAATTCACCATCGATTCCCATTTTCTCTGCAATTGGTTGCCACAGAACATCTTTTTTGTTTGTTTTTATAGTCGCTGTGTCAAAAAAGTTCTCGCTTCTCAGAAACCAGCAATAACAAGAACTCTGTATCCATTCTCTTGTTTCCTCAGGGAATACTTTGGTCTACTTTCCACCTACTTTCTTCAGCGTTTAAAGGGTAACTTCAGTGATTTAGCATTAAGCTTTGTATCAGTAGAAACCCGGTAGAATATTCAAATTATGGTACCTTCCCCCCTCATATCCCCCTGAGACAAGATAATTATGCATTTTATTTCTGGAAAAAATCCTCCGATGACGCAAATATCGTCATTTTGCGTCATCTGAGGATTTTTGGCCAGAGGCTAAAAACTACTAGCCTGGATGCCAGACGAACTTAGCCCCGCCCACAAAATTTTTTGCATGGGCAGTTCGGTCTGGACTTGATCCATAGAGAAGTAATTATGCCCGAACAGAAACTGTTCGGACCAATGAAATTGTCAGGGCGGGCTTTAGACGATGATGGACAGATGATAAACAGTAACGTAATCATCCACGTCATCAAAGGCGCTTGGGTTGAATTTGTTCTAATCCTAAACGGAGAACTTGTTCGTATATGCGTTCACCTTTATTTCTCTCAGAAATGATGATGGTGTTGGTAAGTACTCTGTGTATCCTTAAATTCTTTTTTTACAACACCGGCAAAGATCGTTTACACTCATCTTCTTCTTCTAACGTGACTTATTCTAGCGTGCGTGCAGACAGGGTTGCCAAGTTTTTACAGCAAAACCCGCCCATCTGCTACTCAAAACTAGCCAAAAACAAGCCCAATAGCTTTCCAGGGGGGGTTCTCCGGGAAAAATGGCATTTGGGGGGTAAAATATGTGTTATTTTGGCTGGACTGCCTGCTAAATTTCGCATTCCTGGGTCTGTATGTCACATAATTGGGGTCGCTTCAACCGCGCTGACTTGGCAACACAGTGCAGTTGAGTTCTGTTGACATTTCAGTTGGCGTCGCTCCATTGCTCTGATTGGTTGTTGGTCTATCCAATTGAGGTCTTTCCTGGTTCGGTTTAAACACGCCCCATAATCACAGCCCAACGGAGCAGAATCAGACTCAATTTCTGACTAGAATTGAGTATGACAACGTCAGGCTAAAAAACTACAGGAGCTGTTCCGCATGTTTTCAACCCGCCCACAGGGGAGGGATCTCACTCACAGAATGTAAATGCGCACGGCCGCTGCCACTCGGCTTGGGCATTCATAACGGAGCGGTACGGAGCAAAGTGGGTGTTTCAACCAAGCGGCAACCTCCCGCAGTTTCTCTTGAAGCCAATACGGAGGTGACATATACTGCAATTCATCGACTGGCCGCTAGGGACAGGGCATCCTATAAAGTGAGTTCATTCTTGTTCATATACACTTAGTAGGAAGTTTATGCTGTAACCTTGCATATAATTTTAGATTATTGAAGTTATTGTAGCTAAATCCGAGTGTTTAATCGTGTTTATCTAGCGCTTGTTGCCTGCACCTTTATATACAAATCTGCCGTCAGATTATGCGATCGCTGTGATCTATATTGTGCTTCATATTATGTTGAGATATATCGTTGTTCAGGTTTTGGATGTAGGCCTATGCAGTAAATGACAGTGTGCAAGTACAAGTGTGAGTTGATGAAGATTATAGTATAGTAAATGGTTTATTCAGATGCTAATATGGCTAATCATGGCGCTATAGTATTTCACACTTAGGCTTATATTGCAAGTGATATTCCACTGATCGTGTTTTGTTTGTTTTATTGGATTGTTAATAATTTGATCTGAAGTCTGTATTATTTACTTATTGTTATTGTTGTTTATCTTTGTACAGACCACACACATACTCATGCATCTATAAAGTCATCAAACGAAAGAACTGTGGTTGACTGATTTCCTGGGTTCTGACTGACCCACCAGGGCGAGTGTTGCTTATCCAACAGTCCTTTAAAGCAGCACTAGGTAGATTTTGCTCTCGGGGTCCCCCTACAGTTGGGAAACAGTATTGTCCTGTCCTAAACTCTGTCATCCTACGTCAGGGGATGCATCGCACGTGCATTTGTTGACATGACAACTATGATAGCCCTGAACACTGCAGGAGGAGTTCACATGCAGGGGTTCTGCTTGCGTAACATGTGAAATGTCTTCATCCCAGGTACAGTGGCATATGTTTCAGCATGTCATATGAATATAATTTGTTTTTGTTTTGTTTTTCAAACGCCAAATGATCGCGATGCTCACGTTTACAAGCCAGCGTCATTATAGTAGTCTAGTCTATTGGTTTCCGTTTTACAGAATCTATATGATACTTCAATTCAATGTTTGAGTGGTAGGTAATAACCATATATCATCAATATAATATATTGACCTCCTTCAGCTCACGCCAACGAGCAACCGCTGGCCCAATGTTGATCCTCGTCCTGCCTTTAATACGATCACTTTCTCGTTTCCTCTTTTTGCATTCCTCCGACAAAACCTTTGCTTTCTTATTTTTCTGTGCTGCCTCGGCCATGACTATAACATCCGGGAAACTATAAAAAGGATAGTTGGGCTCGCACGTCCGAATTTAAGGAAGTGGGGGTGATGGTGGAAGTGACGTATATGCCGTAAAGCAGTCGAATTTTGTAGTTGTTTTTTTTCTCGGGTTACTACCCGAAACCCGAAGTTTAAAAGTACGATTAAAAACGATACAGACCACGTCAGGCTATGGCAGACGTGCCATTCAACCTATTGTAAGTCGATGTATCATCACAAGAGTCTTGAAAATATATTATGAAGGTTGAAAAGTTACCTAGTGCTGCTTTAAGAGAGAAACTGGAATTTCCAAATCCTACACCGCCTTTTTGCCCATTTTCTGTTATCCGGGAGTGACGCGCTGCCAAGATGGCAACGGCCAGCTCGTCCCAACTTTATGCTTCAGAACTGCTCATCAGAATCCTATGGGTTACGTCACGGATACTACGTCCATATTTTTCTACAGTCTATAGTTTCAACTTTTCAATGAGTTCCTATGAAAGTTTAGCTTCCACATGCGATCTGCCAGACTGGACACGCGCCGAGAATGACTGCCTCGCTTAAACCTCAGCTCTTCTCATGATGAATGAAATCTGACTCCTGCTGCGTCTGTGACGTGACTTTCGTTCGGCTCACTCACACTTTATTGAAATGACACGTTAAGTTTTTAATTGTAGTGTCTATTCTCTAACTGAACAAAATGATTTTATTACTATGAAAACCAAAACGACAGTGAGGCGGTGTAATGGTGGGCAAGTGATAAACAATAGCCGTGGCTTGGGAGTGGCCTTGTAGGGCAGCGAAGCAAGTGCATTCTGGGAGTTGTTGTCTTTCATCCACATGAGACACGGACCTTTCACGCCGAACACGTAACGACTGACTGGCTTCTGTGAATTCACGCCTGCACGATAGGTGGCGCTGGTCAAGAATGCATTTACGCCTGCACACTAGGTGGCGCAACGCAATTTCTTATAAATTCTTAACGCAATTAGCTGATCGGCCCCTCATCATTGGCTCCTGGGAAGAAGCTCCTTTTTCGTGTCGCGAATGTTCGCGCAGAGTGTAAATAGCCTCATAGGGATCTATTGTTTTGATTTAAGAGCGTCATCTAGCGTTCAGTATGAAAGGGCCTTATCTCAGAACTTTATCTGACCTGAAAGAGAGAAGTGAGAGAGGCAATTTGAGCTAATATCACTTTAGCGTCCCTTATGGCAGTTCATAGAATGTATTGCGTATTTAGTGCGAATGTGTATTTGTTATGACCATCAGGAAGCAGTGGCAAGAAGAAGGTACACACGTGACAATGTTTATTTTAGTACACTTCACCAAAACCAGATCTCTTAAATATTTTCTAATTTCACTAAACATTTTAATTTTGTTTTGTGAACCTTCATTTTGCGCGAACTCAACGCGCACGACCGCCCACACAACGTTGACGTCATTTTTGCCGCACGCACACTCTCGCGTTCAAGCGGGCGTAAAAACAAAAGTTCTTGCGGACGTGGCGAGTATAAACCAAGCTTTATGAAAAGCTTAGAGTATGTTTCGGCCCCTACTTTCCCCGCTTCATTTTTTTCCTGTCACTCACGCACGTTTCCTCACATGCGCTGCTGACATCAGCTCATGCATGTTAAATGAGCCCACCGTTTCCCTGACTTGTGGTACGGATGAAAACCTTAAAAAGCTCTCAAAGATTGATGAAGGTCCAGAAGCTCAGAAGCAGAAAAAATAAAACTGAGAGAAATGACGAGGGCAACTGCCTCTGAACAGCGAATGAATGATGTGGCCTGATAAAAAAGGAGTGAGGGAGAAAGAAGAATGTGAGGTGGGAAATGTAGAAGGTGAATTATTTAATGCACTTACAGGCCTGCCTTAAACTAATGAGTGCTTGCCGCTTTACAGGACAGGCTGCACTCCCAGGAAGAATCTGGGACGTAAAAAGAGCTTCAGCAAGAGTTGGTCGTTATTAAAGAGGTGTGTTTAGTGTCTGCCAAAGTGTTTATGCCTCTTGAGACCTCTTCTTTGCTTCATTCCTGCTGTAAAGTGGCGAACATAATAAACAGCCCAGCATGCATCTGGGTCAGGAGCATGTTGAACCCTAATGAGCCCTCAGTGACAGCATTATTCCTCTGGCTTCTGTAAACACTAAAAACTAGTCCTGACCAGTGTATCTCTGAGGGGTTTCCTTTGATCATTTTCAGTTGCAGAGCATCAACAGGGCCTAAATCAACACCCTAGCAACCACCCAAAAAACCCTAACCAACATATAGCAGCCTAGCAATCCCCCACAATACCTAAGAAATGCCGGAGAAATCACAAACACCCTAACAAACCCTTAGCAATCATTCAAAATACCCTAACACTTAGCAACGCCCTGGCAACCACCAAAAATACCTTAAACACTTAGCAACACCCTAGCAACCACCCAAAAAACCCTAACCAACATATAGCAGCTTAGCAATCCCCCACAATACCTAAGAAATGCCAGAGAAACCACACAGAACACCCTAACAAACCCTTAGCAATCATTCAAAATACCCTAACACTTAGCAACCACACATAAACACACAATATGCTAACAAACCCTTAGCAACACCCTAGCAATTATTCAAAATACCTTAACACTTAGCAACACCCTAGCAATCAGTCAAAATACCTTAACACTTAGCAACGCCCTGACAACCACCAAAAATACCTTAAACTATTAGCAACACCCTAGCAACCACACCCTATACCCTAGCAAATACTTATCAACTCCCTGGCAATCATTCAAAATACCAGAACACTTAGCAACACCCTAGCAACCACAGAAAATACCCTAACCAACACTTAGCAATGCCCTAGCAATCACACAAAATATCCTAATAAACAGTTATCAATGCCTGTACCAAACACTTTTGCTAAAAACTTCTCTAAAGACCTTATCAACTGCTTAGCAACCCCCTGGTGACCACTCAGAAGTTCAGAACCCTTGCATTGTGGCAGTTTTGCATGGGCAAGAATCAGTCACGTTTGTGATGATTTATTGTGAGGTCAAATGTAATGTGAACGCATTTAGAAATGGTAAATATCTAGTGATTATAAATAAATGTAATTTATGTAATATAGAATAAGCTTTCATTTGAATCTCATCTCTGCAGTGGTTTCTCTCTGTTCTCTCTGGACAGTGGCTCGTGTTTCATTGGTATTACTGCTGTGATCCTGTCATTGATTGACAACCTAGCTCAATTCTCACATCAGACAACACTGAATCAATACGAGAGACTCCAGGGAGTTTGATTTTTGTAGGGTGAGCTCACATTCTCACACAGCAATGGGGAAATCTACGGCATTCGGGATGATGTGCTGTCAAAGCGTATACACAGAACCATTAAAGGAATAGTTCAATAAAAATGAATTTGTCATCGTGTTGCTATGGCTTCATTTATTCTGTGGAACACCAGACTTAAATGAACAACCCCTCATTTTGGTCCAAATACTCTGTTTCTTTTTTTTTTATTTATTTATTTATTTTTTATTTTTTATATTATGCAAACAGACAAGTACAATATTTACAAATGAGAAATTAGATGAACATTACATAGACCAACAAAACATACATTATGGTCAGTACGATTTGGATATATATGCGTGTGTGTGTGTGTGTGTGTGTGTGTGTGTGTGTGTGTGTGTTCGTGTGTGTGCAACTGTAAGTGTAAATACTCAAATACTCTGTTTCTGCCACATTCAGTTATTTCTGCAAAATAATCTGCAATAGTGATTGCCCAAGGATCCATATGCCCTCTCCTCACATGCCCGTCCACATTTTTGCTGGCGATTATCCCAGTGAGGGGTGTTGACATTGCACAAGGACATTTACTGTCATTTGTCCCAACAGCATTAGCTCCGCATATAATGTACCCAAAGTTTGCACTGGCTTTTGGACATGTAGGGAAAGCATGTCTTAATGAAAGTTTGTGAGCTAGTGAAACTGTGTAAGGTGACACCTCCAGCCGTGACTCCTGCTGTTTCACAGACTTAGAGTGTTGATAGCAATGTGTCATCTATCACCAGCAGATTAGTCAATATATGTGAGAGAGAGAGACATAGAAATGTTGTTCATTGTTTTGTGGCACGACAGTTCTTGGTGTCAGTGTCACACGTTGAGCATTCTTGGGGATCGTGACCCTTCACGCGGTTCATGGGATCTGCGGTTTATGCAGTCTCGCATTACCATTTGGATCAGGATCGCAGTTCCAACTGGGCCTAACCAAATGTCTTCCTAATATTTAGGTATCAAGCATCATTTCAGAGATTTTCAATGGCTTAAAGGTGACACTAAACAGTATTGGAATTTAGTTTTTTTGTGTTTTGTTCGACCCAAGTGCAAATTGGGTATGTTTTATGAATAAATAAATAACCAGCAGAGACACTTTATTTACTGAGAGTGGTTTTTGTGCCTTTGTGAACATCAATATAAAATTATTAATAATAATGATCATATACACTCACCTAAAGGATTGTTAGGAACACCATACTAATACTGTGTTTGACCCCCTTTCGCCTTCAGAACTGCCTTAATTCTATGTGGCATTGATTCAACAAGGTGCTGAAAGCATTCTTTAGAAATGTTGGCCCATGTTGATAGGATAGCATCTTGCAGTGGATGGAGATTTGTGGGATGCACATCCAGGGCACTAAGCTCCCGTTCCACCACATCCCAAAGATGCTCTATTGGGTTGAGATCTGGTGACTGTGGGGGCCATTTTAGTACAGTGAACTCATTGTCATGTTCAAGAAACCAATTTGAAATGATTCGAGCTTTGTGACATGGTGCATTATCCTGCTGGAAGTAGCCATCAGAGGATGGGTACATGGTGGTCATAAAGGGATGGACATGGTCAGAAACAATGCTCAGGTAGGCCGTGGCATTTGAATGATGCCCAATTGGCACTAAGGGGCCTAAAGTGTGCCAAGAAAACATCCCCCACACCATTACACCACCACCACCAGCCTGCACAGTGGTAACAAGGCATGATGGATCCATGTTCTCATTCTGTTTACGCCAAATTCTGACTCTACCATCTGAATGTCTCAACAGAAATCGAGACTCATCAGACCAGGCAACATTTTTCCAGTCTTCAACTGTCCAATTTTGGTGAGCTTGTGCAAATTGTAGCCTCTTTTTCCTATTTGTAGTGGAGATGAGTGGTACCCGGTGGGGTCTTCTGCTGTTGTAGCCCATCCGCCTCAAGGTTGTGCGTGTTGTGGCTTCACAAATATTTTTTTTCTGCATACCTCGGTTGTAACGAGTGGTTATTTCAGTCAAAGTTGCTCTTCTATCAGCTTGAATCAGTCGGCCCATTCTCCTCTGACCTCTAGCATCAACAAGGCATTTTCGCCCACAGGACACAGCATACTGGATGTTTTTCCCTTTTCACACATTCTTTGTAAACCCTAGAAATGGTTGTGCATGAAAATCCCAGTAACTGAGCAGATTGTGAAATGCTCAGACCGGCCCGTCTGGCCAACAACCATGCCACACTCAAAATTGCTTAAATCACCTTTCTTTCCCATTCTGACATTCAGTTTGGAGTTCAGGAGATTGTCTTGACCAGGACCACACCCCTAAATGCATTGAAGCAACTGCCATGTGATTGGTTGATTAGATAATTGCATTAATGAGAAATTGAACAGGTGTTCCTAATAATCCTTTAGGTGAGTGTATTTAAAGCTAGTTACCTGAATGACATCCAGTTTACTGGCACACACATGAAGGTACCTCTTGAGGACAGACTGCGGTTTGTATTGAAGGCCATTTCCACCCAGCTAAAATAAGAAAAAGTGACATTTTGAGATAAGCAGTTGCAACTATGAAAACGACACAATCGTGAGATATGACATTGTATGAAATAAAGTCACAATTAGGAGAATCGATATTAGCCGTCCTAAAAAAAGGAATAAACAAAAACAGACTTTTCACAATCGATCATTTATTGACATCATAAAACAGCTTTTCCAGTTGTGTTTGCCCCTGTGATTGACACTGCTAAGACTTCAAGTACACACATACAATCAATCTCTCTCTCTCTCTCTCTCTCTCTCTCTCTCTCTCTCTCTCTCTCTCTCTCTCTCTCTCTCTCTCTCTCTCTCTCTCTCTCTCTCTCTCTCACACATGGCTGAAATCACTTTGACCATTATGAAGATAGTTTGCATATCTGAGAGTTCAATGCGTCCGTCTGTAACAGTCCAACACCCCTCATGTTCGTTTCTCAGGAACACACACCACACACACACAGAATACATGTTTTCAACCGTCTAACACACGGCCACCGGGACACAGATAAATAAACATCTAATATAACACTTCTCTGATAAATCAACAATATAAATCTTGACCTCTCAATCATGATACATGTGGAAAAATAAACCAACAAACAAAACGAAAATGTCCAAAACTAGATTTATCTTCTTTTAACGAGAACCAAGATAAAATATTTGCTTTTAGAATAGTTGTTCTTTTGGCATCTGTTCCATTTGCTTTAGGTGATTCTTTTGTACAGTATATAAACAATAGAGTGTTTGATCAGAGGGGGGCGTAATGTTTCTCTAGGAGTCATAACAAGGTTGACACACCTGCCCTCACGAACAACAGCATGGAAACACAATCTTTATTATGTGTGTGTGTGTGTAACAGTGATCCACTGTAACAGCGTCAAGTATTCCATTCAAAATAAACACGCGCACACACCACATACTCTGGATAATAACACATATAAAGGACACACACACACTCTGACCGTCCGTTTAACACACAGCACACATATAGACACTTTTGACCGTCTCTGCGTCAGTGTTATTACTGGTTTGTATGACACACAGCTACTAGAATCTGGAGATTGTATGTTTCAGGACATGTTTCGGGCAAAAAGGAAGCACTGTGGTTTGATGAAACCGCTGCATCAATCCCCTGCTTCACTGTGACAACAGCTTGTACAGGTTTCTCATTGGTCCAATCATACAGTGGCGTAAAACTCACCAATGAGAGTGCATCTTAAATCCTTCAGCACAAAGCAGGAGGACATTCTAGCAGAGAAAGAAGGAAGAGGGGAGGGGAGGGGAAAAAGAACGAGAGCGAAGCAGTGTAGAAAAGTTCACACTGATAACCGTGTCCATCAGAGTTCTTTTTCTGCAGATCCATATCTGAGAACAGAAGTTTAGAGGGGTGGGAAAGGCATTCCAGGATAGAAGAGAAGTTTTAGGGCTGGGCGTTTGTGTGTGAAGGGCTGTGGTTCATGCACGACTCTCGGACAGAGGAATTTGTTCGGAGTGTCTTAGAGGGTGCGGGGAATGATGGTGAAAGGTAGGATGGGGCAGCTGGCCTCTAGCTCCAGGGCAGTAAGGAAGCATTCAGTCGCGGCGGTGTCGTTGCCCTGGGCTTGCAGCACCTCGCCCAGACTGTTCCACACGTCATGTGCCGTACTGTTCACCTGCACCGCATCACGCAAGATCTTCTCCGCAAGACTGTACCTCTGTAGCTGATGCAATATCAGACCCT
This sequence comes from Romanogobio albipinnatus, assembly GCA_023566225.1. Classification (NCBI taxonomy): domain Eukaryota; kingdom Metazoa; phylum Chordata; class Actinopteri; order Cypriniformes; family Gobionidae; genus Romanogobio; species Romanogobio albipinnatus. The sequence continues at coordinate 43,005,242 of CM042249.1, forward strand.
GCAAAAAGACAGACAGAGAGAGACGTATCAAAAGAAACGGAGGGTTTTCAACTACTGCTAGTAAAAATTAAAAAAAGATAGGTTCCAGGAAATAGAAGATCAAGACCTGGATAAATTAAAATTTGAGATTAAAATCATTCAAAATTCATTCATTAGAGTACAACATGGCCTTTTCAGAAAACGGTTCATCTTTTATTTAGTAAAATTGTGAAACTGATCTTTAATATTGATTCGTAACATGGGGAAAAAAAGATTTTTTTTTAAATATAATATTAGTTTATATAATTTTTTTTATTTATATATGCGTTTAAAAAAAAGAAATGTGTATACATATAGCCAAAAGTATTGGGACACGCCTCTAAATCATTGAATTCAGGTGTTCCAATCACTTCCATGGCCACAGGTGTATAAAATCAGGCACCTAGGCATGCAGACGCTTCTACAAACATTTGTGAAGGAACGGGTCGCTCTCAGGAGCTCAGAGAATTCAAGTGTGGTACCGTGATAGGTTGCCACCTGTTCAAATAAGTCCATTCATGAAATTTCCTCACTCCTATATATTCCACGGTCAACTGTTAGTGGTATTATAACAAAGTGGAAGCAATCCATAGTTTTCAGTCACGTGACTGTCGCGGAGCCTTGGGGGGCAAAACCGCCATAGAACTCCATTGAACGGCAGCATAAGCCTGTCAAATTTCCATCTTAAAACAAAAATATGTGAACAAGATGCACGTTTTGGGCCCTTATGATCCATATACAGAACCTGCTGCAGTGTTTCAGTCACTGAAAACAGTGGGATGTTTTTAAAACGCTTAACGTGAAAAACACTAAAGGGTGAGTTGCACCAATAAGGATTAAATTAAGCAAAGTTTAAAGGATTTGTTGATATGGATTTTATTTTAAATCAAGTCGTTGCACCACTTCATTTTAAACACAGATTAATTACGCAGTAAAACGTTATAGAGCTGATCAAGCAGCAGACAGAGGGTGAACTGAACCCCCCCTTAAAGTGCCGTAATGTACTAAAACAGTGATATTAAAAGATGAAATTCAGTTTACATCTTTTTGATGATGCATACTATATACAGGCGAGTAGATGAGGCAAGAATATAATGGGTTTCGATGGGGAAAACCCCTAACGAGAAACCTCGTGTTGCACTAATATTCTGTGTTCGTCTACTTTCCTGTACAAAGTATGCAACATCAATAAGATGTATATTGAATTTGGTATTTTAATATCACTGTCTTACCGCATTAATACTGACTACAAACTTGGTAAAAATGACTAGCGGCAGTGGAGGAGAGCCTTGTTTTGCCCTCCAGGTGGGCGTTCCTATAAGCGTGTGACGACGCGTGAAAACTATGGATTGGGAACAACAGCAACCCAATAGGCCACATAGAAAATAAAAAAAATTCACAGAGCGGGGTCAGCGCATGCTGAGGCACACAGTGCACAGAAGTCGCCAAATTTCTGCAGAGTCAATAGCTACAGACTAACTTTACGTGGCCTTCAGATTAGCTCAAGAACAGTGCGTAGAGAGCTTTATGGCATGGGTTTCCATGGCATCCAAGCCTTACATCACCAAGTGCAATGCAAACGTGGGATGCAGTGGTGTAAAGCACACCGCCACTGGACTCTAGAGCAGTGGAGACGTGTTCTCTGGAGTGACAAATCATGCTTCTCTGTCTGGCAATCCAATGGGTTTGGCGTTTGCCAGGAGAACAGTACTAGCCTGACTGCATTGTGCCAAGTGTAAAGTTTGGTGGAGGGGGGATACCAAGACATTTTGGACAATTTCATGCTCCCATATTTGTGGGAAAAGTTTGGGGATGGCCGCTTCCTCTTCCAACATGACTGCACACAAGTGCACAAAGCAAGGTCCATAAAGACATGGATGGACCTTGACTGGCCTGCACAGAGTCCTGACCTCAACCCGATAGAACATCTTTGGGATGAATTAGAGCAATAAATAAACACTACAATAAGGTATTTATTTAAGACACATACTAAAATGAGCTAAAGTCAAATGAAGGGTTAATGTACTGTGAGCAGCTCTGAGCGTTCAAATACCATCCACTGTCCTGCTGTTAGTACCGTGTCAAACACATAAACACACACAAACAAAGTAAGGTCAGAGAGAGAGAGAGAGAGAGAGAGAGAGAGAGAGAGAGAGAGAGAGAGAGAGAGAGAGAGAGAGAGAGAGAGAGAGAGAGAGAGAGAGAGAGAGAGAGAGAGAGAGAGAGAGAGAGAGAGAGAGAGAGAGAGAGAGAGAGAGAGAGAGAGAGAGAGAGAGAGAGAGAGAGAGAGAGAGAGAGATTTGACAGAGACAGGGGCAATACTTCATCCTGCTGCTGTCCGATACAGGGGAGTTCCTTTATGAGACATGACATTTCTGCTTACTATTAAGACACACACACACCTCCCGGAGACAGCAACACACACACACACACACACACACACACACACACACACACACACACACACACACACACACACACACACACACACACACACACACAGTGGTTCACCGTCTTTGTGTGGACTCTCCATAGAAGTAATGTTTTTTATACAGTACAAACTGTATATTCTATCCCCGTACACTAACCCTACCCATAAACCAACCCATCACAGAAAACATTCTAAATTTGACATTTTCCATTTAGGTGACACAAGTCCCCATGAGTCATAGTCCCCACTGGGATAGAAACAAACAAACACACAAACACACACACACACAGTCTCAACATCCTGGACTCATTGTCTGCTAAATACTGACACGGGATGAGATCTTGTCTCTCTCCTCGATCTCAGCGTGCCAATCTAACGCACACTAAACACTCCCACAAGAAGAGTGAAACCTGAAGTCATTGCAGGGAGCAGCCAATTTAATGGCTAAATGAACATACAAAATCATGCCTTAATGAATATGTAAAACTGCAAAAGGGTCGGTGTTAGCGGATAGAAAAAGTGCTCACCAGTCTCTGCATGGTCTTGACGTGGGTGGGGCTGATGGACAGCGCCTCCTCGTACCAGCGCTTGGCCTCGTCCACGTTCCCCCGCAGCTCTGCCACCTGACCCCTCATAAACAACACGTTATGGGACATGGGGAACAGGTTGGCTGCTTCCTGCGTACACGCTGTCGCCTCTGCCGCCTTTCCCATTCCAATATACACCTCCGCTATGGAGAGAGAGAAAGAAAAATTAGAGATAAAGAGGAAATGGAGAAAGAAGCACTGTTGGGGTGACTGATCGTTGAGTTTATTTCTTATCTCGAGTCACAGAAGAAATGGGATTCTCAGACAGGCCGTCAGCTACATTATTAGCCTCAAGCGTTTAATAGTTCAAAAACAGTGATGAGACAGAGGAACTGATGGCTGCCTATTCACCCAACCAACAAACTCAGGGAAAGTGACTACTAAGCATGCTGACACCTTTCTCACCCTGCCAAGTCCTGCTAAGGTTCCCTTACTTGGCTCAGCGACAGTCAAGCTGGTTAAAGAATAATTAGTCTTAGTTACCAAGTTGATTGCCTTATCCTGAGATAACAGATTAAAGGATTTTTATTTGGGCTTTTCCCAATTTGAGTACCTCAATTTCCCCCCAATTTTGTATTATTCATGTTCTATTATAGTATTTATTCATATTTGGACTATTTTTAAATTCTCAGCTTTCATTTGAATTAGTTTTAGTAATTGTGTTATGTGCATTTTACATTTTTATTCGTTTTTATTTTTATTTCGGTTTTAGTTCTCAGTCATTTTAGTACTTGAATTTGAACTTTTATTTCGGTTAATTTCTGCATTTCTGCCTTGACCCATTCATAAAGACAGTGACCTGCCTAATTTGTTTTAATGAATCAGACATTTTAAAGGGGTGGTTGAATATGATTTCACTTTTTTCTTCAAACTTTAGTTAGTGTGTAATGTTGCTGTTTGAGCATAAACAATACCTGCAAAGTTATAATGCTCAAAGTTCACAGCAAAGGGAGATATTTTCTTTTAAAAATGTAGCTTTTTAAGGACTCCAACAAACGGCTGGTAAGGTCTACACAAGCTTCCTCCCGGGTTAGTGACATCACTAACCTTGAAATACACACACAAAAAAAGCCTTCCCCCGAGAAAATGCAACAAAGGGGGCAGTGTTAATTTTGACAGCATAATTTGATTTAGTTTTAGTCATAGTCTTTTGACTTAACTATACTTAACTATTATAACCCTGATACTTTATTTAATATGTGTCAAATACTGGTCTTTCCTCCTGACTATGAATTAAATGGGAATTAAACTAAATACAGTTTATTGTGTAAGCAAAAACGAATATATAATGCGTGACTTTTAATTATAAACCAGCTGGAAATACACCGGGACTCTTATTCTGAAATCTCGCCTTACTATTGTAGTTGTAGGAGCTCATTCAAGTTCAGATGAGGAGATAAAATATGAGTTGTTACAACCGTCTAAAACACATTACTATATAAACATCTTAAAGTAAACATTGTCATTATTCATCAGCATTAGTTCATAAACAATTGCCTGGCATAAATGTGTGTTATTCATCGATTGTGAGCCTCTCTGGAGCGCTGGATTGGGGATGCGTGAGCCTGTAGAAGCGCAACAGCTTCTACAGACTGGATCTCTTCCCTAATCGTCCCTCCCTAACATTTTCGTCTCGTTTTTATTTGTTGACGAAAATGACAGTTGATTTTCGTTATAGTTTTTGTCATCCATCACTAGTTTTTATTTAGTTATCGTCTCGTTTTCGTCAGTGAAAAAAGGTTGTTGACGAAAATTATGACGAAAATTATTCGTCAACGAAATTAACACTGAAAGGGGGTGAGGCCATGTTGAGAATTTATAGATTATCATGACAGAATATGCTAATCAATGATTTGAAGATGGTTAACTCCACAGCTGCTACATAAATCCATCAACTAACCATTCAGGAACATCTTGTTGCATTCTACATGTTGTCACTTCTTCTTGAGTCTCTCCATCATTGTCCAAGTCTGGTTTGAACATAAAAGGCTGAACAGTTTCATTGGGTGGGTCTCATACTGATTCACAAGCTCGGGAGATAGGGAACTGAATATCGTGTACACGAGTTCGAGCACTGGTGAGGACAGTAAAAGACACTGGCTCACTACACATTGGGACACTGATGACTTTATTTCCGGCGACGTGACAACGTCCTCTCATTGAACAACAACATTACTGGTATTTATGGATAACAGCAGAGCTGATATCTGTCTGACATTACTTATAATGTTATTTAAAGTACATTATGATAAATACTTTGCTTGTTACATATACATGCAACATTTCAGTCTTTTTATTTTATTTTATAATGTATTCTGAGGTGTCCTTATATCGTTAGTATGATTTTTACATCATAAAATGTCATAATTTAGAAATAAAAGGCATTTTTTCTATACTGATGTTTGCTCTCTGGCTGAATGCCCTGTTTCAAGGGGCGTGTCTGCTGTGAGACTTCAGTGAAAACACCCATTGTTGTGATTGGCTTACATCTTTGCATTTGAAATGAGTATTAGATCTTGTAGCGGAGGGGGCGTGTTTTAACGAGGTCTACGAGGCACGAGCTTGCCAGAGAGACGGATGGACATGAGTTCAGTTCTCATCAGTTCTCTCAGCACTTCTCAGTTCAGTGAACTGTAGTAGTTACTAGCATATACTTCAGGTTATTACTTTATTTCTAGTCGGAGGGACTGTCACTCGTGTCAGAAAGTTAGTAACTTTAGTAAATGATGGATCAGCGCTGACTCGAGACGTGAACCGTTTAGAACGATTCAGTCCGATTTGGTGAACTGGTTCGACCGGTTCACTAAAAAGAACCGGTTCAAAAGAATGATTCGTTCGCGAACCGGACATCACTAATGGACCAGAGACGGAGCGATTGCTAACAAAGTAATATTGTAACTACTGAGTTGTTGACAGCGCAAGTTTATTTTGTTTGTATCTGAGAGTTCTGAATAAACACGAGTCCCAGTCACGCCGAGCCCATCTTCCTCCTTATTCTACCAACTTTGTAACACTGGGGGGCGCTAGAGAGCACCGCATGGAGTGGACGTAAATTTAGGGAGCTCCATCGATAAGCCTCTATAAACTTGTATTTTCTGACTATTTTCACTACAAAAGTTTGCTCAACAATATCTAACAGTGAGATGAAGAAGGCTAAACCCAAGAAAGGTGATTCACCAAGCTGCACAGGTGAACAACTGGCTGAAAATGCGTCGTCTAATGAACACGAGTCGGATCGCGAGCGCTGCACGGCCTCAGACTCAACAGATATCCTCTCCGCCATTCAGACTATGAATAACAGTATGAATGACAGATTTAATTCGTTGGAAGCGACTCTATCTCAGTTGCAAACGGCGCTGTCTGAAACCACCACGCGTATCTCGGACCTTGAGAGTGTTAAAGCTGAGCACGAAAGCCGCATTTCTGCCCTGGAGGCCTCCTGTCAGGAAATCCTAGCAGCTAATAAGGCCCTACGTGCTAAAGTGGATGATCTCGAGGGCCGTTCCCGACGACAGAATATTAAAATTGTAGGCCTACCCGAGAACGTGGAGTCCGGTCGCCCAACGGAGTTTGTGGAAAAACTCTTCCCGACACTTCTGGGAACAGAGAATTTTCCTGGGGGGATTAAGATTGACCGCGCACATCGCACCGGGCCGTTACCATCAAAAGGAGGGCGTCCCCGAATTCTGATCGCGAGGATACATCACTATCCGGTCAAGGAGACGATCCTTCGGCTTGCGCGGCAACACTCGCCTCTAAAATATGACGGAGTACAAATCTCCATCTTCCCAGATCTCACTGCAGAGGTACTTTCACAACGAAGGGCGTTTGACGGTGTGAAAAAGAAGTTGAAGGAGGCCGGTATTCGATTCGGAATGTTGTTCCCCGCACGTCTGATTGTCACCCAGGGTACCAGCAAAAAAATCTTTGGCTCGGTTTCGGAGGCTGAGGTTTTTGTGAACACCGTTATTGAACAGTTACAAGACCCTTCTTGATCTGCTGCTTAGGACTTTTTTTTTTCTCAATGTTGTTACCATGGCTGTAGGACTTAAATCATCGTTCCTTTTGTTTACTGGCGGCCTTTTATAGGAGGTAGTGAGTATATTTTCAAAAAAAAAAAAAAAAAAAAAAGACATTCACAGACTTTTGCATTTGCTACTTGTTCATATTATATATGTTAGGCTGTATTTGCATGTACATTTTTAAGACTACACTGTTTAGTTCACTTTTAATAACGTCAATAGTTACAGTGGGTGTGTACTTTATGCACTATAGGCCAGGTGTATTGAGCAATTCTTTTGTTAATTACATAGTTGTACGGAGGCTGTTGGGGAGCCCCTGATCTCTCTGTTAGAGGTTACTTTCATAAGTAGGTTTTCTTCTCCTTTTGCTGCCCAGCAGCTCCACTGTTCCTATGAGGGGGTTTTTCCCGGCTTCGTTTGGGGAAGCTGATGGAAGGGTGGGTGGTTTTGTCTTTTTTTTCGTCTCGTGTTTAGCGTTTTGTGTCTGTATAACTCCTTCATTGGTTAATATACATTCAAATTCCCTTTGCAGCTGGCATTCCTTTAGATATTGTACTTCATGACTAGTAGTACGGGGCTGCCACTTATAGGTGGCAATGTCACTCTCGTCAGCTGGAATGTCCGGGGATTAAATAACCAAATTAAGAGAGCTAAAGTTTTTTCTTATTTGAAGTCCATCCCTGCTGACATATTATTTTTACAAGAGACACATATTAGGCACTCTGAACAAAGGCGACTGAGATGTAATTGGATCTCTCAGGTATTCCAATCTACTTTCTCATCCAGGGCCAGAGGAGTAGCTATTTTGTTTCGTAAATCAGCCCCCTTTAAGCACATATCTACTATCAGCGACCCTAATGGCCGCTATTTAATTGTTTCCGGCCTACTTTCCTCGATTCATGTCACACTGCTTAATGTGTACGGACCTAATTTTGATGACCCTGCTTTTTTCCGCAAAGTCTTTAATCTTTTACCAAATACTCTAAACACGCATCTGATAATAGGCGGCGATTTTAACTTGGTGTTGGACCCTACTCTAGATAGATTCCCCTCTCGCTCTGGCATACCCTCGGCCAATTCTACCACTGTTCTTAATGATTTGATTACTTCTTTCGATCTAGTCGATATCTGGAGACTAAAATATCCAACAGATATGCAATATACCTTTTTTTCACAAGTTCACAAATCATACTCCAGGATAGATTTCTTTTTAGTTGACTCTAAAATTATTCCCTGTGTAAAATCATTGAAGCATCACAATAGAATCATCTCTGATCATTCACCAGTGACAGTATCTCTAGATCTCTTAGAAATTAAGCCCAGCTATAATTGGCGTTTTAATCCTACTTTGCTCTTAGATGTCAAATTTTGCGAACAATTAACAGAGTTACTTGCTGAGTTTCTTAAATTTAACGATACGGGCGAGGTTTCTGATTCTACATTATGGGAAAGCCTAAAGGCTGTCTTGAGAGGGCACATTATTTCATACGAGTCCAGGCTTAAAAAGCAAAGGGTAAAACGCCTTATGGAAATTGATAATTGTCTCACTCGATTGGAGGATGCTTATAGAGCTTCTGCTGAATCGGATACGCTCAATGAAATTACAGCACTTAAATTAGAATATAACTTGATTCTCTCGAACCAAGTTAGTAATATGTTGTTAAAAGTTAAGCAAAAGCAGTTTGAACTTGGGGATAAACCAGATAAATTGCTTTCTCGCCAGCTGAGGGGGCTACAAGCCTCAAGAGCAATTTACAAAATCAAGAACAAGAATGGTCTTGTTTTAACAAATCCCAGTGAAATCAATAATACATTTAAAGAATTTTATGAAAATCTATACAAATCAAAGGGTTGTTCGGACCCCTCAGCATTAGCTAATTTCCTCCATTCATTACATCTTCCAAAGTTGGGGTGCATAGAGCAGACAGCTCTGAATGCAGACATAACGGTAGAGGAAATTCTAGATGCTATTAAATCTTTCCCCAGCGGCAAGGCTCCTGGCCCAGATGGGTTTGGGGTCGAATTCTATAAAAAATTTGCGCATGTGCTCTCTCCTTTGTTATTGAGGATGTTTAATCATTCATTTGGCGAACACAAACTCCCTCAGTCCCTGTATGATGCAAATATCTCCCTAATTCTTAAAAAAGGTAAAGAAGAAACCGACCCTTCATCATATCGACCCATAGCTCTTTTGAACTCTGACCTTAAAATTTTTACTAAAATTTTGGCTAATAGATTAAATAACTGCATTGGGAAAATCATTCACCCTGATCAATCTGGTTTTATTCCTGGCCGCTTTTCTTTTTCAAATGTCAGGCGTTTAATGAATATTTTATATACTAGATTTGATTCTAAAGCTAGCGTTGCAATTCTTGCCCTAGACGCAGAAAAGGCGTTTGACCAAATTGAATGGGATTATATTTTAACTGTGATTAGAGAATTTGATATGGGTGATACCTTTGCCTCTTGGGTGAAGATGTTATACGCCTCTCCCACATCCTCAGTTCTTACTAATTTTAACAAGTCAGCTCAATTCCAATTACACAGAGGCACCCGTCAGGGCTGTCCTCTCTCGCCCTTGCTTTTTGCTATCGCAATTGAACCTCTCGCCCTTGCAATTAAAAAGTGCCCTCTAATTTTGCCTCTGAACTTAGGTGGAATTAATCACCAAATTTCCCTCTATGCAGATGATATTATCATTTATCTCAGTAACCCAGAACAGTCTACTCCACCCTTACTAAATCTATTGGAAACTTTCGGTAAATTCTCCGGTTACTCAGTAAATTGGCAAAAAAGTGAATTTTTGGCTGTGACAAATAATATTGATCCTAACTTTTTGCGTACTCTACCTTTTAAAATCGCTAAAAATAGTTTGAAATATCTTGGAGTTAATATACCTAAAAACCCTAAGGATATATTTAAGCTTAATTACTTAACAATGCTCGAAAACCTAAAGAACAATATAAAATGCTGGAGGACTCTACCTCTGTCAATGATGGGGCGTGTGAATGCTATTAAGATGGTGACGTTACCTAGATTTCTGTATCTTTTCCAGAATCTACCAATCTATTTGCCCAAAAAGTTTTTTAAAACTTTAGATTCTATTGTGCTGCCATTTGTCTGGGGCTTCAAAGTACATAGAATATCTAAAATACACGTGTGCAAGCCTAGGTCGTTGGGGGGTTTGGGTTTGCCAAATTTTCAACATTACTACTGGGCTGCCAATTGTAGAGCCTTAACTTACTGGCAGGACACACGCCCGGACAGCCCTTCAGCTGATATCCCTTCATGGCTAATGATTGAGCGGGGCGTTTCAAATTGGTCTCTCTCCTCATTGCTTTTTGCTGCCCCAGAGACATTCAAAGCCTCAGCAGGATCCCACTTTATGACTAACAACTCTCTTAGGATATGGCTTCAGATTGTTAAGACATTTAATTTGCCAAATACCTCTTTTCTTGCTCCTGTTTGTCGTAACCATGCCTTTAAACCTTCCCTATTAGATCCAGTTTTCACAGGTTGGGCTAGAAAAGGAATCATTACCTTGAGAGATTTATATATTGACAATACTTTTGCCACATTTACTCAACTAACAGAGAAATTTGACCTTCCTGCATCACACTTCTTCAGATACTTACAAATTAGAAATTATGTTCGTTCCACTGTGCCAAATTTCGAAATATTGTCACCTGATAATGAATTACATAAATTGCTTACTTGCACTCCCAACACCCCAAAGTTAATTACAAAATTTGTTAGCTTTTTCACGAGTCGGCTAGATATTTCCACTACCCATCTTAAAAACAATTGGGAAGAGGAACTTAATATTCAAATCTCTGAGGAGGACTGGGGAAAATGTCTTAAAAATATATACACCTGTTCCATTAATACTAGGCACCAGCTTATTCAGTATAAGGTGTTGCACAGATTGCACTACTCTAGGGTTAAACTCAACGCTTTCTATCCTACTATCTCTCCTCTTTGCAATAAATGTGAATCTGCAGAGGGCTCTCTTGGTCATCTTTTCTGGGCATGCCCAAAACTTGCTGAATTCTGGTCAGATGTTTTTCAATTTCTTTCTGATGCTTATACTTGTGAGCTCCCAGTAGACCCTGCGACTGCCATTCTTGGCTGGTCAACGGTCCTGCAGAGCCTTAATTATGCTATCCGTTTGCCTATACAGTATGGCATGATGATCGCCAAAAAAACTATACTCTGTGTGTGGAAGAAAAACTCGAAGCCACTATTCAAGATCTGGTTATCAGAACTTTCCTCCACTATGCATGTGGAAAGACTCAGATATTGTATCTCTGGTAATATGGATATATTTGAAACTTCTTGGAGACCCCTTTTCAATCACCTGTTAAAAACCAATGATGAAACTACTTAATATTTCATTTTTTTTATTGTCATGTTATTGTCATTTTTGTTAACCTCTGTCTTTAACTTGAACTCTATCCATTCCATGCTGGGCAAAAATCTGTTTTGATTTCCCGTGCCTGTTTGGTGTTGTCGTCAACTGCAAACATGATTCTAACTGAAGGAGTTTTTTTGTTGTTGTTTTTTTTTTTTTTGAGTAGTTGTGTTTGTTTCTGTCATGTGATCGTACTGTCCATTTGTCTGTAAATCTGAAAATACTACAATAAATATAATATAATATATAAAAAAAATAAAAAAATAAAAAAAACTTTGTAACACATGTAATGTACCATTACAGCTGTGGAGATGAACGAGTTACAAGTAAGTGTTGATAATAGCATAATTTTTTAGATATTTTTCCCATCATATGAAAAGTGTCAGTGACACGCATTGAGTACACAGCGCAAACAAAGACACAACAACATCGAATGTAATCCAGTTTATTGTGGGGATAGCTGGCTCGCCTAGCCCGGATACACCCACGCTCACCCCCCTTCTGCTTAATCTCGTGCTGCGTATGGCGCCTCTGCTGTGGGCCAGATGCAGTAGTGGAGGTCGGTGATGTTGAAGGCCGACCGGTCAGTGCAGCCCGAGCTTCGGCGTGCGTAAGGTTTATCTCTAAAGATGTGGCTCTGCCGATGTTGAGCAGAAACTCACGACTGTATGCCCGTTTTAGAACAGATAGACGCGATGAGGACGTACAAAAACACTGACTCACAAGATAGAAAAAACGAAAAAACTGTTCTGTGTTGGGAGGGAGAGAAGCCGCAGCGTGTGCACGAATAATAAAGTTCTGTGTGAACTTGAATAATTAGCTACACATCAGAAATCACTGATCACAGATCAGAAGGAACTGAAAAAAGACTTCGGTTTTCATTTGTACATCCAAACACTGAGAAACTGCCAGCTTTCACTCGTTCACAAGCCATGATCTCTTGAGAACAAACAAATATGGTGCTCGCATGGGCGTGCCAAATTCTCTGGGCGGAGGAAAGGGAGGTAACCGTTCCTGTTATGACATCATAACAGGAAAATTCAAGATCAGCTCATCTGAGCTGTCATTTTCTCAAAGGCAGAGAAAGACACCCAGAACTCGGTTTACACCGATCAAAATTTCTAGCCACTTGGGGACAATATTCAGGCTAGGGGAACTCATATTAATGTTTAAAAACCTCCATGCCATGGGACCTTTAAATACATTATAAATGTTAGCTAGATTGTGTTCATTACCTGTCCAACGATGTATGTTTATGCTGAAATAAAATAAAATAATGGTTTCTGTTTTTAAAAACACATCGCGTGTGGTTATCAGTCATTATGTGTAGTGAGTTGGCTCACGTGATTTGAGTTTCGCGCTTCAGAACTTCCGTTAAGGGAGCCTAGTGAGCATCAATGCACCCTGGGTTTTGCGGTGCATTGTGGGACTTTATAGGGAGCGAACATTTCAATGCACTGGAAAGATTCTGCAATTGAGACAGCCCTTAAAATGGCTGACTCCCTGATCAGTGCCTTGGAGTTCTTGAAGCTCCGCCCCAAGAGCAGAAGCTCATTTGCATTTAAATGGACACAAAAACTGCACGTTTTTGCTCACCCTCAAAAAGTGATTATTTTAGCATGCTATAAAAATGAATTGTGGGGTATTTTGAGCTAAAACATCACATACACACTCTGGGGACTAGGGCTGTCAAATACAAATTTCGGATATTTGTTGAATTTACACAAAAAAAAGCACATTCGAATGCAAAAATCGTGCATTCAAATTTTTGGTAGAGGCGCGCGAGACATGACAATGACAGAACTGATGCGGTTTGTTTATCCAGTACAGCGCGGTGCGTCTGTGTTGTTAATTTGTAAAAAGGCCGAAAAAACAGTGAGGACTCTGGGGCAACCTGTTGGACAGCTTATATAGTCAGACACAGAGCAGTCTAGAAGAAGGCAATCAGTGCTTTGGAGCATGAGATGGATATAAATGAAAGAGAAGATACGCTACCTGCTGACGGAAATCCTCTCAGTTGGTGGAAAAATCATGCGATATAACGTTATAAGTATCCACATGATGCGCAGCTGGCAAAGACAAACTTGACCATACCTCAGCATAAAACGCTCCGCACTCGCTGCAGGCTGTTTGGTGTTTTTCACCAACAATATGTAGATGTTTAGTGAGTGGAAATGGATTGTTTCTGAATGTCCGTTTGCTATTTTGTGTTCACATTACGTTGTCTGTTGAAGCGTTTTCTCCGGTTACTGATGCACTTGCAGTTTTATGCACTTTTGTTACCTAATTTTCCTTACATGCTCATTACTGAAATTATATTTGATTTAATAACAATTGTTTGAAAAGTTAATGCACTGAAAAAAGTAAATGTCATTTCATTTCAATAAAAGACGCGATGCTTGATTTGGTTTACATTTGCTTGTTGCCCTCGCTTGCGCCTTCTTGTGGGCATAGGAGACAATACAGTACTTTTTCCCTCTAAAATTAAGTATTGCCTTTAGAATTCAAATATAATTCGAATTTTGATCATATTTAAGAAAGAATTTCGAATTTTGACAGCCCTACTGAGGACATCAGAGACTTGTTTTACAACAACCACCCCTTTAAATTAATTTGAATTTGAAGCAGTTTGAATGATCTATTCATTGACTCACTCATTAAGACACTGATGTGCTGACACCTACTGAATATGGCATAAAAGATTATATACCTTATTAAATGCATGTCTCATCTTTTATGCCATATTCTTATATATTAAACAATAAATTCAGTTAGAATTGTAAGACACTATAGGGCTGTTACCGATGAAACCAGGATCAACAAAAGCCATATCTGCACTGCCGATGACACTGCTGTGACATTCAGCTGCATCTGTCACTTCTGTGAACAAACTAATTCACAAGGTATGAGCATAAAAATAAAAAAAACACGCCCCCTTTTATCGTGGCATGGGAATCCAACCCATGACCTTGGAGTTGCTAGCGTCATATCCATGAAGACGCAGAACTTTCCTAAACTTTATTGCTAAAATTCAGCCACATTCACAAATATGCACAATTGCTTGTCTATCTGTAAATGCTGATTGTAGACAGAGAGCAAAAGTATCCGGATGGATAATTTGATCCTGCTGGATGTGGTTTTCCTAATGTACTTGTTTGGACAAAGGCAGCTATTAATAACAACCTGGGTTCACAAAGCATTGAGGAATAAGCTTTCTATAATTGAACATGGTGTACTCTTACAGTTTTTTAAAATAAATTAAGTAGGTATTTTATAGCAAGGCTACAGAATATGCCATGCAGAATATGCAGTGTAAAAATATGAGCTGTGAGTGAGTGAGTGTGAGCGCTATGGGTGTGGTTTATACCAGCATGCAGCCAGATCTGGGCGAGGGTCATCCAAGGGTGGAGGGGTCCCTGTTTTGGAGCGCTGCTCTGGAGGGAGGAGGCCACCTCAGACAGCGCCTGTTCCACCCGTGACGCTGCTATGGAGGTGGCGTGGACGGAACCTGCAGTGGAAATACGGACAGTCAGCGATGACATGTACATTGGAGCGTCTCTACATATATGGCCAGCCCATATATGCCATTAATCCACAACACACCAGCCTTTAGGCGTCATCTACTATTTTGTTTATTTTCACATGAAGGCCAAAAGGCAGTTGATCATAACTAAACGCTGTTCTCAGCAGTGTTGTTATTGTTAACTAAAACTAAAAATTGTTAATTGAAACAAATATTAGATGAAATACAAAAAAAAGAACTGAAATAAAATATGTCTAAGTTGAAGTACTAAAATGACTAAAACAAATATAAAATGTAAAAATAAATAAATAAATAAAAATGACAAGCACATTACAAAATTACTACAACTTGAACTAAAATTAAAAATACCAAAAAAAATATAGCTGCAAGCTGCAATTATCGGGGCCAAGCACAAAGAACACGGTAAGTCATGCCAACATAGCTGGGAGTATCAGACCAACTGCAACAATGAGCAATTAAAGACATTAAGATGATTTAGGCAAAAAAATCGAATACAGTCACTAGTAATTTGATTTAATGGTTGATCATTTTCGATGAATAGGTGGCGCTCTGACCAAATTGATGGGTTGCGGTCAGAGTGAGGTGACAATGACACATGCAAAGTTTGGTGTCAATATGCCAAAGCAATGCAGAGATACAGCCGCAGAGAGTCATTTTGGCATCATGCCTCAAATTTGTTGCTGCGGTATACGAAAACAATTTCGTCTATCGACATGAAATCCATAACTTTTTGTCGGCACGATCTGAAGATGATCTGACTAGAATTCGGTGAAAATCGGACAAACATCTAGGAGGAGTTTGAAAAAAAAATTTTTTTTAAATAGAACATCAAAATGGCGGACAGGAAGTTTGGCTGTAATGGTTTCATTACAATAGGCTAATGTACTCAAAAGTTAATCGCATTTTTGGAAAAATCCAAGTATAAATTATAATTGTTGACCACAACGTGGCGCTGCCCTTAAAGCTTTTTGAGTACTTTCATGGTCAAGGGCATGGATACGCCAATGCGTTCGTAAAATATAGCATTTTACAAGAAAATTCAAAATGGACGATGCCCAAAATGACGATATCTTTCAACTTGGCATGCTGCATTGAATCTAAACAGACCACAGTTTTGTGATCTTTAGCCAAATTGTTTAGAAGTTATAAGTAAAAAGATAATTTTTTTATATCTCCTGACCACTAGGTGGCACAGCGCCGAAAAGTCATGGTTCTCATAACACACTCAAGTTTGATCAGAATTCGCTAAAGCGTGGCGGATATATAGCCTCACGTCCATTCTGGCGCACTCTTTGTCAAATTCGTTTGTGTGTAATTTTAGAACGGTTCGACGAATCAACTTGAATTTCAATACTTTTGTCAGCATGGTCTGAAGATGATCTGGTTACATTTTTGTGAAAATCAGAGCAACGGCCTAGGTTTGGAAAAGTAGTTTTTCCCCCCGGAAAATTCAAAATGGCGGAAAAGTGAGTGAAAGTTTGGACTGTTGGCGGCGCTACAGGGATTGAGTTAGAGACAGTTCAGACTGTCCTCTAACTGTGTGCCAAATTTCATAACTTTCCCACAAGTGGTTCTATGGGCTTCCATAGACTTCCTGAACGGAAGAACAACAACAACAAACGGAAGAATAATAATAAGAATGCCAAGGAGTAAAATAGGTGCCTACACACCTTTGGTGCTTGGCCCCCAGCTAATTTATCAAAATATTAATAAATACTATAAGTGTGTAAAATAATAGTAAAATAACATAGGTTCTTATACATTTAACACGCAAGAGTTTGGGTTTAAAAATATCTTGATTCCAATGGGATACATATGAAGAGGATCATCTTTAACAGTGATTTTAAATTCTAATGTTCATTCTAAAAAAATTACTACAAATGAACACTAGTCATCTAGACACGTCAGAATGAAGGTCCTTTAGGAAACACAAGGGTAAAGAAACAGCAAAGCTTCAGAGATCCAACAGTTGTGGACTCTACTCTCAGGGTTCCAAAAGGTGGACAAAATTTTAACAAACACATTTAAGGCCCGTTCACACCAAGAACGATAACTATACAGATAACTATATTAGGGTCCATAGCAATGCATGACTGATTGGCTCTCAATGTTTTCATCATTCATCAGCTGGAAACAATTGTTTTGAAAGTGATTCCAAAAATATTGTATTGTTATAGTTGTGGTGTGGACATGGCTATTCTTTAAAGTTTAGAACTATTTGTAAAACTATATATTTATCAATATCGTTATAGTCCTTGGTGTGAACGGGCCTTCAGACACACACCACTTAAAACACGTACAAACAGCATAAGATTATCAATAGTAAACAATAAAGCACATTTGCTGATATTTTCCACAAATTTACTAAATCCTGCATTTTAAAAGTAAAAATTTCACATTGTACGAATTCCGTACAAATTTCACACTAGAGCAACAGATCAACAGAAATTAGGTTGTTGTCCAGTCGGCTCAGCTTAAATACGAGTGCCTTCAATTAAATGGATAGTTCACCCAAAATGACATTTCGATCATCCTTTACCATCATTTTCAATTTGCGGATCTGATCAAATGATCAGACTCAAAAAAACAAAACAATCCACCCACAAACCAAATATTAAAAATTGTCTGTGAATTTCAGTGAGGTCTGTTCCTCACATTTAGGTATCATAAGGAATCAGAAGAATTAAAGGGGTCATGAAAGCAAATTTTCCTTGAGATTTTGACATACAGGTCATCATACTATAAGAATATCCTGTAACTCTCAGAACTGAAAACTTCCTTGTTAGTCCAAAAATAGCTTTCACTGTAACCAAGCCAAGACAATGAGCCTATAGATAGGGGAAAGACCGCCTCAGCAGAAGAAAATCAACGCCTACTTCATCATCGCAAATTTGGCCACGCCCACTGGTGTGTTAGTGAGATGACGAGGAGAGAAGAGCAATACAGAAGGGACTACAAATTAGGGTTGTGCCGATGGACGATGGCTGACTGACATCACCATCGTGATGCCACGCCCCCCATTGCGAGTCTTGTTGTGAGTGCAACGCACACTAATCCTCTTCTATAGTTAAACTAAAAACTTTGCAGGGATTGCTCTGTAAATTAAAGAGGATAAATGAGAATATAACTAATGCATATATTATATTTTAAATACTGTAGTCTTTGCCAGATATAGCCTACATTTTGAAATAATAAACGAGGCTCAAACATCCATTTCATAAGCGTTCGTGTTTATTTCAGCACTTCCGTCAGTGAAACAACACACCATAGCCTGTAAAACATTTAAACGATTATCAGTAAATAATGGTAACCTAAAGAATATAAGAAAATTAAATATTAGTTAAAACATTTTTTTCATTTCCCCTCGAAGATGCAGCATATACCGCTCTGCGCGAGATGAAACACGAGCTGGATAGACACCTTCTCAAATATCTTCGTCTTCATGTGTTCTCCTGATGTTGCAAAGCAACACTTGTTGTAAAAGTTCTGAAGAGCAAACTTCCACAGGGTCAAGACATTTAAGCTATGTTTGATTATTCACTGCCAGAGAAAACGAAAGTTAAATGGCCTGTGTGTGTGAAATGCACCATGCAAATAAACTTGACGCGCCTTACCAAGTCTAATAACAAGCACAAACTGTGTTAGATAAAATTAAGTAAAAAGGTAGCCTATTTGTCCTACAGTGTTTTTCTTCTTTCCCACAGTAAAGGAAGTGAATGGGTATAAAAGACTTAATTATAAACAAACGAAAGGAAGAAACGTTTATAATTCCCTGCGAAAATGGGTGCGACGCGAGTGAAGATTTGAGAAAAGAAACGAGATGTCCATGTGGGATAAAATGGACTACCGTTAGGCCTATTGTTAAAATTAACGGAAGTCGCAAAACAGAATAAAAAAAGCTGACAAATCTTAAATTGGGCTCAGCCTACCTCTCTCATTCGGCATGAATCCATTCATGGCTGCACATTTATTTCCTTTGTAAACAAAGCTTTGTGCTTCACTCTGTATTATTCACGTAAAACAGCATTAACATACAAAACACTGGGTTAGTAACAAAATTATAGTTTTGAAGTGGAAAATAGTATTTATGTAAAGAGATATTACATTAACATACACAACTCTTCTTAAGTGGAAGGAAGCTACTTTTTCCCCTCACGTGCAACCTAGCGCGGATGAGTCATTATTTGGGTTAGTAAAAAAACGAAATTATATAGTTTTTAAGTAGAAAATAGCATTTATGTAAAGAGATAGTAAAATACAGATATAGTAAATTATATATTTGTATTAATAAAATAAAACGACGATATCATCGTCCATCACAATGTTTTACTGTAAACATCGTCAACTGCCAATTTAGGAGACGTCGCCCAACCCTACTACAAATAACGTTACCTTCCAAAGGATCCTAATGCTAGGAATGTGGTAATTTATTATTAACAATGTGAATGTTAGTTGAGCATTATTTATTTTTATGTGGTACATTTCACTGTGGATTCTTTGGTAAATCAGTAGAAATTTTGGGGCAGGCTTTGCAAACAGACTTTTACGATATGGACTCGGCATGTAAGTAAACGTGTTAATTCTAATGCCTGATCTGTGATCAATGATTTCTGATATGTAATGATTCATGTACAGTCAGGTGTTCTTTGTCAGTAAATCAAACCAGGGACTAAACGTTCAACTTCACATTGTTTCTCTCAGAAAATCTGTTTTTAAACTGGGATTAAATTATATACAGAAAGCAATCAAAGAACCCTCCCTTTACAATCGCTGGAGCTATTAATCAAACAGCGCGAGTTTATCAGACTCGCCCCAAAACTCCCGTAATCAACAAATCTCTTATTTACATACAACCAAAGGGCTAAAATCAGGGTAGGAAAAATCAAATTTATTTCTAAATTATGACCATTTTTGGTGTAAAATTCATTATAAGTGCACCACAGGAAACATTATAAAACAATGCAGTTCAAGACCCCTTTAAAAAGTCATATAGATCACTTTAAAAGTACCCATCATACTTTTATACATTTTCTGAATAAAAGTATTAATTTCTTGAACAGCAGTGCAAGTCATTTGGGTTTGTAAATGAACTTTCAGTTCTGGGTGAACTATTCCTTTAACTGATTTACCAATAAATTCCAGATTTGGCCTCAGCTCCTTTTCAATTTGCCAGATTCCAGGAGATGAACTGAAGACACCACATCAGTTTCCTGAACTGGGTGAACTGAAATGAAATTGCCCCCTGCAGTTCAGCAATCACAGAGTCCCTATTTGTCTGGACGTGCAGTGCCCAGCAGAGCTATGGTCTGGGCATCAGTGTGGTCATTAAAGTCCCTGTCGGGGTTCAGAGGAACATATTAAGAATCCTCAAGAGACTCTATGAGTCATAGGCTGGACTTTATCGACCAGACCAGCAGGACCTAAAACACATTTATACTGAAATCGATCCCAGTACATCTCAGTTTCTTTCTCTTTAGAAATGAGCCTGTTGAGTCAAAACCATAGTTGCTGCTCCTGTGTTTAGCGTTTCTATGGCGACCGGGGAAAAAGCCATGGATCACTGGACCAAACACTGAGAATCTGACCCCATCTGTACTGAGTTTGAAAGGCTTCCAGGGGATCTCTTCATGAATGTCCTATACCACAGCCATAAAAAAACCCTCAAAAGAATGAACCAATTTAAACTGTGAAATAGGACATTTAATACATGAGCAAACGATCATTAATGGCTGTCCTAGGTTGTACTTATATACAAACAATCTCTTGTTAAATAAAAAAATTGTCACGTTTCTTACTCTCATGTTGTTCCAAACCTTTATGACTGCTGTTGATTTAAAAGGAGTGTAAAGATATCAATAGACGGTTTCAACGACAACAGCATAAACAAACGTTACTGCGCATGCGCGCTTTTGTGGCCCAAACTTAACTTCCGGTAGTCGTCCGCAAAGAATCAATGACAACAGAGGCTGCGTTATCTTTCTTATGCGCCATCATGTTTCATTTTAATTGGGCAGCATTATCTTAATTTACATGTTTTTTATTGTTTCAGCATGTTTATAATAATTAATCTCCCATTTCTGTCTGCAATATAGAGTGGGGGAAACGCCCCCCTTAAAGGGTTAGTTCACCCAACCCGTAAGACCGTAGAGAAGAAGAGAAATATCTTAAATTGTGTTCCGAAGATGAACGAAGGTCTTACAGGTTTGGAACGACATGAAGGAGAGTAATAATGACAGAATTAAAATTTTTGGGTGAACTAACCCTTTAAGGACCGTGTAATGCCGTTTTCTGTACAGTAGCCTATCTATAAATGCTTCAATCATGTAATGCATCGGAATAACATGTTTCTTTGTTTCATAACATAAGATTAATGTTGGGAAAGTTAACTTGTAGATAAAGTACCCTATTTGAGATTGATTGTAAATGAATGCATCACAAAAAATCCCGTGCTCTATTGCCATTAATAGAGGAGAAAGCGAAAGTTGTTTTGCGCTCCATGATAAAGGCACATTTAAATATTTTGCGGGAAACATAAATCCGATCAGTTATCCAGATGGCGACCACTTGAAGTGAACAGATGTAAACTCGCCGTGTCCTGACTGATGATCACATGTTAATGCCAAGCTCGCATGTTAATGCCAAGTGTAAACGCAGCCAGAATAATGCTGCCTTCACGTGCTATCGGAAATTTCCTAATTCCCACTTTAGAAGTCGTGATTACGAGCTTGTTGCATTCAAGTGCTTTGTTGTCGGAGTGAACAGGAATCATGGTGGACACCAGGTTATTCTTGCCTATTTATTGGGAAAATCTTACTAAAACCATCATCATTTGTAGTCTCCCATGCACCGACAACCTAAACATTCCAGATAGTCCGCTTTCTTCTGATTCTGTAATTTCAGTCAAATGCAGGCTATTTTCGCTGTGTACCAAACATACAATACACTTCATATGATTACTCTTACATGTAAATATATACTACATTAATGTCAAGACAAGACAACCAAGCTGTTTTGGAGAAAAAAAACCCAATAAAACCACACCTGCCACAGCAGTAGTTCTCTCCGCCACCATGTTTAAAGCTTATGACACGCCCATCTCGGGAATTGGGGTATCAAAATTATTTCCGAACTTCCCAGTGGTAAACACGACATCAGAGGGCGTTCATGTACAATTTTTACCTAGGAAACTCGTATTTACGATAATTCCGATAGCACGTGAAGGCAGCATTAGTTACCTCTAGAGTAGATTATTTCTGATAACAAGCAAAATAAATAACAAGTAAATTACATTAGACATACAGTCTAAATTACATTAGACGCTGCTCTCGTATGCTGGATATTTATGAAGAGTTTAAGGCTTTTTGGTGAGTCGCACACATTGTTTTTGCGCTGGTGTCATATTCTCTCAGCTTGATCGTTAATATTTATATCATGTTATCCAAGAATAGTACGTAAAAAATGTGTTTCTACTGAGTAGTGCGCCATACTATCCCCTTGCCAGACCGATAAACAAACACAGACCTGAAGTTAACTTCGCGCCAGGTGCGTAACCGTGGCAACGCGCGTGCGTCCGATGAAACTGTCTATAATGTTACAAAAGTTTTTGAATCGTGAAAAAATGAGAAACGGTTTCCACAAAAAATATTAAAACTGTACTATATTGATAATTATAAGAAATGTTTCTTGAGCAGTAAATCGGCATTAGCTTTTGGTGTGCACACACACCATAATATGCTGAGTTCAGACTGCCCGATTTTAGCCCCGATTTTAACTCGCCGACAGGTTTTGTGAAATCGCTGACAAATGCCCGAGATTCATAGGCAAATCGGTGCTCGTGTGCGCGAGTGACAATCACGCAGTGTGAATGATCAAAGACACGATTGGAGAGAATCGCAGACGCCTGTGAGATATTTGGCATGCTAAATATCTGGACCTGTCGGCGATTCAAACTCCTGCTGTGTGAAATGAGTTCTGACTGAAAAAGACATTGGTGATGACCAACAGCCAACGAGAGAGCAAGAGACAGGGCAGCGGGAGGTTCGGCGAGGAGTTATGGACCATAATATCAGTATTTTAATAGATGTATCTACAATTATATCAAACAGAAACAATGCACAAACATTTGCTTGACCAGCCGTAACAGCAGCACGGTGCAAAATTATTTATTTACCTCTAACTCTCTTTCCAGAACACAATCCTTGCTCCCTGTGTCTCCCCAACCATTTCCTCCGCCATAATCTTTTTTAGTTTTCCCCTTTTTGCTGCAAATCAGCGCACGGACCATTTGGATAGCAAGTTTCTGCACTGCAGTCTATATTTTTAATAACAAGTCCAGTCTCGCGTGAGAACTCCAGTCTGACGCACACGTGATCTCGCGTTGTTTCCTTCTCACTTCTCGCGTGTGTTTTGTTGTGAAACTACGGGTGCGTCTCAATCAGCTCCCTGGTTCAGTAGTCAGGGCACTGATCAGATAGGTCAATGGGCTGACTCCCTGATCAGTGTCCTGACTACTGAACCAGGGAGCTGATTGAGACGCACCCGTAGTTTGCGGATGGGACAGAGCTGTCAGTGACTCTTCCTCCTCTACAGTCATGCAGTGTGAAACCTCCTGTCGTCGATCTATCGTGCAGTGTGAACACAGCAGTGACTGAATGCTGGTCCAGATAGTCATGCAGTGTGAAAAGAGCAGTGATCCGACAAGTTTGAAAATCATGCAGTCTGAACTCAGCATTAGCAAACATTTGCGTGGCGTTAATCGCGGGATAACTTGTTTTTTGCGTCACTCGCACAAATAAAAACATCATTATCAACAACAATTCTTTCTGCCATTTTTTTTGGGAGATAACTATTGCTGTGGAAGTCCCAAATACGCCGGAAAGCCGTGTCAGGGTTCACAGCACCATCCAGAGGCGCACACAACTCTGTGAATTTCACTGTCTTCTCTAGGAGGAACTGCCCCTGGATGAAAGCCGCTTCCAGCGCTACTTGAGGATGACAGGTGCCCAGTTTAATAACCCGTCAAACCGGACATGTCAAGAAGATCTTCACTGATTGGCTTGCGCGACAATGCGTCATGCAAATTTTCGAAAGACACAATTGAGGCGAATATCACCTGTTCGCGGCAAAGAGTCGCCCACTTTGCATTGCCTTTGTATGCAATCTACTCGCGCAAATAATTAAATCTGTGTTTGGTGTGCACACACACCATTAGAATGATTTCTGAAGGCTCATGGGATGCACGTCATCACGTGATACGAATTCGCAGCTCCGAGTTCCCCAAGCTAGAACTTTGGAACGCAGCGAAATCCCAAACTTTTCGCAAAAGCTTGCGTTTCCAGTCTGATGCACTTGCATGTGTTTAAATGGAAGTCAATGGAATGAAAAGTACAGTGTAACCGCCCCTTTAAAGGGTTGGTGAACTCTGAGCTGCGAATTCGCATCACGTGATGACGTGTGACCAGTAGAAGATAGATGCGTCACGGCATGACCTCTTGGCTTAATTAAAAGAACGATAATTTTGCAATAAAGTCGAGTAGATAGTATATTTTTTACATTTTTAATGTATTACTATTTGTTACATGTTGAATTCATGTTTTTAAAAAGACGCTTCAGATAGTGATGTCATATCACGACTGCTGCAATGTCCAAATTTCGCAAGCTCAGTCCAGTGTGACTGCGGCATTATTGTGCATCGTGTGTGTGTCAGGATATTCACAGACAGCGCATTCTCTTTTGTCGTCGCACTTGAATGGTTTAAAAGCATTTGCATGAATAAGAGTGCGATCATATAATGTAACACTAGCCAATTATGTTAAATATTTTTAACATGTTAAACTGGAAAAAAATCAATTGCACGCGTTAATGTTGACAGTACTATTTAATATACATTACATAAGAAAACCATTATTTTCTAATTTAATAATTAAAAAGTGAAATATACTATTTTTAATCAAGCTGTTCTATCATTTTGGAACTTAACAGCATCTATCCCTATTCATTTTTTTACTGAATGGAAAGCAGCTTGGACATTCTACTAAACTACTAATTTTGTTTTCTACAAAGTTATACAGGTTAGAACAACATGAGTAAATGATTCCAAATGAACTATCCCTTCAAGTCTCTACTTAAATGATTCTCATAATTGACTGAAGTAGGGGAGGTTGTCGATAGATCCAATGGCTGCCGTCACTCTGTAGGGCTGAAGTTGATGACTGACAAGAATTTTCTAGATAAACAGTCAGCAACTTCACATCTCTTTTAAGCACATGCGTGTGCACACGCAAACAGACACCCATGATGCATCAGACCAGGCTGCAGAAAGAGCGTGACCATGGAGCCACATGCCAAGAGTGAGAAAGCATCATCACACGCAATCACACACATTTAAAAAGCAGAAATGTTTTTAAAGAGACAGTACTTTCTTTACCAGAACCTACTGTAAATTACAGCAAGTCTACATTTGTTTGTAATGCAACCCCCCTTTTTGTATTCCTAGAAGCTTACGATAACTTGTACACAGCATATGTCAACTTTTTTTCACATTCAAATTCATCATTACTGGCAAGTTAGAATAATTTTAAACTATTAATTTATTTCTATTAAACACAGGGCACATCCCCACCCCCATTAAATTCGCCTACAAAGTTAACTTCTTAATTCCGAATATTTTCAATTCTCTCCAGCAATTTGCAATCAATTTGTCAAGTCCCTAAAATCAACGAATTCCACTTTTGTGGGACAGAATACCTATATGAGATTTTTACAGGCTACGATTCTTTCCGGATATTGTGTCCATCGCATTTGGCTCTAAATGAGCACCTCTCAGCACGACCATGACACCAGTGCTCCCGTCCTCTTAAACGTTTCATCGCTCTGTTAACAGAGCCAGGAGTTTAGAAACAGCTGCTAAATATGAGACACTAGAGGAAATTAGAGCTCGTAATCTACGGTCCAGAGACCTGGGTGTTATTCCATCAGATACTGCACACACACTTTATATCAAATGTCTCTAAGGACAAATCATCAACATATAAATAATAACTGTTCAAATAATTAGAGGATCAGTAAAAGTCGCTCTAAATGTGGTCGACTTCACTCAGGTTCCAAATAAAATGAAACAATAATCTTAAACTGGGATTAAACTGTGGACTATCAAAAGGAATTAATATATCTTAAATCTAATTTTGGATTAATGGTTAAAAAAATGTGAACACATTTCAGACAAGGCTAATGCTCTCCTGAAACACCAAATCTATTTAGAATAATTTATAAAAATAAAAAATAAAAAAAAATAAAAAAACCTCACAAAATTGTTGTTTCATATTACATTGAAAGTTTTGTTTCAAAGCAAACTAAACTGAAAAACAAATAGTGTCAATGTTGCACAGCTTTTATAGGGATTTTGTGATAAGAGACAAGCAGTGTGTAAATTTACACATACGCTAACGTTCAATGAATATTATACTTTTATTCATCAAAGATGCATCAAGTTGATCAAAAGTGATGTTTAAGACATTTATTATATTAACATTATTACTAACACAATATTAATC
Source organism: Romanogobio albipinnatus (assembly GCA_023566225.1). Classification (NCBI taxonomy): domain Eukaryota; kingdom Metazoa; phylum Chordata; class Actinopteri; order Cypriniformes; family Gobionidae; genus Romanogobio; species Romanogobio albipinnatus. Next base: position 43,031,807 of record CM042249.1, read on the forward strand.
GCATCCAAAATAAAAGTTTGTGTTTACATAATATGTGTGTGTACTGTGTATAATTATGATTTATATTTGAATACACACACAAACATGTATACATTTAAGAAATATTTGTGCACGTATATGTATATATGTATATATACACAATTCATCGTGATTAATCGCATCCAAAATAAAGGTTTGTGTTTACATAATATGTGTACTGTGTATACATAATTATTAGTGGTGGACATAGATTATTTTTTTTAATATAGATTAATCTCACTGTAATCTTGGAATTAATCTAGATTAAAATGGCTCATTTGAATTCTGCCAAAGGCATTCAGAATATGTGTACTCATAAGTGATCGTTTGTCTTTTTGTAGTTTGAATAATAAATAACTTCTGTCCCTTTAAGACCTGACGCACGCATATCCAAACACTGTTCCTGTGAGCTGGTTACGACTGTGTTTACGTTAAACCATAGGTTAAAACTCACCAAGATGGGCATTGAGACTTCAATAAGCTGGAAAAAGGAGCTCATTTTTGCACTTGTTTGTCAGAGGCGGCTTTATTACGGTATGTGTGTGTGCGTTTCAGATGCGAGCGCGAAATCTGCCAGAATTAGTAGAATTAGCGTTATGTGCAACCCCGCGCGAAATTCAGACCGGTCACACCAATACTAACAAAAGACCAGAAGAACACGAGTTCGCAATGTTCAGAGGATTAAACGGACTGAATGAGAGGAGGCGGGTGCGTGTCACTCGCTGTCGGTCGGAGAGGAGAGCGCATCTGATATCGATACTGTAGAAAATGAGTATTGTATCGTTTCAGATCTTTCAATATCGACACATAGTGAAATATGGATATTTTTGACAACACTAGTAGGCATACACACAGGTTCGAAGACTCGTTCTCTCGCCCCTACAGTGCAATTCGGCTAGGTGTACATCCGCGCTAAAATATCAAGGTGAAAGTCATCATAGCTTGCGTAGTATAGACCCAGCTCCCAACCCAACTTTGAGAATAGATTAACGGCGATATATAACACACATATATATATATATATATATATATATTTTTTTTTTTTTTTTGATATATATATCAAAAATAGAATTGAAAAAGTAAAAATATTTTAATATCATATGCAAGATTAAAGTGTCATTCATAAATGCTGCACAAGTTTCTAAGTGATACTTAATAATACTTGCCATACCATTAATAATGATAACAACTAAAGTAATTATATATATATAAAAAAGTATAATTAAACTAAGTCGTACCCATAAGTGTTTGGCTTTAAGCAGCAGTATGTATTAAACCCTGTTTGAAAGGCCTGGAGGAACACAACTGTCTCTTTAATTATTAAGAACTGAGGCCAAAGAGTGCTTTTACGTCTCTCTCCAGCACACAGAGGCCTGGGAACAAAACGCCAGGAGAGGAGACACAATAAGAGGGCAAAACAAAAGGTAAAACGCAACGCGCCCATTGAACACATTATGCCGGAGTGTGTTGGAATCTTTTAACAGACAGGTGACAGGTGGTGGGTGCACTCTGCCAAGGGGGAGAAGGCCAGCGAGGCAAAAAAGCAGGTGAGTGTTTTAAAAGTGTGTGTGGAGGTAGAGCAGTAACAGCAAGAGCTACTTACAAACCCCAAAAAATGAGTCAAAACCATGAAAGAAAGCATCTGGAAGGTTGCCTTGGAAACCAAAAAGAACAACAAAAAGGGGGCAATTACTCATAAAAATTTGGAACAAAAACAACAACAATAACAGAAAGTTGCATCTCATTTCGAAGGCTGTGTCCTCTGGAGGTCGCATTTGAAAGCTGCATACATCATCAAGGATGTCTTATTTCAGAAAAGTAACCATAAAACTGACTGTTATCCTCGTCAGGTGTAAAATGCTGTCATTTCTTTCTTACTTTGAAATCTAACTGTTACTTTTCTTAAACGAGACCGCCTCGATGGCGTATGCAGCCTTCAAATGCGACCTCTGGAGGACCCAGCCTTCAAAATAAGACGCAGATACAGAGAAGTATAATAGAAAAAAAGAAACTGATTCTGTCTGACTTTCTATATACCACAAACCAAAGTGTCATGAGTCCTGAGCAGGTAATGGCCCTGTATCTGTGATTCACACGCTCTGTGGACATGAACTGGCAGGTGCGTGACACTGTGTGAGGGGCTGTATGTGAGTTAATACAATGATTTCGATGCACAAACACTGCACAGCGAGGATAGTTACAGCAGATCACATGCACAGCATTACAGAAGACAGACAGAGAGAAATAAAGTTTACACCTGGTATTAATATTGGTCTCGGTTGCTCTGATCATATGTCGACAGTGCTGAATTTAGGCCTAAATGGAGTGCAAAACCAAAAGGTTATTCATCCTGCACACTGCGTCTTGGACAACAGTGAAGGACTGCCTACTCACCTGTCAGTTATCTGTTGGGCTACAACATTTAAACTTTGCTGGTTGCCTTTAACTGCTTAAAATTGGTTATTTTATAGTGAAAGGATTAGTTCACTTCAAAATGGAAATGTCCTGATAATTTACTCACCCCCATCTCATCCAAGATGTTCATGTCTTTCTTTCTTCAGTCGAAAAGAAATTAAGTTTTTTGAGGAAAACATTCCAGGATTTTTCTCCATATAATGGACTTCAATGGCAACCAACGGGTTGAAGGTCCAAATCAATGCCGTTTCAAAGCGCTTTGAAGCGCTTCAGAGGCTCTGCACGATCCCAGACGAGGAATAGGGTCTTATCTAGCGAAACCATCTGTCATTTTCTAAAAAATGTAACATTTACATACTTTTTTAACCTCAAATGCGTGACTTCTGCACTCTGCTTCATGGCGTGTGATGTCATCTCATGTTCTCCTCCAACTTTAAAATGGTCCGACATCGTTGATTTACCTTTATTTTTGTAAAGGGCGTTTGATCTAGTCTTTGCACGTTTGTTTTAAAGGATTAGTTCACCTCAAAATGAAAATTTACTCACCCCAATGCCTTCCAAGATGTTCATGTCTTTCTTTCTTCAGTCAAAAAGAAATGAGAAAATTCCAGGGTTTTTCATCATATTATAGTTTTCAGTTGCAACCAAAATGCTGAAGGTCCAAATCAATGCAGTTTCAAAGCGCTTCACATGCTCTGTGTGATCCCATATGAGGAATAGGGTCTTATCTAGCGAAACGATTGGTCATTTAAAAAAAAATTAATAAAATGAATATACTTTTTAACCTAAATTGTTCATCTTGTGAAGCTCTGGGAGGTACTAAGGATGACATAATCACGCTAGACGTAGGCAGAAGTACCACCCCCGTGTTTACAAAGCGCTTGTGTGAAGACTAATAGAAACGCCCTTTCGCAAAAAAAAAAAAAAAAAGTAAAACAACAATATATCCCTAATTTTGAGGTTGAAAATGTAGTGTTTTTTTGTTTATTTTTTTAAATGACCGATGGTTTCCCTAGATAAGACCCTAATCCTCATCTGGGATCACGCAGAGCCTCTGGAGCCCATCGAAGCGCTTTGAAACTGCATTGATTTGGACCTTCAGCATTTTTGTTGGCAACTGAAAAGCATTATATGATGAAAAACCCTGGAATGTTTTCTTCAAAATACTTAATTTCTTTTTGACTGACAGACATGAACATCTTGAATGAGATGGGGGTGAGTAAATTATCAGGACATTTTCATTTTGGGGTGAACTAATCCTTTAACACTGGGTCGATACTTCCACCTACGTCACGAGTGTGACCTTTCCAACGTGATGGCATCATACGTTGTGCAAAAGCAGAACACCCAAGTTATGAATTTGAGGTTGAAAAGTATATATATATATATATTTTTTTTTAAATTAAGAAACTGACCAATGGTTTCGCTAGATAAGACCCTATTCCTCGTCTGGGATCGTGCAGAGCCTCTGAAGCCCTTCGAAGCGCTTTGAAACGGCATTGATTTGGACCTTCAACCCGTTGGTTGCCATGGAAGTCTATGATGTGGAGAAAAATCCTGGAATGTTTTCCTCAAAAAACTTAATTTCTTTTCGAATGAAGAAAGAAAGACATGAACATCTTGGATGAGATGGGGGTGAGTAAATTATCAGGACATTTTTGAACTAATCCTTTAAGTCCACTGTTTATTCTTCTAATGGAATAGACTTTTCAGGACAAATTATATTTTCAGCATATCAATTTGCGTGAAAAATACATTTATGTTAACAGTCACAAATGGAATTTTCGAAGTACATTTGGAAGCAACAGTTGACAATTTCTTTTTGTCAGTTTTTGAAAGAAGTCTCTTATGCTCACCAAGGAAACATTTATTGAATCAAAAATACTGTAAAAATATAAATAGTGTGAAATATTATTAGAATTTCAAATAGATGTTTTCTATTTTATTACGTTTTTTTAAATGTAATTTATTCCTGTGATCGAAGCTGAATTTTCAGCATCATTACTCCAGTCTTCAGTGTCACGTGATCCTTCAGGAATCATTCTAATATGCTGATTCGGTGCTAAGAAACATTTATTATTTTTATAAATGTTGAAAAAAAAATTTGTGCTGCTTTAATATTTTTGTGGAAACAGTACTAATCTTTTTTTCAGGATTCCTTAAAAAAACACTTATTTGAAACAGAAATCTTTTGTAACATTATAAATGTTGTTACTGTCACTTTTGATCAACTTAAATGTGTCCTTGCTGAATAAAAGTATTAATTAATAATCGGTAACACTTTAGATTAGGGTCCAATTCACACTATTGACTAGTTGCTTATTAGCGTGCATATTACTAGGATATTGACTGTTTATTAGTACTATATAGCACATATTAATGCATTATTCTGCATGACCATATTCTACATCCCTTAATCCTATCCAATACCTAAACTTATCAACTACTAACTATCAATAAGCAGTGATTAGGAGTTTATTGAGGCAAAGGTCATAGTTAATAGTGAGAATTGGACCCTAATCTAAAGTGACCATAAAATTTTACTGACCCCACTAAGTGGTAGAGTATTCCACGATTAAAAACCAAAGACCCTCCCATCAAAATCTTGTCACAAAATACCAGATGTAAACAGCAATCTGTCTCGCCTGACCGGATTACTCAAAACGGATGGTTTATATAAAACGTATACAGGGCCAAAGGAGGAAAGCATCTTGGATGAAGAGAAAGGTGACAAAACGGCAGTATGAGTGAGTTTGAGTAACATAGGAAATCTCCTGATGTACTCTCTCTCTCTCTCTCTCTCTGATGATACAAGTGTGGATATGATCCCAGGTCTTAAACGGCTAGCTGATAGCAAGTGTCACTGCTTCTCTGTCTTTCGGTTCCCCAGGAGCCAGTGGAGATTAAGAGCTTAGTGTCAGTCTCATGGGCCACTGGATCCCTGAACCCACACCATCACATCATCCTGCCAGTGACATTTTGAGTCTTATAACAGCCCTGTACTCAATTAATGTCCTTTTACAGCTGATACAAGCCATAACTGGACACACCATAACAATAGGCGACATCTAACTCCTCTGCAGATCTTGAAACAATAGTACTTAAGTGCTTATTCACAATAGCATTTTCTTTTTCTACTTGCCATCAGTGCACTGTACTTTCAACAAGAATTTTTTTTTTAAACACAGCCTTAAAATTGCTTCTTGGAATGGTTAAAATCATATTACAATTCCATTAGTGCCTGATGGTTTTTAGAGACTGGAATCTTCAAAAAGAGGCCTCCAAAAGGCAAACTCCGCTTCAATACCAATTCAAACTGCAGCAGCAAACAAGCCACCAAACACACTTAACCAAATCCCAAATGAATTGGGATGGTGGGTGGGGCTGTTCAGGCAGAGCAGTGCAGTTAGTGGCAGGGGATTGGCTAGTGAGAGGAGACTCATGCCAGGCTATGGCTGAAAAACACACACAAGGTGCACAGTGAATTACTGGCTGAGGAGAAGCGTCGGTGGGGGGCGTGGTCACAGAAAGCATGGCTGTGTGGCATCCTCTGAGTGGATTCAATCTTGGGTGGAGGTGGAGAATAGAAGGATGGAAAAATAGGAGATACAGGTTCTGACCCCGAGAGGGAGGAAGAGGCATGAGAGGCTAGGAATAAATATAAGAAAATGAAAAGGATGCGATATAAAATAAACAAAAAATAAGAATACAGAAGGAAAAAGACATTAAATATTTAGGGCTGTCATAGGGAAGCGTTAATTCAACATGCATCTTAACAACATTAAACATAATTAAATCAAAATGTTTAATTGGTTGACAGCCCTAAAATAAATGGAAAAGGTTAAAAGAATAATAAAACAAAACAAAAATTAATAACCAGTACTGAACAGCTGAAGCAGGAAGCTCAGATTGTAAAGAAAATGAGTAACTGCTGAATCACGGAGACTAGATGACATGTTTACTGTCTGCATACACAGCAGAGAAACCCTCCGCCATCACTGCTGTGCAAACGCAGCAAATAAACACCTGCACTCATCTCAGCCCTCTTTATCTAATTACTTTACTCGCTGCACAAGATACTGGGAACAAAATTCATGCGAAAGTTGGAGTCAAAGCATTATTCATACAGTGTGTTTTCATAGAAAATAAAATATTAGTACTTCAATATGACCCATCTACAAGGATTACAGCTATAGAAATTCAAAAAGTTTAAATGTGCATTACAATGAGAGAGAGATACATTTGAGAGAGAGAGAGAGAGAGAGAGAGAGAGAGAGAGAGAGAGAGAGAGAGAGAGAGAGAGAGAGAGAGAGAGAGAGAGAGAGAGAGAGAGAGAGAGCGAGAGAGAGAGAGAGAGAGACATGCAAGAAATACAGTTAAAATGACAGCAAAGCTGATGTCTGTTGTCATGGTTATGCAAACTCACCGTTAAAGTTGCCACAATAATAATAGAGATATAGATGTAGGGACATTAATGTGTGTGTGCTCACCTGTCTCTGCGTCACTAAAGTCAGGTAGTGTCATGGCGTTCAGCTGGCGACGGTCAGCAACAGCTCTGTCTAACAGACTGCTCCCCCTCCCAGAATCACTACACACACAGACATACACGCAGAAGATAAGAAGAGGTAATTAAGACATTAAAATTAGAGACTCAGTCAAGCACCCAGACAGTCGTGATCCTTGCACATCAATACACACAGAATGATGAAACCCTCAGAAATTTCACTCATGGCACACTGCTATAGCACAGGCAACCACAATGGTCCTGCAACACTGTTCATCTCGTCAAAATAAGAGAATAAATAGAGAAAATCAGAAGAAAATGCGAGCTTGAGTACACTTGGCGCTAGGATATATATATATATATATATATATATATATATATATATATATATATATATATATATATATATATATATATATATATATATATATATATATATATAGGAAATATTTAAAGGAGTGGTAAAACACATTCTTTCGAAGGCTTGATTGTGTTTGTGGGGTGCACATGTGTTCATGCTTCGTTTAAAAAAAAATTGCATTCTTTTTCATATATTTTACCTTTATTCTACGCTGCTCTGTCCCTCCTTGTAAAAACGGTCTGATGGTTTCTGGGTTGTATGAAGCCAGTCCCTCCAAAATACGCAATGGGCTCAGATTGGTTAGCTGGCCCAGTGTGTTGTGATTCGCTAACCGCCTAGTGCACGTTTGTCGGAAACGTCACGCCCCTTATCTTTACCGGTAGCCTGTGCTTTGGGTAGTATTAGAAACAATGGCGTCAATAAAACCATACCAATTTGAGCCCGAATCAGAACCAGACAATTTTAGTGAAGATGATCAAGCAGAACCTGACTGCGGATCTATAGTGATCGCTACTTTTACTTTTGTATTTTTAGAACGATTATAGCCAAATATCTGTCGCAAGAACGAACACTAAACATTGGCTTTACTATAGTATCCAAATCAAACACAGAACCATGTTTAGCATGCCTGTAGATAAACAATACATAAGCTGTAATCAAAGAATAATTTACACTAATGCCAATTTCGCTGTTGAGATTTAAAAAAAAGTTTGTAACGTTAGGTGTTTGTCGGATAACGTTAAGTATGAATGAGCATTTAACAAACTGGTTTGCAGAGCCAACCAGCATTGTCTGTTTTCTTGGCACACTTTAGGCCCCTTAGTGCCAATTGGGCATCGTTTAAATGCCACGGCCTACCTGAGCATTGTTTCTGACCATGTCCATCCCTTTATGATCACCATGTACCCATCCTCTGATGGCTACTTCCATCAGGATAATGCACCATGTCACAAAGCTCAAATAATTTCAAATTGGTTTCTTGAACATGACAATGAGTTCACTGTACTAAAATGGCCCCCACAGTCACCAGATCTCAACCCAATAGAGCATCTTTGGGATGTGGTGGAACGGGAGCTTCGTGCCCTGGATGTGCATCCCACAAATCTCCATCAACTGCAAGATGCTATCCTATCAATATGGGCCAACATTTCTAAAGAATGCTTTCAGCACCTTGTTGAATCAATGCCACGTAGAATTAAGGCAGTTCTGAAGGCGAAAGGGGGTCAAACACAGTATTAGTATGGTGTTCCTAATAATCCTTTAGGTGAGTGTATATTCTAGAGTAAACAAAAAAGTAAACTGGATAGTGGGGCTTCTATTCCAACACCTTAATGTGCGGTCACATTTCCTGATATTAGGCAAATTTTTGCTAAATCCAGTCAATAGGAATCCACATGATCAGGGATTTCGCAACAGGTTCAAGTTGGTTATGCTAATTCACTGTGTTGACCAAAAGAAAACTGTTTGGTTTGGAAGCGACTTCCGTGTGAGCCGTGCTTCATACGTCGCTACACTACTGACAACAATTTTTTGCCTCGACAAATTTGACCAAAATTTCAGCACATCATCTCGTCCTCCTCCTCATCATACGGTCTCTGTAGGGCGCCTGACAACCTTTGATGGAGAAGCAACTGTTTGGTGTTTGAGGATGAGTCTGAATATCTATTAACTTTGAGGAATATGTGTGGACAAGCTCAAGTGGTCCTGACACAGTGGCACTACCCAGGGTTTGGAGGGAGGGACTCTGAAAATGTGGCAGTGGCAGAGTTTGGTTACAGTGTCCAGACACTAATTGGTCTCTGGTGGATTGTCATCAGGTACGGAGTTCAGGACAGTTTGACAGGAAGAGCTGGAGTGTTCTGACAGTGGGGGGTTGGGATTTCAGCCATTAGAACGAGAGCGCGAGCGAGAGAAAGCAGGACTGAACCATAGTATGCAGCACTGGTACGAGCTGTGCTTTTATTTATTTTTAATGAAGGTGTGGTTAGCTCCTCACAGTCAGAGAGACATGCTGTGCTGTCTTATGTGTGATGGTGAGTGCCGACACTTGAGCTTCTAGCATCCATGTGTCAACAGCTGGAGAGAGAGAGAGAGAGAGAGAGAGAGAGAGAGAGAGAGAGAGAGAGAGAGAGAGAGAGAGAGAGAGAGAGAGAGAGAGAGAGAGAGAGAGAGAGAGAGAGAGAGAGAGAGAGAGAGAGAGAGAGAGAGAGTGTGTGTGTTTACCTGGGGTTGGTGAGGTTGTAACAGGATTTCCAAATCTGCAGCATGCGTTTGCAGGAGAGTAACGCCTCTTCTGGGCCTCGACACAACGTCTCCAACTTCACTTTTGTGAATAAAAGACTACAGAGACAAATAAAAAAAAAGTTTATCTTCACTCTCCTTCCATCTGAAAGTGTTTAATAAACAGAGAAGAGCTGAGTTTGTTGAACACAGATAAAGATGAATCAGTGTAAATCTTCACTGAAAGCCCTATTAAATGCAAAACTTTAATCAGGGTCAAAATGATTCTGCCTTTTCAGCTGGGATATAACAAAAAAAAAAAAAAGATACAATACTGAACTTGGAAACAAGGGGAAACAAATCTAAATCATGAATACAGTGTTCAACTGTACATTGCATTTTGTGGTATATTGTGTGTTAATTTGTATATTGTGAATGTATGATGTATTGTGTTGCATATTGTGTTATGTATTTGTTAGGGATGCACCAAATCCAGGATTCGGCCGAATATTGGGCTTTTTGACGGGGTTCGGTTTCTGCAGAACCCATGGGCGTCAGTTTGGTTTAAAATGTGCTGTGGACCGAGACGCATTCAGAAGTGCATTTTCAAAAGTGCTGGGTACAATGATGAATTCATTTTTTTTCTCTCTTTCGCACAGGTCATGTTTTGAAAGACGATGTCCTGTAGCTTACTAATGTAAATAAATAAAAATGTATACAAAAATCATGTGATGTCCGACTCGTTTTATGAAGAAGAAAGCCGTTTTCAAAAAGCATAGACATATGATATGACCCACTAATCTGCTTCATAAGTACCATGTTGACAATATGACTTGGACGTGGTTTAATGTATCTAAACAACGATTACCAAATTTCTCTCTCATGTTGCTCCTCATAACCACTGAAAACGGGAAAAAAAAAAATCTAACCCAAGATCGGGCCTCGCTCTACATTATCCCGCTTATTACATGGCTACCCACCAAATAAATCAATAATTTGACACAAAATATTGATTTAAACACGATTGTGCTTCCGCTAAAGAAAATAGTCAGTTCCGTCTCTACGGTAAAATAGGCTCTTCCGCTGCCTGTATCAGTGGCAGTGTCCATAGCAGGAAAGTATTGTAATTTATTGATGTAGCCTGCAGTTCATAACAGCCACGGGTAACAGGTGCCATGGACCGCTCATGTTCACATCAGTGGCATAACTTTAACCTTGAAATTACGGACCCCAGTGCACAAATATCATAACTATCTATAATAGGCCTATTGTAATATATTGTATGTTATACTAATGAAATTTATTAAAAAGACGCTTTCAGCCTTACTTAAAGGACGCGGAAACAGACGTGGGTTTGTTACGCACGTCAATCCATTCCCGGCGTTCTTATTTTGCTTCTTATGTATTAAATATACAGGCAATTAGTTTATGAAACCTTGATCAAAATTAAAATACAATTTATAGAAAACAAAATTCACTTTAAAAAAAATGATTTCTGCAAAACAACACTCAATAAAAATCATGTCTCACCCCACTCCATGTCTCCAGACATATTGTGCTTATAGCCTCTTACTCATGTCAAGTCAAGTCAAGTCCGCGAATTCTTTAATATTTTTTATTTTTGCAGTTTTTTTTTTTTACCACTTCGTTATTTTGGCTCGGAATTTCGTTTGTTGGAAATATGAATTGAATTTAGAAATTAAATTTGAAATGAAAAACTTTGCGTTTAATAAACAAAATACATTTTTGAAGCGTTTGGAATGGAGTAGGCTATGTACATGCAAAACGTAGCCTATTTAGATTCATAGTTAGGCTATATGTTTAAATATTAGCCTATTATATTTAATTTCATATGTTGATGATGAAAAGTGAGCAGCATGAGTAAGACGCGCAATATGTCTGGAGACACTTTATTGAGTGTTGTTTTACATAAATTATTTCATTAAAGTGAATTTCGTTTTCTATAAATTGTATTTTAATTTTGATCAAGGTTTCATAAACTAATTGCCTGTATATTTAATACATAAGAAGCAAAATAAGAATGCGGAGAATGGATTGACGTGCGTAACTAACCCACTGGCCTGTTTCCGCGGCCTTTGAGTAGCCTAAGGCTGAAATAGCATCTTTCTTTTTAATACATTTCTAGAATGTCTTAATTACAGTAGGCCTATAGATAGTTATGATATTTGTGGCTGCACCGGGGTCTGTCATTACGCTAATCATGAGCGGTCCATGGCACCTGCTACCCATGGCTGTTAAGAACTGTAGGCTACATCAATACATTACAACAATTTCGTGCTATGGGCACTGCCACTGCTACTTGGCGGCGGATGAGCCTATTTAACGGAGCTTGCTTCTGCTTTTCAAACAAGTGTGACAAAGGCATGGGCTAAATAAATTCTCTAATGTGGATACAGACATATATAAACACACACACATCACTATACAACACATGCCCTTATTAGGAGAAAATCTATGTCGTTATTACGAGAAAAGATGTCGTTAAAACGGCATAAGATCTGGTTATTACGACATAATTGAGTGGAAAAAATAATATGTATGTGGCAGCAATGCGTCACCGTAAAATTGAACTCGAGGTTTTCAACAACAAAAAAAGTGGTGGGTACAAAATGACTCATGACAAAATCTGGTGGGTACGTGTCCCCCCCGAAATCGACGCCTATGGCAGAACCTTAGAATTTTTTTTCACTGAACCGAACCCTAGGCTTGCACTATGTGCACTACGCTGGTTGGCGTAATGACGCTGATTATGGGAACGTGTTTACTAGGTGGACCGTTAGAATGCAGTCGGCTGTGAGTAAGTGAAAATGGAACACGTGAACAGAAAACGTGTTGTTTGGCAGTACTTTCAGTCAAAAGAAGGTGATTCAAGTCGAGCTACATGTTCAATTTGCAATGCCAATTTGTCTCGTGGTGGTAAGGACCCTAAACAATAGCCGCTGTACATTTGAATATGAAACATCCGAAAGAATACGAGTTGTGCATGAAGGAATCTGCCGAAATGCAGCAACTTCAGGTACGTCAAAGGAAGGACAGTCATCCTGGCATAATGTTGCCTATTCTTAATTCAAATTAAATTAAATAAAAAATACACTGCTGTGGACGTTGTTTACTTCATTAATGTGTTTACTGTGATAATGGACTGAGGATGGGAGTAGGATTCGGTATTCGGTTTTTCGGATTCGGCAGAATCTTAACCAGTGGATTAGGTTTTCGGCTGAACCCCAAAAATTTGGATTTGGTGCATCCTTAGTATTTGTGTTATATTGAGTGTTGTGCTGTACCTCATTTGTATGTTGTGTATAGAGAAATCAATTCAGATTTGTTCATCCATAAATAGCCGATTTTAAAATTGCATTAAATACATACATTTATTAAGGGTAGGTAAGAATTATTGTATTTTAGAAAAGGTTTCTATGAAAAAAATGCTGTTCTTTTGAAGTTTCTATTTATCACAGAGAGATCATGTGACACTGAAGACTGGAGTAATGGCTGCTGAAAATTCAGCTTTGCCATTACAGGAATAAAACACATTACATTAGAAAACAGTTGGAAGCATAAGAAGACAGGAAAAATTATCTAAACATAAAAATAGGAGAAATACACAATTAAATTCACTATAAATCAATATATATCCAATAATGCAAATTATGTATATGTGTTATATTTAGTGCTGTGTTGTACAGTATATTGTATGCGTGTATGGGTGTTTGGGGTTTATTGTATCCTATCTCGTGTTGCAAATCTCTGCTAATGAGTGCACAGAATCCCCTGGTAACACCTGTATTTCACACACATTTGTGCAGATAGTAGATCTGCTCGCACTGAGTGAACATCCCACCATGGAGAGTGCAGATGGGCATTTCCATAATCAGATATGGCAGCTTGTGAGGAGATCCAGCTGGTGTGTGTGTGTGTGTGTGTGCAGCAGATATATTGAGGCTGCTCTTCAACAGCTCGTTGTCGTTGCAGCCTGAACCGAGATCAGTTTGAGCTTTATACATGCGCTGCGGTCTCTGAAGGCCACGCTGATCCGAGTTCAGCCAATTCAAAGCGCTGAAGGCACACTCTCATCAGCCCCTCTTTCATCTCTGCTGTATTTGCACGCTACACCGCTAGGACGCCCACACAAGCACTGAATTAATCTTGTCGCATGTGTCCGTGTGTGTGGAATAAGGAGGGCTGGATGTTCTGGTGCATTTCCATTCAAGGCAATGAAGCAAAATGCACTGAACACACACACACGCTCGCACACACAGGGTGAAAAAGAGGGCCATAGGATTGGAGGAAAAAGAAAGCTGTTGTATTTTTTTTCTATTATGTAAGTGGCTGAAGCGCACAGCCAGGAGGACGACAACACACACATAAACACAGAGATGGAGGAGACTCTGATCAAATCGAATGTGAAGGGAATTTGCATGGGGACTGCCCAGTGCTCCAAACATCCAGCACACACACACACACTTCTAACTCGTCTAATTGAAGATGCCAGCAGCAGATATGTACCCATCTATCCCAGCTGCTACAGCGAACACAAACATTCTCATTAGAGTGGGCATTGTGGCATGCCTCTAAATGTCTAAACACTGCCTGCTGCCGTGTGTGCATGTGTGTGTGTGTGTGTGTGTGCGTGTAAGGCTTTACAAATGCTGTGCAAAAAAGCATGGAATCATCTGATTGGTTCTCTGATCCAAGAATAGACTCCTTCCCTTTCTCTGATTGGCTGCTGACATCTGTAGCAACTCAGCACAGTCCAAAAACAAGGCTACATCCAACTATAAGCTGGAGAGGTTAGATAAAGCGTGACAGTGACTGAGTGTGTTGGACTCACATGAAGTTCTCAGGGTATTCGCTGAGGGCCATCTCGATGATGTTGAGAGCATCGTGGTAGTGTTTCTGAGCTGACAGCAGCAAGGCCAGCAGGTGCAGTGAATGAACATCATCGCCCTGCAGCTGTAACGCCTGGCGTACATAACCGAGAGCTTCTGGAATCTGACGAACACACACAAGAGATGCTTTTATAAGATGATTGTTTAAACAGGGTGAGCGAGAAATGAGAAAAAATCTGGGGAGCGAGACAGACTGAGAGGGAAATAAGGACAAAATCTTCCTTTGGCAAGAACTCGAGTGAGATGTGGCTAGGGTTGGGAGATAAATCAACTCTGATATTTATTGAAAAAATAAAAACCACAATTTTGATCAATTTTTGAGTAATTTAGCATACATTCATTAATATTATTATTATTATATATTTACAAATATCATACCAAGATCCATGTTTTAATTAATACAGTACAATACAATACAGTACAACAGCTCTGTAATGCAGCACCTTATTTGAAAAAAAAAAAAAAAAGTAAAAATTAAATTGTTATTAATTCGAGTTTTATGAATTAATTTCTTTAGTCACGATTTTTGATAATACATTTGTACTAATTCATAAAACATAGAATTCAAAATTTCAAAATTTGGGGAAAAATAAAATAGATTTAATTAAGCCCCAAACTAAAAAGGTTGTTTATTCGGTGGTACATTCTTTCCTGAGGTCTTACAAACATGTGTAGTGCATGTCCTTCCTCATTAATGGTATGAAATGAATATTGTGATAAATATCATATTATTTTTGGCCATATTGCCCAGCCCTATGTGTGGCTTGAAACAGTTGAATTTAGCCATATGCAAATACTCATAGGCATCATAATGCAAACGAGAGGAGAAATGTATTGTCACAACAACCAGTCTGATCAGCGTTCCATCATCTGAATGTTGAGATGTTTTAATTCTCACTACCTGTGTGTAAGGAGCAGATGTTGATTTTCCTACCTGTCGAGATACAGCCAGCTGCAGTGCCAGGTAGAAAACAGCCAGATGATCAGTGGGGGACAGACTCTGTGCCCTGAGAGAGAAACAGAGTATTTCATCAGTGTGAGAGAGCGAGAGAGTGAGAGAGAGAGAGAGAGAGCGAGAGAGAGAGTCTGAAAATCACCTCTGGAAAGCACTGAGTGCTTTTTTCTGATACTCTTCCTGCATTCCTCGAAGAGATGCTGTAAATATAGACCACAGAGATGTGAGAAGATGATAAGGACAAGATAAAGCAAGAAACTAAGAGAAATCTTCAGGTTTCAGATACCTTAAATGTTAGAGAAATTGTATCAAGGGATTATAGAGTGTGTAATAGAGGGAAGAGATAATGTATAGAGCATTATGGAGTGATTATAAAGAGAAAAGGTTGAGAGCATTATAAATTATGTAATTGTCATTACAGAGAGGTACAGACAGAGTGTGTTATATAAGAAAAGAAAGAGGTTAGAAAGTATAACTGGATTATAGGAAGGCTATAGAACATGTTATAGAACGTAGAGAAAGCATACAAAGCATTACAAAAGGCATTACAGGTACAGAGTGCGTTATATAAGAACAGAGAAATGGGAAAGTACAAATCGATTGCAGAAAGGGTTTAGAACAGTGGTTCTCAACCAGGAAGCCTGGGACACAAACTTATTTAACATATTTTAACACTTCCAGTTTCTGTTAATACAAACCAGAGGAAATACCTTAGCCAAAATATGTGTGTTTGGGCAAGGGGGTTGAATACTGTGTTAGACAATGATGGGGGGCCTTCAATTCAAAAAGGATGAGAACCACTGGTATGTCATAAAATTTAGAGAAAGCGAATATACCACTATAAAGGATTATATAGAAAGTGTAAAATGTGTAATAAAGAGAATATAGTGCATTACAGAGGCTGGAGAATATTCTAGAAAGATTAAAGAGAAGATACATTTAGTTATAAAGAATAGATGGAAGGGTAATGAGTGCAAAAATTATTATATAAGGGTACAGAGTGCATTGTAAAGGGTAAAGAAAGATTATAGATATCTGTAGAAGTATAGTGATACAGAATATACAGAACGGACAGAAAGGGTATAATATATTATACACCGTTCAGGCATAACATTATTACACTGATTATCTCTTCATCACGGCACCTGTTAGTGATGGGATATACAAGTGAACATTTTGTCCTCAAAGTTGATGTGTTAGAAGCAGGAAAAATGGGCAAGCGTAAGGATTTGAGCGAGTTTGACAAAGACCAAATTGTGATGGCTAGACGACTGGGTCAGAGCATCTCCAAAACTGCAGCTCTTGTGGGGTGTTCCTGGTCTGCAGTGGTCAGTATCTATCAAAAGTGGTCCAAGGAAGGAACAGAGGTGAACCGGTGTCATGGGCGGGCAAGGCTCATTGATGGACATGGGGAGCGAAGGCTGGCTCATGTGGTCCGATCAAACAGACGAGCTACTGTAGCTCAAATTGCTCAAGAAGTTAATGCTGGTTCTGATAGAAAGGTGTCAGAATACACAGTGCATCACAGTTTGTAGTGTATGGGGCTGCATAGCTGCAGACCAGTCAGGGTGCCCATGCTGACCCTTGTCCATCAGAACTGGACAACGGAGCAATGGAAGAAGGCCTGGTCTGGTGAATCACGTTTTCTTTTACATCACATGGATGGCTGGGCGTCACTTACCTGGAGAACACATGGCACCAGGAAACCTTGGGTCCTGCCATCCATGTGGATGTTACTTTGACACATACAACCTACCTACCTAGCTGTACACCCTTTCATGGAAACGCTATTCCCTGTTGGCTGTGGCCTCTTTCGGCAGGATAACGCACCCTGCCACAAAGCAAAAATGGTTCAGGAATGGTTTGAGGAGCACAACAACGAATTTGAGGTGTTGACTTGGCCTCCAAATTCCCCTGATCTCAATCAAATCGAGCATCTGTGGGATGTGCTGAACAAACAAGTCCGATCCGCCCCCCCTCGCAACTTACAGGACTTAAATGATCTGCTGCTAACATCTTGGTGCCAGATACCACAGCACACCTTCAGTGGTCTAGTGGAGTCCATGCCTCGACGGGTCAGGGATGTTTTGGTAGCAAAAGGGGGACCAACACAATATTAGGAATGGTAATGTTATGCCTGATCAGTGTATAGGGATTATAGAGAGGTGCCGAGTATATTATATAAGGTAGAGAAAAGGTACAGTGCAAAAAATACAGACTATTGAGAGAGTGTGCAAGATGGCAGAGAACAAGTATAAAGCATTATAAATGGATTATAGAAAATATACAGAGTGCGTTATAGAGGATAAAGTAAATATTACTTATACCTTATTATAAAAGTATAGAAATGGTATATACAGTGTGTCCTAGTGCAGGTGTGCTCACCATCTGTGGCTCTTAGACTGTAGACGAGACCAATAGCTAGATAGCCTTTGGCCCTGAATTCAGCCGCCTTCTCACCCATATCAATCACTATTTTACCGAAGCGCTCACCTTCTTCCAGCTAAAACACACAAATACACACCCCATGTCATCACCATCTCACTGTTCGTGGACGGTCTAACAGTAATGGATTTACAGAGTCATAAACAGGTCAGTGTCAGCTCTCCGGTTGAGCCTGTGAATATTTCCCATGATTCCGCTTTCATTACCCAGTGCAGGTTTCCAATACACAGCTTGACAGCCAGTAGAGGAATGGTGGGATCATCCGGCTTCAATCTGATACACTCCTTCAGCACCTTCACTGCTCGAGCAGACTACACACACACAAACACAGAGATTGCAGTAATTTCTAGTGAAATATTAGATATATTTTCTAAATAGTATATAAGGCTATGTTCAGCCTGCCAGCAAAAATCAGATTTTTTTGCATATCCAGATTTTATCTGAAAAAAAACAACAGCATATGAAATCAGATTTTTTTCCAAATCTTATTCAAGCCACATTTGGAAGTGGTATGAAATGCGATTCCAATCAGATTTTTACAGATGTGTCTCAGTCTGGACGTTCTGGCTCCTCAAATCGGATTTTAAATAGTCTTTTGCGTCCCTCTTAATGCAACACACAACGATAAAGTCAAGAAAGGTATCAGAAATGCCGGAAGTAGTCGGGTATTCAAACTGCATGTCTAAAGATTTCATCCGCAACATCACAATATATACCATCTCTCCAAATAAGCATTCTGTCGAGGTGAAGAACTCCTCCGCCGGACAAGAAAAACTCTATACTGCGACTTGACAGGGTGCTTATTTGGAGAGTGAGATGATGCACCTCAATTTTTCCTGCAACCTTTTTGAAAGCCTTGTCACATATGTGGGTATGCCTACATCATTACCAAAGCAACCCATACAGATTGGCTGGTTACATCTGGACACACAAATCTTATATGATCACTTGCAATTAACAGTGCAGACAGTCTGCCTGAAAAAATCTGATTTGCCTGCGGTCTGAACATAGCTTGGAGTGTGGGGTGAGTTATAAAGGAAATAGTACTTTTATTCAGCATTGACACCCTTTTTTTAAATCAAAAGTGACCGTAAAGACAATTACAATGTTGCAAAAAATATATTTTAAATAAATCCTGCTCTTTTGAATCTTCTAATATTCAAAGAAACTTGAAAAAATGCATCAGTTTCATTAAAAATATTAAGCAGAACAACCGTTTTCAACAATAAGAAATAGTTTCTTGCAATATTAAGTTTTTTACTGTATTTATGATAAAATAAAATACTTCTTTCAAAAATAAAAAAAAATGAACAACCTTAATATATAAAGGCCTATATGAGATTTTATTTAAAATCTATATAAAAGTAATGTTCATTCATTTACTTCATTATCAATTTTCATTATTTTTATAGGCCTTCACAATTGCCTGATATTTCCAGGTTTTTAATGTCCATTGGGGTACATAAGAGTTGTAAAAAGGAAAACTAACCTTCCCAGCGGCCATCAGGGAGAGAGCGAGCTGGAACCAGAGATGAAACTCCTCAAAGGCAAACTTCATGGCTCTTTCGAGACACTGTGGAGAGGACACATTAAGGTAACCCCAGATAAGAGTTGAGAACAATAATTATGACACTAACAGATCCACAGACAAAGGTCAAACACAGAGCCAGGCCATGTCTCCTACTGTAGATTACCCAGAGTGCCACAGGCTTTCAGCATGTCTCTGAGGCTTTTACAGTTAATCACACCAGCAGCTTAGCAGAGAGCAATTCATCGAACAATTAGATCTATATAACAAACAGCTACACACACGACACTGCAGAGGGCACACACAATAAATATGGCAGACTCCTGGGGCCTGTGATTGCACAACCGCAAAATCCTTGAACATAAAAGACACAGCAAAAGTTATGCCGAGTCTAACATTAGCAACAACAGCATGATCAACAGATGGAGACAGAAGAGAACATTCTGCCCAGGTACACTAATGAAAACATCACACTACACACAGACACACAGACACTTTTTTATCTGCCTGTTCCGTCCTAAATAGGCCAGGCTTTTGAAAACAAACATTTCAGGTATGTCAGGAATGTTTTAAAAATTAAAACAAGTAGAAAGTTATTAAATAGTGCTGTTTACTTAAAAGGCACAATATGTAATAATTTTCATTGCTAGAGGTTGCTTATTAAAAATAAAGGCTTAGCTTGATGGTGCCTTGATTTTGCGGAATCATGGGAGTTGTTGTCTTCACCTCTACAGCTGGTGGAAAATAATCAGACGGGACTCAGGCAGAAATCATATTCATGGATGAGCTAATGTATTAATGATTTATTAACATTACTGTTGTATGAAGCAGGGTGGGGCTGAAAGCCGCTGGAGCGGAACGAGGCCGCTGGAGCGATTGCTAATGAGAGACAAGTACGACACACGGCTCGAGAGCAGTGGAGCTTTTATTATGCCACAGGCAAGCGCTTACGCTTCTTTCGCTCATGCACATCTGGGGTGACGCATCGCAGTTTTATCATATTAGATATATTCAGTGGTGGAAAGAGTACTGAAAAAGCATACTTAAGTAAAAGTACTGTTACTTGTCAAAAAAATGTAGTGCTAGTAGAGTAAAAGTACCTGTCCTAAATACTACTCAAAGTAGGAGTAAAAAGAAGCCCTTTTAAAAGTACTCAAGAGTAGTGAGTATTATGCTATGAATGTTATTCCACCTTGCAAATTAAAAATGTAGCTTATTCTTTTATGGTTCTCAGTAAGAACAAAAAAACATGAGATCACCAACAGTATTTCTCCAAGTTTTATTTTTGACTGCTAGCACTAAAAATACAGCCATGAAATATTTGAGAAAGCAACCAATAATCTGGTAACATCTATGACAACCATTCCGTAGAGGATTTCTTGGGGTTAATTAAAAAAGGTTGCAGAGCGTTGTACATTAACAATTTTATGAAAAAAAAAAAAAAAAGCAGAGTTCTTTCTTTTCAAGACGCATGTACTGCTTTAATTTCTATGGATGTTTTCTCTGTAAAAAGAATACAGAAATTCAGAAATCAGCATTGAGTAACTCACAATTTTCACCACTGATTATTTTTGCTTGCAATTAAAAAATAAACCTGATTTAAATATAAATCTGATGTTTTATGAAAGTTATTTGCTATAAACATGGGCTAAAATTGAAATCGCCAAGTGAGAACACATTACATTAAAATAAATATGCACTTCAATAAGCTGACAGAAAGCAGGTTAATGCGTTTACATGCTGAGCGAAATCGATGTAAGGGTCAAAAATCTAGCAGTGACGATCGGTTAATGCGAAGCCTGGCAGACAATCAATCTAAATGAAGTGTTTCCAGCAGATGACACCGCGAGCTCGTGCGGCGCTAACAGGATAAGTACCCTTTGTGCATGTATTAGAAAATGTAATATTCTGCAGTCAATTTTTAGTAATTGTTTAAGGCAATTTCACGAGTTCAGTCCTCATACAGTAACGAGCAACAACAACCCCCTTTCATAAAGCACGCGTGCCTCTCACTCTAGGCTGGTCACTACTCGCTATCATGAATGATTTGACGGGAGTGCAGTGCATGCGTGAACATGCGTGTGATGCATGGAGTCACAGGACTGATTATTCGCCTTAGCCAATCACATGTAGTGACGGCAAGTTTCAATATTAACCAACTGCAGAACCCATATACGTCACTCACAACAGTCTGAGGACAACAGCGCCATGCCACAGTCTCATGCCGGAAGTGGGCGGAGTAGCAGGCTCAGATCGGAAGTGGGCGGAGTTAATGAAAATAAAAATTATAATTTTGTGTTGTGTTTTTAATCTATCAAGTTTATTTGTGTTGTGTATTTTATCCATCATTGTTGTATTAACACTTTATACAGCACGCGACTCTAATCTTTTTTTAAATGGGCTTTACGATGTCTCTAGCGCGTCTGTTGATATGGTCTTGCTTTAAGTTACATATTCATTGTTTGTGATTTTACTTTGTTGTTGGCGCTGTATTTTTTATTTAATTATATTTTCTGATACTGACCAATGTTTTATGTGGATTTTTTTTCTAATTTATAGAGGCATATTACGATTTGGAGAGGCTCAGCTTTACTTCATTTTCATCAATGCAAGACATTCTGCAACAGTTTTCACTGCCCAGTGTTTTTAAACTGACCAGATGGCACAAGTTGAATGCACACCTTCAAATTCACTTCAAAAATCAGCTGTCCATGGAGGTATGAAGGTTTTGAGTTATTTGTTTATATACAGTGGCAAGAAATAGTTTTTATTTGTTGTCCCTTTGGAATTATGGTAGTTGGTTTTCTGCATGATTTGGTCAAAAATGTAATCTCATCTTCAAAGTTTAAAGTATATATATTTATATACAAGCACAATGTGCTTAAGCTAAAAAAATACAATATTTCATGAGTTTGAATGTGTCCTATTAAAATCAAATCAAATACACAACCAAATATGTGACATGTATTGCCAAATATAGATATTGTTCATTTGGATGTTCTGAAAGTTTCTTTTATATTCTGAATTTAGTTTTTGCAATGCAGTAAGTGGTCATTTTTGCTTTAGAACAATGAAACTTGGCTCTCTTGTACAATTTTTATGGTTACATTATTTATATATAATATATTTCTGTTTGATTTTGTTGCAGTAAATTGACAAGCAGACTCACCCCAGGACAGGACAATGGAAGCTGATCAAAAACAAGGTTAGTTTTAAAAGGCTCTCATAAAGACATTCGCTACTTATACAGATTGTGTGTTGTTAGATCCGTCACATCACGTTAGACCTATCTCGCAGTTTAGGGGAAATAGCGCAGTACAAGTACCGATACAGCACTTAAAATGTACTGAAGTAAAAGTACACTGTTTTTAAACTACTTAATAAAGTACGATTCCTGAGAAAAACTACTCAATTACAGTAACGAGAGTATTTGTAATTTGTTACTTTACACCACTGGATAAATTTGAGTGTGTTGAGTTATGTTATAATGCTAGGCAGCTACTATAAGACACTTGTTGCACACTGCAGTAAGCTAGATCGAGATAAGGCATGGTAAAACAAGATTTAAACAATAAGACTAATTGTGTTGAGCTATATAACAATGATTCGTTTTCTGTCGATGAATGCATCCAAACAGTTGCTCACCTGTCTCATAAAACACACAATATATTAACGCGTCTCTGGTGTTTCCATGGTTTCTACAAAATAAAACCTGAAATCAAGGGTAACACTGGTATGTCGTCATTGATAGGCGACACCTGGTTAAAATGGCTTATTTCTCTGGATTTAAACATTCTTGGAAACATTTGAGATAATGTAAGTACACAAGTCAACAAAATATATAACATTGTTCAAGTGGTTTTTGTATATTTCAAACCAAAAATCCTACATATTGTGCCTTTAAAGATTTAAACAAAACGGTGACATGCTGCTCTAGTACTAGAGCAATTTGTTTTGAATTCATAAAAGCAATATAATTAATAAATTAATTATAATTATATGCTCACAAACTCAAATAAATGTTGTGCATATAACCTCTAGAGCAGTCACAGACACAACCACACCAGGAGGTTTAACTCGTCCCGCTGAGGGAGTATTCCTGAACGTTCCCATAGTGATGAGTGTGGGCAGGATCTCACCTCTGAGAGCATCTCATACTGTCCGCGTCTGCCTAGCGCGATGGTCAGCAGGTCGTACACCAGCGAGGCACTCTGGAGGCTGATGATTCGGTCATTATTGTGTTCAGGGATTCGACTCAACACGGCATCTCTGTTAGCCTACGATAAATACAGAAGTTAAAATACACATTCACACACCACACTACCGCTCAAACGCTTGGGGTTGGATTTTTTAAATGTCTTTCTAAAGAAATCTCTTATGCTCACCAATGCTGCATGTATTTGATATTATGAAATATTACAATTTGAAATGACTGTTTTCTATTTTCCAAAATCTTAAAATGTAATTTCATCCTTTTGATTGCAGAGCTGTATTTTCAGCATCATTACTCCAGTCTTTAGTGTCACATGATCCTTTAGAAATCATTCTAATATGCTGATTTGATCAAGAAACATTTCTTGACATATGATATTATCAATGTTGTAAACAGTTGTACGGATCTATATAAATGACAGTGACGTTATACATTTCAGGATTTTTAATGGATATTTAATACAGAAATATTTTGTAACATGATAAATGTATTTACTGTAACTGATTAATTTAATGCTTCCTTAATCAATTAAGTATTCATTTTTCTTTCAAAAAAACTGATATACATATACCAAAACTACAGTATCAATAATAGATGCTACTGATAATATTTGACAGAAATATTTACTTTACTTCTGCAATAAAACAGTTTGATCACATTGTACAAGTAAAAAAAAAAAACTCATAACGGAACAGTCACTCCCTGAGCTGTTGAACCATCAGTTTAAAGAAAATGAAAGAAAAAGCCACATGAGCAAGAGAGCTAATGGTTTAATTCCGCTGAGTTAAAGCTAAAGGCATTCTCCAGCTCTGCTTTCAGTGCTATTATAATGGGCCTTCCATGGCGAAACACCTGCAGAGACAGACCGTGCTAACTTCATTTACTTGTTCTAGCTCCTGTGCTGGTGGTCAAACCACAGCCGTTGAAAGGGTCACAGGAGTTTTACTGCTACTCACCATGGACTCACTGATTAACAACAGAAGTAAGGCCTCCTCTGTGTTCTCCTGTGGGCAAAACAAACTAGACAGAGAAAGAAAGGTCATCATGAATACAGTAACAAGAAACAAACTACCAGAATTCTGATCAATAAATTTGCCCCCCTTTTAAAAAACATGTTTTATGCTACATCATAAAAAGAAAAGCAGGAACTTGTCCTAACCTGGCGAGATGCAAGAGCAAGAAATCGAATAGATTTGTCCACACTGAATATGAAAAAGCAGTGATAAATTGTTGACAAATCCGCAACAAATCCAGAGTTTTTTAGTATTATTTAAATTAGCTTTTATTGTTATAATTTCAGTTTTCATTTCAATATCAACTGAAGTTTTAGATATGTTGGTTTTGTCATTTTTATAAGAGTTTTCCTTAAATATTTCTATTTAGCTTTCATTTATTTTTATTTCAGTTTTAGAAATGTAGCTCTTCAGCTCTGAAAGGTGGTGCATTCGGCTGTACATTTAGGCCTGGTTTCACAGACAGGGCTTAGATGGCCGTAGTTCAATTAGGACATTTAAGTAGCTTTTATAAATGTGCCTTAGAAAAACACATTACTGGTGTGCATCTTGAGACAAAACAATGGCAGACATATTTTAAGATATGTCAGTGCAAGTTTCTTTCAGTTAAGACAGCAACCCTAGACTCCACCTGAAATTGCCTCGTCGACACGGCATCCTCAATGAACCCGTCTCCGGCGTGATGACTCCGATTGTTTGAATATTACAATTTAATAATTGTTAAATCGATGTGTCATCCTCAATAAACCCGTCTCCGGCGTGTTGCCTGCCTCCGATCCTTCGAATATTGCACTTTAATAATTATTTAATCAACACATCATCCTCAATAAACCCGTCTCCGGCGTGTTGCCTCCGATCTTTCGAATATTCCGATCCATTATGACCTCTGACCTATAAATTTGCCAGAATAATAATCATACGCTGCTTGTTAATTGGCCAGAGGAGAACTGGAACCCCCGACAGCCTGGTTTCTCCCAAGGTTTATTTTTCTCCATTAGGTCACCTGATGGGGTTTTGGTTTCCTTGCCACTGTTGCCTCTGGCTTGGCTTGCTCAATTGGGGACACAAAATTATTCTACATTTTTCAACTAAATCTCCAAATAAATCTAATTATTAAACTAAATTAACCATATAAACTAAATTACTGATCTAATTACTGATCTAAAGCCATCACTGTCACTGTATGATAATTGAAATGAACTGATGACATCACCGTTTTCTCCGGAATGGCTATACGGCGGAATAAAATTCTGTTGCATTATTTTCCTGTTTAACACTGTAAAGCTGCTTTGAAACAATCTGCATTGTTAAAAGCGCTATATCAATAAAGTTGGCTTGACATCCATTTTAAGCAACCATTTTAGTCTGGGACTAGGCCTCGATATACTTCAAGCTAAATCAAAGAACGAACTGATGAGACGTCATTTTGAACAAAAGCGAACGTTCCGGCAAAAGTTCGCTACGGCTGGTAAACACCTTTGTACTGCCATTGGTCCGTGGCGATTATGTAATAGGTAGGTGTGCACGGAGGCTCCACCTTACTTACAAAACACTAAATGTTTTAGCTCCCCAGAACTTGAGCGAGCTCTTAACGCATTAAACTCCATCACGTCTATTGCGGTCTCAAAATTCTGGCCAGTTGATAATACCTAGAATATCAAAATCAACTGCAGGCGGTCGATCCTTTTCCTATTTAGCACCTAAACTCTGGAACAGTCTTCCTAGCATTGTTCGAAAAGCAGACACACTCTGTCAGTTAATCTAGACTAAAAACTCTTTACTATGGAAACACATAGAACATTATCAATTTATATTATTTAAATCAGTTAAAGGGTAACTTCAGTGATTTAGCATTAAGCTTTGTATCAGTAGAAACCCAGTAGTATATTTGAATTATGGTTCTTTCCCCCCTCATATCCCCCTGAGACGAGAGAATTATGCATTTTATTTCTGGAAAAAATCCTACGATGACGCAAATATCGTCATTTTGCGTCATCTGAGTATTTTTGGGCCAGAGGCTAAAAACTACAGCCAGTCGGAGGAGCTGTTCCACCTGTTTTCAACCCGCCCACAGGGGAGAGTTCTCACACACAGAATGTAAATGCGATCGGCCTCGGGCATTCATAACGGTGCGGTGCAGAGCATAGTGAGTGTTTCAACTTTTCAATTAATTCCTATGAAAGTTTAGATTCCATATGCGATCAGAAAACGCGCCAGACTGGACACGCGCTGAGAATGACAGCCGCGCTTACCTCAGCTCTGCTCAGCTCTTCGCTCTCGTGATGAACAAAATCTGACTCCTGCTGCGTTTGTCCTGTGACTTTCGTTCAGCTCACTCACACTTTATTGAAAAGACACATTCAGTTAAGTGTAGTGTTTATTCTCTAACTGAACGAAATTATTGTATTATTATGAAGATCAAAACGACGCTGGGGGCGGTGTAGGGAGTGGCCTCGTAGGGCAGTGAAGCAAATTCTGGGAGTTGTTGTCTTTCATCCACATGAGACAAAAATACATTTTCTGTCTTTTCTCAGTCTAGAAGGCACCAAATTCAAAAATAAATTTAACATTTCTAATACATAAATGAAACAGTTTAAATACACATTCATCTTCCTTGAAGTGCATTAACTAGGTCTGCCAGAACCGGGAACACTTCCCATAACACCTGATGTACTCGTTACATCATAAAAAGAATGCCATCTAATGTTAGTCTCTTTGTTTATCACAAGGTTTACTGTAGTCTGCCGGATCCAGATCAGATGGTGGACCTGCTCCTAGACACGACCATAACGCAGCCCTGAAGTGTCGGCAGAGACCGTGTCAACTAGACTCTCCCCTGTGAGTCCCCTTCAGTACAGATAAAAACACATATGCACACATACGTAGTCAAACGTGCTTGCCTATAGGTTAAACACGTAATGCTTGTGTACATGCCGTCTCCATTTTCAAGGACTCGCCTTTTTTGGGGTTTGCGTGGGGATGGTGGTGGTATAGTTTCAAAACTATTTCAAACCTATTTCATGGTTTCATTCTCCGGCCACCAGGTGCTGTTGCGGTGCTGATCGGTGTCCAGAACACATTGGGGGTTTTAGTTGAGAATGGTTCTGTTAAAGAGCACTTATCATGGAATTTTGAAATTTACCTTTCATGTAGTGTGTAACATAGATCTAAGTGAACAAAAACATCCTGCATAGTTTGAAATATGACAGTGCACCGTATATATAGTTATTTTCTTTCAAAAGTAAGAGTCGACTCTGAGTCATTTTTAAGAATCGTTAGAAGACCGAAGCTTTTTCTCTGACTAGATGACGTCAACTTGTCAAGTTATTTGAATACGATACGCCCACTTATTGCGCTCCAAGACGCCAGTGAAAACTAGAAAACATCATGGCGACGAGACGCCAGTGAAAACTAGAAAACATCATGGAGACGAGACGCTGTTCTGAAGTGCCACTCAAAAGCAAACTTTTTTCATCTGCCCAAGGATGAGCATTTGAAGACTAAGTGGCTTGAAGACAAACCATACATCGTCGCGATTGAGTGTTTATTAGTCGTCAAATGTATGTTTCGCCAGAGCTGCCAACTTTTCAAAAAAGCTTAGAGTGAGATTTGGTGGGGCCAACCAAAATTGCCGCGTACAAAGCAAAAATTGCAACAACAAAAAATAAAAGATAATTTTATATATATATATATATATATATATATATATATATATATATATATATATATATATATATATATATATATATATATATATATATACATACACACAAAATGCATCTATATGACGCATTGTAGGCTATACAGTAGCCTATATCCTATAGACACACACACACACACACACAATTTTAAAGCACTATGTAGGCCTAGAGGCATGGTTTTGTCTAAATAGAACAAATTGATTATACATCAACCTACAGCACACTCTTACAGGGAAGAAATAGGAAAAAACCTGTCTGTTGCTCTTCTGTCTGTTGTGTGGTTCTTGTTTTGCTGTGGCTGATCTAAAAAAACTGTGTTGTAGTAAAAACTACTTTGAGTAGTTAAGTTACATTCAAGCTACCCTTTTGAAAAAGTACCTACACTACAAGTTACTATCAAAAAGTAGCTGGCTACATTGCAACCACTTTTTTCTTTTTTTTACAATGAGATTGTTAGAAATAACTGAATAATTGTTAATGAAGAATGTTATAATATTTGGGGTTTTAAGCTTCATAGTGCCATGCAATTATGATTTCAAAGAGTATAGGGTGAATTTAGGGTTATTGGGACACTTTTCCACAGTCATTTCTATGGAAAAAACTGTCAGAATCATTACACACAATACTCAAATATAGCCTATGTCTCAAACTGGCTGCCAAAGTGCAAAATGGCTACACATTTAACATCAGTGCAAGAACAAAATGTATGCAAATCAACTTTGCGATGCTGTTTGCGAACATTCGCTGGAACTATGGTTTCGGGAAACACGACTCGTTTAACTCTGCTTATAATGACGGAACTTTTGACCATAGTTAGCGAACAACGCTTTCGGGAAACGCACCCCTGAGCATCACAGCGCTCCGCTTCGCTCATTACAGGCTCGTTCTCGTCAGAACCCAAAACGGAATGTAGCTTTAGGTCGTGCAACAACACAGTATTTATTTGCCCATTTATCTTGAACCCCCTCACCGAGAGCATAACTAATCGATCAACATGATCGGCTCAACATGTAGATCTATAGATAAACTCATCTTCAGGCATTTGACTGACCCGGTTGACACTTCAGCGTGAGAAATCGGGTGTGTGGCGTGTGAGCGTGTGAAACCAATCAAATGCGTGTGTCTCACGGCCAATGCGTGAGAGTTGGCAGCTCTGGTTTCGCGATCTCAGGAAGCTTTTATTATGGACTTCTATTATGGCACATGGTTCTTCTTCGTCTGTCTGTGCCATATATGGACTACATGTGCACAGAGCGCCCTCCGGCTGCCTGCCAGTATGAATTGAAAACAACACATAAGAGACTCAATCGCTCATGATTAGGCTTTATCTGCGCATTTTGAGGAAGTATTGAATAAAAAATACTCCTCTGTTTAGAAATTTGACACAGACATATGAGAATCTATCAATATGTCTCCTCATCTGCACACTTTTGAACTAAAAGCCCTGAGGGAGGTTGATTTGTCGCGAGTCTTCGTGAGGAGAATAGAGGAGTTTTTTTTATGAATGAGATCAGCTGAGGCTCATATTACAATCAAACGGTACAGACGCGGTTTTCATATTCATAACTCCTGACACATATTAACAAATTACTGTCACTATAAGACTTTGATGGGCATTCCGTTTCCGAAAATATCTGCACAGACTATACCAATCACAACTGACTGGGTCATCGGACCAATCACCGCAGATTAGCGTCACGTAAAGGCGGGGTTTTGAAAAGTGAATCACTAAAGGAATAATTTGAGAATCGCTGTCAAAACAGGTAAAAATAAATGCATATTATAAGAAAACTAAAGTCTTTTTTTGTCATTGCATGCATGCAAAACTGTTGTTGGGGACTTCTAAAACAATATTTGGAACATTTTAAATGCCATGATAGGTGCTCTTTAACATCAGTTTTTACAACAGAAATTAATCAATCAAAAACTTACTTTAGCTTTTCATCTAAAACTAAATCAATTTCCTATTATCACTGAAAAGCTGCTTTGAAGAAATCTGTGTTGTGAGAAGCGCTATATAAATGAAAGTGACTTGACTTTCACATGGAAATCTTTTCCGCTTCATTTCTCCTGTTCAGTCCGTCAAGGTCATATATCCGCAATTGAAAGCATAAACACTGGAGCTGCTTTATTGTAGAAAATGAAGCTGTACTTCTGATGAAAAGAGACATTGCTCGTTATGTTTAATGCGATAAGCTATTTTAAGTGCTATATAAATAAACGCTACGTGACTTTATTAGAGTGCCGAATTGCAGAGCTCGTGCAAACATATTGTTGCTATAATAAGACACTTTTCTTATGCTTTATTAAAAAAAGCATGCGAGCAGCACGTATTTACATATTCATCTAAACGCTGCTCTCTGCAGTGTGGGCAGTGTTGCTCACGTATTTCGAACTTCGTTTTACCCCCAAGCAAAGAACGAAAAAGAATTTCGCTGTGAGTATATTGGGGCCTTTGAAACCAGGCATAAGTGTTTGAATCACAACTTAAGTATACTTCGGGCTTTAGACATGCCACTATACAAATGGGAAGAGAGAAGCACAGGCAAGGAGAGCTGGAGATATGTCCTACTTCTCTCCTGAGTAGATGCGTGGGCGGCGGCTGAGGGCGTAGTCCTTGGTGTGTGGGGAGTGTCTGAGCGGATCGTCCAACGGGGAGTGGTGAGGGGGGTCTTCAAGTGGGTTCCAGTAACTCTGTTCACACATGCCCCTTAGCAGGATCTCTGCAAGCTGCCTGGCAATAGTCTAAACACAAACACACATAAACATACACCTTTAGAGTAGTTCTCAACCATTGGGCCTGAGCAAACTTCCAAGAAGACGTAGAGGTCACATACAAAATATTAAGTTTCAGGAGTGACAACTGCATTTAAAATACATGAGTGAATCCACAAAATTATAATTCCGTGTGTGTAAAGAACACGACCCATTCCCAAAATTGTGATGAATGATAGCGTGGTAACAACAGCAACATTCTGCCGTGCCGCATGTTTGGTATCCGCTATGGCATCTTAGCAGACCAGCCACTTATTATAAACGTTTCTGTGCTTGTTGTTTGAGCTTGACTCATGAAGCAATCTAGTTGATGGAGTTAACAAAGTAGGCAGTGTGTGGGTCTCTCAATTTTTTGGTCTTGTTTTCAATATTAAGCATTTGGATTTATTTTGGTTTACTATAGGCTTGTTCTCACTCTCTTTTTTCCCCCTAGGAAGATCTGGCAACACGCATGAGTGAAAGTTCTGCCTCTTCCCCGGTGATTTTCTTTCTTGTTTAAATATGTCAGTAACCCCACAGTGGAGTTAATGCAGTTAATGACAACCACATTTACAAAGATTTTATATATTTGTAAATGTGGTTGTCATTAACTGCATTTTTCATTTAATATGGTTGTCGAATTTGGTTGTCACTCCCGTAAAATTACTGAAATGTGTCACCGGGTGTATTAAGCACTAAAAGGCGAACTGAAAACCAAATTTAACTTGATTTAAAATAAGACTAAAAATAAGATTAAAAATAAAACTAAAAATTAAGACAAAATTTCTTTATTGTTTTGTGGCCTCAACACCTGTCAGTTTTATTTAAGAACCAGGCTTAAAAAAAGTCTTGGAAAACCTGGATATAAGAAGTAATTGTAGGAAATTTCTAGACTCAGAAAAGTCTTTAAATTTTCTTTAATGAATATACTTTTTTTTCTTCTAATAATGCCAAACTCGAACATACTTTATTGAGTAGAAACTGTAGAGAAACTGCCATATTTGTGAATAAAAAGTCATTTAAAAAATGTCTCCCATAATGACAATCAAATGGAAAGGTCATATAAATATATTAATATAATTTTAATATAATTATTATAATTATGTTATTTACTTAGATTGAAAAGTTTGTAGACAAACTTTGAAGTTTGCTTGAAAAAGCCATGGATGAATGGATTATGATGATTATTTAATTTAATTATTGTAATACACTGACACTCGTGGTTTGTAAATTGAAAAGTTTGAACAGAAGCAGCTTTTTGTCATTACAGCAGAAGTACCAGAAGTCTGCACAGGGAGTCTATGAACATTGGATAATGAGAGGACTTTTGGGGTCAAAAAAGGTTGACAACTACTGTTCTAGATCAAGAAAACAAGACAAAGCCATGAATGCACACTACTCACCATACGCAGGTTCTGAGTGGTTCTGGTCTCAATGGCTCGGAGAATCTCTCGGAAGCGGCCGACACCACGGGTCAGGTTACTGCAGCACCGGGAAAAAGAGAAAAAAGCGATCCATTAAATCACCTCTAGAGAGCTGCAGAAACCTGGCATCAACAAATTTCACAGCGACATCAAACTTTATACACAAACACATGGAAACACACGCGCAGACACCCTCAGGACAAGTCAGACCTCTGCTATGATTTAATGAGCTCTAGCATCAAGCAGCCAGACTAAATCAGTCAGGAAGTTATCAGGGACAGTAGGGCACATCGATAACAGTAGTTCTGGATACAGTGCAAGTCACAATTAACACCCATTTGATCTCTGCACAACCGGTGTTGTACTATAGCCTCATCAGACTGCAATATTCCCACAAACTGACAGCACACGAATAGACATGTGTGTGAAAAGAACAGAATGCATCTTGCAGTGCAGAGGTGCACGTGAATACAGAGAAACGCAGTACAGAAGTTGTGTTGAGAGAGACAGAAGTGTCGAAATAGTGATGAGAGTGAGCAGGATAGAGAGAGATAAACAGAATTAGTTCAAAAACAGTCACATGTATTTATCTGATTTTAAACCTAGGTGTATAAATATGTTTCAATATATTAAACATATTGTTTTTATTCATTTAGACATTTTCATATCAGCCACAGAATTAAAAAAAAACAGCTATCATTTTAATACCTTTAAACCAGAGTTTTATAGCACAGACTGAGCACTGAACACTTGTTGTCCTGTAAGAACTGCATGTTGCATGAGGTTTAAAGACATTGCTTTCAATCATTTATGAGCCTAACAGATACATTACCCACAATGCACCACTGCAGCGGTCATATTTCACACAGATGCATTACAAGCACTGACAGATGCCCCACCTGCATCCATATGGTAGACCCACTCACTGCACAAATAAATAATGATGGACATTCTCATAAACACAAGCTCGAATTGACACGTGTAAGGCCACCTCACGTTTCACGCTAGTGCTGCAAAAAGAAAGATGTACCTCTGGTTAGAACAAAAGATTAGGATATAGGATAAACTTGTCTCCTACTCCCTCAGATTTCCCATGCCTTCCCTTCCTCTTTTACAACAGGAAGATCCCTGACTAGATGTTACTCTGTGCAATCAGAAGGTCTCTCAAGAGTAAACAAAATCACATTTTTGCTGATAGAGATGAATCCACCTGTGAGATCCTCCATGTTTAGTTCACCTGGGCATCAAACTACTATCTAGACTTTTCATTTCCCCCTCTCTGTTTGATTCGTTTTGCTCCAAAAAATTGTAAGCAGTCTTGTTGCCACTGTGACTTGTCCACTCGTGGCCGAGTTAGCATGTTGCGAAGCTAACAGCTTGATACATTCATGAGCAAAAAATAAACAAATGTTGAGAACATTTTGAAAAATCGGCATTCCTGTAGCTCAAACAGTAAAAAAGGGTGCTAGCAACCCAGAGGTCATCAATTTGAATCCCAGGAAATGCATGAACCGATAAAATGTGCACCTTGAATGCAATGCAATACACATGGCAAATACGTATGTAAATGTAAAGTCATTTAAAGGGGTGGTAAAACACATTCTTTCGAAGGCTTGATTGTGTTTGTGGGGTGCACTGTAACATGTGTTCATGCTTCGCTTTTAAAAAATTGCATTATTTTTCATATATTTTATCTTTATTCTACACTGCTCTGTCCCTCCTTGTAAAAACGGTCTGATGGTTTCCGGGTTCTATGAAGCCAGTCCCTCAAAAATACGCAATGGGCTCAGATTGGTTAGCTGGCCCAGTTTGTTGTGATTCGCTAACTGCCTAGTGCACGTTTGTCGGAAACGTCACGCCCCTTATCTTTACCGGTAGACTGTGCATTGGGTAGTATTAGAAACAATGGCGTCAATAAAACCATACCAATTTGAGCCCAATTTCAGACAATTTTAGTGAAGATGATCGAGCAGAACCTGTTCAGTCCTCAAGAGTAAAGACTGCGGATCTATAGTGATCGCTACTGAATGGCACTGTTACTTTTGTATTTTTAGAACGATTATAGCCAAATATCTGCCACAAGAACTATTAACCCAAAACGAACACTAAACATTGGCTTTACTATAGTATCCAAATCAAACACAGAACCATGTTTAGCATGCCTGTAGATAAACAATACATAAAAGCTCTAATCAAAGAATAATTTACACTAATGCCAAGTTTGCTGTTGAGATTTTAAAAAGTTGCATATAACATGTTGTATGTTCAACGCACTGCAACGCACCCCCGTCCCTAGGAAGGCTGAACAAAGTGGACCTGCAATCCGGATGAAAATAACAGCGTTTCATCTGCATTGTGGCAACAACACTCCAGCCTACTAACTAGCCTACCACAACAACTATTCCCCGCCGCGATACAAAATGGCCTCGCCCCCCTTATTTCATATTCTTGGAGGAGGGGTTAGTGTAAATATTGGGGCTGGTGATGTCAGCAACCCTGGAGGAATGTCTGTAGTCCCTACCGGCCGTTTGCTGTAGTCCTTAGAAATTGATTTCTTTAAAAGCAAATATCTCCCTTTGCTTTAAACTTTGTAACTTTTCAGATGTTGTTTATGCTCAAACAGTAACATTACACACTAGCTAAAGTTAGAAAAGTGAAATCGTGGTTTACCACCCCTTTAAGTAAAGTTTTTACTTTTAATCTATTTTATAGATACACTACCATTCAAAAGCTTGGGTTCAGTAAGATTTTTTTATGTTTTTGAAATAAGACTATGCTCACCAAGGCAGCATTTATTTGGTCAGAAATACAGTAAAAACAGTAATACTGTGCGGAAAAAAAAGGTATTACTGTGATCTAACAAACTTTTTCTAATTGAATACATTTTAAAATATAATTTATTCCTGTGATGTCAAAGCTGAATTTTCAGCATCATTACTTCAGGAATCATTCTAATACTGCTTTTGAGGTCAGGAAGCATTTCTTATTATTATCATCAATGTTTCATTTCTTTATAGAAACCATGGCATGTTTTTTATGATTCTTTGATGAATAGAAAGTTTGAGAAAAGAGTATGTATTTTAAATAGAAGTCTTTTGTAACATTATACATTTCTTTTCCCTAAAAAATCTTGACAAAGCGCACACAAACATTTAAACAGTAGTGAATATTATATATTTAGAGGATCTACTATGGGGTCAAATTTCCACCAAATGCACTGCGGTCACGGATCAAAAAATAATATCTTAAAATTGAAAAACACTTGTAAAAAGTATATTGCACAAAATGAAGAAAAAAAAATGCAAATAGTATTATTATAAGCGTAAATCAAAAAATGTAAAGCGCATTAAAAAAAAAAAAGACCATGTTAGACGTATATATACACCGGTGACAGGTTGAGTTGCAGGCACATATACAGTACTATACAGAAAGATTTTAAGGAACACTTTTTTTGAAAATAGGCTCATTTTCCAACTCCCCTAGAGTTTTACTGTTTTTGAATCCATTCGGCCGTTCTCCAGGTCTGGTGGTAGCACTTTTAGCACAGCTTAGCATAGATCATTGAATCTGATTAGACCGTTAGCATCTCGCTCAAATGACCAAAGAGTTTTGATATTTGTTCTATTTAAAACTTGACTCTTCTGTAGTTACATTGTGTATTTCTAGACCGTTATGGCTAGGAACTATACTGTCATTCCTGCGTAGTAATAGAACTTTGCTGCCGTACCACGGGTGCAGCGGCGCAATGATATTACACAGCGCCTGAAAATAGGCTAACTTCCGTCAACATAACCAACTTGACAACCTGCTTGCACAGGGGACTATTTTCAGGCGCTGCGTAATATCATTGAGCCTGCTGAGCCTATATTCAAAAAAAGTGGAGTGTGCCTTTAACCCCAGCTCGAAAAATTTAACTGTTCTTCCCCTGTAAGAGTGAGCATCATTCAGACTCATGCTTATAATAATTATTTACATTATTGTTTTCATTTTGCGCAATATATTTTTACTTGTGTTTTAAAATTTGAAATCACGCTTATTGTTTTTTGATCTGTGACCGCAGTACATTTGGCAGGAATTGAATCCCATAATCTGCTGACAGAACTATGTTTTCAGTGGTCTATCAATTATTTTTATTTATTTTTAAATAAATTAATTTCACATTATAATGTGACCTTACATAATGAACCGTTATGTTTATATTACCTTAGAAAGAGCCATTTTTATCTCCATACACCGCGGGTCCCCTTACAGTGAAGTCGCCATTTTGCACCGCTATGTTTCTACAGTAGCCCTAAATGGACAAACTGCTCTACAGAGCGCTAGCTACTCTACTGTCTCAGACAATGACATCTTTGGCCTGTGTCATCCACCGCAGCTTCTCTATGTGCTTCGAAAGGGAGGTGTGAGCGGTGGGCGGTTGCAATTCGCAACCTCAACACGGGATGCCGCTAAAATGTACATAGTGCACCTTTAATAGATTTTTATCTTGACTAATATATTGATACTGTTTGGCTTTAAATAAATAAGTATATTGCATTGTCCACAATCTTTGACAGTTTTTTTCTCATTAGTTTCAATGCATTCTGGGATTCATGAACAATACAAACAATGCCATCTTAAAATTTGGCCCCAAAAATTTAGAATGCAGCCTTCATGTTGAAAGCGTGCCTATGCTGCCTAAAAAGAGTGCTTTTGTAGGCAGCTCACTAGGTTTTGGCTTCTGTGTGAAGCTGCTACAAAAAAAACAAGGCACTACTCTACATGAAGAATGTGTAGGAATACGTACGAGTAGTCGTCAAACACACGGCTCCATGGTGCAGAGGCCGCGGTGCAGGGGGAGAGTGTTGCATCAGAACACAAATAACATGAGACGCACAGACATACACATGCAGACAACTACAGAGGGTTAATGAAGCATTTGAAAAAGAAAAAAAAAAGGCACAAAGACAAACGGGGAGTTAGTAGGCAGACAAAAAGCTCAGCAGATTCCTAGACCACTCACTGAAGCACGTGTCTGGGGGAAAGAGGGGTGGAGAGAGAAAACAAGGGATGTACGAACTGATGGAATTATAAAATGAATGGACAACGTTGACTCGGGTGTCCCTAAAGGAAGCCTGTTTGGGCTGTGAATCACAACGTGCTACATAACTGACAGGGCTAAAATATATATATAGAATTCTATATGCACAGATTATACATAACATATTTGAGATCATTTTGCTGGAGATATTATCACCAAGCTTTCCATTTTATTTGACTATTACATTTCATTAAAAGCATGCCATTGAACACATTTTGCAAAGCCGTGTTAGAGTTTATAATAATCAGTTCAAACGGTCAGTTTCAATGATTTAAAGGGATAGTTCACCCAAAAATGAAAATGTGATGTTTAATTATCTGCTTAAATATAAAAAAAAAACACGCACATGGGATCGTGCAGAGTCCTTTGAATCACTTCAAAACCTTTTGAAACTGCATTGATTTAGACATTGAAATACATTAAATGGAAAAAAATCCTGAAATGTTTTCCTCAAAAAACTATTTATTTTCCACTGAAGAAAGAAAGACATGAACATCTTGGATGGCATTGGGGTGAGTAAATTATTCAAAAATTTTATTTTGAAGTGAACTAATCCTTTAAGCCTTTATCTGACAGAGTTCTCTTGTGCTAATCTCCATTAATTTTTTCACACAATATTAGTTGTTTTCATGCCGTTTGCATAACATTACACCATTTCATGCTTTTCATCTTCAGAAAGATCTTTCTTCCTTCCCATATTGCATGAGAACTGTGACTTGCTTAATAATGTGGAACAAGTAGGGGTTCTATTTACCTAAGGCAAACTAATTAACAAAGCTTTCTGAGAAATTTCTTTAAATCAAATATACAGTTAATAACAATAAATCTATTTTAAAAATGCTAAATTCAAAGCTGAATTTTCAGCATCCTTACTTAGTCTTCAGTGTTACATGATCCTTCAAAAATCATTCTAATATGCTGATTTGCTGCTTAGGAAACATTATAAATGTCTTTACTGTCACACTTGATCAATTAAATGCATCCCTTTTCAAACTCGTTTTCGAAACGTATATCAAATATTGTCAAGAGGCTGAAAAACATATTTTCAGTTATATTGCCCAGCCCTAGTTACTGAGAATATAAACACACACACACACACACACACACACACACACACACTCACCCATTTCTGAAATGAATAACATGAGCCCTCTGAAGTCCAGTCTCTAGGAAGTAGCCAAGTTCCTGTTCCTGTGTAACCGGGCCAGGCTTTGGACTGCGGTTCTGAATGCCAGCACTAAGAGCCTGAAGACAGGACACCTCATCAAATATTACTGTCAATCATTACTGAAACAAGCTCAAAATCTTTTCCCCGGTCACTTCCTGTTAGTTATTTAGCTAATTCAGAACATATCTTCAAAGGAAGCAGAGTCAGATTTGCTATATTTACCCGGAAAACACTTTAAAGAGGACGGCGGTTAGGAGGGTACGAGTGTGCCATGCATGAAGGTCAACCGTAAAACTTCGGCTGCACCCAAAAAATGCAGCGTCAACACTGCAGCAGAACACAAGCTCTACCGTTCTCCTGCCATCATTCACTCTCTCTCCGTCTCTCCACTCTCCCTCCCTTCCCCACCAATGCTAAATCACAAGCCGTAAATACTAAATGGCGTTCAGGGAGATGAATCTGTGCACTACTATTGCAACAGAGAATTAGTGATGTGAAAACAATCTTACTTGAATGAACTTTGACCTGTAAAAGGCTTTGATTGTGTTTTAAATTTCACAGGTGGGACAGAAAGAGATTAGTCTCACGGATGGCTGACCCTCTGCAGTACTGTGCAAATCTGTCCTCAGCTACAAAATCGATGTACATCTGACTAAAAACAAAACATGACGAAACAGTAGTAAAAACTGCTGTGAATGAACATTTGGAAATACCTTTTCTACCTCTTGAAGATAGAGCAGGGCAATGTCTCCAGACTTCTCATAACAAGTGATGATCTCCTGGTCTCGGTCTGCATTACGATTGGACAGTGATGGGGACGCCATGGGCACTTTCTCCAGACAAAGACCTATGAACAAACAGCAGAAGGATGAGATGTCTTACACATGCCAACAGCAAGAAAAGTACACAGAGCTCTCCTAGCTCTCTGCCAGATTCTTCTGTCAGAAGGATGTTTACGACTTATGACAGCTCATTTCAATAAAGATAATCTGATGGGTGAAAAATGGCAATAATTAATGATAACTTGAAGCAGAGCAGTTC
Source organism: Romanogobio albipinnatus (assembly GCA_023566225.1). Classification (NCBI taxonomy): domain Eukaryota; kingdom Metazoa; phylum Chordata; class Actinopteri; order Cypriniformes; family Gobionidae; genus Romanogobio; species Romanogobio albipinnatus. The sequence goes on from CM042249.1 coordinate 43,071,557, forward strand.
CATCAATGTATTATTGTACAATACCATCAGGAGTTATATAAATGATTAAATATGATTTTAACGCATTAACCAAATTCAACATCATAAATATGGAGAACTAGGAGGGCCACTTAAAATTAAAATGAAGGAATGAACTATCAATTAATTAATTAAAAAAATAAAAATATAAATGAATAAAATCACATTATGCATCTCTGCACTGTTCGGATTGGATTTATATATATATATATTTATATTTTAAATAGAAAATCTTTTAAAAAAAGATACATAAATGTTATAACTATATTATTATAAGTATATTATATGTTGTGATATAATATAAAGAATTTATACTTTCACTATTCCTGGTCTTGTTAAACATACTACACAGCTGTATATTGAACAATATATATGATTGGCTGTGATTTTGTTGCTTTGAGCAGAATTTTGCATTCAGTAAGGTCAGAAATAAAACATTTACAACTGTTTATTGTTTAGAATGTTAGATAAACGTAACAATAAAATAATCTATATCTATTTTATATGCACATTGTCCAAATTAACTCTCTGTTAACTAGAGAGATTAAAGTTCCGCGTTTCCACCACAGGAACCAGGGTCTAAATGAAGTTCCAGGTAAATATTTCCTCCTCAAAACGGCCCTGCTCGCGAGGTAGTACTTTTTCAAAGTTCAGGAACTTTCGGGGGTGGGACCTGGGCACTGAACATGCTGATTGGTTGAGTTCACGCAGCATTTTGATTGGTCGACTCAACCACTATTTTTAAAAGTCTGTTGCGGTGCGTGCAGTAAGAGTTGTTTGCTATTCGAATCAACAATGGAGTTTAAAAAATACGACCGATGGGCCGACGACGATGTTTAGGCTTTATTCAATTTATTTGCAAAGGACAAAATCCAGTGGGAACTGTAAAGTCAACGTGCGCAGTCCTACGTTACGTCACAGACTATTCTTCATGGTACTTCAGACGGTGATGGAAACGCAGTCAGCAGCAGGTCTGGGGGAAAAAGCGTTCCTGAGACAAATTGTTACGGGTAATTTAGATGGAAACGGGGCTTAAGACTAAATATTCTTTTGAGATTAATCACAAAATTTGACATTTACTGAATGGATCGACAGTCCTTACATTTGATAGGTTTATTTGTTGCTTGAGGTATCGATTTAGTTTTTGATAGTTCGATAGTATCGATTTAGTTTTGTAGTTACCACAGGCTGGTAAAATACCAAAGGCAAGGTTCTGGCATACACTGATCACTTAGCCTGGCTCCGCCCTCCTACATACTTCTGCTCAATTTTCATTTTCCTTCAGTACTCCGTCTTGGACTGCTGTATAGTCTTAGGTTTTCTCCGAACAAATTTTTACCGGGCCAATCAGCGAACAGAGGAGAGAATGATGACGTCGATGTCGTGCGCTAGTTTGAGTTGTAGTTCAGTAATGATGGCGGAGAATAGATGCGAGCGAAGCCGTTCATTCTGTTGTGGCACCGCTGCCGAATATCCAGAAGTTAAAGCCGGAGCAAGAACAATCTTTGCTGAGTTTTTTTGGAGGCCATGACACAAGTCCCAGGAAAAGTTTGATTTTCCAGCTCGCTCCGTTAGTGGTGAAGGAGTTGGCTGAAGTAAGTTAATTGTTTCACGTGCGGTCGCATTGGGTGCGTCTCAATCAGCCCCCTAGCTCAGTAGTCAGGGCACTGATCAGGGAGTCAGCCCATTGACTTATGTCCTGATCAGTGCCCTGACTAGTGAACTAGGGAGCTGAATGAGACGCACCCATTGTCATCATTTACAGGGGCTAGTCAGTGATTTTATTGCCGTCCGTCCCAGCATAAAATTCCCCGGCCGAATTACCAACCGTTTTAGACAAACACCAAGGACGTGTGGTCATTTAATTGCTGTCCGAATCCACATCTCTGAGTTTTCAAGAATATGTCACTTCAAAATTCACTGTTTATATTCTTTTTGACCACTGCAGAGCACCTTACGGCCGCTCTTCACTGTCATTTGGATGCATTTCTAGACTTGTATTTCTTTAAATGCTGGCAAGTATTTTCAAGAGCAATATATTTCATCACCACTCAAAAAATAAAAGGAAGAAAAGCATGTAAACATTTGAATTGGGCCGTTATTTACAGCAGCATTTATTCTTATCATACCAAGCATATGACATTTTATTTACAGTATGTTATGGACCACGTGAGCAGGGCGTTCCCGATCACAAAACTCTCCCCTCCACCGTAAATAAATCACCATCCGAATGCACAAGGTTTTATCACTGAGATGGCGTGCACAATCTGCAGTTATTTTTTACGGATTTCCATGTGATAAAAAAAAGGCGAACGGCGCATGACATACATGATAAAACGACCAAACATTAGCGATTGGTTATGGCAGATCCAGAGTGGCACTGGGCAGATCCAATAGTTTTAAACTTCAACAGAGTACCCGCCCTCAAGGAAGTAAACGCTTGTCAATGGAGAGTGGCCAGACTCGCTGTACATTACAAATGAAATGTACGAGAGTCTGGTAGGACCAGGCTACTGATCACTGACAGGTCAAGCGAATACACTGATCTCTTCATCACGGCACCCGTTAGTGGGTGGGATATATTAGGCAACAAGTGAACATTTTGTCGTCAAAGTTGATGTGTGAGAAGCAGAAAAATGGGCAAGCGTGTTTGACAAGGAGCGAGTTCGAGTTCGACAAGGGCCAAATTGTGATGGCTAGAAGACTGGGTCAGAGCATCTCCAAAAAGCTGCAATGTGGGAAACATTGGGTCGTGCGGTTTTGGCAGCAAAAGGGGGACCAACACAATATCGGTGTATATTCCTTTCAAAAGCCAAGTTCCATTGAATTTCTACTGTATTCATTTCACTTATGTGAAATGTAGTGATGTAGCAGCAAAGCTTGAATTTCACACAGCGCTTTTGTCAATTCTAATTCAATAGACCAATGAAATACATTGTTATTGTTTGATCCTAACTTTGAGGATATTCATTCAGAAAGGGTCAAACTGAATGTGATCTGCTTTGTTCATGTAAGTGGAGTTTGTTTGTTGCTGCAGGTCAAAGGAAGTAAGACAATAAAATATACATGTGTGAGAAAATCAAAGACCTCAGACAAACCAGAAACGCTTTAAATGTTTTAGCACTAGCTGATGTCTGTTCCACTGCCGTATCTCCTTGCATCGTCTGGGTCAGCTGAGAGCCAAGTAACGCGGTAAAGATACAAGCACGGTTCCTTAGAGATGTCACACAATCTGTGGCCAATCTTGGTCTACTGGCTTCAACTTCCTAATTCACATCTTAAATCCCTCATAGCATGAGAGAAAACAGGCCGGACCCGGCGCTCAGGTGGCCGGTAAACATGATGAGAGATGTTTGTTTGGCTGCCGTTAGTATTGGGTTCTCCATGCAGATAAAGTTTTCATGACAGTATGGCAATGTGACAGGAAACAGAAACTGAAGCCCTCCAAACTACTTTTCAAACTGCTTCAATAATTGATAACGACTTATAAGCGGATATCACAAGATGAAGAAAATGGTCTGGTACTGAGTCGCAAAATGATTCCAAATTGAAAGCGGAGCCGAATAATCCATCACAAACAAGAAGGTAATGATGAGATCCTGATTAAAAGTGCACTGACTCTGTGGTCTCAGTAAGACAGGAAGAAAACAAGAAGAGTGGACTGACTGGCATAAAATATTAGTTAAAGGTTTAAAGCATCTGCACTACTGTTCAAAAGTTTAGGGTCAGCAAGACAAAATAAAAATTATATATCCCAGGGGCCTCATTTATCAACGGTGCATACGTAGTGAGTGCGTAAGAACAATTTTATGCAAAATGAGGGATTTACCAATTTGTACATATACGTAGAAATGTGTGTAAATATAAGCCCACCTCTGAGCATGCTTACGAAGAGAATCTATACATATACATACATTATATATATATATAGTCATTTTAAACACGATGCGTAATTGGTAATTAACCCCTATAAAAGACAGCTGTGACAAATGTTGGATGCAATTATTTCCTTGGCCCCAACCTATATCCAGTTCCCTTACCGAAATCCTCAACAAGCCGAAATAAAATGGGGCTTTTATGCTATCGCCAGATTCCCAAACATAACTGGACCCATAGACTGCACCCACATCGCCATAAAAGCACCATCAACCAACAAATTTTATGATGTAAATAGAAAAGGGTTAATGTGCAAATAGTTTGTGATGCAAATTTGTTGTTGTTAAACATCGTTGCGTGACTCATTCTGGCTGCGTCCGAAACCTGGAAAATGCTGCCTTCGGACAACACATTTCAAGGGAGGAAGGCACCAAGGCACGTCCGAATCTAATGTTAGCTTCACTTGTCGTCTCCTGACGCCGGCTTCACACCGCACGCGCAAGCAATGCGTTGGCAGGGCAGGAGCGGTGCGTATGGAGAGCGGGAGTCGTGCGCCCCGTTGTGCATTCACACTGGCAGCTGAACCGCGGCTCGTGTATTGTAAATACAGATGAATATTGTCCATTATGTCACATTTTCCGGTGTTCTCCTCCGACCCCTGTCTGTCTCGTGCTTTGATTTATGATGGGCAGAATAGATCGGCTGCAAATGCGACCTGTTCCCCTCTGTCTCATACACACATGCATATTACATTTTTTCACAGCGCTGAGTGTCATATGGTGATCGTGAAACACGAGGGACACTTCACTACATGATTTCATGGTGAAATGTGTTATTTTCCATGTTAATCAGGTCAGTTTTGATCAAAAACAATCCACTGTGGCTTTAATTCAGCGTGAGCAGCGCGGCAAAAATAGACTCTGCGCCGAAACGATCGCGGCACTGCTGCTTCTGCTCTGCTCCTGCTAGGCGCTGCCGCGCTGCCTCTGCGTGCGGTGTGAATGCTCTAATCTGTTAACATGGGCGGCAAAAAAATATATGCTGCTTACGCCCTGCTAACGCGTGCAGTGTGAAACCAGCCTGAGACACCTTCATTGGATCGATTTTTGAAGGCAGCATAGATGCATCCTTCGGTCCTTTGATATCTCACAATCCAGTGTTTTCCATTCTGTGGCAGTTGAGCTGGGAAAAAAGATGCCGTCCGAAAGTTGCGTTTGCTGGTCAGTTTGTGTGTAAATGTAAGTTTTTTTACCAACATTTTCTACTTCTGATGTCATTTCTTGCTAGAATTTACTAGTAATTAAATATTTGTTTAGTTCTTACCAAAGTTCGCTTTATTTTGCTGTAGATCATTAAACGGTTACACTGCCTAAGAAGTCTTTCCGAAATTAGTTTCGTGAGGTGCCTTCATGCACAAACGCTGCCTTACAAGCCATTGTCTGATAAGGCAGCGAGGCAACGAGTCACTGCCTAGGTTCTCGGACGCAGCCTCTGTGTTTGTGAAGTTCCTCTCCTTTGCCATAATTGTGGTGAGGGAAAAACACAATCACAAGGGACATGTCACCATATATGGTTCATTGGAGGTGTTTCCGAATGCTAATGACCATGAACGTGAACGAGCATGGCACTTACTCATGTGCGTAAGAACTATGTTTGATAAAAACAGACTTTCTTGTACTTAGAAACACTCTAAATTTCAGTCGTAGGACAAAATATAGAACCTTTTCTATGCACTCTTGATAAATGAGGGCCCAGAATCCCAGGATGCATCACTGAGGATGCGTCCCAGTGCATCCATAAGATGTTTCTTGCATAGGTATATTGTTTTATATATAATTTATATATTTATATTTTATATATACACTCACCTAAAGGATTATTAGGAACACCATACTAATACTAATACTTGTGCGTGTTGTGGCTTCACAAATGCTTTGCTGCATACCTCGGTTGTAACGAGTGGTTATTTCAGTCAAAGTTGCTCTTCTATCAGCTTGAATCAGTCGGCCCATTCTCCTCTGACCTCTAGCATCAACAAGGCATTTTGGCCCACAGGACTGCCGCATACTGGATGTTTTTCCCTTTTCAAACCATTCTTTGTAAACCCTAGAAATGGTTGTGCGTGAAAATCCCAGTAACTGAGCAGATTGTGAAATACTCAGACCGGCCCGTCTGGCACCAACAACCATGCCACGCTCAAAATTGCTTAAATCACCTTTCTTTCCCATTCTGACATTCAGTTTGGAGTTCAGGAGATTGTCTTGACCAGGACCACACCCCTAAATGCATTGAAGCAACTGCCATGTGATTGGTTGATTAGATAATTGCATTAATGAGAAATTGAACAGGTGTTCCTAATAATCCTTTAGGTGAGTGTATATAAAGAAAATATATTATTATTCTTTTTAAAAAAAATTCAGCAGACATACACATTTAAAATTTAGAATGAGAAATATGAGAAAACCAAGCAAAAATATTGATTCATCTTGCGTTAAATGGGCACTAATCGTCCAATTATTATCCAATAAAATGCTCTCTAAAAGTAGTATGTCCCTCCGCTTGGCAAATAACAAATTATTGCCCATAAAAAACATTTTAAAATGCCTTGATTTTATAATGAATATACATTTTACTAGAATTATGAATATTGTTTTGGACAATGGGGGTCGCTAAAATAGTTGAAGAACCACTATCATATGGGCACAAAATTACACTAGTTTTACACTAGTTACACTTCATTAAAAATGAGGGCAGAGGGATTTTCTATGGTCTTGTTGTTCCACACTGATGCCCAAAGAGAAAAAAGGGAGGAAAAAGACAGAGAGAGCAAGAGAGAGAATGTGTGTACATGCTGTAAATCCCATTACCTTATATAGACCTGCTACACTGGAGACCAGACAAGGTCTGGAAAAGGCACATTGACATCTGTTCTGATACAGATAAATTCTCTAAATCTATTCCTCTAAAATGCTGTTTCTCTAAACACACACACATAGCCCCCTTCTTACGGGTTTAAAGGCCCGTTATACTAGCCAGATCCAAGACAAGCTCCATTACCGTGATCGGGCACTTTAATGACCTGCATAACGGCCGCAGTAAATCTGACGCCTCAGTACAGGCTGTGACAAGCAGCCCACGGCGGCAAAAGGGAGATTTTTATAATTCAGGACGAGGGTTGAGACGAGGCAGGAAGTGCCAGCAAGATGACACACACATGTGATTGTGTGTGGTAGCTGGGGCGTGATGGATGATTAGGGTCAAAGGAGGAAGCTGCCCCCCTGTAAAGGCAGTTGTCAGTCACAGGGATGCTATGAGATGATTGGATGAGACAGGCTCTGTGCCACCCTGCAGTTTCCCCCCAAAGCCCCACAGCACCGCCGATCTGTCAGAACTCTGATCAAAGACCTCACGCTGCGGTCTTGGCAAACACATTTACTGTGCTCGGAATTAAAAGTGTGTTCAGAGCAAAGGATTTAGTTGCAAACACTTTTCTCCGCAGAGCATCGCATATTACATCAATGCTGCCGCCCAAAGGTCAAAATGTGAATCGCAGGATATCATCTCTACTGATCTGACCAGGGGAGCGTGAAAAAATACAGTAAAAACAAATAAATAATCAATTAAATTACATATTTTATAATGACATAGCTTTGTTTAAAATGAAATATGATTATATACACTCAATTTTAAAGTTTGGGGGCTGCAAGATGTTTTCAAAGGAAAACTCTGAAAAATACAGTAAATATATTGTGAAATATTATTACAATTTAAATGAGTTAATTTCTATTTTAATATATTTCAAAAAGTAATTTATTCCTCTGATGGCAAAGCCAATTTCCAACCGTCATACTGTATTTTTTTAATCAAATGAGACTTATAAAAAATATATTTTTTATAATTCTTAATTTTGAACGCTTGTTTATGTACTCCAAAAAAACACATATTTAGCGTATATACATAATCAAAATGTAATGCAGCAATGACTTCAGCATCACATGATCCCTCAGAAGTCCTTCTAATATGCTGATTTGCTGCTCAAGAAACATTTAATATTACTATCAATGTAGAAAACAGCTGTGCTGCTTAATATTTTTGTGGAAACAGTGATACATTGTTTTTTCAGGATGCTTTCAGAATTTGTTTTGTAACATTATAAATGTCTTTACTGTTACATTTGATCAATGAATGTGTCCTTGCTGAATAATACATGTTTTTATCTTTAGAACAGTAGTCATCATCTATAGAATTTATACTGAATGTATATTGAAATCTCATTGGTCCACTCCATATGGCTGTATATTGAATATCAATATCATGTGATTTTGTTGCTTTGTGCAGCAGTTTGCTTTCAGTGAGAACAGAATTATGCACTTGATTGCAGGAACTTGAAGTTTCAGTTAGACGAAGCTTCCTAACCAAAGCAAGTTACAAGTCTGTTTCACAGCGCATACATAAGCAGCGAATGGTGCTTCCACACCGATAGCATTTCTGCTATGTAACCCGCAGAAATAAACAGAAAAACACTGATTTCTGAGTGACTACACTGATTATTTACCTTTGGTGGCATAGGCCTCTGCGATCATGGAGAGTCTGTACACAGGAGCTCCCACCAGCTGCATCTCATCCAGATTCACACGGCTGTACTGATTCAGTGCTTCCCTGAAATCAGCCTCCACATAGCACAGCTTAGCCATGATCAGACTGGCCTCCTGCATGTATTCAGGCTGGGGGAGAATGAGAAAGACACACACCGCCACAATATAGTACATTCATTTTATTAATGTAATTTTATTTAAATATTTGACATTAATTTAACTCATCAAAATAAGTTTTTACAGTTTTTTAAAGGCACAATATGTAAGATTCTTAAATTAAAATATCCGAAAACCACTAGAACAATGTTATATATTTTGTTGACCTGTGTGCTTACATTATCCCAAACGTTTCCAACAATGTTTAAATCCAGAGAAATCAGCCAATTTAACCTGTGTTACGGACCGTGTCCTTGTTCGCCTGTCAATGATGTCATATCCGCGCTACCCGTAATTTCCGTAGAAACCATGAAACACCAAAGATGCTTTAATACAGTATGTATTTTATTAGTAACTATTCGGCACTAAGTTACAATTTATACTAAATATTTTTGCATTGCACCATTAAACTTAGTTGAAGCCTAAATCTACGTATAAACTAAATATTTAAGGAAGCCTCGGATCAGGAGTAACATTAACAGATAGAATAGCAGGCAGACTGAACTGCATCAATAAGCTCTTGTTTTAGCCTACATGACAGACTTCGAGTGCATCTCAATCAGCGCCCTAGTTCACTAGTCAGGCCACTGATCAGGGAGTCAGCCCCATTGCCTTATGTCCTGATCAGTGCCCTGACTACTGAACCAGAAGCTGATTGAGACGCACCCTTCAATTCTTTACACGTATATGATAATGCTGACATATAGGTCCATGCGCTTACATTTTAAGAGACAAAACATGTGAATGGATTAACGTTATATGTTAGCGGTTAACACGAACCCGTCCAAAACGCTGTGTGCATCTGGTCCATAGGTCCGTGTTGTGCATGACAAATAAAATCAGTCATAATCAATAATGTCTTATTTTTTGTTTCAGTATTTATTTATTGATCCTTAATTTAGTTTCAAATAGCCTTTCTTGATGTTATTTATATATAAAAGCACTTATGTTATTCACGATTAAGTATCGTATTTAATAGGAACTTATCTTTTTCATTAGTTACGTGAGGCAAAAGTAGTAAAGAATAAGGAATAAACTGAAATTCACTATATTTCAGAGTTTAGGCTGTGTGACGTCAACCTCTGGAACTCTATTGTTTGAATCGCTTGTTTTTTTGATTAACCGCGAGTAACGTTGTGGAGAGGTGGACGAGCGAGAGACATGGGAGGAGCAAGCGAGATCGGTGTGCGTGATTGAGAATGAACGTCCGTTACATTGGTGCCGAAACCCGGGAGGAAGGAGAGACATGCTGTCGAAGAGCCCTGACTGCTGAGCGGGGATCGTGGTGCTGAGGAGGTTAGGCAGCGCGGATGGGTGAAAACCGCGAGGAGCAGGCAGAGGCGGTGGTGCTGGAGCGAGTGAAGATCCGGTGGGACGGACAGCTCGCTGCCGTGCCCCTGGGTCGAGGTGGGGTGGCTGCCGTCCTAGAGGGAGGGGAGGAGTCGCCGGCGTTCGCTGGGGGCCGGAGCCTGTGTCCATCCGCCGTGTAGGGGAGGAGCAGGGAGCGCGCGGGACTCGCTGCCGGCTGCCCTCAACAGGAGGAGCCATCGCCGGCCGCCAGGGGACGGAGGAGGATCGAGCCATCCACCGAGCGTCCAGTGCCATCGCATGGCACCGCGAGGAAGAGCCTCTCGGCAGGCGGAGGACCGAGCGGCAGTGTGTCAGGGAACCGGACTAATTATTTTTTTTTTCTCTCCTGTCTTCACTCTCACGTCCGGTCGCTCTGGGGGTCTCCGTCTCCCGTCTCCCGTTCTCTCGTCTCGCCGGCCCATATCCACGGACGCAGAGATTGGGCTCCCCGGGGGGGGGGGGGGGCGGGGGGGTACTCCGGGAGTAGGCGTAGACGCGGGGTACTCCCCGGCCTACAAGGGGTGTTGGGGGTATGTGGCGAGGTGGACGAGCGAGAGACATGGGAGGAGCGAGCGAGATCGGTGTGCGTGATTGAGAATGAACGTCACCTGCGAGGCACACCGGTCTCGAGTCCTCTCATGAGGGAGCACGGAGGCATATAAGGACGAGCGACTCCAGTGAAAGACGAGTGAGGACCAGGCCTGGATTTTAAGTTGTGTTTTATTTACGTTTTGTTATGCGTGTGCGCGGCAGCCGTCCGTCAGGGGCTGCCGCTTTTACTTTCATTTTGTGTTCATTTACTTTTTTAAAGCTGTTGAATGTTTGCCGGTTCCCGCCTCCTTCTTCCCACACGAACAAACTCCGTTACAAACGACTTTACCATGCCTCAGAGAGAACTCTATTTTTTCAATTGGCTAACATAGCATAATTAGAGAGAACTTTCTCCATCATAAAATAGATTTTTTATATTAATCCCATGTCATTTAGCAACAGTCATTTAGTGTTTTTATTAATATGATATTCTAATATCTAGATTACTGCAAAGAGCAACAAGGCTCTCATAGCAGCCACCGAGCGAACGCACAGCGTAACGTTATAATATTACTTTCAACACACTCAAATGTACTCAGTATAATTGTTTTAACAATGTAAAACAGCGGAAGCGGCCGACTGCAGCATAAGCATAGTAAAAACTCAAAGACGGGTGTTTCACACAGGTCGCTCTCATTAGCATTTGCTCCCAAGACACGTCCTGCTTCATTCCATCGTAATGTTAATAAAACTTTAATACACTCGCTCACTCATGAACATGATTTCTGCACGAGTCCGTCGATTTATTTCCATCGGCTGTGGAGGTGAATAGTCAACACTACAACTCCCATGATTACACACTCATTCATGGCGTCATCAAGCTACGCCTTTTTGAATAAGCGACCTCTAGCGGTGAAACTTACATACTGTGCCTTTAAATCAATCAGTTTAATAAAATTTACGTTGAAATGACTTATACAGCCAAGTTGACTGTACTTAATTAGAAGGAAGTTTTTATTTTTTAATTAAATATAGCTCCACAATCACCTCACATTTTGAGATACAGAACCAGAATATATTAAATACATTGCTAAACACTCATAACCACAGATAAACACTCATGACACTGGAATGGCTCCAACCATGCTTAGTTTTAAGTCAATTTGAGAATTAATTAGCATTTAATTAATTCATAAACAAAGGCACTTTTTCATTACTTTCCTAATCTGGTTGTTACATATAAAATAACAAAAAATAAACTTTTAATTTTGAATTTAAGTTTTAGTAACTCAAGTTATGGATTTTATTTAAATACATCTATACAGTTTTTATTAATTTTAATAAAATAATTTAAAATTAATATAAATTTCATTGTTATTTATTTTAGTGCATCAAGTTCAAATAAATTAAAAATGTAATTATTTAGTTAACTACCTGAAATATATTTTATTTTATTTCAAGTAACGAAAAAAAATTTGACTGATTGTTCAGGCTTACCTTTAAGTTCCCCCGATCAAGTGCAGCCGTCAGGTGTTTCCGTACCTCCTGGAGGCGGGGCCGAGGCCCGCGGGGACTGGCTCCCTGCTTGATGGGGTTTTCTTTGAGGTACTGCTGGAGTTTGGCCTCTCCCAGCAGAAGTTCCCCGAGATCATCTACAAGAGAAGCAGAGGTTCACCTAAATTCACTCAAAGAAAACCAATGATGTTTCATAAATCAGGACTACACTGAGAAAAAATGTGTCACGACATTGTCTGAACTTTATATTTATCATAATGACAGTCAGCAAGCTCATGCATGGCAGAAATGTCAGTTTTGGGTGAACTATCCCTTTCGTCTTTCTCTTCTGACTGAAACAGTAACAATGGAGATGTCACCTACATTATAAACACTGACTGTAAAAAATAGCATTACATAAAGCCCAGTCTTGGACCTGTCCACATTCTTACAAGGATTAACACATACGCAGCTCTAAAAACAATCACGTGTGGTTTAATCTGCTGCCTTACATGCATGTCTTTCAATGTGTTTGTGTGATAAATGAATAATGCTGCTTATATGTAAATATGTACCTTTTAAAGAACAGGGCAAATGTAAAGAACTGCAATTTAATCCACAATTGTATTAATGTAAACTCATTATAGACATTAAACCAACGTTTAGGACAGGCTCCTATAATTCAGATATTTTATCTAAATACATCTTTCAGACATTCATGAATGATATTGATGTAAAATGTTATTTACTTAAACAACGCAAATAAAACTAATAATGACTTTAACAATATTTTTACAGCATTATTTTATTGTATTTTTGTTTACTATATTTCAATAATTATGGAATTAAATGACAACGATTACTTACAGCTATTGCACATAAATGTATTTCTTTGTGAACTTGATGCGTCTTTTCACATTTTTTTAAACAAAACATTATATAAAGATTAATATAAAAATCTGACAACACAAAAAGCACTCAACTTTTGACATTTTCTCTACTTTTATTACATTGCACTTCTCTTTATCTGAGTGTGAAACTGGGAGTTAATGAACTTTGTTTAAGTTTGAATATACAACATTTAATTTGACCTGTTTAACAAATAACTAAATCTAATAATTTGACATTACACCTACACAAGATAATAAGCCAAATAATGACTCTTCATACCTTCATAGACTTGATAAAATAAGAATTACAGAAATTATGAATATGAATGGACACAGCTGTATGAGCAATCAGGAAGTGTAACGTTACCGGGCGGGCATATGAGCGGAATACTACCAAAAATGGCGATGATATCATATTTTAGATACCCTGAAATCAAAGTATTAATTCAAAGAACCGTTGAATGTGTAGTTAAAAGAACGGGAATAAATCAGACACGGATTCTGCCATCAGGCCTGAGGCACACACTGTCAGAGCTAGCGCGTTAGCCGTGGGAATATGTAACGTTACAGAAACCACACACACCGTTTGAGATGAGTTTCGCAGACAGCTGTCGCACAAGTTCTGGTATCTTATCCCATTGTGTCTCTGACCGACAGCGCTCTATTTCAGACTCTAATCGCGACCCGGACTTTCTGGCTGTCATCTTTCTTCCTCCTCCTGACCAAAACACGACTGAAGCCGGAGCACAGAAACATCAAAGACCTGGAGAGGACCATAAAAACATGAACCGGATTACTCTTCCGGGCCTGGACTGGACTCCAATTGGACAGACTCCTGTGCATGTGACTATTTTTGTGCTTATTTCTTTCTCTTTCGTGTTTCACGTTTGGGGTATGACTCTTTAATTTGATTTCTTTATATTTTATTTTGTATTATTATTTTTTGATTGGTCAATCATATTTCTCAGTAATGACGTCCAAGAATCGTGTATTCTGTTCTCTAGTTTAGTCGAGCCAATAACCAAATTAAACTCAAATCAATGCTACATTTCCTTTCCAAGTTGGATAATGTACTGTCAGTCACAAAATATTTTTAAACAACCTTTATTAAACCTCTTCAAATAACAAACTGGTATTATCCTTATTATACCAGCCCAAGCAGGCTATACATGATAGATTATAACCTAAATAAACTTAAACGGTTAGTTCACCCCAAAATGAAAATTACCCCATTATATACTCACAATCAAGCCATCCTAGATGTGTATGAATTTCTTCTTTCAGACGAAGACAATCAGAGTTATATTTAAAAAAAAGTGCATCCATCCATCATAAAAGTACTCCACACGGCTCCGGGGGGTTAATAAAAGCCTTCTGAAGCGAATCGATGGGGTTTGTGTGAGAAAAATATTCATATTTAAAACTAAATAGCTTCCAACAGATGGCCGTACGCATAATCTTACGGCGAAAGAGTGCCCCCTGACCTGACGCATGAGTCATGACTAGGGTGGCCATTCGTCCGGATTTTGGCCGGACAGCCCGGAACAGCCTCAAGCTGGACACTCATTTGTCCTTCTTTTTGGAGTTGCGCTGAATCGGCCTATAAAGCCCCGCTCTAGAATCTTTATTGGGACGCAGCAGCAGCATAGCATCTAATCCTGTAAAATCTCTGATCAAACAAACGATTCAAATAAATATCTGATATATCATTGGTTAAAAACGTAAACAAGCCTCCACAACGTGCTGGCTACATCATATCATAACGTTAACATACCTAAATGTCAGACGCTCAGACCTCATTTATCTGGAATGGACAAAAGAGCACGAATTTCTATCAAAAAACAGACTGTGTCGCTGTGAAGTGGACGTTATAGTCAAGGGAAAGCCGCCATTGACTGACATGCCAGCACAGAAAAACATATAACCGACGAGCCGCAGGTAGGCTACGTTTTCCCTTAGGTCATTTTTTCGAGAAGCAACATCACCTCAGGATGACAAAATCATAATCATAACGATCATGCAGTCAAGCATCACCAGTCATACAGAAATACATAACCAAATAATCGGGCACAGTGCCAGAAAACATTACATTTCTGAACTTCTGTAAATAACAGAAAGACATAAATAAACAAATAATGAATGCGAAAAATAAATAAATACACATTTCAGTTCTTAGCAAAGAGCTGCTGGCTGCAGAGGGTGAACTTCTTTGAAGAACTTCAGAAATGTTATATTTTCAGGCACTGTGCACTTTGCAAGACTGTATCACGATACCATTGATATGATGGACAAAATTGTATTGTAGTTGCAAGTACTCCAGAGTCCTATGCAATTATTCTTGCCTCACTGAATTCCGCAAAGTGTCCTCCTTTTTGGTGTTATGGAAATGGCCACCCTAGTATTGATGAACGCTCAAGCGCAGAGGATAGAGCAAAACAAAGGTCATGAATTAGAAGTCTAAAACGAGAATTGTTAAAGAGAAAGTCCCATTTGTCTAGAATGCGAAAGGCATCAAAGCTTATGCTACTCCTACATCCTACACTCTAAAAAAAAAAGGTTCTATATGGCACCAAAAATGGTTCTTCGTCGTAATCATAGGGGAACCATTTTTGGTGCTATATAGCACCATATCTTAGCATGTTCTGTGTATGGTAGCGGTGCTATATAGCACCATAGTTAGCGGTGCTATATAGCACCTTAGTCAAAGAACTGGTGAAGAACCGCTGAAGAACCACTGAAGAACCAAAATTGGTGGATATAGCACTTAAAAAGGTTCCCCTATGATTACGAGCCAAGAACCATTTTTGGTGCCATATAGAACCTTTTTTTTTTAGAGTGTACGTCATACATTGTGTCAGGGGTTACCATTTTGGCGTAAATCGACTTATGCTGTCTGCTGGAAGCTTTATTTTAGGCTATAAAGATTTCAATATGGATATTTTTCTTATAAAAACCCATTGCTTCAGAAGGCCTTTATTAACCCCCTGGAGTCGTATGGAGTACTTTTATGATGGATGGATGCACTTTTTGGATTCACTTCCATTATATAGCTTGGAAGAGCCATGATATTTTTTAATATAACTATAATTGTGTTTAGCAAGTCATATACGCCTAGGCTGGCTTGGGGGTGACTGAGTAAATCATCCCCTTTAATGGGGAAACACTGTCAATCTGATCACTGAATGGGGAAATAAAAAAATCTGAGTGAGTTCTGTGCTACTCTACACTCTGCAGTCTTGTTCTTATCATATAATCAAATTATTTCAATGTATTATTTATTCAACGAGTCATGTAATTAGCAGTCTCGGTCGGGTTTTAGGACTACACACTGAACTGAACAGCTCCATCCCTCTCTTAATCCTGACTGAATGAAGTTCCCCTTCCAGGTTTTTGTAGTTTATCAGCCAGCAGAGCGCGATGCACTGCAGCCTCCGGTGCTGTAGGTGGCGGTGTCACAAACGCATCAGTGACATTCAGCAGCAGCGTCACTCACTCTGCGGCATGCTGGCATCGGATTTGGAGAGAAGATCGTGTAAGTAAAAAATGTCTTAATAATTATTGTTGTAAGGAGTGAATTAGTTGTAATCCCCAGGTATTTAGATTTATCAGCACATTCAGTTTTCGTCGTTGTTGTACGAACGGTAGTGTTTCTTAATCGCTTACAACTCGCATGCAAGTCTATGATGTGATGCAAGAAACATTAAAATATGTTTTTGCGAGTGTTTTCAAAGATGGACATGTGGCTGTATATGATATTTAATTATTTAGCGTTGCTCTTTTATATTTGAAATGCTGTTGATTTGATTTCAATGGCATTTTAAGTCAAGGTCAAATTGGTCTGTTTAGACTTGAGAGTTTAGGAGTAAATGTTGGCTATATCAGAGATTTTTTAGTTGATATTAAAGACTTATAACGTTATTGTTTACAAGTTCAAACACATGAGCATGATTCATTTAGATCATATCTACTGTTTATCAACTCTAACTCAAAAATCAAGTCTGAATGTCCCCAAAGCACAGTCTACATTTACAGTACAGTCTTGTATTTTTTTTTTTACATGTCACTTTAATATAGTTTTAAAAGAACCCCTTTGCCTTCTCTCAGAAAAGTTTCACGTAACGTTCACCCGAGAAACTGTTCACTCACAAATAACTTTTGACTGGTTAGTCTCTTGTGCCAATGTAGTTTACAAACTGATAAAAACTCTTTAAATTAAATTAAATATTTTTGTTTGATATTTACAGCTGTTTGAGGGTTATTTTTTGGCGCCAAAATCTCTTTTTTTTTACTTTAGGCTTAATAGGTTGGCTAATAATGTCTACTTCTAATGTATTACTTTAACAGTTGAACTAATCAAGAGCTAAAATGTGTCTGTGTGTGTGTGTGTGTGTGTGTGTGTTACATTATACAAATGTTTTATTTTTGACCAGCTTTAAAGTTTTATAACATTTGTATTACATTTTGTTCCTGAAATCCACCCTTCTGCAGGGATCAGTATAATACATTTTTGGATCAAAGGTATCCCAATCTTACTAAAAAAGTTTTGAACAACACAAGCTGAATGTTTGATCCAGATCAAAACCAAGATTGTATTTTGTGATCTAATCTGCTTTCAGAGTCCTTTTACTCTTTTTTTCAAGATTTTATCCAATCCAATAGGTGAAATCCGAGATTACTTTTGAACAACTGGCCCCTGATTTCTGATCTAACATTGAATTTGAACTTTTTTTCACAGATTCACACGTGTAACCTGTCATTGGCTGCAGGATGTTCCTGACTCTGGCACTTTTGCGAAAGGGGATCCCAGGAAAGCAGTGGATCGGGAAGTACCGTCGACCGCGAGTAGTCACCTGGCAGATGAAGCGGAATACGATTAAACGCCTGGAGCAGGAAGCGGAGAATGAATACTGGATCAGCCGGCCGTTCATGACGCTGGAGCAGGAGCGAGGCCATGCAGCGCAGAGGCGGGAGTGGATGTGGCAAAAAATCAAAGATGCACGACAAGCCAAGTTTCCTGAACACAAATACATTGCAGACCAACTCAACCACCTGAAAATCACCAAGACCTGGTCCAGCTAACCAGAACATCAAAGACTGATGGAGCTCAGAGTTTGAGTGAAAGATGTAAATTAAATAATAAAACTCTTTGTGTTTGATTTGAAAAATTCTGCATTGTTCATCTGTATGTGATATGTTATGTTTATAAATGATTTCTAATCATCACATCTGGCTCCTTTCCTGTTTATGATTCATTAAGTAGTATTAATGGTGTAGCTTAAAGGGATAGTTCACCCCAAAATTAAAATTCTGTCGTCGTTTACTCACCCTCAAGTCGTTCCAAACCTGATATTTTGAAGAATGCTGGGAACCAAACAGTTGATGTGTCCCATTTACTTTCATAGTATTTTTTCCCCATACTTTGCCTAACTGGTTATGCCTATTCAAAATATATGTTTGATAGAACTCCCTTTAACTGTAATGTGTTAAATACTAAATTATATTTTAACATGGAAAATTCAACCAATGTGACTTCCAAACAAATTTGTTTTGTCAAAGGTAACCGGAGCAAAGACAAATGTGTGTCAATAGGGTGAAGAAAGTGGTCACCCTTTTGATTAATATTTTTTTGAATCGTATAATGATTCATTCACAAATCAGACATGTTATTTGTTTCATCACCATGCCACAGAGAGCTAAGGCAGATGTTGAGATTATGGATAGTTCTGGTCCTTGATTATTGGCTGACCTGCTTCCAAAGCCATTGTCAAACACTATTTACTGAACATTTCCGAAGAACTACATTGCTTAGCGGAAGTATTATTATAATTATTATTTGTCATCAATAATTTACAGTTGTTTTATTTGCGTTTGTACTATTTTCACAATTAAGCTGTACATTTTCAAAACTCTAAGTACAAAAATCCACAGCTAGTCATTCTTTCAAAACCTGATTTTAAGCTTTCATTACAGTTATACACATTTTCAGTCCACATAATCATTGTTTCAAATACAAGATTATTGTAATATGTAATGAGAACATTTGGTTTAATCACCGAAACACAACAGTAGGATCTTCTTTCAGTGTATTACTTTTACTTATCAGTTCATTCAACAGCAAACAATGTTTCAATGTTTCAAATCACCCTTGTTGATGAATTAATTACAGTAATACAGGCTAAAAAAAATACACATACATTACCTAATTTATGTAATTTAATCAATAATGTTTGAAGTAATATATATCTTGTGAAGAAGTATGACACAGCCATGAGGATTTGATGCCATCTGTCTCCCTTCTACTGATGCATCTCTGATCAATCTGATGTTATATAGCCATTGACTGTTTCCTCTCCCTTGTACTTTATCCTGCTCTATGTTAAAAAACAGATAATCTCTCTCTCTCTCTCTCTCTCTCTCTCTCTCTCTCTCTCTCTCTCTCTCTCTCTCTCTCTCTCTCTCTCTCTCTCTCTCTCTCTCTCTCTCTCTCTCTCTCTCTCTCTCTCTCTCTCTCTCTCTCTCTCTCACACACACACATGTCCGTGCACACACTTTGAACATAGTGGTGGTTATCACTGTACTTCACTTACTTACTGTAAATCACTTATATAAAAATAATTGATTACATTTGTGACCCTGGACCCCAAAACCAGTCATAAGTCACATGCAATAGCTAACAATACATTGAATGGATCAAAATGATAGATTTTTCTTTTATGCCAAAAAATCATTAGGATATTAAGTAAAAATCATGTTCCATGAAGATATTTAGTAAATTTCCTACTGTAAATATATATATAAAAAAATCTATTATTAGTAGTAATATGCATTGCTAAGGGCTTCATTTGGACAATTTTAAAGGCGATATTCTCAATATTTAGGTTTTTTTTCACCTTCAGATTCCAGATTTATTTTTAAATAGCTGTATCTTGGCCAAATATTGCCCTCTCCTAAAAAAAAAAAAAAAAAAAAAAAACATACATCAATGGAAAGCCCAGCTTCCAGGTGATGTATAAATCTCAATTGCAAACAAGTTCTAAATAAACTGTCTATAGAATCAATATGTAAATCTACCAAATGATTAATTGATAAACCATTAAGTTCAGTTGGATTAAATAATAAAAAAGGGTAGGCATAATAAGCTTTAGCTTCAGCCTACACCTTTGGTCAATAAGAATGTAAACATTATTATTTTGTTTATTTTATTTAATTCTACTTTTTAATTTTATGGGTGCTTGTATATACATAATTGTACGTATGCACCTGTATGTTTCATGTTTTCCTGTGTAAAATGCTTGCAAATGGAATTTTGCTTGTTGACCAATAAATAAAATAAATAAATAAATAAACAAATGTATTAAACTGAACGAGAAGAGAACTTTGATAGTAACAGCTTTATGAAATGCAGCTAGTACTGTGAATGAACCATTTAGATGAAACACTTATTTTGCGTAGTGAAAAGGATACTTTGTGATTTTGAAAACACAATTGAAAGTATTCTGAAATGTTTGAGGAAAAAAAAGGTGCCCTTTTGTTTATCTGTTGTGATATTACTATGATTTTTGAAAATGTAGGCTACACTTTAGGCCTACTTGTGAAAATAGTACCAAAGCAAATAAAAACAAACCGTATCGTTGCTGTGTGTGTATTTTAATTTAATCTTGCCAGGCATATGTAGTAACCATTTTATAAACGCAATAATGATTTTATCATGGTAGTAAATAATTTAAGTAGTATATAATCTACTTTTTTTTTTTTTTTTTTTTTATTCAATGCCATAAGAACATGAGGTATTACATACTCATAATATCACATTAACTTTAGCTGTCAGGAAATGAAAAAAAAATAAAAAATAAAATAAAAAAATAAAAAATAAAATAAAAAAACATACAAACAAAAAAATTACATAAAGTCCAGTGCTTTCAAAGCATTACATGTTTTCATTGCTTTTTTGTTCTTTGCTTGTTCCAAGAGATTTACATACAATGTAAAGTCATTTACAAAGTGTGAAAAATTTGGTTTACATTGAGCCCACTTTTTTTTATGTATATGATATTTTCCTAATAAAATCAATAACTCTATAATATGTTGTTCTTTGTATTCTAAGTTATCATTCTGAGTATAAAAAAGGACATCAAATACACATATTTCTATCATACAATTCATTTTTCTATTAATAAAGTTTTCTAAATCTTTCCAAAATAATCTTGAATAAATGCAGTGAAAAAACAGGTGCAAAATAGTTTCTTTTTCCAGTGCACAAAATTCACAGGTATATGAAATTTTTAACTTAAATCTTTCCAAAACGTGCTTAGCGGGATAAATTCTGTGAAGTATTTTGTAAGACACTTCCTTAATTTTATTATTAACACAAAACTTGTTTGGCAATTTCCATGCTTTGACCCATGAGATATCACCAAATAAAGATGACCAAAAGAATCTTGCTGCAGGAAAAGACACAGAACAAAGAGCATTTCTTATATCCTTATTGCAACATTTTTGTTTTAAAACATTAATATTACCAATGAAAATGTTACTACAAAGATTGTCTATACTGATTTCTTCTGAATTAGAGTTCTTTAAGAGTAATGTCACACTCTTTGGAATCGCGTCAAGAACAACAGCAAATTCTCTCGGTTTAACTGGTAATTGAAACTTTTGTAGAAATTCAGTGTATGATAACAAATATCCATTGGCATTAAGCAATTGTCTTACTAATATAATCCCTTCATCATACCAAGTATGATAGAATAAAGATTTGTTTTTAAATAGTATGTCTTTGTTATTCCAAATGAAATAATTGTGTGGTGAAAAATTGTGCTTATATACCAATCTCCATGCTAGCAGGGCTTGTCTATGAAAATTGGCCAATTTAACAGGAATTTTGTCAACAGAAAAATTACATTTCAACAAAAAGTCTATGCCACCAAGAGTATTAAAAATATAGTTAGGAAATACATTCCAAAGACTATTTCTATTCTTCAAAAAATCTATTAACCATTTAATTTTGAAAGTGTCATTAAGTGTACTATAATCTAAGACCTCAAGTCCCCCTTGCTCTTTGATGTTACATATGACCTCTTTTTTTAAATAATGTGGCTTTTTTCTCCATATAAAATCATAAAGTAACTTATCTAACTCCTTAATCACTTTAGGAGGCACATCTAATGATAAGGAAGTATATACGGATCTAGATATGCCTTCTGCCTTTGACAATAATACCCTCCCAATTATTGATATATCCCTCATTAACCACAAATTAAATTTCTTTTTTGTTTTTTCAATAATTGGTTCAAAGTTCAACTGACTCCTCTGTTTTTCATTGTTACAAATTATTACACCTAGATATGTTAATTTGTGTTTAACAGGGATGTTTTCTATTTCTTTAGAGGAGCAGTCTTTAAGGGGAAACAATACAGATTTATCACAATTCATTCTAAGGCCTGATACAGCAGTGAATGCCTCAATATAACTAATAATATTTCGTAGTATATAATCTACTCCCATGCACTAGAGAGCAGTGTAAACGTCATGCTGGCGCAAACCACGTTGACTACTACATTTCCCATAAAACAGTGAGTTCGAGCACCTCGGTCTCCATGACAGTCTTGTTATTGTTGTTTAGTAGATAATCATGGATGGATGAAGAATACAACTGCTTTCAATCCTTCTTAATAAACCAGGCGAGGATATGGTGGAATAATCAGATTTCCGTCTCATGTTCTCGGACGCTTTTCTCTCATTCGCTCAAGGTTTGATAGATCAGGTTCGGCCCAGTGCTGGATACTACACATTTGCTCAGTTGTGATCCAGTCTGTGTGGTTCCTGTTCGTGAAGAATGAGAGAGCAGAGGCGGTGCAGCAGCAGCGGTCGGGTCCGGACACAGGAGGCTCGGAGTCGGATCACAGGCTTGATGGAGGAGATGCGCCTGTAACAGCATCAGGAGGATGATTTCACGATACAGCCGTCGGCCTGTATCTCACAGCCTAGAGATGTGCGTATAAATTACACAGAAATGATCTCAAGCTGCCTACTTCTTAGTCGCATAAATAGCCAGCTCACTAGGTTACTGTGGACTGGTGTTTTAAAACAGCTGGTTTATGTGTTATTAAGTAGAGTGTGCAAACACTCAGGGGATACTTTAAAAATCAATTTTTGTATAGAAGTGTGTTTGGATGGATAGATTGATAGATCTTTTAATAGATATACACTCACCTAAAGGATTATTAGGAACATCATACTAATACTGTGTTTGACCCCCTTTCGCCCTCAGAACTGCCTTAATTCTACGTGGCATTGATTCAACAAGGTGCTGAAAGCATTCTTTAGAAATGTTGGCCCATATTGATAGGATAGCATCTTGCAGTTGATGGAGATTTGTGGGATGCACATCCAGGGCACGAAGCTCCCGTTCCACCACATCTCAAAGATGCTCTATTGGGTTGAGATCTGGTGACTGTGGGGGCCATTTTAGTACAGTGAACTCATTGTCATGTTCAAGAAACCAGTTTGAAATTATTCAAGCTTTGTGACATGGTGCATTATCCTGCTGGAAGTAGCCATCAGAGGATGGGTACATGGTGGTCATAAAGGGATGGACATGGTCAGAAACAATGCTCAGGTAGGCCGTGGCATTTAAACAATGCCCAACTGGCACTAAGAAGCCTAAAGTGTGCCAAGAAAACATCCCCCACACCATTACACCACCACCACCAGACTGCACAGTGGTAACAAGGCATGATGGATCCATGTTCTCATTCTGTTTATGCCAAATTCTGACTCTACCATCTGAATGTCTCAACAGAAATCGAGACTCATCAGACCAGGCAACATTTTTCCAGTCTTGAACTGTCCAATTTTGGTGAGCTGGTGCAAATTGTAGCCTCTTTTTCCTATTTGTAGTGGAGATGAGTGATACCCGGTGGGGTCTTCTGCTGTTGTAGCCCATCCGCCTCAAGGTTGTGCGTGTTGTGGCTTCACAAATGCTTTGCTGCATACCTCAGTTGTAACGAGTGGTTATTTCAGTCAAAGTTGCTCTTCTATCAGCTTGAATCAGTCGGCCCATTCTCCTCTGACCTCTAGCATCAACAAGGCATTTTCGCCCACAGGACTGCCGCATACTGGATGTTTTTCCCTTTTCACACCATTCTTTGTAAACCCTAGAAATGGTTGTGCATGAAAATCCCAGTAACTGAGCAGATTGTGAAATACTCAGACCGGCCCGTCTGGCACCAACAACCATGCCACGCTCAAAATTGCTTAAATCACCTTTCTTTCCCATTCTAACATTCAGTTGGGAGTTCAGGAGATTGTCTTGACCAGGACCACACCCCTAAATGCATTGAAGCAACTGCCATGTGATTGGTTGATTAGATAATTGCATTAATGAGAAATTGAACAGGTGTTCATAATAATCCTTTAGGTGAGTGTATATACAGATGGGTGGACATCATATCTATAGATAGATAGATAGATAGATAGATAGATAGATAGATAGATAGATGGGTAAGCAGTGAGATAGAAAGATCTTTGTGGATAGATAGATAGTGTAAATAGTGAGATAGAAAGATCTTTTGATTGATCCACAGATAGATAGATAGATATACCGATGGGTAAGCATAGATAGATAGATAGATAGATAGATAGATAGATAGATAGATAGATAGATAGATAGATAGATAGATAGATAGATAGATAGATAGATAGATAGATAGATAGATAGATAGATAGATAGATAGATAGATAGATGGGTAAGCAGTGAGATAGAAAGATCTTTGTGGATAGATTGATAGATAGTGTAAATAGTGAGATAGAAAGATCTTTTAATTGATCCACAGATAGATAGATAGACATATCTATGGATGGATAGATGGATGAATAGATAGATATACAGACGGGTAAGCATAGATAGATAGATAGACATCTTTAAATTGATCCTTAGATGTATAGACAGATATAAAGATAGACAGACAGATTGATTGATGATTGATTGATAATTAAGCTAGACTGTCATCATCCAGTAAATCCTCTCTCTCTCTCTCTCTCTCTGCCTCTGCCTCTGCTGGTTTTGGTTTTGGTAGTCGTGGTTTGTCCCGCAGCTGTCTGGACCAGCATCCTCTTCCAGAGGAGGCAGATGATGATACTGTGCATCCTCCCAGACTCCTGCATGATCTACAGGAGGACATGTCCTCATACAGCAGGCGAGTGGCAGGTTGAATGTGTGTCTGTACAGGTGTATATTAAAGGGATAGGCTTTCATCAATGTGTATATTGTGTGAATTCTTGTCAGATAATGTTTATCCTTGTCTATAATCTTCACTCTTTCCAATCTGACATTTGAATTTATGAAATGATGACTCTCTTTCTCTCGCTAGGTCTGAGGAGTCTTCTGCATCATCCATCAGATCAGGATGTCAGACACTCACCACAGATGACACCGCTCAGTCTTGGTCTGGTATCCATAGTTACACAGGAACTGGCATCTCTACAGAACGCAGCTCTGTCTTCTCGTGGGGCTACGATGTGAGTCGTAGAATGATGACTGTGACTGTCATAAAGTAACTACACAGCACCTTCAAAACAGGTTCAAGTTCTTGTCTTTTTTCCTTCTTTTCCGGTAGGAATTTGATAAAGCCGCTTCCAGGCAGGTCCAGCAGATGTTTGAAGAGATCGAAGAACTGTTGTATGAGAGAAAGTGTGAAACTCAGCTCAAAGGCCTGCAGGA
The DNA here is from genome assembly GCA_023566225.1 of Romanogobio albipinnatus. Classification (NCBI taxonomy): domain Eukaryota; kingdom Metazoa; phylum Chordata; class Actinopteri; order Cypriniformes; family Gobionidae; genus Romanogobio; species Romanogobio albipinnatus. The sequence continues at coordinate 43,097,188 of CM042249.1, forward strand.
CGAGTGTCAAGAGTGGGCTTCACGATTCCCTCATCTACGGTTCGCACACAAATACATGCACATGCTCAGATCTATGGACATCAGTAATGCTTTAGCCGTCTCTGGTTAGGGCCGCATGATTAATCGTCTGCGATAGGGATTTATCCTGAAACATTCTCCCCACTGTAATACTCTGCTCAAATGAAAGTGCTACACAGCCAGTCCGTCTTCACAGCTTGTGCTATTTGCAGAGACTAAACCTCTGTGACGAACTTTAATAAATCAAAACATGAATCTCGACTATTGTTTGCTATTGTGGTTGCTGAATAAATCTATGCTACCTCCTTGCTACAATCATGGCTCAACGCTAAGGATTTTTTTCTTCTAATTTTTACTTGCCCTGCCAAAATTTTCACTGACCCCACCACAAAAATGTAATGGTAACACTTTACAATAAGGTTTCATTTGTTAACATTAGTTAACTACATTAGTTAAGAATTTAAAATATGTCAAGTATTTATTAATCTCAGTTAATCTCGACATTTACTCATACATTATTAAAATTAAAAGTTGTATCTATTGATATTGATATTAGGTAATAAACCTGAACTAACAATGAACAGTTGTATTTTTATTAATTAATGTTAAAGGAACACGCCAACTTTTTGGGACTTTAGCTTATTCACCGTATCCCCCAGAGTTCGATAAGTCCATACATACCATTCTCATCTCCGTGCGTGCCATAACTCTCTGACACAGTCACTGCTAGCCTAGCTTAGCACAAAGACTGGAGGTAAATGGCTCCAGCTAGCCTACTGCTCAATAAGTGACAAAATAACGCCAACATTTTCATATTTACATGTTGTGATGTGTATAGTTACATTGTGTACTAAGACAGACGGAAAATGAAAAGTTGCGATTTTCTAGACTGATATGGCTAGGAACTATACTCTCATTCCTGCGTAATGATCAAGGAACTTTGAGCCGTACCATGAGTGCAGCGGCGCAATGATATTATGCAGCAGCTGATAATAGTCCCCAGCGCTCTCTGTGCAAGCAGATTGTCACGTTGTGTAGCGGACCCTGTCCGAATGATGGCCAGACTTTACTGATGTTTCATGGAGTTTATTGAAACCGTTTGATCTCCAACAAATCACTGTAAGAGCTGAACAAATAAAGCAAAGAAGTGTGCATTAACACCTTGTACACAAACTCTCTCTCTTCATAGCATTAACATTAACATTACAGCGAAATACACAAAAATACTCATTACAGATGACAGTAAACAAGAACATACACACCTTATGCCTTTTCGGGGGGAGCTTAACAAACTGCAAACTTTAAATCTGCCTAACCACTCCGATGAACCGCGAGCTCTCGCTGTCTTTCCGTAGACTACAACATCCGTCAAAATAAAAGTCCCTACATATTAAGACAGATAATGCAGACCTTAAACCTATTTAAAAATGTACACAAAAAACAAAGTATAAGATAAATCACAATGAAGTCTGTTACACGTTGATTATGTTGATGGAATAAGACTATTTTCAGGTGCTGCATAAATTCCTTGATCATTACAGAGGAATGATAGTATAGTTCCTAGTCATATAGGTCTATAAAATCACAACTTTTCATTTTCCGTCGGTCTTAGTACACAATGTAACTATACACATCACAACATGTAAATAGGAAAATGTTGGCGTTATTTTGACAATTATTGAGCAGTAGGCTAGATGGAGCCATTTACCTCCAGTCTTTGTGCTAAGCTAGGCTAGTGGTGGGTGCGTCAGACAGAGCTATGGCACGCACGGAGATGAGAATGGTATGTATGGACTTATCTAACTCTGGGGGATACGGTGAATAAGATAAAGTCCCAAAAAGTCGGCGTGTTCCTTTAATAAAGATTATGAGCTGTAACGAATATATTGCTAACTGTTAGTTCCTATTAGTTAATGCATTATCTAACATTAACTAATGACCTTATTGTAATGTGTTACCAAAGTAATAAATAAACCAAATAGGCCTAGTTATGGTCTCCATTGGGTTTTTTAAAAAAAATAAGGTTGGGACACCTAAAACTAAAAGCCTAACTCATTCAAATTAAAATATTGTAAAAGGATTGTTAAAAATATTGTTGAACTGTCAGTAATAAAATAAGAACAATCAAATTACGAGCAATAGCACAAATACAATAGAACAAACCTACAAATAAAATAAACGCTGCTTTTTGTTTTTCAGGTAAGTCTAACAGTAATTTTCAGGTAGAGAAAATGAATAATCAAAAATAAAATATCAATAATAATAGATTAAAGGGATTGTTCACCCAAAAATGAAAATTAGCCCATGATTTACTCACCCTCAAGCCATCCTAGGTGTATATGACTTTCTTCTTTCAGACGAATACAATCAGAGTAATATTAAAAATGTCCTGGCTAATCCAAGCATTATAATGGCAGTGAATGGCAGCCCAAAATTTGAAGCCCAAAAAAGTGCATCCACCCATTATAAAAGTACTACACACGGCTCCACAGGTTAATAAAGGCCTTATGAAGTGAAGCGATGGATTTGTGTAAAAAAAATACATTATAAAGTAAAATATCTAGCTTTCGCCAGACCACCTTCCGTATTCAACTTGCGTTAAAAGCATAACTCGCGCGACGATGACGTAAGCGTTTTGAACTGCGAGAGGCGTTACACTTTCTTCATGAGTTGAATACGGAAGGGCGGACTGCTGGAAGCTAGATATTTTGCTTTATAAAGGTTTAAATATGGATATTTTTCTTACAAAAACCCATCAATTGGGCCGGCAGTGGCTCAGTGGTTCATGTAGGTTGTCTACAAACCGGAAGGTTGGTGGTTCGATCCCCGGTTCCACCTGACCAAGTGTCGAGGTGTCCATGAGCAACACACCTAACCCCAGCTGCTCCCAATGAGCTGGATGGCGCCTTGCATGGCAGACACCGCTGTCGGTGTGTGAATGGTTGAATGTGAGGCAATGTGTAAAGCGCTTTGGATGGCCATTGGTCTGTTAAAAGCGCTAAATAAATGCAGTCCATTTACCATCAATTCACTTCAGAAGGCCTTAATTACCCTCCTGCAGTCATATGGAGTACTTTTATAACATTTTTTACATACAATTGACATTTTTTAATATTACTCTGATTGTATCCGTCTGAAAGAAGACGTCATACACACCTAGGATGGCTTGAGGGTGAGTAAATTATGGGATAATTTTTCTTTTTGGGTCAACTTTCCCTTTAAGTAATAAAGGTTATTCAGTCAAGAGCGGTGAGTGATTTTTTTCCGTCTTTGTCCTTTGTTTGATTAACATTAAAACAAAGACAGTAGCAGGTATATTAAGCTGCTGTCACTTTAAGAGCTGCACAGATCCAATATTCTCAAATGTTTGTTCACTTAAGATATAACAGACTATGTTTACTAGGATACTCGCCAAGATGGGTTGCTCGTAATTTGATTATGTCCGTTCAAGTGCCTGAAGACGTGAAAGAGAGCTCAGTTCAGCATTCGCACACAGTCTGAGAAGCAGCTTTCTGGGAGCGTGCTTCGGAAGCTTGCGCTTTTTCACAAGTAATGCGCTGAACGTAGTTAGTGCCCTGATAAACTCATGGCAAAGTTCTTTTCAGTTCTTTGCTTAGAAGTAAAAAGAATTTGGAAATACCTTTGCATCAATATACTGTTAACAAACATCCAGACGCCGTCAACGCTGCTGAGAGCGACGTTTAGATGAATATGTAAATATGTGCTGCATGCTTTCCTCTCAATAACAAAAAAACGATTGAGCATTTGATCAAAGCCATGTGGATGTTTGAACCAGCTCTGCAATTCACTGCCATCGTGTTGACAGATGAGATCATGCAAATTACACTATGATAGTTTGATTATAATATTATTATAATAATATTTTTGACTGTGACTATGTGAGACTATAGTTTGAATAATTCCATTTTCTTTGCATTGCACATTGACATTACAGTACAGAATGGCTCTTTCGGCATTATGAGCATAAGCATTAGTTTCATGTGTCTTAGAACGGAAGAGAGGCTCTCGGGAGCGCACGTAAATCCCATTTCACAAGTCAAATTTTTTTACAGTTTCGTTACAAGCTGTTCACAAATTGGCAATACAAAAAGTGATTAATACATTAAGAAATTCTTACAGTGAAAATGCAATAATTTAGTCTGGGTAAACCCAGGCTGATCTGCCAGCGATTTAATTTTGCCCTGCAGCTCAGGCTGGAAACCTGTACATATTTCTATCCTGCTTCTGTTACAAATTTGCGGGGACCAATCACAAAACGGCTTATCAACCTGGCGCGCTATTGGGGGGTTTAACACAATGACAGATAAAAAAGCGATGAATCGTTGGTCTGATTGGTTGTAGGACTATCCAATTGCGTACAGTCATTTGAACTATGCCCGTTGATCACACCTCTTGTGCAGTAAAAATTCAGAGCAGACTCCCCAGACCAATGTTCAATCTTAAAAGATTGAGCTTGGTCTGGTGATAGCCAGACAAGCAATTATTCTGATGAAACGTAAAAATATATTTCCCAAATGAGAACAATCATGATTATTAATTGAGAGATGATCACTTTTGAGCAAAATAATTGTGATTATCAGTATAACCATAATCGTGCAGCCCTATGCCTGGTTATTAAATCTGTTTGGGGCATTTGTGTGTAACAGGATCCTCGGAACGCAGCTTGTGTGTCCTACAGATGAAGGATTCCAATGGTACGCCACACCAGCTCACATGCCCATCCCCTCCAGTGCTGGCCAGAGCAAAGAGATAACCGCCAATGAGTGAGTTCAGTTTGTTGATGAAATGATGTGTTCTGTAAAAGTCTCATTTTCATGCCAATGTGTGTATGTGGCAGGTTGTGTGTGCAGGGTCGGAGGGCTGTTTTGTGTCGGCCCTCTGTGGAGTTGACCCACCCTAGTGTCACGCCCAGCAGTAACCATGGAGATGAGATGCCCAGGGTGATTGAGGCTGAAGGGCTGATTGAAGAGTATCTCGCCTTCGACTGCAGGGACCTGTGAGTGTGTGTGCTCGTGTGTGACAGATGGCAGTTGGGAAGTGTTATTTTAGAATAATTTATCTGATATTTTGTGAGAGATTTTTTTTGTAGATAATATGTGTTTATCTAGGGACGAGGAATGGGAACGCGAGTATGTGAACAGACGGCGAAGGCGCTGCCTGCCCCCTGTCTCGCCCTATCGCTGTCGTCGGGAGGCGGTGCTTGATGTGCTGTTTGATGATGTTTGGCGTGAGCTCATTGGCTGGATGGAGGAGCTTGTACGTAGGCATTGGGAGGGATTTGTGTCAGGTAGGATGAATTTTCAAATACTTGATGTGATTTGCTGTGGGGTTTTTTACACTATTGTTCAAAAGTGTGGGGTGGAGTTTTTTTAATATTACTTTAAAGAAGTCTCTTAAGGCCCTGATATACTTCAATTGAAATCATTGAAGAATGAATGGGGGGATGGTGGGATGTAATTTCGAACAAAATCAGGCCAAAATGAAGTTCGTGTTTAGTTAGTTTCGGGAGTTCAAGAGTTCAAGACTGCATTTATTTGATCAAAAATACAGTAAAACAATAATATGTTGAAATGTAAAATAATTGTTTTCTACTTGAATGTTCTACTAAAATGTAATTTATTCCTGTGATAGCAAATCTGAATTTTCAGCATCATTACTCACGGTCTTCAGTGTCACATGATCCTGCAGACATCACATTATACTGTCAATTATCTTTCATACTACACAGCTTACCAAATAAATGAATAACTGGACATAAAACATTGGCTGAATCCGAAATCGCCCCACATACCCTCAAATAGGGCATTCTTTGATGGAAACCATACTGGACGTTATTGAGTGCACTCATTCTATCCCACATTGCACCGCAGTAACGAGTGTACAACCGATGTACGAGTATTGAGTATGTATTGAGAGAGATTTTTAGAACTATATCTTTATCGTTATCTTTATAGTTATCTTCCTTGGTGTGAACGGGCCTTAAAGGGGTGATGAATTGAGAAATCAACTTTCCTTTGAGCCTTTGATATATAAAAGTTCATCGTGATATAAGAATATCCTGCAAGTTTCGGAGTTGAAAACTTCCTTGTAGGTCAAAGAAAAGCTTTTATTGACACCAGACCCAGAAAATGCTCGATCTCAGAATATGTCGACCATTGACGTCATAGAATGCAGAAACGCTGCCTCAACAGATAAATATGTACGCCTGATTCTGTAGCCCCGCCCACCGACTCGTGGAGCTAAACGGGTCGCGCTACCGAGCAATAAATGATGCCGGTTCCAGCTCACGTGCGTAAGACATTGCGCGTTTGTTCGCGGAATCGATTGTAAACAAGATAGAGGTTGAGACTGGATTTGCAGACATATTGAGATTAAAACACAATGCTGTGCCTTCTATATTGGATCCGACAGGAATGGTGCAACACACTTATGTGAGTAAAACATGTTTTTATATGTGTTAGTATTGCATTGTTACAGATCGTTTGATATCTATTGATTACATACTTTAGCACCCTGTCACAGGCTGAAGAAGGTGTTATTGGTTCTTTCGTGATCAGACTCAGACTTGTAACATTATGGGCCAGGGCTTGCAAAGCCCAACGTCCCGGGCCTATTGGTTTTTCAGACGGGCTACCAAAACGTATCTTAAATAGTCTCATAAAATGTCTTTCTTGCGCGCGTGTGTGTGTACAGGTCGCGGTTATTCATCGATCGAGCCGGCCAAGTAATAAAAAATAACATTCCAATCAATCGCAGGTGGATGAGAGATAAATCATTGTGTTTGTTTGATAAAGGCATTTTGCGTTTCCCCACACACAAAACAATTCCCACATGTACTGAGAGGAGCTGAAGCTCATTAAGGGTCTTGAGAGAGCCTCAAAACCAGGATAGAAAATAGCCTAATATTTATTCATTATGATGTTTTTGAATGTAAAAACCACGCAAACGTCATAAATTGACTTCAGACAACAGTATAAAAAAATTTAAAAAGCCAGTTCATGACCCCTTTAACATAGGGAATAGTGATTGAGGGTTAAAGGGCCAATTTCGGATTCAGCCATTGAGTTTCTATTATGTGAGAAGACACTGAAGTGAAATGAGAAATAAACAGTTTAGCGGCCATTATTTACTACTATTTGAGAGCAAAGTGTTGTGATTGACCAATCAGAATCAAGTGTTCCATTGCATCTTGTGTTGGTGAAGAATCATTTTTTTCTTTGAACTTCTCTGTCCATCAGATGATGAGAAGAATGCCGTGGCCCTCAGCCCTGCGTGCCCTGACACCCAGAATCCTTTTTTGCTGCTGTCCAATGTCTCAGCAGTGCTTCCTCCACTGTCACAGAGCCGAACACAGCAGCTCACGGCCAGCTTGCAGGCCCAGGTTGGTCAACCGCTTCAGAGATTGTAGAACAAATTGGGAGCAAATTCTTTTGGGTTGCTCCTTTTCCTGTGGCAGATGGATGAAACACTGATTTCATCTTAAATCCTGTCTCACTGGTTTCAGATACCTGTAACCCTTCCATTCCCTGCCATCTGCTTGATGATAGTGTCCAAATATATTTAAATAACAGGATTCCCACAGTCAAAGAAAACTGTGATTTCCAGGTTTGGAAAAGTCTTTTAAAAATCCAGAAATTTCTATAGTGAATGGGTAATTGAAATGAAAAACTTAAGGGAAGTTGCTGTACTGCATCCAGAACTATAGCCGCGTTTCCACCGCAGGAACTTTCCCCAGGAACCAGGGACTTTGTAAGACCTTCGTTCATCTTCGGAACATAATTTAGTATATTTTTGATGAAATCTGAGAGCTGTCTCACTCCTCCATAGGCTTTCAGAGGGACTGAAACTTGATGGCCCAGAATAGTAAGTAAAAACGTCATTTAAGGAGTCCAAATGACTACAGTGGCTCTGTATTAAGTCTATCATGCGACGAAAATACTTTTTGAGCGGAAAAACAACAAAAATAACGACTTTATCCCACTATTATTGTTCAATTTGAGCCTCTGACGAGAGTTTGCGGGAGTGCCACGACGCATGCGCGAGAACTCTCGTCAGAGAGTATATAGTTCGCGGGAGTGCCACTCCCGCAAACTCTCGTCAGAGAGTATATAGTGGGATAAATAGTGTTATAAAGTCGTTATTTTTGTTGTTTTTCCGCTCAAAAAGTATTTTCGTCGCATGATAGACTTAATACAGAGCCACTGTAGTCATTTGGACTCCTTAAATGACGTTTTTACTTACTATTCTGGGCCATCAAGTTTCAGTCCCTCTGAAAGCCTATGGAGGAGTGAGACAGCTCTCAGATTTCATCAAAAATATACTAAATTATGTTCCGAAGATGAACGAAGGTCTTACATGGTTAGAACAATATGAGGGTGAGTAATTACTGACTTTATTTTCAATTTTGGGTGAACTAACCCTTTAAGGCCTTAAAATGTCTTAAATATGAGCAGAAAGTCTTAAAATCAATATCATGGCATTAAAATAGGGCCCTATGATTTCTGCGATGCGAAGGTGGACTGAATTGCAGAATCCATTCATAAAAATTGAATTTACTGTATAATGCAGAATGTCACAGAATTGGTCAAATTTTGGATGAATTAATCAAAAGTAGGTCAGAACAGTTAAAGGGACAGTTCACCCAAAAATTATTTTATCATTTACTCACCTTAATGTTGTTCCAACCCTGTAAGACTTTTGTTCATCATATAAAGCGATCGAGTCTCTTCAGAAAATTTGGAATAAACCGCTTGATTCATATGGATTAGTTTTACGATCTCTTTATGACCTATTTATTACCTTTTTTAAGCGTCAAAGTGGTAGTTGCTTAGACTGTCAATGGAGGGACAGAAATCTTTACCATTTCATTAAAAATATCTTCATTTGTGTTCCGAAGATGAATGAAAATCAGTCAGATTTAATTTATCCATTAAAGCAGAGTCCAGAAAAACAGATTTCATAAGGCCTTAAATTTAATAATTGTCATGCAACAGGAAGAAATTAAGTCTTGTTTTTTGAGATTTTGAACAAAATGAAGTGATTTTATACTTAAAATAAGAACAAATATCTGTCATTGGGTATAAAAATTACTTGCATTTGAATTAAGTTGATTCCACTGGAGCTGACAAGTGGACATTGGCAGATATTTGTTCTTGTTTTAATCATAATCACTTTTACAAGGTTTCTTATCTCAAACTTTTAAGCTATTTTTTTTGTCAAATTAATTAAAAAGTTATGGAGATCTGTTGGAAATATTTTTTCAAACTTTGAACTCAAACGTACAACTCATTGTGTGCTTAGATATTTACATTTTTGATGTGTTATGTTCCAATTGGTCTTAAAAAGGTCTTAAATTTACCTTCATAAAACCTGCAGAAACTCTGATTCATAAAGGAGAAATTTATATTTTACTTATATATTTTTTTTAATTCGCTAAATAATTGCATTATCTCAATACAAATCTGAAATTTTAAATAACTGGAAAAGTCAGAGAAATGAATTTAGTCAAATCTGTGGGAATTTTGTATATATAAGCCTAGATCTTCGCTGTTTTGTGTCCTGTCTTTACACATGAAAAATACCCACAAATGCTGTTTTTCACTGCTGTCAGCATTTGGTTTTTTTTTTTTCAGCTTTTTTCCTCAGGCTTGCAATTCATTAACTTTTTACCTCCTTTTTTTCTGTGTTTTCCTCATTGTCTCTGTTTTTGTCTTTCTGTCCAATCATCCATCTGTCATCTGTATTCTTCCTTTCTCTTTCTATACCTTTCTATTTCTATCCTTTCCCTCCATTTTCTTTCCAAAGAGCTCAAAGTCATGGGGTTCAAAGCACAAGTCAAGACGGAAATCCAAAAAGCAGAGAAAGTCATCGACTGTATGTAACTCTACCCTGATAACAACACCTAAACAGAGAGGGCGAGCGAGAGTGTTTCTGTCTGTGTACCAGTTCCCCTCTTTTTCTCCTTCAACACTCATCTTTTGATTTGAGTTTTTTTAACTCTTAAATCACTTGCCACTGTTTTAACATCCCTTTGAAATGTCTGACTTTTATTTAAGCTTGCGTTCATTTTTTTTAGTCTTGTGGAGGTGTTTATAATGCTTGTTCCCACTTTCAGTTTTGTTTCTGTTCTGTATGTTTCTTTTCAGTGTCTTTTTGTCTGTTTTACGCATCATCGCATGCTGTACAGATGATGGATGTCAGTTGCTGTTTTTTAATCACTGAGATATACAGACTTGTGCACTAGACTAGAGGACAATAAAATGAACCTGAATTAGCTTAACTTTTTTTTTCTTTCCTGCTTCTCTCGCTTTCTCTGTTCCCACAGACCAGTCGAGTGCCTGTAGGGGCGGCGGTTGCTCATCACAATCTCAATGACCTCATCATGATACATGGCATTCCCCTGCAGCAAAGGAACCTGGGAACTCTGGACCGAATAGCTCAGTATGAACACCACAGAGGAAATAAACACAAACTAATACAATCTTTACTGTGCATATTTAGCACTGTAGTTTAGTGTTAGTGTTTAATTCTGTTGATCTACAATCGGTCCAAACTAAAGGTCAGCGGAATTCATAGGGCCCTAAACATGGCTGCCCAAGCGAACAAGGAGAGTATTTTTGGTGTTAATAAGGATTTTAACATCAAATAATAATTTGTTTTATGTTACATTCAATCTTGTGTTCATATATACGGTCATGTTCTTGTGATAAACATCGGCGCACTTCCTTTAACGTAGGAGCTAGCGACGACATATGATGTAGTAACGGTGTAGTAGTGGTGTCCCATTTCTTAGGGGAATATTTTCCACTCTGTTTCAAGGGGCAAGGAGAAGGGGTATAAAATAGAATTGGGATTGGGCCTTAGTCTTTTTATATTTCAACTTTAAAACTCTAGTATGACATAATTAGTTTGACAAGGAATTAGCTGTGCAGGAAACACTTTTGTGTCTCTATGGCTTCTCTAAATGAATCATACTTTCTTTGATTAATCCTCTTTCTGTCATTCTGACTGTAGGGACTCTGAGGAGAAAGTGTCTCATCGTCCCGGGTCTAGTGTCATTCCCACCAGTAAACCTCGGCCCCGTCGTGCACTGGAACAAAGCACCTCGTCCTTGACTCGTCCCCCTCAGTCGGCACGGCGACGGAACCCGCCTCCTCGCACTCTGATGCCATTGACGTCCAGTGTAACGCAGCCCATCACAACTGGCTCCATGGAAGAAGTGGTTAGAGGCACAAGATTGTAAGAGCTACTTATATTTGTATTATATATCAGGCACTCTTTTGGTTCCCAAAAAACGATTTTCTTACAATAGTGTGTAACTGTATGTATGTTTAAGGACGACCGCCAGTGATCGTTTGGCCTCTCCTCCAATGCCTCTCAGTAGAAACACACTTCTCCCTCCTATTGGCACAGGAGACACAGACCACACCTACTCCGGACAGCACTCACGGCTTATACAGGTGCAGCCAAACGTTAGTAACAGTTGTTTTACAAAATGAGTCACCAATATTTGTGGTAATGTTTTTTTGGGGAAGAGCAAAATTTACATTTAAATGTGTGTGTATATATAGTTTTGTCAGCATTTAGAAGTACATACTCTACCATTTAAAAGTCAGTTTTTGAAAATAAACTCTCTTAGCAAGGCTGCATTTATTTGATGAAAAATACAGTAAAAACTATAATGTTGTGAAATATTATTACAATTTAAAATAACTTTTCTATTTTAATATAATTTAAAATGTAAATTATTCCTGTGATGTCAAAGCTGAATTTTCAGCATCTTTACTCTAGTCTTCAGTTTCACATGAAACTTGATACATGATCAACTTCATGAAACTAGATGATTTAATAATTACAAATTTAAAAAAATTTAATTAGCTTGTTAAATCGACAGCCTTAGATACTTATTTTTTTTTATATTAATCTACACTCCGTACATCATAATGACAAAGCAAAAACAGATTTGTGACAACTTTGCAAATTTAGTAAAACATAAAAAACTAAAATAATTACATTGCATAAGTATTCGTACCCTTTGGTGGGACAATTGAGACTTAGCTCAGGAGCATTCCAATTTCACTTGTGTATTTACTACACTTCGAGTAGAGTTAACCTGTTCAAATTCAATGGGTATGATTTGGAAAGGCACACCTCTCAATAAAAGGACTAATAGCTGAAAATGCATATCAGAGCAAAAACCAAGCCTTGAGGTCGAAGGAACTGCCTGTAGATCTAGACAGGACTGTATCAATACCAGATCTGGGGAAGACTACAAAAACATTCTGCTGTATTGAAGGTTCACAGAAGCATGTAGTCTCCATAATCCTTAATGGAACTAGAGTTGGCCTCCTGGCCAAACTGAGCAATCGATGGAGAAAGGCCTTGGCTAGAGTCGTGGCCAAGAAGATGACGGTCTCTCTGGCTGAGCTCCATGATCATATATGGAAATGGGAGAAATTTACAGAAAGGACAAACATCACTGCAACACTCCACCGATCTGGGCTTTATGGCAGAGTGGCTAGACTTGAGCCTCTCCTTAGTGAAGACACACATAAAAATAAAACACTTGGAATTTGCACAAAAAAGCACCTAAAGGACTCTCTCAGACTGTGAGAAACAATATTCTCTGGTCTGATGAACCTCAGTTTCAAGCATAATGTATCAAGGAAACCAGGAAACCATCATCACCTGCACAATACCATCCCAACAGTAAAGAGTGGGGGTAGCAGCATCATGCTGTGGGAGTTTTTTTCAGCCTCAGGGACTGGGGGACTCGTCAGGGTAGAAGGAAAGCTCAACGCAAAAGCATATGGTGAAAATTTAGTCCAGAGCATTCAGAACCTCGGACTGGGCAGAAGGTTCACCTGCCAACAGGACAATGACCCTAAGCACACAGCTAAGACAATGCAAGAGTGGCTTATGGACAACTCTGTGAATGCCCTTGAGTGGCCCAGCCAGACCCTGGGCTTGAACCCAATCAAATCTCTGGAGAAACCTGAAAACATCTGTCCCCATTCAACCTGACAGAGCTTGATAGGACCTGAGGTGAAGAATTGGAAGAAAATCGCCAAATGCAGATGTGCAAAGCTTGTCACATCATACCCAAAAAGACTTAAAGGGTTAGTTCACACACAAAAAAAAATTCTATCATTAATTACTCACCCTCATGTCGTTCCAAACCCGTAAGACCTTCGTTCATCTTCTGAACACAAATTAAGATATTTTTGATGAAATCCGAGAGCTCTCTGACCCCTCCATAGACAGCTATTTAATTAACACTTTCAAGGCCCAGAAAGGTAGGAATGACATAGTTAAAATCGTCCATGTGACTCCAGTGGTTCAGCCTCGAATGAGAGTACTTTTTGAGCGCAAAAAATAAATTAAACAATGACGACTTTGTTCAACAATTTCTTTATGTCTGTGTCAGTCTCCTATGCTGTTGACATTGGTCTGTTGCTGTTGCGATCTGGCGCTGGAATGCCTTTTTGAAATCATGCCGAGCTCGTGGCGCTGTTTTCAGTATCGTTGGCTCATGCACAGACGAGCGTTTCAATCGATTGCTGTTGCGGAGACTATTCATTCCGTTGAAATCACAAAACGAAATGCACCCAAATGTGTCCCTGTTCTTGATATACGATCACTGATTAACAACTTTGGTTTTAATGAGAAAATAAATAAACTATACACAGCGGATCTATGTATTTATTCACTGACATAAACAATCTCTGCACTACAAAATATTGTGTTATATAGCAGATGTAAGGATTAAACTATCATCCCATTTCTGGACACACACTCCTATCGAAGATTTTGTTTATTTATTTATTGACCTGAGGGAGAGGTTCTGGCAGACCAATCACGGCGCTTGCGGTCCGCATAGAATTGACGCCTTGTTAAATTTTTGGAGAGGTGCGCGTCAGGGTACGTCGTAGGGTGCGAGCGCATCACACAGCCTATGGCGTAGCTACGGCATACACTCGACGCAGAAGTATAAATTGGCTTTAAGAGTCTCACACAGACGTGAAGTTGACACATGACAGAATTATCATTTTTGGGTGAACTAACCCTTTTTAAAGGTGTTTTAAGTACTGAGTTAAGGGTTTGAATACTTATGCAATGTACTTATTCCAGTTTTTCCTTTTTAATAAATTTGCAAAGTTGTCACAGATCTTTTTTTTACTTTTTCATTAAAGTGTATGGAGTGTAGATTGTGTATGTGTGTATATATATATATATATATATATATATATATATATATATATGCATGTGTGTATATATTATACATATGTATGTGTGTGTGTGTGTGTGTGTGTGTGTGTGTGTGTGTGTGTGTGTGTGTGTGTGTAAACACGCATTTGCAGAAGCAGCGAGGCTCCTCCAGTCGTGCACATAGTGCAGTGACCGACGAGGGTGTCAGTCTGCAGCCCCGAGACAAAATGCACTTGCTGGACGTGTTTTCCAGACCCAACACCACACACACCTTTAGGGTGAATCTCTCCGACATATTTGTATCCATAAACACTTCATCATGTGTTCATGGGTGTATTGATCATGGCAAACCTTGCTTTGCAGTCAGACACCCCTTATCGCCGTTCATTTACTGGAATAGACAACATCGGGCCGGGACGACCTGGCAGAGCGTCTGTTGGCGTAGGTGGGTGCATACAAACACATCAGATTGGTAGATGAACAGTTCTATAACCCGCCCCATTGACTGTGTTTGGGTGTGTGAGCGCAGATTCTCTGGGAATTGGTGTGACTGGAATCAGTTTGGGCATCAGCAGCTCCTCCTTCATAGACTCGTTTTCCCATCATCCCCTTGGCCACTTCCCCATTGAGCATGAGGAGGAGCCAGATGCAAAAGCTCCGCCCCCAGGTAAGTGGGAATCAGTTTTAATAGGTTTTTTTGCATTACAAGATAAAGGTAACAAATAATGAACATGCAGTTAAAACATAATAGTATTTTGTCAGAATAAACTAGATTTGCATTTCCTGAACTGTATTTGTAAGGCAACAAAAGTTTCTGATAAACTTAGGTTGTAGGTTTTTGTTCTTTGTAAAGGAACTTTGTAATGTACAATAAATGTGGCAATACATAGTTAAATAGATACAAGAAAGATTCAATTTATAAATTCATATTTTTGAAAGAAGTCTCTTATGCTCATCAAGGCTGCATTTATTGAATCAAAAATACAGTAAAATCATTAATATTGCGAAATAAATATTATTCAAATTTAAAATAACTATTTTCTATTGTAATATATTTTAAAATGTGATCCTTCAGAAATCGTTCTAATATGATGATTTGCTGCTCAAGAAACATTTCTTATTATTATAAAAAAAATGTAAACAGTTGCTACTTAATATTTTGTGGAAAGCGTAAAACATTTTTCAACAAAATCGTACTGACCCCAGACTTTTGAACAGCAGGTTAATCATAATTCAGCATGATTTGCTGTCAGTTAGTTTTTTAATTCTGTATATTTATAAAGACAAAATGAGCACATCAAAGGATGAAATAAAGTTTGTGCTGAATTAATTGCATAAAAATGTCGAATGGAAAATACAACAGGATATAATAGCAGCCTTTCAAGCACCGTAATAAGATTTATATCTCAGGTGAAAAAACAATGCACTAAAATACACTTTATTCTCAGTACACTTCCATAATGTACTTAAAGTGCTCTATTTTCACACACTAATTTTGTATATTATACTAAAAATTATTCTTTAGTACTTCTTAGGATCTCAAGAACATCTTAAGTATGTAGTATGTCATCTTAAAAACATCTAAGTGTACTAAACTGCTATTTTGAGACCCCATGAATATAAACTAAAATGTGCTTTTAACATACTATATCTGTTTTTTATTTTATTTTATTAGTTACCACTTGTAGTACACATGAACCCATCTTTCATACACTTTTAAATATACTCATCAGACATAGAAAATACACTTAAGAAATATTTAAAATATAAGAATTATATATGATAAATGTATACAAAATGTATTTATAATGTATTGCCCTCATTCTTCATAGCACACTTTTAAATGATGCACTTATAAAACACTTCTGTATATTCGGTTTACTTTTTCTGACTACACTTAAAATCAATTTAAGTGTTAGTGTTGATTAGTGCAGGGGTTCTCAACCCTGGTCCTCGAGGCCCACTGTCCTACAGAGGCCCTGTCCCAAATGGCACACTTCATGTGCACTTTCGGTCTTGTGGACTGCAATGGCCGCTGTGTGCGCGTGTCCGTTAAGTCCACGAGACTGCAGAGTGTCCCATTGCTCATTTTAGGTCTCAGAAGGGTGCTCGCGAGCGCCTCCTTTGAGGTCGATATGCGCCCTCAATGCACACTTCTGCCGAGCCCGCACTGGTGTGGGTTACACAGCAGACTTCTTCCTGGCAGTCAAAGCGGCATTACGTCGTGAAAGTGTGGACTCAGAGGAAGACCGTGAGGGTTTAGGGTGCCATTTGGGACAGGGCCTGAGTTTAGCTCCAACCTTGATCAAACTCACCTTCCTGTAGCTTTCTAGTAATCCTGAAGAGCTTAATTAGCTCTGAATTAGTTTCAGGTGTGTTTGATTAGGGTTGGAGCTAAATTCTGCAGGACAGTGGGCCACGAGGACCAGGGTTGAGAATGCCTGGATTAGTGCATTTATATTAAGTGTAATTACACAGTTGGGAAAATGTACTTATAACTAGTCCATTAGTAATATATTTTTAAGAAAATCAATTGAATTTAAGCTTTATTACTATATAAAAGTCTACTAAGTCTAAGCACACTTTTAAAAACTCCTCTGTATATTTTTGCGGTAGTATACTTTATTTCAATACACTAAAAATCTATTTAAGTATTAGTGGTATTTAGTGTATATATATATTTTGAAATGCACTAAAGTACGACTGAAGTAGAAATGTACTTTTAATTACTGTTTAACTTTCACAATTTTATTTAGCTCAGAAAATAAGAATGTACTACAAATATACTTGTTGTATTTAAGTATTTTTTAGCACATTCAAGTATTCTTTTTTTTAATTGAAGAGTAATGATGAAAGACTGAAATGTAGAAGGGAAGTAATTTAATATTCTGATTTATAAATGTTTTATTTAATATCAATGATTAATCATTAAGTACCCTGCTCAAAGTGTCTGAGTGCTAAAAGTCTAAACTTTTTCTTTAGATAAAACTTACTAAACCTTACACAGATCTCACAGGAAATATTCCTTACAGACCTGCAGTACAAAGTTTATATTTAGAAACTATTCATAGATAGCATAAAATGCAATCATTTTGGTAAGAAAGCAACCACTAAGGGCGCTTTCACACCTACCTTGTTTGGTCTGGATTTTCGGACTTTGCAGTTTGGTCCGAATCAAAATTACAGGTGTGAAACCTCCCCCGTACCACGGTCCGGACCAAACAGACGAAATTTGGTCCGACGAAAACTGAACAAAGATTTGGTTTGTTTCTAGTGTGAAAGCATTTTCTGTATGGTTCGTACTTTCAGACCATTTACAGGAAGTTCCTGTTTATGTTTAAATATTATGTTATTTTTAAATTTCATCTAGGCTACATTGATTATGAAAAGTGAAAAGATGCGCAATATGTCAGAAGACAAAAGGTCAGAAATGATTTTGAAAGAAATGTTGTATGATTTTGCTTAGAAAGCCTTTCTTTAATGTGAATTTCGTTTTGTATAAATTGTATCTTAATTTTAATCAACGTTTAATCAGATAATTGCCTGGATTTAATAAATAAGAAGCAAATAGTCTATAGCAGACAATAATCGCGGGAGCGATCACATGCTTTGCACATGAACTGGAGCGCGTCTCAAATAAACTGAAACTCAGCAGGCTACTTGTCTCACAAACATGAGAAATATGTGTTTATAAAGCTTGAAATGTCCACTTTTAAACGTGACGAAAAGAAAATAGTCAAGCAATGCGCACTGTTCAATAGTGGCAACGATATGCGTCCGTTCATTCATTCTTGGCAAAGACGCTGACGTCAGACGCACGTCCGTTTACAAACCAATCAATGTCCAGATTCAGCCCACATAGATGATGACGAGTGGATGCAAGTGTGTCATGTAAAGTTCTTTAGTGCGCTCGCATAATTGCAATGTGAAACCAAACCAAAACTAACCGAATGTATAAAATGTATCAAAACATGAACTTCGGTTCGGACCTTGGTGCGGACTTTCAGGTGTGAAAACGTCCTAAGAGTATAAAAGTACCTTTTAAAAGCCTGAATGTAGTGTTCACACTTTGTCTCTCTTTCTATCACTACTCCCAGTGTCTGTTCCAGCACGTTCCCACAACAGAGGCGGTACGACGGCACGCAGTAGCAGACCAGGGCTTTAACACAAAAAACATGTACACACACACACAATCTCCCTCCCCTTCTTGAACCAAACTCACCTCAGCACTGATGCAACCTTTCTTCAGTACTGACAGACGCTTTATACGTCTGCTGGACTTTTGTATGACACGCCGTTTGGGGCGTGGACTATATTTATGACCACTGTTGTTATAATTAATAGTATTGTTATTCATGTTGTTGTTTGAAATTTTCTAAAACCCTATTTTTGTATATTGGACTATTCAGCTTCATATGGCTGCCAAATACAGGAAACTGTCTATCCGTTACATCTGTAGATGTACTGTACATGCTGTGCTGTATGGAGTAACAACTTTTGGTTTTCCCTAAAGACGGCTCTATGAGGCCTACATGGAGTTTCTATGCAGGTTCATACAAGCAGGGGTTTTAAATTGCCTGAATGTCGCCTACACCGGATTGTTCGAGACTATTGGATTTTGGAACCTGCTATGGAAGATTATACTGTCTGTATCCTGGACGGGTGCAATTCCAAATCCACAATCTTAGACAACAGGTGTGTAAGAGTTCTTAAGGTTTCCTTATCATGATTCCGTGATCATGTAACGTTCAATAGCATTCAAACTGACTCCAAGGTCTTATTCCCAGCAGAGCTTCAGTGTAGAACCTCCATGACCCTGTTTTTCAGAGATGCACTGAAATTCTGGAAGTATATCTGCAATACGAGTGTGGGACATACAATAGTACAGCCTACATAATGATGTGTGCAAAAAGGATTAAAAGTTTCAAGTTTCTTTTTAAAACATTTTGTTATTGTGAAAATTGGCTTCAAGGTGGGGTCATATTTGCGGAATTTAGGTGAAATTGCATGGGTCAGTTTTCCATTGTCAATCCTGTAGCGATGTACAAAGCACAGCTCACACAGAAGTCACTTGCTTTCAAACTGGCGGTTTTCTGCTGGTTTGCGTGGTGTATTTGTGTGATCAACTTCAACATGAGCTACATCTGCATGGGGACATTTCCCACCCTCACGCAATTTCTATTGCAATAAGTAGAATGCGCCTGCAAAAAATGGTAAATGTGACCGCACCTTCAGTCATGTGAGCCATTCAGAGCTGGGAAAGCGATGGACAGGACGGTGTGTATTAATCATTATATATATATATATAATACAGAAACGCACACAAAGATTGCAGAGGTTTCAGGGTTTGTTCAAACAAGCGTACTGTAAAATTCATTTTTTTTGTCAGCATTTCAAAGGGTTATTTCTTTAATTTAGTTTTTTTAAATGGCCATTTGGTTCCTTTGGTGCCAGGAAATCCTTTAATATTTAACTCTGACTGGTAAAGCACTTTTTGACGTACCATTTTACTGGCAGATATTGAATGTGGCTCTTACAGGTTTGTAATGTTTATGTGGCAGCTTCACTGTAAAAGCATTTATTGAAATTGTACCGACTCTAACTGGACATTTGCATTTCTCCGATTTGATTAACGTGTTGATCTCAGTGAGTGAGTATTGCTTTTAACCGACTTTTTTCTCTATCCGGAGAGTCACCAAGCTCAAAGCATGTATTATGAGTGTACAGGCCATTATAATGTTTGATGATCAGAGAGATAGATTCCTCTACAGCCATACCGAAGGGATGTCACAGAAAGACATCTCTTCATACCCCAGCCTAACGCCTCCGCCTCTAAGACAGATCCAACTATTCTTCACTCAGCTCGGCAAGGACAATCTAGAGTTGAAGAAGTTGTAGCCATATTTGACTTCTAGAGTGTCTTTGTTATTCGACAGAGATTTCTAGAGCTCCAGTAGACATTCTGCTGTGTGTTTCATTGCTGCTGATTCAGGTGGGCAGATTTCAAGAGCCATGTCTCCTAAATCAACAGACCACGCTGGTCTTTTAAATACGGATGCAGATCTTTTGCAAGGGGACATGTTTCGTATGTGGAAATAATGGTTTATCTGCTCTGAATCTGGTGGAGATGACAGTGCTGGATGGGTGTGTGTGTGCTTGTGTCGAAGTGACCGCTGTTGGCAGGTGTAGCACTGCTGTATCTAAGATTCCCCCTAAATGTTTACTTCTGTAACATTGAGAATGGCAATTGAAAAATTAAAGGTAATTATTTGAATAATATGGTGTTTTTCTTTTTGTCTTTGACGCTGTAACAGTACTGTGCATTCATGTGGCTGTATCTCAGGAATTAGATGGTTTTGAGTCCAACTTTCACTTGCAAACACCTTAACGGGGTCATGAACTGCATTTTTTAAAAATTGTTTTATGTTTCCTGTGGTGCACTTATAATGTTTGTATGATTTGCATATAAAAATGGTCATAATTTAGAAATAAAAGCCATTTTTCCTACCCTGATTTTAGCCCTTTGGTTTGAAGGGGCGTGTCTGCTGGGAGACTTCAGTGTAAACGCCCACTGCTGTGATTGGCTGACATCTTTGCATATGAAATGGCTAAGCAGCTATTGCGGAGCTCTCTCACCCTTTTTACAGCTCTCAAGGTTAACTAATTGTGATAAGTGCTGATTATAGCGTTATATATATATATAATCTAGATCTATGGCATTATATTTAGATTGTGGCATGAAAGGTTGCAGTGATGAGCATTAGCCGATCACAGATATGTTGAGCGCATGATTTCTACACACTAACTAAATGCTTTAATCATAACTAACAGTGCAAACACAATGTAAATAAGAAATTTGTTGATTATTATGGGAGTTTTGGCGCGAGTCCAGAACTGATGAACTTGCACTGTTTGATTGACAGCGATTGTAAAGGGAGGTTTCTTTGATTGCTTTATATATAATTTAATCACAGTTTAAATAAAATACTATTTTCATCCTACTGAGAGAAACAATGTGAAGTTGAACGTTTAATCCCTGGTTTGATTTACTGACAAAGAACATCTGACTGTACATGAATCATTACTTATCAGAAATCACTGATCACAGATCAGGCATTAGAATTAACACGTTTACTTGCATGTTGTCGCATTACTGACTAGTCCACATCATAAAAGTCTGTTTGCAAAGCCTGTGCTGAAATTGACTGATTTACCAAAGCATCCACAGTGAAATGTACCAAATACAAATAAATAATGCTCAACTGAGACATTCACATTGTTAATAATAAATAACCACATTCCTAGCATTAGGATCCTTTGGAAGGTAACGTTATTTGTAGTCCCTCCTGTATTGCTCTTCTCTCCTCGTCATCTCACTAACACACCAGTGGGCGTGGCCAAATTTGCGATGATGAAGTAGGCGTTGATTTTCTTCTGCTGAGGCGGTCTTTCCCCTATCTATAGGCTCATTGTCTAAGAGTCATTATCTTGGCTTGGTTACAATGAAAGCTATTTTTGGACTAACAAGTTTTCAGTTCTGAAAGTTACAGGATATTCTTATAGTATGATGATCTCTTATATGTCAAAAGCTGAAGGAAATTTGTGCGCACCAAAAATATTATCGTCACTTTATAATATTAATATTGATCCACTGTACTCTACTCTACTACTGGACTGATTTAAATATATTTTTAGTACATTAATGGATCTTGAGAGTGTAAATTGCTTTGCTCCCTATGGAGGCCTCACTGAGCCTTCGGATTTCAACACAAATATCTTAATTTGTGTTCCGAAGATGAACAGAGAACGGCATGAGGGCGAGTAATAAATGACATTTATTTTCATTTTTGGGTGAACTAACCCTTTAATTACATTAAAGGTCCCGTTCTTCGTGATCCCATTGTTCAAACTTTAGTTAGTGTGTAATGTTGCTGTTAGAGCATAAATAATACCTGTAAAATTATAAAGCTCAAAGTTCAATGCCAAGCGAGATATTTTATTTAACAGAAGTTCCCTTTCAAAGCCTACAGCGAACGGCCGGCTTGGACTACATCCTGGTACAGCCTGCTTTAATTACGTCAGTAGAACAGTAGAACAGACTAACCTCCGCCCACAAGAATACGCAAAAAAGGGGGCGTGGTTTTGTTGCTCTCCCACGTGGAGAAGAGGAAGTGTTGCGTTTGAGTGTGTTTGTCGCCATGTCGTCGAGACGTTATTTTCATCCCGGAGTCAAATCACCTTTGTTTGGCTTTCACAGGGACGCTGTACTTAGAGATCATTGAGCGCATACATCTCCCCGTTAAGAGGCGTGACCTTTCCGTGCAACGTGCGCTAAGCTGCTGTCGAATCACAACACAGGAACCGTGCAACGTGCGCTAAGCTGCGGTCAAACCACAACATAGGAACCGCTGGCACAATCAGAACTCGTTACGTATTTCTGAAGGAGGGACTTCATAGAACAAAGAACTCATCAGCCGTTTTTAGGACAGTGAAAACAGCAGTATACAGATAAGTAAACTGTGTTAAAAATACTGTTTTTTTTTACACGTGAAACATGAACACATGTTATATTGCACACTGTAAACACAATCAAAGCTTAAAAAAACACGAAAAACGGGACCTTTAATTAATTAATTAATTAATTAAGACTTGTTCCTCTTCTGTGGAAGACAATTTTCAAAAATTCAATCTCACCTGTAGAACTAATGTTTTTGTGAATCAAATCAAAGGATTCTAGTCATTGGATCAAAATCCCCACCACCCCACAGCTGTACAGTGTTTTTTTTCCTCATTTGGACAGCAGAGGGAGCCACTGGAGCACTTTGATACCTGTGGAACTGCAGCATCCAAAGTTCTCTGTAAATGAAGAGCTCACAATGTCTGTTGATTATTTTTATAATCAATATTATTGATTGTAAGACTTTCGTATTGTCACAGCGGTGAATGGCACTTTGCTAATGTCTCATTTGAATTGCTTTCACGTGTACCTCATTTCAGTTCATTTTATATTCAGGATTATGAGCAGCCGTTGCCCTTGAAGAATGTCAAAATGTGACATGTTTACAGATCATTTTCATGTCTGGTTGGTAACTGCATTTTTATTAGTGCGCACAAGCGCGGCACAACAATCACATCACAGACAATGAAGCGAACTGCTAACGCGTTTTTCCCTGCTGCATGCTTTAGCAGAGCATAATCAACACACTGACTTCACACAGCTCCTTTCGCTCTCTCGCCGCTCCCATACTTGGTGTCTTTCTCTGATACTGGTGGCAGATTGAGAGATCTGATACAGCTCTGGTTAGCACTGGTGCTCAAAGCCCTCCGGCTGTTTCTCTTGCATATTTTGGCACAGTCCTCTTTTGTGTAAGAAACGAGAGAGTTTCTGTTATTCAGACACTCAATACTGTATAATTAACAACAGAGACGGCATCACGCACAACAACAACACAAACATTAATACATCGTAAAGTAAATTGTTTTTTGCTGGTGTGAGCTTGGTCTCACCTCTCTTTGTATTTGTGTGTCTGCGTTGGCATATTAATGTGTGTTTATGTCTTTCAGTGGTCATGTTCGACCTCCACTGCACCAGATCTAGGCCCCCAACAGTTCCCTCTCTGGCCTTACATTGGCTTCCCCGTGGCGTATTGTCTCTCCATTGAGTCCTTCTCCACCGAGAGCAAGATTCTGAGGTGCCAGCTCAACATTCGCTCCTGGTTCTCACAGTCTTGCTGTGGTACTTAATTGGAAGCCCCCAGCGTCTCACAAGATAAACGTCAAACACGTATAGCACCCCTGATTCCAGTTCACCGATCACCGCTGTAGTGACCGCCCGACGTGGGTTTAACTCTTGGAAATACTTACAGAGGACTCTCTCATTGGCTGGACGAGACTCTGGATCGATGCAGCGATCCGTTAAGATGTGTTTGCCGCCAAGTGGGATCTGCCTCCGATACACGCAATATAGACTCCGTTCTTCAGTCCCCATCCAGGCGAGAGTGACGGAGTTGCAGGTCCGCAACTTGTTGAAAGACTTTATCTGCAATGTGGTGGGAAACACTGGCACAGCTCGGCGGTGGTACGCCGATGATGCCTGCATTTTGAGACAGAATTTGGACGACGAGGGACCTGGAGCCAAGGCCTGGAGCTGGATGAGGTATGACGGGGCACCATGCAACCATATCTGAGCCAGCTGGTGTCCCACCTCTTGAGACGTCAAAGTCCGTCCTTTACTAGAGACGGTGACCTTGACTTTACTAGTGCCGTTACAGGTGTGCAAGGTAAGGAGGCCATTTTGTTGCCACCCACGAGGCTTAAATCGAAACTGATCCCCCGGTAGGTTGCTTGTGTCCCCGCTCAAGGTGACCCATTTGACCTGGCCTTCCCGTAAAGACGTGACCGCTGGACGAGCCTCCTCGTGTGTGCGGGCGAAAGTGCCGGTGTAGGCCGCACTCGTGCCGTTAACCCTGTCTACTACGAAGACGTCAAAATAGTACTGTGTATCCGGAAGCAAGTCCGAAACCGTGCACACACTTTCAACATCCCTGCATACACATCCAGGGTCCTCAAACTTGTCAGTTGTGGATGATTCACGATCCTCAAGGGTATCCGGGTGCCGCCACCACCAGTCTTTAAGCGTTGCCCACACAATCTCCTTGCTTTGCTTGTCCCTCCTCTGTCTCTTCTGCACACTCTGTATCTCCTTTCGGATCCCCTCTCGAGCAGCGCAAAGACTTCGGTAGTTGTGTTTGTGGTTGACTAACACGCAATATTCATGATGTGGCTGGTGACCATCTTTAACAACTATGGATGAACTCGGAGCCCAGTTTAAGGTGACACTGCTCATGCCCACCCCGAGTGTGTGCACTCTGGGGTCTGACGGCAGCTCCGGGAAAGCCTCAGAAGGACCAGGACCTTCGTGCAGGTATGCCGACACCTGCGTGTCACGCTCGTTTGATTTCAGCCGCAGGATGTAGATGGATGCTGGAGCGTAGGCAGGACCGGTGTAGGTGTCTACGGCATTGCCGGTGTAGGTGTAAATCCTAACCTCTCTTCCAGAACCTCTCCACCAAACCTCAGGCATGCTCTTCTTCGAGCTCCCTGCAGAAACGAAGCATTTCAGATCAAGATCAAGCATATTCAAAAGCTCTAATCAAAAGAGAGCTAAAAAACATCGGGCTGCATGCACGCATAAGCCTGTTTTTCATGCAAACCATCATTACTTTTGTCGGCACACTTTTAGAGGGAACATTTGGTAATCAAAGTGAATAATTTAAAGGTGTAGATGGGGACCCCTGAGTTCACAGTCTAAATGATTTATATGTCACTTTATGACTTTATAATGCTGCTGCTTTGCCTGCCAGACTACCCCTTCATTTCAGTATATGCGCAACATTACGAAAGCACGGTGCAGAAACATATCGTCATAAAACAAAAACGAATCATCAGGATTAGTCAGGTACTGTTAAAACACATGATACATACAGTATGTGTCTTCCAAATATGAATTAAGATAATTGTAAAATCCATTTTGCAACAAAAGAGTTTAAAAATGTAATTATCTGTTTAGCATTATGAATGAATATTTATGTTAAATATTTATTAAATTATGTTTTAATGTCAATGTCAGGTTTAATTCGTTAACATTAACCAAGACTATACCTAATGCATCAACTAATGTTAATTTAACATATACAAATATATATTTAAAAGTTGTATACATTAATATCTATCATACACAAATATGAATTAACAATGAACAACAGTATATTTATAATTAACATGAAAGAAATTAAAAAAAATGTACCCTCATGTTATTCTAAACCTGTATCACTTTTCTATTGCTTCTGTGGAACATAAAATCATTTTTGAAAATCATTTTCCACTGTTTTTGGGTTCAAAACAACATTTTTCGGGTTAACTTAGATTAATAAATGCTACTGTGTTAATAGTTTATTGCTGTACATTATATGTTCATGATGCCTAATTCATTATCCAATGATAACAAATAGAATCTTATTGTAAAATACCGTTAAAAGTAGGAACAGATGTTAATATTTATCCATCCAGACTGTGCATATGTTGTCTCTTTGTTTCTGTTTGAAAATGTTTTACTTTCTCATCAGGGGAACAGCCTGGAGATTTGGAGATGGATAAGAGGAAAATATTCTGTCCACAGAGGCCCTAAAGCAACACAACAGCAGTTTTACACCTGCTAATTAAATCAGTGAGCCTCAAGCGACTGCTTCGCTTCTTCATTAGAGCCTCTGAAGGGATGTAACCCGTCCTGCCCTTTGGATACAAAATCCCTGAGTTGTCTGTTAGCCCTGGTTAGGCCTATGCCAATACTCCCCAAACACACAAGTACGTGTTTGCATGCATGCACAAATATACCTTCAAGCAGACACAAGTACTGGAATAAGCATACACACACAAACTCACAGTGTGCTTTTTTAGGTGGTTTATCCTTCAAGGTCCGAACAGCCAAGCTCCATTCGATGGGCACTGCACAGGGGCTCACAGTAACAGACAGCAAATCAGCTTTCTTCTTTAGTGTGAAATACAGTCTGAAACACAGATCCATATCCGTATGTATTAGACAAGGCACACATGATATGGTTTGGTCTAATTGTTCATAAGACCTCTCAAAAAATCGAATTATATATTCCATAAATTAATTGGTCAAACAATATCCTTTAATAATTTGCACTAGCCTAATCGTGTCTCATTGAAAAGCACTCTTGGTAAATATGAGCAAAGGCAGCTGTGAAAATAAATCTGCATTGTTTATCCTTTTGATCTTTCATTCAAAAAATGTGCAAAACTCTAACCTTTCATTGAAGTAAAACAATTGAAAGTGCCCCCCACTTTCAATTGTTTTACTTCAATGAAAGGTTAGAGTTTTGCACATTTTTTTAATAATTTTCCACTGTTTTTGGGTTCAAAACAACATTTTTCAGGTTAACTTAGATTAATAAATGCTACTGTGTTAATAGTTTATTGCTGTACATTATATGTTCATGATGTTCATAAGAAATGTTTTTCTTTAATGCATATTGGCCACTATTATTGGCATACATTCTTATGAAGTATATTCGCATTCATATATAAAAACATTTTTTAGCACACCAGGGTAACTAAGAGTATTAAATTGTCCAGCCATGACTTCCCGTTCCACAGGAGTATAAATATGAGGAACCAATGAGTAAAACCACAGAATATAGTTCTGATGTGCAGCGAAAGATTGTTGAGCTTCACTAAATAGAAAGTGGCTGTAAGAAAACAGCTAAAGCATTGGCAATTCCCATTTCCACCATCAGGGCAATAATTAAGAAGTTTCAATCAACTAAAGATGTTATGAATCTGCCTGGAAGAGGACGTGTGTCTATATCGTCCTGATGCACGGTGAGGAGGAGAGTTTGAGTGGACAAAGACTCTCCAAGGATCACAGATGGAGAATTGCAGAGATTAGTTGGGTCTTGGGGTCAAGAAGATCAAACAGCACCTACATCACCACAATTTGTTAGGGAGGGTTTCAAGAAAAATCCTCCTCGCTCACCCAAAAACAAATTCCAGCATATTTGGTTGTCACACACGACTGGAACTTCAAACGGGACCTGATTCTGTGGTCAGATGAAACTATAAAAAGAGCTTTTTGGCAGTAAACCACTAGATGGGTTTGGTGCAAACAGGGATAAAAGTACCCCATGGCCATGGTTAAATATACCACTGGATTTTTAATGTTGTGGGCCTATTTTTTTCTGGAGGTCCTGGACATCTTGTTTAGATACATGGCATCAGTGATTCTAGCAAATACCAACAGATAAAAAAATCTAAATCTGACCGCTTCTGCTAGAAATCTTATAATGGGCCATGGTTGGATCTTCCATCAGGACAATGATCCAAAACAAAACATCAAAAATGTGTCACTGAGGAGTACAAAATGAAGCTTCTGCCATGGCCGCCCCAGTCCCCTGACCTGAACCCTATATAAAATGAGTGGGGTGAACCAAAGAGAAGAAGCACCAACATGGATCTGGGAATCTGAAGGATCCGGAGAGATTCTCTTGTCAGGTGTTCTCCAAACTCATCAGGCATTATAGAAGAAGACTCAGAGCTGTTATCTTGGGAAAAGGATGTTGCCATAATTGTAGCCAATGTGAACTAGAGAAAAACATTTATTTCTTAATGAATGAGTTTCAATTGTTTTACTTCAATGAAAGGTTAGAATGATGTGAATTTCTTTGAATGAAAGATCAAAAGGATAAACAATGCAGATTTATTTTCACAGCCGCCTTTGCTCATATTTACCAAGGGTGCCAATATTAGTTGAAGGCACTGTAACTGACGTAATATCTCACAATTCTCAAAAATACCTGTTTTATTTTTTACTCTGAAGCAGAAACAGGCTTCCATGAAAGCCCCTCAATTATAATTAAGCTGCTTGTTACAAAACCATTGGATGTATGACGCTGACATCAGAAACTCAAAGACTTTAACACGTGACTGCCCACATTTATAAGTAACCCCCTATTCAGTTTTCAGAAACTTGATCTGCTTATATTCATATTATTATTTCTAAACACTAGGGTAAGATTTAGCCACTGTCCACTCAACCCTGTGCAGTTCCTGGCTCTGTGTATCATTCAAAAAGATCTCAACTTTAGAAACTAGTGGTTTAAGTTTATTTGAACATTTCAGTCTGACCTTTATAGTTTGAGCGACGTGTCTTTGTATCGTGAACATTTGGCATCTATTGTACCTGCCAGCAAACCCACTTATGAGTAGAAGGCTGTTTCTTATATAAAGAAGGTGTTTACATTAAAGAGACCCAAAGAGTTCACACAAAAAAAGAATATTGTGTTGTTATTATATACTCATCCACATGTATGACTTTTTCCCCTCAAGGCAATTTAAATGGACATATTTTGAAATGTCTGTTTTGAGTGTTTGTTTTTTTGTCCATACAGTGGAAGTCAATGGTCACCAAAACTGTTCTTCAAACCAATATTCTTCAAAATATCCTCTGTTCTGTTTTGCAGTAAATGCATACAGGTTTAGAATGACATGAGGGTATTTTTGGGGGATCTATCCCTTTCATAATAAGGGTCAGAAAGGGTGTAAAAAGTGGTTATTTAAAGCTAAATTATGACTGTTTTGGAGCAAAAAACATTATTTAAACAGACCTCAGGGGAAAGAAATGTCATGCTAAAAAGTGTATGACATGCGCCTTTAAATAACAAGCCGCAGAGCTTCCTCGGGGACTGTTTGACTGCTGTTGTTTGCGCAGGTTGATCTGCTAATGAAGGTGAAGAGAAACAAAAGCAATGACTCCAGAATGACTGATCTCTGATAAGCTTCTATCGACCCATCACCGCCATTTAGATATGCATCTCCACAAACCCTAATGTTTACAGATCACAGCTGATGCCAGGTGCACCATCACTGTAGAGCGCTTCACTCAAGCAGGAAACGCATTCATTCCCGCTCTGTGAATAACATCACACTGGGCAGAATCTGGTGAACCTCCCTCTGTGCATTCTGGTAACACCAGCCATTTGGCAACCGCCACTTCCTCTGACCTTGAAAACAAGCGTGTGTGGCTGCCTTCAGTCAATGGTGTTCTGCATCTTCAACTGCTCATTATATTATTTCTATGGAAATAGTCAGACATTAGATTTAAGACTCGCATTTGTTTAATGCGATTTGGATCTCTTATTTGCATGCTGCTGGCTTACCAGCATAGCACATTATCATAATATTGATTTCATTCTTCTGGTAATTAGGTTTAACTTTGACCTTGACAATGAAATAAAGGGTCATAGTTTTAGTTTGAGGCATTGCCGGCAGGTGCAGTTCAGGTGTGTCTATCCCTTACCCTTTCAATGCAATTTTTTGTGAGATTTTTGTGTGGAAGGCACAGTTACAATCTTTTAATAGATTAATTAATTTGATTTATGATCAGCGGCTCCTGCCCTGCGGCTGTGCATTGAAACACAGTCTGTTCTTCTCTTTCTCGCGCTCAGTCTGAAGCATGACACCACCTCTGTTACGGGTGAGGGAGCAGTTCTCACTGTGATTCTCACTGGCTAGTGTTGCTAATGGAAAAAAAGCTGCCGTTTTAGCTGCTGGGTTTGGGTTTAGCTATTGGGTTTGAACTGAGAAATCTGTTTCATGATTTTAAGACCATTAACAAGAATAAAACAGATAGGAGATAAAGGACCCCATCAATGATTTCAGAAAGTCATGAAGATAGTTTGTGTTGCTAGTACAATGTAGCATAATATGAATATTACAGACATTATGCTACATTGTACTATAAACACAAACTGTTTACAAGCGAAATATTGTATGGGGGGGGGGGGGGGGGGTTGATTAGTCGGGAGTGTCGGCACTTTGCGCTCACTACTGCACAGACTCAAGGCCATTATGTACTCCGCAAGAACAAAGAAAAAAGTTATCGCACCCAGGGCTGGTTTGGGAGTTCTTGCAGCTTGTTCTCGACACATCATCTGAGCAGAACTTTTTTCTTGTGGATGTCCGAGAACTTTTGTGTGATTGGTCAGAAATGTAAAGTGGGCGGGGTTAATGCGGAGAAACGGAAATGAGAAAACGGAAAAGTATGGAATGTCCTAGCCAGAACAAACTTTTTTCTTGTTCTTGCCACCTTGAGAAAACAAACACATTTCTTTGTTCTTGCAGAGTATGTACAGCGCCATGTTGGGACACTGGCGGCTTCACTTACTTCAATGGAAGATAGTGAAGGTGCGTCATCCGTCTTTTTTTACAGTCTATGGTCCCCACAAACATTCAGCCAATGAAAAATAATGTGGACATTGGTTTAAATGTACAGTGCATCCGGAAAGTATTCACAGTGCTTCACTCATTCCACGTTATGTTACAGCCTTATTCTAAAAA
Source organism: Romanogobio albipinnatus (assembly GCA_023566225.1). Lineage (NCBI taxonomy): Eukaryota > Metazoa > Chordata > Actinopteri > Cypriniformes > Gobionidae > Romanogobio > Romanogobio albipinnatus. The sequence continues at coordinate 43,128,352 of CM042249.1, forward strand.
TTCTAAAAGGGATTCAATTTATTATTTTCCTCAAAATTCTACAAACAATACCCCATAATGACAACATGAAAGAAGTTTTTTTGAAATGTTTGCAAATGTATTCAAAATAAAAAAAACGACAAGTGTACACAAGTATTCACAGCCTTCTCATGACACTCAAAATTGAGCTCAGGTGCATTCTGTTTCCACTGATCATCCTTGAGATGTTTCTCCATCTGTGTCCACCTGTGGTAAATTCAGTTGATTGGACATGATTTGGAAAGGCACACACCTGTCTATATAAGGTCCCACAGTTAACAGTGCATGTCAGAGCACAAACCAAGCCATGAAGTCCAAGGAATTGTCTGTACACCTCCGAGACAGGATTGTATTGAGGCACAGATCTGGGGAAGGGTACAGAAAAATGTCTGCATCATTGAAAGTCCCAATGAGCACAGTGGATGGAGCACAGCATTCATCATCCGTAAATGGAAGAAGTTTGGAACCACCAGGACTCTTCCTAGAGCTGGCCGCCCGGCCAAACTGAACGTTCAGGGGAGAAGGGCCTTAGTCAGGGAGGTGACCAAGGACCCGATGGTCACTCTGACAGAGCTCCAGCGTTTCTCTGTGGAGAGAGGAGAACCTTCCAGAAGAACAACCATCTCTGCAGCACTCCACCAATCAGGCCTGTGTGGTAGAGTGGCCAGATGGCACATGATAGCCTGCCTGGAGTTTGCCAAAAGGCACCTGAAGGACTCTCAGACCATGAGAAACAAAATTCTCTGGTCTGAGGAAACAAAGATTATACTCTTTGGCCTGAATGGCAAGCGTCATGTCTGGAGGAAACCAGGCACCGCTCATCATCTGGTTAATACCATCCCTACAGTGAAGCATGGTGGTGGCAGCATCATGCTGTGGGGATGTTTTTCAGTGCCAAGAACTGGGAGACTAGTCTGGATCGAGGGAAAGATGAATGCACAAATGTACAGAGACATCCTTGATAAAAAAAACCTACTCCAGAGCACTCTGGACCTCAGACTGGGCTGAAGGTCCATCTTCCAACAGGACAATGACCCTAAGCACACAGGCAAGATAACAAAGAATGGACAACACTGCGAATGTCCTTGAGTGACCCAGCCAGAGCCTAGACTTGAACCCGATTGAACATCTCTGGAGAGATCTGAAAATGGCTGAGCACTGACACTCCCCATCCAACCTGATGCAGCTTGAGAGGTCCTGCAAAGAAGAATGGGAGAAACTGCCCAAAAATAGGTGTGCCAAGCTTGTAGCATCATACTCAAAAACACTTTAGGCTGTAATTGGTGCCAAAGGTGCTTCAACAAAGTATTGAGCAAAGGCTGTGAATACTTATGTGATTTATTTTTTTTATTTTTTATAAATTTGCAAAGATTTAAAACAAACTTCTTTCACATTTTCATAATGGGGTATTGTTTGTATAAATTTGAGGAAAATAATGAATTTAATCCATTTTGGAATAAGGCAGTAACATAACAAATTGTGAAAAAAAAGTGAAGTGCTGTGAATACTTTCCGGATGCACTGTAAATGTTGAGAAACTATCACCGTCCGAATAGGGGTTTAAAACTAAACAAGACAGTGAGAACATGACTGATGAATACCAGGAAATATTTATTTTGTATTAAGTTAATATTGTATATTTTTCTACCCACCATTTTCTACCCCATTGCAACCTCCTGGGTGTTTGAATCCCCCTGCTCTAGAGGACAGATATCAGTTTACAGTGCTTTTCAGACGAGTTGATTCCCTGCTAAGTGATTATGCAGTTTTAGAAATCTCTCTCTTGAGGACTACAATGTTGATTTAAACTCGTTCACTCTTCCATTTCTTCTCTATTTGAGTTAGAAGCTGCAAAACATACACAATCAGTGTTTCTCCTTCATTCCTTTCCTTTCTGATTGGTCCACTTGACCAATTTTAGTGTAACTTCCCTTTATTGATGAAAATCTGTATTGTCTATGTCCCACCAGACCCCCAAGCTGTCTTTTACCTGCGAGCGCGTCCTTTAGGGAGATGTACTGGTGTGACCCTGTTCTCACTCAGCCATGTTGTTGGGTGTAATGTCACTTCATTTTCAGGTGCCAGGGCACTGATGGTGCCGGGACCAGAAAAGAGGGCCATGGCCAGGCAGAGACACCAGGAGAGAGCCATCCTCGTCCAACACAAACGGCCACTCGCTTGCCTGGAAAATAAAGAATGTCATTTTTAAAGAAGAGGTAAGATCTTTTAAAGGCACAATATGTATGTATGTAGCGTATGTAATGAGAGACAAGCTCAACACACAGCTCAAGAGCAGTGGAGTTTTTATTATGCCACAGTCGCCGCTTCCTGCTTCTTCCACTCATGCATATGTGTCAGCGCTGTTTTATCATATTAGATACATTTGAGTGTGTTGAGTTATGTTATCATGCGACTCGGTGCGTTTGCTCATCGGCTACTCTGAGACACGTGTTGCACACTGCAGTAAGTTAGATCGATATTAGGCATGGTAATACATGGTACTCACGGTAAATCATGAAAACGAGATTTAAACAATAAGATCCAAAACAATCCAAACAGTTGCTCACGTGTATTATATTACAATTGGTGTTTCTATCATTTCTACAAAATAAAATTTAGGGTAATGTCATAGACTCGGTAAGTGTCCTGGTTAAAATTGCTTATTTATCTAGATTTAAAGATTCTTGGAAACATTTAGGATAATGAAAGTACACAAGTCAACAAAATATATAACATTGTTCTAGTGGTTTTTGTATATTTTAATCCAAAAATCTTCAATCTTCATCATGTCAAAGGACAATGATGCTTTTTTTTTAAAGAATTTTAGTGGAGATGGATTTCGATTACCATACTAATACATTTGATTAAGAAGTTTTGACTTCTTTACATACCTGTCTGACCTTTGACCTATGGCATACTAACAACACTTTTAAAAAAACGTGGCTTTACAACAGCCTGTCACTGAGGCAATAGCTTTAAAATGTTAATGTTTTTTTGGTTCAGCCCTTTAAAAAAGCCGTCTGACTCAGTTATCTGCCATTTTTGTTTTTCATCTTTTAGAAACTGACATCCTTTCAGCTCCACTGGCCACTGGTTACACACTTCACAATCTCCGCAGATGTAGTATGTCATCCAGATATTGTTCGCCCTACTATACTGTTCTACTCATTTGACACACTGCTATTTGCATACTATGTAATAGGGAGGTACGCATATTCGTACTACAGACTGCAGTGAAGCGTTGATTTACCGTATCTTGTCAATCAGTCCATCTATTTAGATTACAAACGTCCCATGCCTTGGTTTATGAAGGCTCCGAGACAAATGAGGACATCTGGGAGTTTCAAAGGAACTGATAATTCAGCAGAATTTTGACTTTATCTCATTTCTAAAAAGTGAATCAATCATACTTAAAACATCTGCCTTGTCCTCGATGTGGAAGTTGGAGATAAACTGCCAACTTTAAATTAAAATTAAGATTAAAATCTTCTAAAACCTGTCAGAATCCAACTCTGACGGCTGAAACGCACATCTGCACTCGGGGCTGATGTGCTAGATGACAGTGCTGTTATTTATCTTCCAAGGTGCTGACAAACTCACTGGTGTGTCAACCGACATTCAACACAAAGGTTATTCATTATGGCTGACAAGCGAAGAACAGAGCTATCAGTCAATCAGTTGATTCTCACACTCCATCTGTTGTGAGGGCAAGATGAGAGAGAGAGAGAGAGAGAGAGAGAGAGAGAGAGGAAAAACGCGAGAGGATGAGGGAGAGAAAGTTAGCCTCATCCCAGCTGATGATTCATTGATAGCAAGAAACATTTGCCTTTATTCAGAGGGAATTATTTATATGAGCAAAGAAAATTTGCTATCCGCTAACACTGCTTTGACACTCCACACAGAAGCCTCGCGCTGCGAGACGAGAGCAGCACTTCACGATGCCTGGCAAACACTCACTTGAATTTATGTCTCTATTTTTAACAAGCGACATCAAATTGGTTTACTGTGGAAATGGAATTCAACTCCTCTCATTATGTGCGAACGGCAGGCTGCTTTGGTGGTATAAAAACCCATCGACAAAAAGAACAAAACCGACCAAAACAGCACCTGGAGGTAATATGAACACCGCCGAGCGGCGTCTGTGGGGGAGAGTTGAGGAAGTTTGAAACTCTCAGATGTTCAATCGGTGTTTATCTGCAGCTGATGGGCCCAGTGATGTGAGTTCACGTCCCCGGGGAGAGAGAGGCGGCGATCAAAGCCGTCGTGCTGAAAAGTGTCCCCATAACAACACGCATGGTTGTCGCTGGGGAAACGTTGCCCTGTAGATCAGATGACAGGCGCTGGAGTGAACGCGCATGAGACGCGATGCGCTCTCTCATCACCCAACCTCTGCTCTGATTATGACTGCTGAACAGGCCCTCGTTAGAAACAGAAGAGAAGAATGGAGGGGGTGGAAGAGAAGGATGCAAGGAAAGTGTGATGAGAGGGAGAGAGAGGGAGACTGGAGTGGGAAAATGTCCAGGAAGATGAAGAGAGGGATTAAGAAAGGTGAAAAAAGACAGTGAAGGTGAGAAAGAGAGGATCGGAAGGGGGGAAAAAAGACGTAAAAGGGAGAGTGACGGAGGGAGGAGCCGAACAAGGGCGTAGGAGGTGAGAGAGAAAGACAGGAGGAGGAAGGGATGGAAGGAAGAGAAGAAAAATGGACTAAATTGACACGTGCACATAAATACAGAGAAATAGGAAACGAAATAAACGGATCTTAAATCCTCCAGATGAAGTCAAGAACATGTTTGAGTTATATTTAAACCTAATGTCAAAAGAAGTAATTTACATTAAGGAGGGGGCTTTTTTTTTTTTTTTTTTTTGCATTGTAAAATCGTTTACACGCTATTTTCTGCCAAAATGTTCATTAATGTAATGCAAAATAAATAAATACTGCAATGCTAGAAAATAATGTAGGCCTACATCATTTACATTTTATTATCTAGGCTATATTTTAAATGTTTTTCAAATTATTTATTTATATTATTTAAATAGGGCCTAGCCTACTTATTTCAAAGTGTTTTTACACTGTGGTAGTGTTAGCTGTAGGATATTTAATTTTATATGAAATAAAAAAATGTAAAAAGTGATTACAGCAATGAGAATTGCTATTGAAAATAATGGGAGTGGGATGCCTGGACACATTACGGTAATGGGAATTCGTAGGGAAAAAGTCATAATGCAAAAACGTGATTTGTCCTAAAACCAGCTTCCTTTCTTTATGCGAAACAGAATTTATGATTTGTGCCCTATTTTTGATTCCCCATTTCTCTGTACTAAGTCTGTCCATTCAGTAAATCTCACACCAGTTTTATTTCTCTCTTTATCTCTCAATCTCTGTGTTTACTGTGTTCGGCGAGCTCGTATTACTGTACACACTCTCTCTCTTGCTCTCGATCTGTTCGAGAGCTTGTTGATGGCATTGGTGGCTGTGGTGTCATGTGACACATGCTCTTTGCAGGGGTCCTGACTGCTCCCAGGGGAGCCAGATATAAAGCGAGAGAGAAAAGAAGGGGGAGAGGTAGAAAAGAGAGAAGGAAAGACAGAAAAGGACTCCAAACTTGAATGGTATAGAATGAAAACTGAGAACTCGTGCAAAGATGTGGGCCGTAGGGGGGTACATAGACAGAGATGTGCTCAGATGGGGAGAAAGAGGGTTTAGTGAAAGATTGGGAGAGAGTGGAAATATAATCATGAACACAAGATCTAATGCCTGACTTTAACAAGTCATGTAACACTATTGCTTTTTCGCTTTCCTTTCAGTCTCTCTCTCTCTCAAAATTGAACTGAGCAGAATTCAGTTCAGAGATGCATGACTGTCTGGGTCATACAACACTACCATAGCAATATCCTGCCAATACGTACAGAATATACGTTATCATAAACAAAATGTAATTTTTATATTTATTATATGTATTTTTTATATATTAATTATTTTATATTTTATATTTTTAATTTAATTAATCTTAATGTATTATATATATATATATATATAAATGAAATATGCATTTATATAATTTTTATATATTTATATATAATTATATTTATATATTTGATTTTAATGTTTTATATATATATATTAAATTAATACACACACACACACACACACATATATATATATATTTTGTAATATACAGTATATATTAAATATACATTTATATTATTTTTATGAAAAATATAAAATGTTTGAATATATATATATATAATTTATGATTTTAATCTTTTATATACATATATGTATATATAAAATATATGTATGTAATGTGTATATATACACAGTATATATGAAATATACATTTATATTATTTTTATGAAAAATATAAAATGTTTGACTAAACAATTTATTTTATATATATATATATATATATATATATATATATATATATTTTTTTTTTACCAGAAATAAAAATGAGAAAACAGTCCACAATTCTTTCTCACTGACACCGTGACTGTTATTCTTTTATGATATTTTGATTCATTTAAAGTTTCATCTGCGTTGTGAGGAGTTTCTTTTTTTGCCCTGTTCTGGATTTCCATGAAACTGAACCACCATCCCAAACCACACACTATCTCAGTGCTGTACTTATGGGCTATTTAGTGGTCAAAGAGACATGAGTAAGTGACACACAGGGGATGATCGCAGTCTCATGTAACAAAGTGATATAGAGATTGAAGAAAAGGGTTCCCCGTAATAAACAATAATATTTTTATCTAAAGCAACTTGCATTCAAGATTCGAACCATGACTTTGGCGTTGCTAGCAGCATGCTCTATACCAGAGTCCCTGATATGTAATCACAGACACACAAATGCGCAATCACACGTACTTACCTCAGCCAGCGCTCGGGGAAACTCCACTCTGAAGAAAGATAGGAGGAGAGGTGAAGAAGAGCAGAAGTAAACGGGTCTGATGTCTTCTGCACTGGTGCTCAGAGTCACAGAAACTCGCCTGTCCTGCTGGAGTCCTGAGGATAGAGGGAAAGAAAAAAAAAAGAAAAGCCCTCCCACCCTTCTCCTCTCCTCTTTCTCCCTTATCCTCTCTCTTCTCTCGTTTCCACTCCTTTTCTCTCCTCTCTTCTCTCCCCCCGACCCAGATCAGTGCAGTCTGATAACTGAGGCGCGCTAGTCAAACAGACACATGCGCCTGTGAACTGTGTGTGTGTAGAGAGAGAGAGAGAGGAGTAGGAAAAGAGATAGATGATGGATAGAAGGATGGAGAAAGTCTCTTGGTGAGGGCTGTCGTTGCAAGAGGGGTGATAGTGTGTGTGTGTGGAGTAATTGCAGAGAGAATTGGGGAGGGTGTTCAGAGACGTGTGTTTTTGAAGATTGCATAGGGATGTGTTAATTAAATTTGCGGAACCACACTATACATAATTTCCATTCACTCTCATAGAAACCCAAACCATAAACTTCATTATAAACGGTAAATATTTTTGAGAACAGGCCTTGACAATAACTGGGGCCGGGCTTCTCTGCATGATCATTTAGGGGGGACATGAAAATAACATCACAATGCAAAAAATATGAACTATCCTGAAATAGACATCATACAAGTAAAGTTGTCTCATTGAAACGTACTGTATAGTTGTTTTATAAGAATTAGAGATATAGATATATAAATATTGGCCTATATTTGTCATAAATACATCAGCACAGAACATAAAGTCCCTCCGTAGCACACACCTGAAGCGTGGGTGTGTGTGCGTTTGTGTACGTATTGTTCTAAAGGTCAAGTGCTCTTCTCAAAGAGATTGAATATGTACATGCAATTGTAAGTGTTTTTCCCGAATTCGACACTGTGCCTCTTTCCTCCACACAATGCTATCTCTCCATCTTCCACCCCTCCCTCACATTCTGTCCATCCTCCACAGCAGAATGAAAAGGGCTATTTGCATTGTGTGTGTGTTAAGCGTGTCTCTTGGGCCTTTTTGAATGTATTCTATGGGTGCTTCAGCCATGCTATTGAAGTAATGAGAACACTCCACCCATCTGGTCATTGTGTGCGTGTGTGTGTATGAATGTTTGTGGCCCCAGATCCAGCATCGCTCACAAGTAAAATCAGAGCTCATCCAGGATTTGATTTCCCTGACCAGTAGATATGTCTGGCCAGTAAAAAGTGATTTCTGTGGCTGGTCGCCACCAGTGGCTGGTTCAGATCAGGACAGCAGCTCAGCAGTGACGAGAGGAACCTGATATGACTGACAATCAGAGTCCTAATGAATCTACAATGTTCTTGACAGTCACAGTCATGCTAAATCCAATGTGGAAAGAGGAAATTCAACCTAAAAACCCTTCAGATTATAATTCATGTTGTCCTTGGTCATTATATTTTCTCAGGAAGCTTTGGCTCTAAAAAGGAGAGTGTTTGCAGGAACGTGGGTTATAATGCTTGGTCATTAGTGGTGAGAAGTGTAAAGTGAAACTTTGGCCTTAGTTTCTAACCTTCATTTAGAGCAAATTACTCTTTTCAGTAGGTAAATGTGAGAAAATTAGAATAAACAAGTGAGCTGCCACGCTTTCTTCTGTCAGCCTACACAGGCAGCTGCCTATGAAGTGTGGCCCTGTCCCAAATGACACACTTAGTTCACACAGAAAGTGTTTTTTTCCATTCTGCTGCGCTACTTTTCCATTGTTTATCAATGTAAACACATGCTACATGGACGAGCGTTACCGTTGCACATGGGTCTTTTGCAGTGTCTCGCGCATGACACAGCATTCTAGAAACGCGTTGCTCAAGTCATAGACTTTTATAGGAAAATCGGGAGGACACATTTCAAAGTAGGATGGCATCAAGGCACATCCAAATCCAATGTTAGCTTCACTTCCTGCCTCCTGAGATACCTTCATTTGAAAGGGTTAGTTCACCCAAAAATGAAAATTGGCCCATGATTTACTTACCCTCAAGTCATCCTAGGTGTATATGACATTCTTCTTTCAGACGAATAAAATCTGAGTTATATTACAAAAGTCCAGACTAATCCAAGCTTTATTATTGCAGTAATAGTTGCTCTGTTTTTGAAGTCAATAAAAAATGCATCTGTCCATTGAATAACGTGCTCCACGCGACTTCTGGGTGTTAATAAAGGCCTTCTGAAGCGAATCGATGCGTTTGTGTAAGAAAAATATCCATATTTAAAACTTTATAAAGTCAAGTTTCGGCCGAACGCCTTCCGTGTTCAATTTATGGAAAAAGTGTTGAAAGTTCCCCTGCCGATCGAAAGACTAACGCGACCAGGTACGCTCGTCATGACGTCACGTACGCATCTCGAGTTTCACTTTCAACTTTCAACACTTTTCCACGGAAGGCGATCGGCTGGAACTTTACTTGATAAAAGTTTTAAATATGGATATTTTTCTAACAAACGCATCGATTCTCTTCAGAAGGCCTTTATTAATCAGTTTTGTGAGGTGCCTTCGTGTGAAAACGCTGCCTTATAAGTCATTGCCTGATAAGGTAGCGAGGCATCAAGTCAGCTGCCTATATAGGTGTGGCGAGCAGCGAGGCCGAGGGACTGTGAGGGCGGGACGAGGCGGCGCTCATCAGTGGGGATGAGCGCCAGCTGCGAGTCGCAGCGATCTCGGCCCTCGCGGAGGAGTGAGGGACTATAAAGGAGGAGCGACGACAGTGAGGGACGAGAGAGGACCAGGCCTGGACGTTTTGTTATGTGCACGCTGCAGTCGTCCGCGAGGGGCTGCAGCTTTTTATTTTCATTTTGTGTTTGTGTGTGTGTGTGTAGGCGGCAGTCGACCGTGAGGGGCTGTCGCCGCCATTTTATTTTGTGTTTCTTTTATATTAAATACTTTGATTGTTCGCCGGTTCCCGCCTCCTTCTTCCCGTACAAACAACTTTACTACAGTGGTGCCGAAGCCCGGGAGGAAGGAGGGACACGCTGTCGAAGAGCCCTCGCAGCTGAGGGGGATCGCGGTGCCGCGGAGTTCGGGCAGCGCGGAGGAGAGAAGTCCGCGAGCGGCTGCCCGAAGCGGTGGTGCTGGAGCGGATGAAGGTCGGTGGGACGGAGAGCTCGCTGCCGTGCCCCTGGGTCGAGGTGGGGTGGCTGCCGTCCGCGAGGGGGCGAAGGAGTCCCCAGCGCTTGCCCGGAGCCGAAGCCTGCTGCCATCCGCCATATTGGGGAGGAGGCGGAGCGCTGCCGTCCGCCAGGTTGGGGAGGAGCAGGGAGCGCGGGACGGGGACTCGCTTCCGGCCGCCCTCAGAAGGAGGAGCCACCGCCGGCCGCCAGGGGGCGGAGGAGCGTCGAGCCGTCCACCGGCCGTCCAGTACCACCGCATGGCACCGCGAGGAAGAGCCTCTCGGCTGGCTGAGGACCGAGCGGCAGTGTGTCTGGGAACCGGACCAGAATTTTTTTTTTCTTTTCTCCTCTCTCCACTCTCTCGTCTCTGTCGCTCCTCATGTTCCTCGCTCCGTTCTCTCACCTCGCTGTTCTTACCCCCAGGTCCCGGGGAGGGGGGGGGGGAAGTAGAGCGCAGACGGGAGTAGAGCGCTCGGGAGTGCCCCCCGGCCTGCGAAGGGCGTTGGGGGTATGTGGCGAGCAGCGAGGCCGAGGGACCGTGAGGGCGGGACGAGGCGGCGCTCATCAGTGGGGATGAGCGCCAGCTGCGAGTCGCAGCGATCTCGGCCCTCGCGGAGGAGTGAGGGACTATAAAGGAGGAGCGACGACAGTGAGGGACGAGAGAGGACCAGGCCTGGACGTTTTGTTATGTGCACGCTGCAGTCGTCCGCGAGGGGCTGCAGCTTTTTTTTTCATTTTGTGTTTGTGTGTGTGTGTGTAGGCGGCAGTCGACCGTGAGGGGCTGTCGCCGCCATTTTATTTTGTGTTTCTTTTATATTAAATACTTTGATTGTTCGCCGGTTCCCGCCTCCTTCTTCCCGTACAAACAACTTTACTACAATAGGTTTTCAGATGCAGCCTATCCGGTTGTTAAGTCTGACGTCACGCAGCAGAGCTTCCGGGTCCAAACGCTCTATCTCATACCACAAGAAAAACAACAAACGATGCTAATATACACACACAATGTGGTGTAATACTACAAAAAATATATAATCATAACCTTAATCTCCATACCAAAATTCCAGATGGCCAGACAGTGATTCATCTTTTATAAATTGTTAAAATATTAATGTCTGTGAGCACAGAGACTGTTGTGTAGACTGTTAGTATTTAAAATGTTTAACTTTTTTAAATGTTTGATGTTTAATATGAATAAATAGCGCTCATAAACGGCCGTCGATGGCATTCTCAAGTGAAACGAGTTGAGGCTTGGACCCAGAAACGGCGTTCCTTACGTCACGACTTAACAAGCGGATATATAGGAAGATGGTGATGGAAGATGGAGATGATGAATAAAGAGCAACGGCCAATATGGCAAATAAGCCCCGCCTTCTAAATGAAAGCGCCAATCGTTCAAATATTAAATTTAATCGTAAGCTTGACAAACAGTTTTATAGAATTTTATGTTTCTCCATTCAAAGAGATAGGAGCTGCACTTGCATGCCCATTCAAAGATGGCCGCTGAGTGAAATGACAAGTTAAAATCAGTTCAACTTTTAAAAAACGTCTCGAGACCTTGGGTTTTTCCCTCTTGCACTGCCTGTGTCTTCGTGTTTTTCTGTGTGAATGAGCCCTTACTGTGTTGCAGACTTGCGATGATTGGTTTACATGTAGTCCATGAAACTCTAGAGTGTTCCATTTGTCATTTTAGACCCCTTTTGAGACCATTATTAGATTGTTTTCTTTCAGTATCACTTAAAATTGGAACTGGCCATCCATCATCTAACACTCATTTAAAGTTCATCTTTAAAAGCACTAATAATGTAATAACACTGTTAAATGTAATCTTTTGCAAATCTCAACATTTTTTCATACTGTACATAATACTCTGATGCCTAAATTCATTTGTAGTATTTAAAATTATATTTTAATGTATTTATATTAAAAACCCAGCAAGTAATAGCCGTCATTTCACCATCTCGGTTAACTATAGACTTGATATGAGTAACCCACTTCTAGCCAAAATAACCTGGTGTCGGTTTTGCAAAAACAACTTGTGAGATGTATGATATTCCATCATGTAAGCAAAGTCAACAGCGATTACTAGGTGTTTGGTTTCATTTCTTTGGCATGATCATGTCCTAGACGGCTTGTCTATACTTGGGTTATGGTTAGACGTCTATTAAATTTTCACTGACAGCCTAAGTCTTGCCTTGTTTTAGTCTAGACGTCAGGGCTGTGTTTGGACGGCTATTAGACGTCTTTTAAACACAAAATTGCTTGCTGGGACAAAAACTGTGTAGAATCCAAGCGGCAACCTCCCCCAGTTTCTCTTGAAGCCAATACAGAAGTGACTTAAACTGCAATTCACTGACTGGCCACTAGGGACAGGCTCCAGAAGGGAGCAGAATCTCATTGAGCCCCATGTTAAAATGGCCAAAATGTTTACAGCCTGGTACAAATTGTGGTTTTGGTCTATATTAATTTTGCCCTTCATGACAACTGTGAGGGGGGTGAATTATTTTTATATCTCTTTCGTTTACATTATATAAAGCCTTAAAGTTCTGCATAATTAAGGGCGTGTCCACTTTGAATGACAGGTGGATAGCCATTTGTCTGCTGTCTGTTAGTCATCGCGTCACCTCAGCACAACCCACGTCCCGCCTCTTTGCCCATTTTCTGTTATCCAAGAGTGACACGCGATGACGCGCTGCCAAGATGGCAACGGCCAGCTTGTTTCTACTTTACGCTTCAAAACTACTCTTCAGAAGCCTATGGGTGACGTCACGGACACTACGTCGGCCCATATTTTTTTACAGTCTATGGTAGAATCTTATATCAGCTATTTATTAGTCAGTGCATTCCTGTTTTGTTTTTTAAAGTATTGAATTAAATAGCACTATAGGCTATTCAACATCTCGATTCATCTGCCTTTTTTTATCTTTTTTTTTCAAAGCTTGATGCAATGAATTCCGGGATTGCCATCTCTTTGAATAATACATACAATGCTGGCCAAAAGAAGGTTTCTTAGAAGTCAACAATAGTCTTTGCATGTTTATGATGCTATCTACATTGGTTTTGATTTTGTCCAACCAGAATTGATTTGATCGTGGATTGCTATTGCTGTGATCTAATGTGAGTGACAGTTTCCCCCTTGCACCATACACATCATCAGTTTTATATGTTACCTTGTTTACACCTGGTATTGCGATCCAAACGCATCTTAAGTAGATGAGGGAGACACATTCCCCTTTAAACCTGGTGTTTGAAAAAAAAAAGTAAAATAAAATTTTCAAAAAAAAAAAAAACCTGGTGTTTGTTACACTTTCAACCACTGATTTCCTGATTTTTTCGAGGGGAGGGTCTATGGTCGGGTAAATGTACGTGTATGTTTTCAGATCTTTCGATCAAATGGATGAAAAGAGCTTGCGCAGTTTATAAATATGACCAGAGACGACAGAGAAACACGAAGAGCAGCAGCTTATGTTTCTGCTCTGGGAGCCGCAAGACCATGGCGAACGCTGTGAGTGTGTGTTAGAAATCAGGAATGGTGAGAGAACAATGGTTTTGGATCACAAGTGGACGACTCTGAATACAGATGTAAACAGGGTCTAAAATATTTTGAGATTGTCCACTTTCAACCACTTCCAGAGGTAGTCGAAAACGCATTTGAGTGGATTGGCTTTCATAGTATAGACGGTCATGTGGTCGAATGTGTTCAAACAGCCGCAAAAGACCGTCTACTGTCATCATGGGAAGCCTGCTAGCCAGACGTGATACTTTGTTGGCTAGAGACCCAGGTTTGAAGACGAAAAACATACCAAGCACAATGTTCTCACACCATTCCTGATTTCTAATTTCCCGCTTTCGGTGTGGTCTCGCTTGCCTGGCTCCGCCCTCCTAAGTACTTCCACTCAATTTTCATTTTCCTTCAGTACTCCGTCTGGGATTGCGGTATATTCTCTGGTTTTCTCCGGTCAAATTTCAACCGATCCAATCAGCGAACAGAGGGAGTGGCTGAGAACGATGACGTTGATGTTGTGCGCTAGTTTGAGATGACATGCGTCACGACCAAACGTTAGCGATTGGTTATGGCAGATACAGAGTGGCTCTGGGCAGATGCAATGGTTTTAAACTTCAACAGAGTATCCGCCTTCAAGAAAGTTAATGCTTGTCAATGGAGAGTGGCCAGACTCTCTGTACAAATGAAATGTACGAGAGTCTGGTAGGACCAGGCTATGGTCTCGCGGCTGTCAAAGTAGAAATGAACGATGTATGTTTTTTCATTCTTCTCCGGGCACAAGCTTATTTTGTCCATTAGATCGAAAGATCTGAAAAAAGCCATACAGTTACCCGCCAGAAATCAGGACAGAAGTGCTTGAAAGTGGACAAAAGAGATGGATTAAAACACCAGGTGTAAACGGATAGGCCCTGTTTATAGCTCTGTGCTATTGTGTCTCCGGACTGGAGCAGACTGTATGCGCTGCGGAGGTTTGCGTGACATTAACGTGAAACCAGACTTCATTCGGCCCAATGGAAAGCGTATTTACACCATCTGAATTGTTCCCTATCCCCTATATACACTCTTAAAAATAAATTGTTTGGCGGGGTGTATGGTTCCATAAATAACCTTTAATATCCAAAGAACCTTTTCTTTGCACAAAAGGTTCTTTATAGCGCAGAAAGCCATATTCAGACGTTGGTGTCAAAGGACGGAGAGAGGACCCGAACGCAAAGGTGCAGAACAGAAATGTTTATTCAGTCACAAAAGGAACTTAGGCAGATTGCCGATCACAGGAAATGGTGATGCAGATCTGGAGCATGACTCAGGCAACAAACAATGACAGTCCTTAGAAACAGGCCGATGTCTGTGCTCGCAACGGGAAGGCAGTGGCGAGCGAAACAGCCAGTCAACGCACTCAGCACCACAGACAGCGTCCAGCCGGTTACTCACGTACAGCAGGAAACTGGACAGAAAACAGGTGAGACCAACAAGACAACACGGAACCCGAGACGTGAAAAACGGGGTGGACACGGGCAAAGAGTGAGATAACCAAAGGCGCACAGCCACCAGACTGAGGACCTTAACAACGGTAAAGGGTCCGATAAAACGAGGTGCCAATTTCCGAGAAGATGAAGGAAGAGGCAGATTACATGTGGAAAGCCACACCTTTTGTCCGCAAACGTACCTAATAGCTCACGAGCGGGGACGGTCGGCAGCACGGCAGGTGCGTTCTCTGGTTCGGCTAAGAGCTTTCGGCACCCTATTCCAGGTACGGCAACAGCGCAAGATAAAAGACTGGACCGAAGGGACAGCCGCGTCAGGTTCCTGAGAAGAGAACAGAGGCGGCTGATACCCCAGACAACAGAAAAACAGAGACAACCCGGTAGATGACGATGGTAACGCATTGTGAGCATATTCTGCCCATGTGAGCTGCTCACTCCAAGACGACGGATTGCGGTTGGCCAGGCAGCGAAGTAATCGCCCGAGAATTTGGTTGGCCCGCTCGGCCTGGCCATTAGTCTGTGGATGAAATCCTGACGATAAGCTGACAGTAGCGCCAACCTGCCGGCAGAACTCCCTCCAAAAATGCAAGACCAATTGAGGTCCCCTATCGGAAACGACATTGGTAGGAAGCCCGTGAATGTTAAAGACATGGTCAAAGACCAGCCACGCAGTCTCCTTAGCAGAGGGAAGGTTAGGAAGGGGAATAAAGTGGACCGGCTTCGAGAAACGATCAACAACCGTAAGGATCGCCGTATTGCCATAGGACGGGGGAAGCCCCGTAACGAAATCCAGGGCAATATGGGACCAAGGACGAGAGGGAATCGCGAGGGGTTGGAGCAGACCCGCGGGAGGAGAATTACCGGACTTAGTCTGGGCCCAGACAGGACAGGCAGCCACGAATTGACGAACCTCGCGAGTCATAGACGGCCACTGCAATCTGACTGAAATTACGGATAAACCGTCGATAAAAATGAGCAAATCCCAGGAAACGATGAAGAGCCGTACGGGAATCGGGAACGGGCCAATCGATGACTGCCTGTGACTTAGCGGAATCCATACTAATACTAATATCCATACTGAGTATATCGTCTAAGTACACAAAGACGAAGACATTTAGCATATCTCTCAAAACGTCATTTTACAAGCGCCTGAAAAACTGCGGGAGCGTTTACCAGCCCGAAAGGAAGAACGCGGTATTCATAGTGGCCTAGAGGGGTATTGAACGCAGTCTTCCACTCATCTCCTTCCTTAATGCGTACTAAATGATACGCATTGCGGAGGTCCAGTTTCGTGAAAACCCTCGCTCCCTGCAAGATCTCAAAGGCTGACGACATCAACGGTAACGGATACCGGTTCTTAATGGTTATGTCGTTCAGTCCTCGATAATCAATGCAGGGACGCAGCGAGCCGTCCTTCTTCTTCACGAAAAAGAACCCCGTCCCGGCAGGAGAGGAGGACTGGACAATAGTTCTGGCGGACAAGAACTCAGACAAATACTTCTCTAGTGCTTCACGCTCGGGTGCAGATAGAGAATATAACCTCCCGCGAGGTGGGGTCGTACCAGGGCGAAGATCGATGCTACAATCGTATGGTCGATGGGGAGGGAGAGAGGTGGCCCGCGAAAGACACTACCCACTACCCACAGATCGTGGTACTCCTCAGGAACCCTAGAAAGATCAATAGACTCCTCCTGAAAAACAGAGATAGAAGAAACAGCGGGGATAGCAGATACAAGACACTTAACATGACACGAGCCCGTCCCGTGAGGAGAGAGACAACGAAGGCAACCTTGGAACGTTCCTCTGCATATGTGATAGACTGAAGAGAGTAAATCACCTCGCATTGCGTTAAGAAGGCACGACACTTAGAGGGCTCACCTGAGTAACAGGGGGGGATTATTGATTCGAGGCTCCGCGGAACTACGAGATGCGCCCGCAGACTGCTCCAGCCGAAGATGGTGAAGCTGGTTCGTGAGTTCGGTTACTTGGACTGCCAGACTCTCTACAGCATGCTTGGTGACAGAAAGCTCCTCCTCATGCTTGCCCAGCAGAGCTCCTTGCATCTCAACAGCTGTGCGGAATGGCGTCTCCTTTGCCGGGTCCATTGTGGCCAGATTATTCTTTCAAAGGACGGAGAGAGGACCCGAACGCAAAGGTGCAGAACAGAAATGTTTATTCAGTCACAAAAGGAACTTAGGCAGATTGCCGACCAACAAGATAACACAGGTCGATCTGAACAGACTTGACAGGGCAAACGAGAGACGTGAACTAGAGCGAAAAGCATACAATAATAATCTGGCAAAGAAGCGAAAAACAGGGATGCACTAAATAGCCAGAAAGATCAAAGAAAAGAGGAACAGGTGCGTCTCAATCAGAGAGCGCGCTGATTGCGATAGCAAACAGGTGGGAAGGAGGAGAGAGCCAAACCCAACTCATGACAGTTGGTGGCTTTACTTTTCTTCAGTGGAAGGTAGTGAAGACGTGTCGTCCATATTTTTTTTACGGTCTATGATCCATATATAGGTGGAAGTCCTGATTTTTTCGAGGGGAGGGTCAATGGGCAGGTTAAAGAGTTACTTCAGCGATTTAGCATTAAGCTTTATGCTAAAATCCCGGTAGTATATTCAATGTATATTCAATGGGACTTTCCCCCCTCATATCCCCCTGAGACGAGAGAATAATGCATTTCATTTCTGGAAAAAATCCTCTGATGACGCAAATATCGTCATTTTGCGTCATCTGAGGATTTTTTGGCCAGAGGCTAGAGACTACAGGAGCTAGTTCCGCATGTTATCGACCCGCCCACAGGGGTGGGATCTCACTCACATCTCTCAGAATGTAAATGCGCACGGCCGCTCGGCTCGGGCATTAATAAGGGAGTGGTGCAGAGCAAAGTGAGTGTTTCGACTTTTCAATTCATTCTTATGAAAGTTTAGCTTCCATAGGCATGATCTGAAAACGTGCCAGACTGAACTACCCCTTTAGTGTATGGACTTTTTCAGATCTTTCGACAAAATAAGCGCATGCAATTTACATGAACGCGAAAGGAGACAAAGAAAACATACGGAGCAGGAGCACCTTTCGTTTCTGCTCTGATAGCAAGAAAGGCTAAGGTGTACTGTGAGGGTGTGTTAAAAATCAGGATTGGTGAGAGAACATTATGCTTGGAAGGTTTGGTCAATAGGCAGAGGAGGCGGTCGTTTGTGACTGTTCGAATACATGCAATCACATGAGCGTCTACGAAAGCAATCCGGTCAAATGCGTTTTCGATTACCTCTGGAAGCGGTCAAAAGTGGACAAGCTCAAAATTTTAACCTCATGTTTAATGAGATTCATCCTTACATCTACTATATAGTACAATATATCGTTAGTGCAGAGATTCTTCACGTGAATAAACACATAGATTCGCAATATCTGATTGTGTGTACCCTAATGGTCTAGTGGTAGAACTTTTGTTGAGTGTGTCAGAGGTTCTGGGTTCTAATTCGTCCATGTATACGCCTGTATTTAGCGTCGTCCACTTGTGATCCGATCAACCAAAACGCATCTTAATAACAGGTGTAATCAGGATCAAAGAAGAGATGTCACTGCAAGAGGGAGGATAAGTTATTTTGATTAAAGTTTAGGCACATGAATTAAAAAAAAGTATGTGCACAAATAAATAATTTATAGTAAATACTGCAATATTCAATAAAAAAATAAGAATCAAAAGCATCGATTTTGATTTCATGATGACTTTAGAATTTCAATATTTC
This sequence comes from Romanogobio albipinnatus, assembly GCA_023566225.1. Classification (NCBI taxonomy): domain Eukaryota; kingdom Metazoa; phylum Chordata; class Actinopteri; order Cypriniformes; family Gobionidae; genus Romanogobio; species Romanogobio albipinnatus. Next base: position 43,147,179 of record CM042249.1, read on the forward strand.
AGGAATGAATCTCACCAACTTACCCAAAAGATCTATATTTTAAAGTGTGATGTTTTAATCGGGCCAGTGCAAAATCTTTGGGTGTTTGGAGGTGGGCCCCACACTCCTGTCCCCCTGGAGAGCTGGGTGAGTGCTTTAAATGGTCTGGCCCACTTCAAAATCCCTTTGAACTGCCTGAAGTCTGGCTCTCTCTGATACTGCCGGGGTTTTGAAGTTTTGATTTATAACTGATTAATCTTTAGGATTTTGCAAGAAATACTGAAAATGACACACATATACATGAAAGCGCACACACACACACGGACCAGCTTTCTCTTCCTCTGTGTTACTGACTCTTACTCACTCTCTCGTTCTCTTTTGCTGGTTCGTTTTTTCCCCGACCATGCAGAATTTCTATTCTTTGTGTTCTTCTTAATAATTCATTCACCATATTTGCTGGATGCTTCTGTCTCTGTCGAGCATGCATTCACGCACAAACCTACAAACGTATCTTTAATTAAGATAATTGAATTGTCAGGTTTTATCAATTATTCATAGCTGGTTAAAGGTGGCTCACAAATGCGGCCCATTAGTCCATATTTAATTCGCATTTGTAAGCGTATTAAATGCAATATCGTTCCAGTTCAGTGGTTATGAGGAGAAGACCTCTGTAGCTCAGGGCAAACTACTGCATAACACAACACTGACAGAGAGAGAGAAAAAGACAGAAAGGAGAAAGATGTGATAGTGGTCTGTTGATAGTGATCCAAATTTTAACAGCAGATGACAAACAGTTGTCCATCTGCCCATATAAAACTGGATTCTCTCCAGGGACGGAGAGAGAGAAAGAGAGAGAGAGAGAGAGAGAGAGAGAGAGGCTATATGAAAATAGTATGATGTCACTATTTTAGCACATTTAGTGTTGTTCTTCATCTTTAGTTGACTAAATCACTTTAATAAATTACTGTTGATTTGACAAAATCAATTAAACTTACCTTTTTAATTTATTCTCTTTAAGAGCATGTGTTAGTTTACATTACACTGTTCTATTTTATTATTTTTTTTATATATTCTATATTTTTATTATTTAATTATCCATCCATTTATCCATTTTCCAAACCATATATATTGTTGCTATATTATTATTTTAATTAAAATTCCCTCTTTTATTGTTTTTGTATTATTCTTTATTATGCACTACCAGTATTTCATCTTGACAGATTTTCTGGAGGTGGTGGTCTAGTAGGTTAAACCACTGAACTGATATGCAGAAGGTTGCTGGTTCGATCCCAGCAGCTGCCACCAGTGTGTCCTTGAACAAGGCACTTTACTCCACGTTGCTCCAGGGGGATTGTCCCTGTAATACGGGTACTGTAAGTCGCTTTGGATAAAAGCGTCTGCCAAATGCATAAATGTAAATGTTCTGTAAGGCACTTTTGAAACTATATTATACTGTATTTTGAAAAACTAAACAAACTTGAGGTGTTAAGGCTATTTATTCATTTGCACTAGTTATCTGACTTTATTTTACATTGAATTTACATTTTTCATTGGCAATACAAATGTATTTTTTCATAGCAATAGATCACAAACAAAAAAAAGAGAAAATAACAGAAAGAGGAAGAAACAGAAAAAAATAAGATTGAGGGAAAAAAAAATCACTCATAAATCTACAGCTGTCATGTGAATTGTCTTTTTAACCAATCAACACGTCACTTTTACCCGGAGTTAGCTTGACCTCCCAGTGCGTGATGTCATGGCTGCGGCAGGTCATAGGGTCACTATGATATCTCGTCCAATGGGAGTTTAGCACATGACACATGTACATGATCTCATCCATACAACAATTCCATATGGAACTGTTATTTCTGCATCTGTGTCCATTACAGCAGTCTGTGTGGCCTCAGAGAGACACTAGAGATGTGACCAGAGATGGGGTGTAAGGTTCAAACGTGTGTGTGTGCGCGCGCTGTCACACAGTCTGAAGCAGAGCATATGACAATAGATCTGTTAATGAGATGGTATGTGTGTGTCTCTCTCCTTAAAACAGTTAAAGCTGATTGAGGGGCAGGGTCCCGGGAGAGCTGAGGGGGGTCTGATTTGACCCCAGGGGTCGTGTCTCCCCACTAGACCACATTTCATTTAATTTTTAGATAAAAGGCTGCCTCTCCTTTTTCTTTCTGACTTAGACACACATTCATTAAAGATCTGCCAAGCTTTGAAACGCTACTGAACATAGATCTATTAAAATGCTTTTTTATCTCCTTAAACAGACAGGACTCATTCCTGAAAACACGCACACCCTTAAATTAATATTCTGGGTTAAATACAAGTTTCTGAGGGATCATGTGACACCGAAGACTGGAGTAATGATGCTGAAAATTCAGCTTTAAAGCGGTGGTAAACCACGATTTCACTTTTCTAACTTTAGCTAGTGTGTAATGTTGCTGTTTGAGCATAAACAACATCTGCAAAGTTACAACGTTCAAAGTTTAAAGCAAAGGGAGATATTTGCTTTTAAAGAAATCAATTTCTAAGGACTACAGCAAACGGCCGGTAGGGACTACTACACATTCCTCCAGGGTTGCTGACATCACCAGCCCCAATATTTACATAAACCCCTCATCTGAGAATATGAAATAAGGGGGGGCGAGGCCATTTTGTATCGCAGCAGGGAATAGTTGTTGTGGTAGGCTAGTTAGTAGGCTGGAGTGTTGTTGCCAATGCCGACGAAACGCTGTTATTTTCATCCGGATTGCAGGTCCACTTTGTTCAGCCTTCCTAGGGACGAGGGTGCGTTGCAGTGCGTTTAACATACAATGTTATATGCACGCGTGTATGAGACAGAGGGGAACACGGTCGCATTTGCAGCAGATATATGCTGCCCATCATAAATCAAAGCACGAGACAGACAGGGGTCGGAGGAGAAGACCGGAAAATGTGACATAATGGACAATATATGTCTGTATTTGCAATACACGAGCCGCGGTTCGGCTGCACGAGACAGGTGGCCGCGTGCGGCTCCCGCTGCACATTTCACGGAGGAAAGCTTCCACAATCTTCACGAGTTCAATGAAGGATTCGCACAACGGCTTGTCCTGAAAGATGGATTTAAAAACAGAAGCTGTTTACGGGCCACAACCTTTAAGTATGATTTATTTTTCGTCAATGTGTTTTCCTGTAATAGTTTGTGTTGTTAATTGTACGTTGTAGCAAGGAAGTAAACATGCAAATGGCCCTGCAAACCAGTTTGTTAAATGCTCATTCATACTTAACGTTATCTGACAAACACCTAACGTTACAAACTTTTTAAAATCTCAACAGCGAAATTGGCATTAGTGTAAATTATTCTTTGATTAGAGCTTTTATGTATTGTTTATCTACAGGCATGCTAAACATGGTTCTGTGTTTGATTTGGATACTATAGTAAAGCCAATGTTTAGTGTTCATTCTTGCGACAGATATTTGGCTATAATCGTTCTAAAAATACAAAAGTAACAGTGCCTGCCATTCAGTAGCGATCACTATAGATCCGCAGTCTTTACTCTTGAGGACTGAACAGGTTCTGCTCGATCATCTTCACTAAAATTGTCTGGGTCTGATTCGGGCTCAAATTGGTATGGTTTTATTGACGCTAGTAGCCTGAGGCTACCGGTAAAGGTAAGGGGCGTGACGTTTCCGACAAACGTGCACTAGGCGGATCACAACACACTGGGCCAGCTAACCAATCTGAGCCCATTGCGTATTTTTGAGGGACTGGCTTCATACAACCCGGAAACCATCAGACCGTTTTTTACAAGGAGGGACAGAGCAGTGTAGAATAAAGGTAAAATATATGAAAAATAATGTAATTTTTTTTAAACGAAGCATGAACACGTTACAGTGTACCCCACAAACACAATCAAGCCTTTGAAAGAATGTGTTTTACCACCCCTTTAAATAAAATAAAATAGATTTCAAATTATAGTAATATTTCATATTTTGTAAGAAAGTAACAATTATTTTATTTGGTGATCAATAATACACACATGTATTTACAGTAGGTGAGAGATTAGATAGTATATAGTGTGCCAGGCAGCACAAATTATTACGCATCACTCTACTTGATTCTGATTGGTCAATTGTGCCACTGACATACACATTCTTACCCAATATACAAGTGCTGGTCAAATAATTAGAATATCATCAAAACGTTTATTTATTTCACTAATTCCATTCAAAAAGTGAAACTTGCATACTATATTAATTCATTACACACAGACTGATATATTTTAAATGTTTATTTCTTTTAATTTTGATGATTATAACTGACAACTAAGGAAAATCCCAAATTCAGTATCTCAGGTTCAATATTGAAGACACCTGGTGCCACACTCTTATCAGCTAATTAACTCAAAACACCTGCAAAGGCCTTTAAATTGTCTCTCAGTCTAGTTCTGTGCACTGTAAAAAAAATTCAGGTCTCCAATTGAAACATTTTTAGCGACTGATCACATCTAATTTTTTAGTTGGCCAAATTGAATTTCTGTGAATTAAATTGCATCAATTCACAGAAATTCAATTTTGCCAACTGAAAAATTTAGATGTGAAATCTAATTTTCAATTGGAGACCTGAATGTTTTTTAAAGTTACACAATCATGGGGAAGACTGCTGACTTGACAGTTGTCCAAAAGACGACAATTTGACACCTTCCACAAGGAGGGCAAGACACAAAAGGTCATTGCAAAAGAGGCTGGCTGTTCACAGAGCTCTGTGTCCAAGCACATTAATAGAGAGGTGAAGGGAAGGAAAAGATGTGGTAGAAAAAAGTGTACAAGCAATAGGGATAACCGCACCCTGCAGAGGATTGTGAAACAAAACCCATTCAAAAATGTGGGGGAGATTCACAAAGAGTGGACTGCAGCTGGAGTCAGTGCTTCAAGAACCACTACGCACAGACGTATGCAAGACATGGGTTTCAGCTGTCGCATTCCTTGTGTCAAGCCACTCTTGAACAACAGACAGTGTCAGAAGCGTCTCGCCTGGGCTAAAGACAAAAAGGAAAAAAAGTGGTCCAAAGTTATGTTCTCTGATGAAAGTAAATTTTGCATTTCCTTTGGAAATCAGGGTCCAAGAGTCTGGAGGAAGAGAGGAGAGGTACACAATCCACGTTGCTTGAGGTCCAGTGTAAAGTTTCCACAGTCAGTGATGGTTTGGGGTGCCATGTCATCTGCTGGTGTTGGTCCACTGTGTTTTCTGAGGTCCAAGGTCAACGCAGCCGTATACCAGGAAGTTTTAGAGCACTTCATGCTTCCTGCTGCTGACCAACTTTATGGAGATGCAGATTTCATTTTCCAAAAGGACCTGGCACCAGCACACAGTGCCAAAGCAACCAGTACCTGGTTTAAGGACCATGCAAACACCGCCTGACCATAACCCCATAGAAAATCTATGGGGTATTGTGAAGAGGAAGATGCAATATGCCAGACCCAACAATGCAGAAGAGCTGAAGGCCACTATCAGAGCAAACTGGGCTCTCATAACACCTGAGCAGTGCCACAGACTGATCGACTCCATGCCACGCCACAATGCTGTAGTAATTCAGGCAAAAGGAGCCCCAACTAAGTGTTGAGTGCTGTACATGCTCATACTTTTCATGTTCATACTTTTCAGTTGGCCAAGATTTCTAAAAAGCCTTTCTTTGTATTGGATAATTTTCTGAGATACTGAATTTGGGATTTTCCTTAGTAGTCTTAGTTGTCAGTTATAATCATCAAAATGAAAAGAAATAAACATTTGAAATATATCAGTCTGTGTGTAATGAATGAATATAATATACAAGTTTCACTTTTTGAATGGAATTAGTGAAATAAATCAACTTTTTGATGATATTCTAAATATATGACCAGCACCTGTAGATAAGTATATGGACATGAAATATTGAGTTGATTTTAGTCTCTTACCAGTTTTCATGCTCTGAGATCCTGGTTATCTATCAAGAGTTTTATGCTTAAAATAAATACAGTATATATCTGAATAAATAGACAGTATGTATACGCTGCCATTGCCCAATCAGGTATTCCACAGAGCAGTACATTTCCTAAGACAACACAGAACACAGAAACTACATTGCGTGTTAAGAACACAAAGACACAAGAAAAACAGCTCACATTAAAGACAGCATAACCCCAAAATGTCACAACACAGAATGATCACGCAATGCAACACGATGACATATATCAAACCGCACCATAAAGCAATACAATGCAGAAGAGGCTGCCAGATGAGATGATTCTTGACTGCACTACAGCTACAGGAAACCAAACCCACTTTGAAAGCTACAAATGTAATGAGATCTGATTATTGTGATGCACTTCCTGGGGTCGTATATACATGGAAAACTCAATCTACTTGTTTTCAAATGTTGAGAATCAATTTTTCACACTTGGCAGAAACGATTGGAAGCGTTTAGCGTTTGGAAAAGTGGAAGACATCAGTGATGTACTGGAAGGGGAAGTTACTTTGTGGTGGGATGCCATTTAGTTACTCTCCTCTTTTTCTCTTTCCATCTAGCAATCTCTTCCCACCCTTTATCACACCCTTGTGCAACTCTTTCTCTCTCTCTCACACCCCTCCCCCCGCCGTCTCTCTCTTTCTGATCCATTTTTCATGCTTCAATCTATTTTCTCTCCTCCATTTGCAATGGTTTACTGTAACTTGTCCCCCTCCCTGTCCCATTCTGTGAGTGCATTACGATATTCTCTCTCTCTTTTGGTGTCCTTCCACTTTCTCCGTCTCACTCTGCCATATTATCTATTCCTCTCATCCCTGCTCACGTAGTCTTTTATCTCTCTCATGGGCCATCCATCTCTCCCTCCATCTCTCTCCTATTAAACACCACCCCTCAATTAATCTGCTCTCTATCCCTCTGTTTAAGGTTATAGTCCAATCTCTCTCTCTCTTTCCCTCTCTTGCTGTCCCTCTCTGCACTCTCTGCAGTAATTGCTTGTGTGATCCATGATACATGCACACTGTCCCTCAAAAAGCAGTTTTTGTTGACTAGATTGCAGCAGTGAGTCACAACACACAGACAAATACATGCACAAAGCAACACAAAAGTAACAGGAATGTTTAGACTTTTATTATGTTCCAATTTTTTCTTTAAAACTTTAAATGTAGCAAGGGTGAAGCAACTATTACAACCCATAACCCATAAATATTTTTTGGAAGCATGTACTATATATATATATATATATATATATATATATATATATATATATATATATATATATATATATATATATATATATATATATATATATATATATATATATATATACAGTGATGAAAATAAGTATTTGAACACCCTGCTATTTTGCAAGTTCTCCCACTTGGAAATCATGGAGGGGTCTGAAATTGTCATCGTAGTTGCATGTCCACTGTGAGAGACATAATCTAAAAAAAAAAATCCAGAAATCACAATATATGATTTTTTAACTATTTATTTGTATGATACAGCTGCAAATAAGTATATGAACACCTGTCTATCAGCTAGAATTCTGACAGTCAAAGACCTGTTAGTCTGCCTTTATGAAAGCTTGGTGAAAAAAGGTCCACTGTTGACCTGAAAAAAGCTGGGACCACCGTTTCCAAGGTTACTGTTGGTAATACACTAAGACGTCATGGTTTGAAATCATGCATGGCACGGAAGGTTCCCCTGCTTAAACCAGCACATGTCAAGGCCCGTCTTAAGTTTGCCAATGACCATTTGGATGATCCAGAGGAGTCATGGGAAAAAGTCATGTGGTCAGATGAGACCAAAATAGAACTTTTTGATCATAATTCCACTAAACGTGTTTGGAGGAAGAAGAATGATGAGTACCATCCCAAGAACACCATCCCTACTGTGAAGCATGGGGGTGGTAGCATCATGCTTTGGGGGTGTTTTTCTGCACATGGGACAGGGCGACTGCACTGTATTAAGGAGAGGATGACCGGGGCCATGTATTGCAAGATTTTGGGGAACAACCTCCTTCCCTCAGTTAGAGCATTGAAGATGGGTCAAGGCTGGGTCTTCCAACATGACAATGACCCGAAGCACACAGCCAGGATAACCAAGGAGTGGCTCTGTAAGAAGCATATCAAGGTTCTGGCGTGGCCTAGCCAGTCTCCAGACCTAAACCCAATAGAGAATCTTTGGAGGGAGCTCAAACTCTGTGTTTCTCAGCGACAGGCCAGAAACCTGACTGATCTAGAGAAGATCTGTGTGGAGGAGTGGGCCAAAATCCCTCCTGCAGTGTGTGCAAACCTGGTGAAAAACTACAGGAAACGTTTGCTGTCATTGCAAACAAAGGCTACTGTACCAAATATTAACATTGATTTTCTCAGGTGTTCAAATACTTATTTGCAGCTGTATCATACAAATAAATAGTTAAAAAATCATACATTGTGATTTCTGGATTTTTTTTTTAGATTATGTCTCTCACAGTGGACATGCACCTACGATGACAATTTCAGACCCCTCCATGATTTCTAAATGGGAGAACTTGCAAAATAGCAGGGTGTTCAAATACTTATTTTCCTCACTGTATATACCAATCAGGCATTACATTATGACCAGTGAAGTGAATAACACTGATTATCTCTTCATCACGGCACCTGTTAGTGATGGGATATATTAGGCAGCAAGTAAACATTTTGTCCTCAAAGTTGATGTGTTAGAAGCAGGAAAAATGGGCAAGTATAAGGATTTGAGCGAGTTTGACAAGGGACAAATTGTGATGGCTAGACGACTGGGTCAGAGCATCTCCAAAACTGCAGCTCTTGTGTGGGGTACTCTTGTATCTATCAAAAGTGTTCCAAGGAGGCAACAGTGGGGAACCGGTGACAGGGTCATGGGCGGCCAAGGCTCATTGATGCACGTGGGGAGCAAAGGCTGGCTTGTGTGGTCCGATCAAACAGACAAGCTCCTGTAGCTCAAATTGCTCAAGAAGTTAATGCTGGTTCTGATAAGAAGGTTTCAGAATACACAGTGCATCGCAGTTTGTTGCGTATTTGGCTGCATAGCCGTAGACCAGTCAGGGTGCCCATGCTGACCCTTGTCCACCGCCGAAAGTGCCAACAATAGGCATGTGAGCATCAGAACTGGACAATGGAGCAATGGAAGAAGGTGGCCTGGTCTGATGAATCACGTTTTCCTTTATATATCATGGTTGGCCGGGTGCGTGTGTGCCACTTACCTGGGGAACACATGGCACCAGGATGCACTATGGGTAGAAGGCAAGCCGGCGGAGGTACTTTGGGCAACGTTCTCTTAAGCACTGTTGCAGACCTTTCATGGAAACGGTATTTCCTGGTGGCTGTGGCCTCTTTCAGCAGATAATGCGCCCTGCCACAAAGCAAAAATGGTTCAGGAATGGTTCAGGAATGGAATGGTTTGAGGAGCACAACAAAGAGTTTGAGGTGTTGACTTGGCCTCCAAATTCCCCAAATCTCAATCCAATCGAGCATCTGTGGGATGTGCTGAGCAAACAAGTCCGATTGCAACTTACAGGACTTAAATGATCTGCTGCTAACACCTTGGTGCCAGATACCACAGCACACCTTCAGGGGTCTAGTGGAGTCCATGCCTCAATGGGTCAGGGTTGTTTTGGCAGCAAAAGGTGGTCATAATCTTATGCCTGATCAGTGTATGTATACATATACTTGCAAAAATATATGTCATAATGGTTAATATTATTAATAATAATAAATGTAATAATAAATGAATGTTATGTCACCTAATTAATTAATATTCATTAGTCAAGCTGATAAGGTTTATAATGTTTCACCATTTTTCATATTGCTCCTACGTCCCTCCATTTAACATAAATAAGTACATTTGAATAATACTGTATAAAGGATTTATAATCATTTTTATAGAAAAAAAACGTCAAACAATTACAGATTTTGATAATCAGTAACGGACTGGATCAGGATTCTGTTCCATCATCAGTATGATACAACAGAAAAAACATCTAAATGTAAAGGTTGTTGTCTGGAACAGGACACAGCTTTGGTGAGCCCATCTTCATGGCTGCGGTTGAAAGAGGAAGAACAGACTCATTGATGTGTGTGTGTGTAAGTGTTTGCACATGCTTACACATGAAAATCTAATATAGATTATATATTACAGATGAAACTAATATAGACTTACACATGAAATCCTGAAACCAGCGTTCTGACCGATTAACCAGACAGGATGTCCACTCCCTCAGGGTCACCTTCTTATTCTTGTTCTTGTCACATGACCTGCACACACACACATACTGTATTGTTGAATTCTACAAGTGGACTCTCTTTGCCGTTATCTCTATCGTTTTTGATTTCTCCATCCCTCTACGTCTCTCTCTGCAGCTATCAGCCGTAAAGGACACCACTCACATTAGAACAGTAGGAAGGCAAGAAGCATTCACAGCTCTGAATGAGAGAGAGAGACAGATCAAGTGGATGAGTGAGAGAAGAGAGAGATTGAAAGAGGATGAGAGCGAGGGGTGGGTGACATCCTAAAGGCATGTGTACTATAATTTAGAAGGATGCTGGGGAGGGTTTGCCGTAATAGTATGCAAATACAGAGAAGGTCAGACAGGAGAAAACATCACAAAATCACAGTGGCGAGGTGATTGTGTGTGTCTATAGGCACTGGTGTCATTTTCTTTGTGTGTGTTACTGGAAGAATCTTTGAGCGCAGTGCTCCAGTGGCATCCGCTTATAGTGAAGCTTTCTCAGATCTCTCCTGCTTAACTTCCCGTCCCTGTTACGATCCAACAGAACAAACCTCCTCTGAAAGAGAAAGGGAGAAAAGAAGAAAAAGATCAGAACTTCAGATCAGAATGATGCTTATTTCACAAATGAGCTGGAAAGAAGATCCCCTTTTTTATAGGCTGAGATTTTGTTTATTGGTGCTCGATTTGGTGTTTTATAAAAAATAAATGTATTCTCAATTAAATAAAGTATATCTCATCATATTACTGAAGCTAAATAATCAGTTAGCCTTCAATTAGCAAGCATAGAACAAAGCTCATTGGTTCTTGCAGAAGCTCAAACGTGCTGCGTAACATGGGAATGAATCTCATTGGTTCTTGCAGAAGCTCAAACGTGCTGTATAACACGAGAATGAACCTCATTGGTTCTTGTGGAAGTTCAAACATTCTACGTAACACAAGAATGAACCTCATTGGTTCTTGCAGAAGCTCAAACGTGCTGTATAACACGAGAATGAACCTCATTGGTTCTTGTGGAAGTTCAAACATTCTACGTAACACAAGAATGAACCTCATTGGTTCTTATGGAAGCTCAAACGTGCTGCGTAACACAAGAATGAACCTCATTGTTTCTTGCAGAAGCTCAAACGTGTTGCGTAACACGAGAATGAACCTCATTGGTTCTTGCGGAAGCTCAAACGTGCTGTGTAACACGAGAATGAACCTCATTGGTTCTTGCAGAAGCTCAAACGTGCTGTGTAACACGAGAATGAACCTCATTGGTTCTTGCAGAAGCTCAAACGTGCTGCGTAACACAAGAATGAACCTCATTGGTTCTTGCGGAAGCTCAAACGTGCTGTGTAACACGAGAATGAACCTCATTGGTTCTTGCGGAAGCTCAAACGTGCTGCGTAACACAAGAATGAACCTCATTGGTTCTTGCGGAAGCTCAAACGTGCTGTGTAACACGAGAATGAACCTCATTGGTTCTTGCAGAAGCTCAAACGTGCTGCGTAACACAAGAATGAACCTCATTGGTTCTTGCGGAAGCTCAAACGTGCTGTGTAACACGAGAATGAACCTCATTGGTTCTTGCAGAAGCTCAAACGTGCTGCGTAACACAAGAATGAACCTCATTGGTTCTTGCGGAAGCTCAAACGTGCTGCGTAACACAAGAATGAACCTCATTGGTTCTTGCGGAAGCTCAAACGTGCTGTGTAACACGAGAATGAACCTCATTGGTTCTTGCGGAAGCTCAAACGTGCTGCGTAACACAAGAATGAACCTCATTGGTTCTTGCAGAAGCTCAAACGTGCTGCGTAACACAAGAATGAACCTCATTGGTTCTTGCGGAAGCTCAAACGTGCTGCGTAACACGAGAATGAACCTCATTGGTTCTTGCGGAAGCTCAAACGTGCTGCGTAACACAAGAATGAACCTCATTGGTTCTTGCGGAAGCTCAAACGTGCTGCGTAACACAAGAATGAACCTCATTGGTTCTTGCGGAAGCTCAAACGTGCTGCGTAACACAAGAATGAACCTCATTGGTTCTTGCGGAAGCTCAAACGTGCTGCGTAACACAAGAATGAACCTCACTGGTTCTTGCGGAAGCTCAAACGTGCTGCGTAACATGAGAATGAACCTCATTGGTTCTTGCGGAAGCTCAAACGTGCTGCGTAACATGAGAATGAACCTCATTGGTTCTTGCAGAAGCTCAAACGTGCTGCGTAACACAGGAATGAACCTCATTGGTTCTTGCGGAAGCTCAAACGTGCTGTGTAACACAAGAATGAACCTCATTGGTTCTTGCGGAAGCTCAAACGTGCTGCGTAACACAAGAATGAACCTCATTGGTTCTTGCGGAAGCTCAAACGTGCTGTATAACACGAGAATGAACCTCATTGGTTCTTGCGGAAGCTCAAACGTGCTGCGTAACATGAGAATGAACCTCATTGGTTCTTGCAGAAGCTCAAACGTGCTGCGTAACACAAGAATGAACCTCATTGGTTCTTGCGGAAGCTCAAACGTGCTGTGTAACACAAGAATGAACCTCATTGGTTCTTGCGGAAGCTCAAACGTGCTGCGTAACACAAGAATGAACCTCACTGGTTCTTGCGGAAGCTCAAACGTGCTGTGTAACACAAGAATGAACCTCATTGGTTCTTGCGGAAGCTCAAACGTGCTGTGTAACACAAGAATGAACCTCATTGGTTCTTGCGGAAGCTCAAACGTGCTGTGTAACACAAGAATGAACCTCATTGGTTCTTGCGGAAGCTCAAACGTGCTGCGTAACACAAGAATGAACCTCATTGGTTCTTGCGGAAGCTCAAACGTGCTGCGTAACACAAGAATTAACCTCATTGGTTCTTGTGGAAGCTCAAACGTGCTGCGTAATACAAGAATGAACCTCATTGGTTCTTGTGGAAGCTCAAACGTGCTGCGTAACACAAGAATGAACCTCATTGGTTCTTGTAGAAGCTCAAACGTGCTGCGTAACACAAGAATGAACCTCATTGGTTCTTGCTGAAGCTCAAACGTGTGGGTATTTGGACAGGCCTTTAATTTCTTTTTCGATAATCTGTTACACTGGGCTCAACGTCACAATATTAAAGAAAAAATCTGTATCTATTTATATTTCATTGCGACTTTAATAGTTGTTTACTAAACAGCATTTGGTGTTTTCCATTTGAGGGGGTTTAAAATCCCATGGTGTGTTGCTGTTAGATTTAGCACGATAAGAGACTCTCTTTCCACTGAAACTTCGAATTGATCTAGATCATAAAAACTGTCGTATTGAGTTTCTTAACGAAAGCCCTGTCAGAAAGCTTTCGTTAAGAACTCAATACAACAGTTTTTATGTTTTATAGGGTTCCCATTGAATCACTTAAAGATCAATGCGCAAATACCAATGAGCAAATTGTCTATTTGTTGGAGTTCTTTCTATCCCAATATCAGTGCTTTATGTTATATCTGAAGACCTGCATCTACATGAACCAAGAGTTATTTTTGACTCTTGACACTTTTCAGACATACACACAACATTTACCACAATACTAGTGCATGTTGTAGTATTTGAGTAGTGCGTGTGTGATGAAGCTGTATGAAAAGCAAGCAGCATGTGTGCAGTGTGTATCTCGTCTAGGTGGCATGTGTGTAACCTGTGCGAGCTGGGTTCGCTGTGTGTGTGTGAGGCATCTTTGCGAGGGTGCCGGTGGTGTGTATCTCTCTCCCATTCTGCTGAGGAGTAAGAACCAGTCCAGCAGACGGTACGGGAACTGACCGAACTCTTCCAGAGAACACTCTTCCTCGCTCACTGACAGAGAAACCACAACACACAATTCACGAATGTGCATTTAAGGAAACTGAAATGAAAGCTGTTTTTGCGTGTGCCTTTCTACCCAGACAGGCTCCACTATGTGCCTTGCCAATGCGCCGTTTTTTGCGGCAGGCCTCCTTGTGAAGCAGACACTCGTTGCTGTACGTCTTCCCCAAAACGCTGCACACTGGTGCCCCCTGCCTGTAGTAAACAACACACACATGGACAGCAGGTAACAATGCTAAACGCAAATAATGAAATAACAATTGTGCATACAGAGCTACAAACAAGAGATTGTAAATGGAATGAGAAAATGCTCTTCGTATCTTTTGTTGTGTTCATCACAGATTCACGTCACTTCAAACTGCAGTTTTTTGGCATAGATTATCTGTCACTTAGAATAGATGAAGCAGCCAATTGTTGTGTCTGTCTTTGTTGTTTTCTACATTAATTTGGAGATTAACTGTGAAATTATTACATTATAAAATTACTCAAGTGTTTTTAATCGTGATTACTTGATTAATAGTTGTTGTTTTTTTAAATGACAGCTTTTTCTTTTCTTTTCTTGCATGTGGCCTTTATCTGCATTAAAGACTAAGTGCACAGAACGAATATACCAGTAGTCAAATGTCTGGGCTGCTGGTTTGATTCCAAGGAGTCTGTGAGCCGTAAGGAGTGTCTTACGCCATCATTCTGTTCTTAATCATGACCTCTGGCTCACTGTGAGTAGCTTGGCATTGAAATCAGCTCAGGTGTCTTCGAAAATTGTTATTAATTTGACGGTGTGTGTCTTACTGTGGGCAGGTCTTTGGACAGACACATTTAGGGGCCAGAACTCCCCCCTCCTTTACTACTTGGCACCAGGAACCAACAGGACTGTGACATTTCAACAACTGACACAGTGATTCTGAAGAGGAATGAAAGGAAGGAAGAAAGAAAGAAAGAAAGAAAGAAAGAAAGAAAGAAAGAAAGAAAGAAAGAAAGAAAGAAAGAAAGAAAGAAAGAAAGAAAGAAAGAAAGAAAGGGGATACGACGAGAACAGAAAGAGAGACGGAGTTTAGCAAAAAGAGGAAGCACATTTTTATACTGAATAAATAATGTACAAAGCCACTCATAAAACAAGAGTGTCATTGAATATCTGTCTCACCTGGATCCACTCTGCCCAAATATGGCCTCAACTTTTCTTCAGCCTGCCTCTGCTTACGCTGGGCTCTTCCACCCTTATACACCCAAACACACACAGATAAGGTCATTCACATGGGACGCGTTCTTCTATTCGTCTGTGATATTGTTACATTTCTTGTGTATGTGAAAATGAAAGGACACTTTGGATAGCTACACTAACTATTCTAAAATTTTGAAAGAAGTCTCTTATGCTCACCACTGCATGTGTTTGATCAAAAATACAGTGATATTGTGAAAACTATTTTAAATAACTGTTTTCTATTTGACTAAATTTTAAAATGTAATTTATTCCTGATGCAAAGCTGAATTTTCAGCATCATTACTCCAGTCTTCAGTGTCACATGATCCTTCAGAAATCATACTAATACACTCTAAAAAAAAAAAAGGTTCTATATGGCACCAAAAAAGGTTATTGGCTCGTAATCATAGGGGAACCTTTTTTAGTGCTATATAGCACCAATTTTGGTGCTTCAGTGGTTCTTCAGCGGTTCTTCAGAGGTTCTTCACTGGTTCTTTGACTAATATAGCACCTCTGAAGAACCGCTGAAGAACCACTGAAGCACCAAAATTGGTGCTATATAGCACTAAAAAAGGTTCCCCTATGATTACGAGCCAAGAACCTTTTTTGGTGCCATATAGAACCTTTTTTTTTTTTTAGAGTGTATGCTGATTTGCTGCCCAAGAAACATTTATTATTAATACCAACGTTGAAAACAGTTGTGCTGCAGATTTTTGTGGAAACCACAAGAGTTAAAGTGAATAAAGTGTTTGCATTTGCAAGAGATGTGTGACGTTTTGCATCAGAAGTGCATGTTTTTTGTTTTTTTATAGCGTTTTGAGAATTGGAGCCATAGTTTTCAGAAATTGTGTGCAAGCAATTATAAAATACTGTAATGAATTATGACCCATAAGGACAATAATCCCCAGGGGGGTCCTGGACCACCCAATCATGGTCTTGTCATCAACCTCTTATTTTTTTATATGCTATCTATTACATTCACTGCCTTTGTAGTAAACAACAATAGGCTGTAATTTATTGTTCATTGTCTTAAGTGCATTTCTTGAACTTTGAGTTTCAAATACATGAGAGAATTACTGAGCATGTTTAGGACTTGATGGATGCGTGTCATATTGCAGCAGCATGTGTGCAGAAATACTCTTTAAAGAGAGAGAGAGAGAGATGTGGAGAAGAATGAGAGAGAAAGATTGGAACGTGCACATTTACAGCAGTCTGTTAACCATTACAGCACAGTAAGTGTGAAAGCTTTTAGATTTTTTACAGACTCTTTTGTTCAACTCTGTACATGTAGGCTATCTCTTTCATGCTTAACTCTTCAACCTTAAACTCTTTCAAAATTACCTCTTTTGTACTGATATCCTACAATAAACTGAATATAAACTTTCAGAATAAAACAAATCCCAGAAAAATTATACCTTTTGTTTGCTTGTTCCAGACAGTCTGTGGATTTTATTATTACGCTAGGTGACGACAATTGACTGTGTGTGATTGAATCGTGCTGTTGGTCTGAATATATTCATAATAACAGCACTTTTTCTTGCTTGTGTGATATTGCAGAGCAAATGCAGGACTACAGTGTCACTTAAAATTAAAAGAAAGGAATAAATTATTAATTTGACAATTCAAACATAAAGAAGTGACTTTTTAATTTGACTAATTTGACAACTGCTAGTTTAATTCATGTTTTAAAATGTTGTTAAATATCATGGTAAAATAAATGATTAAATCCAAAATCCACTAGGCCAGTGTTATATATTTTGTTGCGTTGAGTACTTACAATATCCCAAATGTTCCCAATTATTTGTAAATTGTGAGAAAATTGCTATTTTAACCAAGGAACCGGGACGTGTGAGGGAGTTGCCTGTCGATGGCGTCATATCTCCGTTCCCTCGGTTTCCGGTTTTATTTAGCAGAAACGCTTTGGGCCCTGTCCCAAATGGCACACTTCATGTGTACTTTAGGTCTTGTGGACTTACAATGGCCACTGCGTGCGCGTGTCCGTTAAGTCTATGAGACCGCAGGGTGTCCCATTTGTCATTTTAGGTCTCAGAAGGGTGCTCGCAAGCGCCCCCTTTGAGGTCGATATGGGCACTTCTGTCGAGCCCGCACTGGTGCGGGTTACGCAGCGGACTTCTTCCCGGCAGTCAAAGCGGCATTATGTTGTGCGGACTCAGAAGAAGACTGTGAGGGTTTAGGGTGCCATTTGGGACAGGGCCTTACTCGTACAGTGTACAACAAGTGTCATAGCAGCCACCGAGCGAACACACAGAGTAACGTCATAACATAATTTTCAACACACTCAGATGTGTCTAATATGATAAACAGAGCTGTGTTACCTCATACTCATGGCCAGAAAAGCGGAAATGGCGCCGGCGACTGTGGCATAATAAAAGTTGTGTTGCGCTCTTCTTATTAACAATCGCTTCTCCTTCTGCTTCATACTACAGTAACGTTAATAATCACATCCATGAACATGATTTCTGCCCGAGTCCTATCCCGATTCTTTTCCACCGGCTGTTTGGTGGAGACCACGGCTGCGTCCGAAAACCCAGGCAGTGACTCGTTGCCTCGCTGCCTTATCAGATAATGGCTTGTAAGGCAGCGTTTGTGCATGAAGGCACCTCACAAAACTAATTTTGGACAGACTTCTTAGGCAGTGTAACCGTTTAATGATCTACAGCAAAATAGAGAGAACTTTGGTAAGAACTAAACAAATATTTAATTACTAGTAATTTCTCGCTAGAAATGACATCAGAAGTAGAAAATGTTGGTAAAAAAATTTACATTTACACACAAACTGACCAGCAAACGCAACTTTCGGACGCCATCTTTATTTTTCCAGCTAAACTGTCACAGAGTGGAAAGCACAGGATTGTGGGATTTCAAAGGCAGCGAAGGATACAAATATGCTAACTTCAAAAAACAATCAGATTAAGGAGACAGAAAGTGAAGCTAACATTAGATTCGGATGTGCCTTGGTGCCTTCCTGCCTTGAAATGTGCCCTCTGAAGGCAGCATTTTCTAGGTTTCGTCTGACGCAGCCATCATGTCACAAGATTCTGCGCTCAAACTTGGCGTCATCAAACTACGCCTTTGTTTTGAATAGGCAACCTCTAGTGGACGGGAACGTTACATAGTGCAGCTTTGATAAATAGAAACTCAAAATATTTTGTTATCTGAACCACGTTAATTATTTAAAGGGTTAGTTCACCAAAAAATGACAATTCTGTCATTAATTACTCACCCTCATTTCGTTCCAAACCCGTAAGACCTCCGTTCATCTTCAGGACACAAATGAAGATATTTTTGATGAAATCCGAGAGCTCTCTGACCCCTCCATGAATTTAATTAACACTTTCAAGACCCAGAAAGGTAGGTAAGACATTAACTGCGTTTCCACCGCAGGAACTTTCCCCAGGAACTAGGAACTTTGGGGTGGTACTCTGTAGCTGTGTCTCATTTCATTTAATTTTGAAGGCTGCATCCTCTGGAGGACACATCCTGTGAAGGATGCGGTATACGGAGTGTCCTCAATCAGAATTAAACGAGACGTCCTCTGTAGGACACACAGGCAGGAAGTATCACGTTGCTATGCCAACACGTTCACAGTGGAGTTGCGCTTCTCACACGTTATATGAATGAAAATTATTTATAACTTGAAAATCACTATGAAATGTTTTGCCTTGACAGCAAAGTACTGTTCTAAACGTTTAAAAAAATAAAATATCACAACACTTGTAATCCTGTTTACCACAACTATCTATTTGAGGTATATACATCTTAAAAACAAAAACAAGCTTTAAACTACTTAAGTTTAAACACCACATCTTCGCTTGCATGTATATCTGCCGCCGGCGCCATTTTTTCAAATAATATTTAAAACACATGACGGTTGTTAATGGCGACGCAAAGAATTGTGGGTTATCTGCAGCAACGAAGGATACACCTCATGCACACTCCGAATTCCTGAAAAGAAGGGCGCATTTGAAGGTCGCATTCGGAGTGTCCTACTAACTTTTTTGAAATGAGACAGCCTTCAGATGCATGCAGCCTTCAAATGCGACCTCCGGAGGATGCAGCCTTCCGAAATGAGACACAGCTTGTGTGTTTCGACTGCAGGGACCGGGGTCTAAATAAAGTTCCGGGTAAAAATCTCCCCCTCCGAAAGTCCTTGCTTGCGAAGTAGTACTTTTTCAAAGTTCAGGAACTTTCGGGGGTGGGACTTGGGCGCTGAACATGCTGATTGGTTGAGCTCACGCAGCATTTTATTTCAACTGGCATTTTTAAAAGTCATTTGCGAGGATCGTTCTGCGTTCAGCAAATATCAGTCTTGCTCTTTCTGTCCGATGGCGCTCGTTCGTCTCGA
This sequence comes from Romanogobio albipinnatus, assembly GCA_023566225.1. Taxonomy (NCBI): domain Eukaryota; kingdom Metazoa; phylum Chordata; class Actinopteri; order Cypriniformes; family Gobionidae; genus Romanogobio; species Romanogobio albipinnatus. The sequence goes on from CM042249.1 coordinate 43,166,766, forward strand.
CATCTCACGGTCAATGTCCGTAATAGCTTACAATAACATACTTTGTCTTATTTTAAATCTAGCTTTACAAGCTTTCAGAGTACACTTTAGTATCAGTGCTCTATCTTTTCCGCAGTTTTGTTAATTACCTCTTTAGTAAACCAATACATAACCAGCAAAAGCAGCACAGCTTGAATCTCAGTCGCGCGCAGTCCCACGTCTCTGGACTAATTTGCCTAATCTTCACGGTTCTTTAGACCGCAGTGGAAATGCAGACAGTAGCAGGTCTGGGGGAAAAAAAGTACAAAAAGTTCCTGGTACAAATTGTTCCGGGTAATTTCGGTGGAAACGGGGCTATTGTTAAAATCGTCCATGTGACTCCAGTGGTTCAGCCTTAAAGGTCCCGTTCTTCGTGTTTTTTTTGAAGCTTTGATTGTGTTTACAGTGTGCAATATAACATGTGTTCATGTTTCGCGTGTAAAAAAACAGTATTTTTCACACAATTTACTTATCTGTATACCGCTGTTTTCACTGTCCTAAAAACGGCTGATGAGTTCCTTGTTCTATGAAGTCCCTCCTTCAGAAATACGTAACGAGTTCTGATTGTGCCAGCGGTTCCTATGTTGTGGTTTGACCGCAGCTTAGCGAACGTGGCACGGTTCCTGTGTTGTGATTCGACAGCAGCTTAGCGCACATAACTTGCACGGAAAGGTCACGCCTCTTAACGGGAGATGTATGCGCTTAATGATCTCTACAGCTTCCCTGGGAAAGCCAAACAAAGGTGATTTGACTCCGGGATGAAAATAACAGCTTCTCGACGACATGGCGACAAACACAGTCAAACGCAACAATTCCTTTTCTCCACGCGACACTTCCTCTTCTCCACGTGGGACAGCAACAAGACCACGCCCCCTTTTTTTGCGTATTCTTGTGGGCGGAGGTTAGTCTGTTCTACTGACGTCATTTATGAAGGAAGTACCAGGATGTAGTCCAAGCCGGCCGTTCGCTGTAGGCTTTGAAAGGGAACTTCTGTTAAATAAAATATCTCACTTGGCATTGAACTTTGAGCTTTATAATTTTACAGGTATTATTTATGCTCTAACAGCAACATTACACACTAACTAAAGTTTGAACAATGGGATCACGAAGAACGGGACCTTTAATGAAGCGTCGAGAATACTTTTTGTGCGCAAAAAACTAACAAAAATAATGACTTTATTCAACAATTTCTTCTCGTCTGTGTCAGTCTCCTACTCTGTTGACATTGGCAAGCTCCTGCGCCAGCAGCACACGCATGTGTCGTGGTGCTCACGTGAACAGCATCGGCCAATGGTAAGCTAGCGTTCTGGCGTAGCTCTGACGTTACTCAGAAGCGCTGCACTGTATTCATCACGTCAACAGTACATAGGAGTCTGACACAGACGTGAAGAAATAGGTGAATAAAGCCGTTATTTTTGTTTGTTTTTTTAGCACAAAAAGTATTCTCGACGCTTCATTAAGGCTGAACCACTGGAGTCACACGCATTTTAACAATGTTTTTACCTTTCTGGGTCTTGAAAGTATTAAATAGCTGTCTCTGTTGGGTCAAAGCTCTCGGATTTTATCAAAAATATCTTCATTTGTGTTCAGAAGATGAAAATTTTTTACACATTTAATATTTTTTAATAAATAGGCATTTTTATGTACATTTAAACATTTAATTTTTAAAATATGAGCATTAGCAACATGTTCTCACCATCAACTACACTGTAAAAAAATATGGTTGGTTTAACTTAAAAAAGTAAGTAACCTGGTAGCCTTGAAATTTTGAGTTCATTGAAATTAAAAAATTTAGTTAATACAATGAAGGAAATTGGTTTAATAAATAGAAACTCAAAATATTATTGTATCTGAACCACATTAAAAAAAAATTGTGATAAATCATGAAAATAGCACAATTTGGCATGTTTCACTGCATTACAAATAAAACAGGATTACGCAATATGCTTACAAAATCTTTTAATAATATTAGAATAAAGGATGATGTCGATTCTCAAATGTTCATTGTATTAACTTGAATTTCAATGAACTCAAAATTTTAAGGCAACCAGGTAACTTACTTTTTAAATATTTTTTTTTTTACAGTGTATAAACCACTCACCATGACGACACCAAGATGAAAGGCCATTGTCAAGAACAACAGATGACTCAGCAGGTGCATGGCTCACAGATGGACGTGTACGGATCTGAAACGTGTTCAACATGTGACTTTTAAAGTTCAAGATCTCAAAATCTCACCCAGAATGCACTCAGACGTATAAAGTTCGTTTCTCCAAACTAAAACTTCTCCGAATGAGTACAGGGGAATGAGGATTGTGTTTAAAAATTAATCATTCTCTCCCAAAGATTTGAATCTTCTTGATGACATCCTGAGAGACACACTTCATTTCATCAAGAAAACACAGAACTAATGAACACCGGACACAAGGCATACAGTAAAAACAATGTCCATGTGTAAAGATCTACACTATCCTATCAACCAGGTATGTACAAAAACATACAAAAGCGAGATCATACTTATAAATGCCGAGAGAACAGTCCTCAAAGCATTACTCCTGATCAAAGCTGAATCCGCTCTTCACTTTACATAACTCACAGTATTGTGTATAAGCCCCGGAGTGCTCATTAGAAGTGTGTGTGTAGAATGCAGTGGCCCCATCACTGGGAAGTCATTACTGTACGTTACGGCTCAGAGCAGATAGAGTTACGCTAACAGAGCAGTCATACTGACAGAATCGCCCTTTCATTCCTTTGCTATTTCTTTTAATTGGTGTTGAAATTCTTACCAGAGTCTCTCCTCTCTTATGATCTCTCTGTGCCTTTTTTAATCTCTTTGCCTCCTTCCTCTTCTCTCCTCTCTCCATATTCCCTCTCAGATTATCAAACAGACACATACCTTTCTTTTCCCTCTGCCCCTCCTTCAGACCCCCCCTCCCCATTTCTTCTCTCTTCATTTGATAATCTATTTCTACAGTCTCATCTTACCTGGCCCTCCACTCCTCCATTTCCTCTCCTGCTTTTTCTGGCTTCACCTGAGAAGTCCTTAATTAGCAATCCATTAACAGCATGGGTGCACACACACACACACACACACACACACACACACACACACACACACACACACACACACACACACACACACACACACACACACACACACACACACACACACACACACACACACACACACACACACACACACACACACACACACACACACACACACACACACACACACACACACACACACACACACACACACACACACACACACACACACACACTCACCTCCACTTACACATGGACTGTGAAAAACATCTAGACACTGTGCAAACCTGAATACTCTTTTCTCTCCTCCTACTCTGTACAGCGTTCTTCCATCTGTTTTCTTTTTTTTTTTTTGTCTGGGGAGTAATGCCAAGCTCAATGAGAACCAGAACTCTTACTCTCTCTTTATCTCTCTCTCTCTCTCTCTCTCTCTCTCTCTCTCTCTCTCTCTCTCTCTCTCTCTCTCTCTCTCTCTCTCTCTCTCTCTCTCTCTCTCTCTCTCTCTCTCTCTCTCTCTCTCTCTCTCTCTCTCTCTCTCTCTCTCTCACTCTCTCTCTCTCACACACACACACACACACACACACACATAAGCAGATGATGTTGAGGGCACTGGGCCGAATGGCATGATTCTAAAACTATGCTTCGAAATTCCAAAACAACGTTTTTTTTTTTTTTAAATGGTTGTGTCATAATGTCATAATCCACAAATCTTCACATTAAAACAAACAAAAGAGTCACAGAAAACTACATGATCGTTTTTTTTTGTGTGAGTAAAGCTTTCGCAGGTGCTGATATGTCTATTTCAAAGACTTTTGATTATAATCACTGGCAAATACATAAATAATGTCCTCTGAGGTGTCCTACAGCCTTAAGTATCTGACCTCTGTGCCCTTTCAACTCAACATGAATCACTTCGACAGGACAGTTTGTTTTCCATTCACCACTTTTGCTTTTGTTTTTGTCACATTTGTGGGAGGTCTCCCACATGTTGATTCATGTTATTCATTTAGTATAAACAGGAAACAAGTGCTCACATTATATACACACACACACACACACACACACACCCTAACCCTAACCCCACGCACGCACACACACACGCACACACACACGCACACACATGTCTGGTTTACTATCTTTGTGGGGACTCTCCATAGATTCTCCATAGGTTTTTAATATATACAAAGTGTAAATTCTCTCCCCTTACACTAACCCTAAACCTACCTATCACACAAAACCTTCTGCATTTTTACATAAAAAATAAAATACAAAACTCATTTTGTATGATTTATAAGCTTGTTTCCTCATGGGGACCTCAATTTAGGTTGAGTCAGTGCATTCAGGTTGAAGTCCCCACTGGGATAGAAAAACATGAACACACACACACACACACACACACACACACACACACATGCGCGCACACAGTGTGCAGTGGTGGGGACCTCAGCAAAGAAGCGCTGCAAGATTAGAGCACAAGCAGTTGTTTTATAGTGCCATCTGGTGTTCATTGTATAAAGTGTTAATAGAATTGTCACATTTATTTCCTCAAAGTTGATGTGTTATAAGCAGGAAAAATGGGCAAGCGTAAGGATTTGAGCGAGTTTGACAAGGGCCAAATTGTGATGGCTAGACGACTGGGTCAGAGCATCTCCAAAACTGCAGCTCTTGTGGGGTGTTCCCGGTCTGCAGTGGTCAGTAGGCCTATCTATCAAAAGTGCTCCAAGAAAGGAACAGTGGTGAACCGGCGACAGGGTCATGGGCGGCCAAGGCTCACTTGGGGAGCAAAGGCTGGCCCGTGTGGTCCGATCAAACAGACGAGCTACTGTAGCCCAGATTGCTCAAGAAGTTAATGCTGGTTCTGATAGAAAGGTTTCAGAATACACAGTGCATCGCAGTTTGTTGCGTATGGGGTTACACTGGACCACGGAGCAATGGAATAATGTGGCCTGGTCTGATGAATCACGTTTTCCTTTACATCTAATGGTTGGCCGGTTGCGTGTAAGCTGCTTACCTGGGGAACACATGGCACCAGGATGCACTATGGGAAGAAGGCAAGCCGGCGGAGGCAGTGATGCTTTGGGCAATGTTCTGCTGAAAAAAAAAAAAAAAAACATTTTTTATTATTATTAATAATTTATTTGATTACATTTTCTACTTCACACAAGGAATCTTTAAAAGTAGGTATTTCCTTAAGAAACCTTTGTGAAAATAAAATTTTGCCACAAGGATAAGAAAGTTAACAGTAAATTCTAACGATTTGTTTTGGTTTTCAAAAAGTCAAATAACATCCTGAATGCGTAAATTACAGTTCATATTAATAAAGACACGGTCCGTGTCTTCGAATTAAAATATTAATTTCTCTGGATTTAGAAGTTAATTGGAACTGTCGGGATAATGTAAATTTTTAATGCTGAAAAATTACATATTGTGCCTTTAAATTGATAGGGGACGCACAGACATGGTCCGTGTCCTGGTTAAAATTTAAATATCTGGATTTAAACATTCTTCGAAACATTTGGGATAATGTAAGTACACAGGTCTAGTGGTTTTTGGATATTTTAATCTAAAAATCGTACATATTGTGCCTTTAAACGTTTTTTACAAACAAAAATGTATGTTTAATATATATTTTATTTAATCTTTTTTTATTAAATTTTAAGCATTCTTTAAAGAAAATCTGCAATAATAGCCTGAAATTATACAGTCACGATAATACAACTGATAAGAGATTGTTGTGGATGTAGGGTTACCTCTATCAATTATTTCATCCTCTTGAATGCCATTTTCTTGAATGAAAAAATCCTTGTGTACCTGACAATCAGAGTGATCTGATTAACAAAAAACATCCCATAGTGGCAATGAGAACAGACTGATTTCTGATTATTTACTCTGTGTACCCGTTTAGATGATGCCTTCATCTTCTCTGGATCGCATGAACTTTTCTTCTGACTATTTACACCAGTGCTTTTGGGCAAGGGCAAAAGCAGAGGCAAACCCGGCTCAGAGACAGCATCTACCAATAACAACAACATGGAATATGGTTTCACACAATGAATGAATGGCATGAAACAGACAATGAAATGGAGATTTTTAGCAATGAGGTGAATGTAAGAATATAAGTACCAATGTTATCGAAGAGAGTGTCAATGTCAGGCAGGGCAATGTCCTGTTTTTGGTAGTAATGCAGCTTCTTTTTGGCTTTGACCTGAAATATAACTTTAGAAAAACAACAGGAGCTCAAATCATTCCGTTTCCATGATGAATTCATGACAACTTCATAACATATGTTACTTTTATCACAGTTTTCTGTTTAGAATTGAAAATTTAGTTAAATCATTATCATTGGTACAATTGATTGGTACATTCCACCGAATGGGTGACATTTGCTTGTTGTAACTCTTAAAAATTAAACATTATTTATATATTTTTTTCAACACTGAATCTAATACTACACATATTTAACTCTTCAAAAGGTGTATTGGTCCATCTCAGGTAACTTTATTTAGTTCTTTACAAGGTTTCTAAGCAGAAGATGGATGTATGTTTTCTCAGTCCTGTTACCAAAACTCATGTGCCATTTAAAAAGCATGTTTAAAACCATGTCAATTAATTCCTTTGTTTTCCCTTCAAGATAGTAAATATTTTAAAGAAATTGTTGGTTTTATGTTCAAATAATTCATATTTGTAATAAAAAAAACTCTATATGAAGACATGGTGCATTTTTAATTAAAAACACAAATAATTTTTTTCATTTTAAAGAAGACTGAAGCCACAAGTTTATTACTTTTTAAAATAATTTGTTTTATTAAACAATTGTGTAAATGATTGACCAAACAAAACTGATGAAAACAGTGGTTTAACTATTTTTTTTAAGAAAAAAAAGTAAATTCTTGTAACAGGAATGAAGACTGTGTAACAGGAATGAAGACTGTGTAACAGGAATGAGTGTGTGTGTGTGTGTGAGAGAGAGAGAGAGAGAGAGAGAGAGAGAGAGAGAGAGAGAGAGAGAGAGAGAGAGAGAGAGAGAGAGAGAGAGAGACGTGTACATAGCAGTGTGTGCTAAATGTCTAAACATTTTTCGTCATTTCAACTGTAAAACTCATAAATCAGGTGAATATTATATCAACTAATATTCACAATTTAAAATCAACAAAACAGAGGACTCTACTCACTCCTGTTATTTTTCATATGAGTAACAGGACTGAATTTTAGATTAGATTAGATTCAACTTTATTTTCATTACACAAGTACAAGTACAAGGCAACGAAATGCAGTTTAGGTCTAACCAGAAGTGCAATAGCAGCAAGTGCAGGATATATACAGTGGTTGCGTAAGTGCAGGACATGGAAATGTACTGAATATATATATAAATATGTATAAATAGAGAGACGGCTATTACTATAAACAGAACTGAATTTACAGGTGAATATGTACAGTGAATAAATATACAGATGGCTATTACACAGAATTTACAGGTGAATATGTACAGTGAACAAATATACAGATGGCTATTACACAGAATTTACAGGTGAATATGTACTATGAATATAATATACAGATGGCTATTACTTTAAACAATAATATGTTAGGCTAATATGAGGAATATAGCAGTGGATTAAGGTAGTGCAATAAATTATGGACAGAGCTATCCGAAAAAAAGTGTAAAAGTGCAGTGGAAAGTGGTTGCATATTACAGTTAGAAGTACGGTGCAAAATGCATAAGTAAACAGTTGTTACTGTAATAAACGGTCGGTAGTGCAAATGACAGGTAAAGTAGTGAAAGTAACAGGATTGAGTTTTTAAGCAAAAAATTAGCAAATACATGCCAAATTGCCACTTGGCTAAGTAGCTAATAGCATGAGGACACTGAGAAAATTATAGTGACTTACCTAAAGTTAATATTTAAAAAAACCAAACAAATAACCTCTAAGAAATAATTTAGGTAACAGGACAGTGCGTTGAGATTTGACCTTCTTAGTCAAAGTTACAATTTCATCAAATATACAGAAATAAAATGAGAGGACTTACTTTTGGTCTTCCCATGGCCTACATAAGATCCAGATGATGCAACATCCTTTTGAAAAGCTTGTCTAGTGGCATGTTTCAAGTTTTTAGAGGGGGCAATGTGGGAGGATAACAGGACTGAGTGAAAACCTGGGGACACGACTAAAATATGTATTTTATATAACATTATGGATTTTTTATTAAAAATATATTTTTTTAAGCATAGATGGTATATGGAGTCACACAACAATGTAAAAAAGTAAGATATCTGAACGATTTTGATGATTATATCTCATGATAAAGTTTAGATTTAGATACCGAGGTGGACATGTAACAAATAGATTTTTGTGTGTGTTCTCAGTAGTTAATAATGTTTTAAATGTTATATTTTACATTTGCAGTTAGATTAATGTTCAGGACACTTTGCTTAATTATAAAATGTATTTTAGAGTTAATTTCCATGCAAATGTATACAAAAAATGTCCTGGGGACTGAAATGTTACCCATGAAATAACGCAAGATTATAATGAACATCGATCTCCCTGTTTGACATATGTTGTGATCACTTTTGAAAGAAAAGTTTCAAAATGCATACAAGTTTATAAAGAAACACATTTTGTGTCCAAACAATAGCAGTTATCGTTTGCATGTTTCTGCTGACAAAAACATTCGAACAAAAATCCATGGCAACCGCTGAACGCGTCCGCGCCTCACTGCTTGTGACGTCACAGCAGCTCATATATAAGGCCGCTCAGGTTGTGCTGTAGCTCGGATGGTTTCTGGTTGTTCAATCTGTCTGACAAGTATTTCTGTGGTGAGTACATCTGTAGTGAGAAATTGTGCTATATCTCTCGATCCGTGTTATACGTATCTCTTGCTTTATAAAATTTCATTCGATCTGTGCTATTCAAGTTCAGTCGACTTGTGCAAGTTTGTGACAATATTAGAGAGACATCTCAAATCACTTTATTGTCACACAGCCATGTACACAAGTGCAACAGCAGGTGAAATTCTTAGGTGCAGTTCCGAGCAACATAGTAGTCACGACATGACATGTACAACATTTAAAGCAGCATCAGATTACACATCTGATGCGCCCACAATTACTCACAGCACAGTAAACTCTACAATAAACAATAAATAATTTACACAGTGTGAGTGTAGTTCTCACAGCTTTAACCAATATACACATACTTACAATATACATATACTTTAAACAATATACACTAAACATACATTAAACAGTATACATTAAGCTATAATAATAATAATATACAATGTACAGTATACAATATTATTCACAGTAGAGATCCAATGATAAATAATAATGATAAATAAATGTATATATAATGTGTGTGTATCTACAGTGGGTTGTGCTGAGTGATATTCTGTCCAGTATGTGTTATGATCCTGATGGATCAGGAGTTGAGTAGTCTAATTGCTTGTGGGAAGAAGCTGTTCTGGAGTCGGCTGGTGCGTGTTCTAATGCTGCGGTACCGTCTGCCTGATGGCAGCAGTGAGAGCAGCCCATGGTTCGGGTGGCTAGAGTCTCTGATGATCCTCTGAGCTCTCTTCACACACCGCCTGGCGTAAATGTCCTAGAGGGAGGGAAGCTCACCTCCGATGATGCAGCTGGCCGTGCGCACTACCCTTTGCAGGGCCTTGCGGCTGCGGGCGGTACTGTTGCCGTACCAGGTGGTGATGCAGCCAGTCAGCAGGCTCTCTATGGTGCAGGTGTAGAAGCGTGTGAGGATGTGGCGGTTCATTCCAAACCTCCTCAGCCGTCGCAGGAAGAAAAGGCGCTGATGAGCCTTCTTCACAACGGCCTCAGTGTGGACGGACCATGAGAGTTCCTCTGTGATGTGGACACCAAGGAACTTGAAGCTGCTGACTCTCTCCACCGGTGCTCCATCGATGGTGATGGGGCGATGTTCTCTCTCATTCCTCCTGAAGTCGACCACCAGCTCCTTGGTCTTGCTGACGTTGAGGGAGCAATGGGCCAGTGCAAATCTCACAGTTACATAGTAGAGCAAGATATTGCTGAATGTACATCACCAAAACCCGTCCCAGAGAGAGTAGAAAAGAAGGAGAAAGGGAGGTTCCGATGGCCTTTTTCTTGGAAATCCAAGAAAACTTCCAGCGAAGCCCAACAGAGTCAGTGCAGTAATGACAGCAGCCAACAGCCTGAGAGAAGCTCTGAAGAGAACAGCAACACCGAAGCCCAACAGAGTCAAAATGACAGCAGGAGTAGTTCAGTGTCCAGCTGGACAAAATGTTGCAGACAAACAAGGTCCATTGTACAACTTTCGTATAACTATAATCTCTCCTCTAGGGTCTATTTTTGCTTCCAGTAGAGGTAGCTTTGATGGTTCGTCTGAACAGAGGCCCCAGCGTTCCTCAAATAATAAAGCTGATAGACTGATACGAGACACTGGATGATTACATACTGATCTTAAAGCGGCCCACACCATGTAAAGATTTGTGGATGTTTTTAGGGAAGCATGGCGGCAGACTTGAGGAATCGACAGCACGAGTTGCGATGCGACAGGCAGGCCCGGATTAAGAACATGTAGGGCCCTGGGGCTATGACAAACCCAAGGGCCCCCATAGTAGCTGATCTTAGTGCCACAACGTTTTCTACCACAGAAACAATTAGTATTTTTCAAAAACGAAATCTTCAAAGCACAGAGATACAATGACTGTCTGAATTTTCCATTTTAATATTCAAAAGGCCTTATATATAAATATTCCAGGCTGCAACACATTAACAGCATAAATGCATTAACTCCAGATATGAGGTAAAAGCAAACCGGTTTCCAGAAAAAGCAACAACTTTTGAGTATATACAACTGCCTTAAGGAGTTTTAAGACCTGTGAGGTCCCAAATAAGAGGTATTTTGGGGGGTTTGGGGGGCATGGTCCCCCAAGAAAATTTTGATTTCTCTGATCTATATATGTGCATTTTAAGATGTTTGAAGGCTAAAATGTAATAATAAAAAGCTTTCAAAACCATGTTAGTGGGCAGTAGATTATCTGTCATATACCCATAGTTGCCAAGTCTGCGTATAACAAGCGACTTTGGGCTTCTTTTTATGGCAGGTCGTGTAAAAAAAAATCACGTGTTGCAGTTTTTTGGGCTTATTTTAAAAAATGTGGTTGCTTGTTAGGAAAATATGACAAGCAACTTCGTTTCTTTACATTTATGGTCGCTGTTTTGTCCAATACATTGACTGACACTGTCTTCTCTCAGCTAATAGCCAATCAGTGCAATGATACAAGTGCTGTAGTAATTTGACCTCACATCCTGCCTCCTTCTCCCCCTCATTGAAGAAAAATTGCATTCAACGTGCAGGCATGTGACGTTATAAATTCACGTAATGATAGTTAGTAGACGTAAATAGACGTATACATTTCCACAAACAATGCCACCAGCAGAGAAGCACAGAGATGGAGAGGAAACAGGGAGGACAGGCACCTCATGTAATTTTTTAAATATTTGTATAACATATTTATCATTACAGGCTATAATAAAAATAAAACAAGTATACTAACAGTAGGTATGGTTCCAAATTATTTTATTATAAATATGTGGCTATATTGCAGCTCTCCCTTAGTGCTTGCATGCATCCCAATGTGCATACTATCCATCCTGAATAGCATGTGACATTATTAATTTTCAATACTATTTAGGGCAGATAGTATATGCACATTGAGATGCAGGGCTTGTCTTTTTCACGGTTTGCAGTGCGTGTTCACTACTCTGCTCCTATGTGTGCACTAACTCAGACTAAATTGGCCTTCATGTCACTTTTCCCATCTCCAAACCTCTTCTGTTCACAGCTGATCGGAGGATATTTTGTGCCCTTTATTGCAATTTGATGATTTTTGTAAAATCACATCTGTTTTCAAACTCAGAGAGGTTTCAGTTTAATATGTTGCAGGCTCATTTATTGATAAAAAATAATTGATAATAAATTATATTGATGATAATAAATAATATAGGGCTTGTTTTTGAAGCTATGGTTGCTTATTTGTCTTGCGAGAGTTGGCAACACTGGTCAAACCTGCTCTCTCCTCATTTAATCACTCTCTCATTCTCATTTCCATTACTCTTTCTTTTTCTCTCAGTCTCCTTCTCTTGCCCTCTCTCTTCCCCTCCTAAAGCTGAGCTCTGGCTGATAGTCTTTTCCTTGTTTAACATTTCTATCCTAAAACAGCTGTCAAATAAGAAATGTTTAGTTTAGCTATACTTAGCCTACATCTCACATCGTTTACTGAAGCGTCGCGTGACTCCCGCAGCAGCTTCTGTGTACATAAAGCACTCTATTGGTGGTCAATTATTTCACAACATTTATTAGCTATGTAGCCTACTGCTCGGAAAAATACAAAGGTCCGGACCTCGGAGACCTCATAGCTGGCTACGGCCATCGTGTAGACAGCCTATATTTACCTCAACACTTCAGACATGGTCGGAGCTTTTCAGTCTGGTTCAGCCAGTTTCACCACAGAGCCTTTACTGTACACATGATGTTGAGCTTGTATCAAATTCAAATGGATAAAGCGACTGCCTGGTGCTCGTTATGACTTCAAAAGAGCGGCGAAAGCGCCAAACGAGTTCGTCAGCGCTGTGCGTGAGACGACCCAGCTGCTCTCGCGCTGCGACTGCTGGATGCGCACACGGTTTATTCAGCGCCATTTCTTCACCTGGCTTTTGATTTTCCCATGCACTCGCAGCACTCCAGTAGCCTAAATAATATAACAGCGCTTAATATGTGGGGGCGTGGTGTGGTTTGGCGAGCGGCCCAAAAGGAAAACTTTAGGTGCTCCCGATCGATTGTCAATCATTTCCTCGGCCAATCACGGGCCCCTTCCGTGCTCGGGCCCTGGGGCTTCAGCCCCACCTAGCCCTTATGTTAATCCGGCCCTGGCGACAGGTTGTGACTGCGGCAAGAATATGCTGTGAAAGGCATCAAACTGGAAAACCTGCTCATCAACCCAGACACCTTGCAGGTCAAATTGATAGACTTTGGCTGTGGTAGACGCTTGAAGAAGTCTGCTTATTCGGCATACAGTGGTACGTATTACACAAATATATGGTGACAAGTTATAATAAGCATAATTTAACAGCAGCAGATCACCTGTTGCATATAATGAATAAATAGACAAAAATCTGCGGAAATACAAATTCATTGCAATTAACAAAATTGGAACGTGGCCAGTCTTGCAAACCCATATCAGACGTATTATTTCACCACTTCTGACGCGTGTGCAAAGTTTCACGAGTTTTCGAGCATGTTTATGGCCTCACAAATGTGATTCATTTCAGAGAAGAAGAATGATAGGCTGAGCAATTACAATAGGGTAGGGGTTTTCAAACTGGGGTCCTCCAGAAGGCAAAAATGCATGAAGAGTACCAAACATTCTAACTGTTTCAATTCTAAATGTTTCTATACTTTCTTGCCATATACATACTTTCCAGAAGCTTTGTATTGTATTTTGTATTGTATTTGTATTCTAGTGAGTTTTTCTCACTATAGTCCCATTATCTTGCTCTCTGGGGTTGTAAGGCAGTATTCTTAACGCAGTACATAAGCTAAGTACCTACATTTTTAATTGAAATTGTTCTTCTTCAGGTTTATACAGGCAATTGAAGTTTGGAAACAATATGTTGTATTTATAATGTCACACTTACTATTTATCTAACAGTTTAAATGTTTGTTTTTTTCACACATTAAAATATATAGATGGATTTTAGGAAGGGAACCCTCATAAAATAAAAGGTTCATCATATTTGGGGGTCCTTGGCATCATAAAGTTTGAAAAAATGAGCCCAGATCGTCTATGGCTCAGACGCTGTAAATCACGGTTAATCTCGCGAGAGTTTTGCAGACGGTTACCTTCTAGACACCAGCACGTGCTGGGCAGGTGCGCACTTCACTCTCCGCCTGTTCGCGTGACGTCACATTTTTAGCAGACAATTGCGGAAATGCTACGTGGATAAACTATTAACTTACCTAGGCAATCAGCCTTTCATTACACACCTATTGCTGTTTGCTTATGAGGGTAAGTGTGATTATCGTTTTATTGGCGTACAAATCAGTTCAACCACAAGACGTTGTTTACTATTTTGAGAATGTGTGACATAAAAGGTTTTACCTTCAGGTATGCTAATCTGACATCTACACTGTTGGAAAGGCTAAGCAACGTATGCTTAAGAAGAAGATAAAGTGATAACATTATTAAAAAAATAATATATTAAGTGTCAAAAAGCAACTTTATACAACTGGTATAAAGCAACTGTAACATTCTCTATAACAGCGCTTAACAGGTGTTTGTTTACAAATGTTAACTGATTATATTAATATTTAAATGTAATGTTTTTTTTTTTTTTTTTTTTACATAATTCTTACATAATACAACTATTGCTGTGAAAGATTAGTTATTTAAAACCGGAAAGTTCGAAAATACATACTACATAATAGTTTATATCTTTTTATAAGGTGTTTACATCTCATGGAAGAAACGAAATCCCGCATATCTAAATTGTTGTTTTACTTTACCTAATTTTTCTTTTATTCTGTTGAACTGTTTTTATTAGCATTTTTAAATTGTGTTTAATTTCATTTTGTTCTATAACCAACAAGGCACAAGTACCTATTAGGGCTGCAACGACGCGTCGACGTCGTCGATGACGTCGACTATGAAAATACGTCGACGTGCGTGAAATGCGTCGACGCGTCGGCGGCACATTATTTACGTTCTAGAATGGAACAGAAGATCTAGAATAATGGCAGCTTCTGCTCCCGTGCATAGTGAAAATGATCATTTATCATATAAAGCCAGACCGCGACATTCAAAAGTGTGGGAGTACTTTAAACAGAAGCCGAATAAAACTGTGCTTTGTTCGCTCTGTAACGCCGGTTTCACACTGCACGCGGTGGCAGAGCAGGAGCTGTGAGCGTGGAGAGCGGGAGCTTTCACACTGCAGTCAGTGTTGCCAAGTCCGCTTTTTTCCGCGGAATTGGGCTACTTCTACACTGTTGCCGCGGGCTGTGTCTCATGTCCGCGGGTTGAAGCAAAAAAACACACATATTTAACCCCCCGAACGCGATGTTTACCAGAGAACCTCCCCGAAACGCGATTGGGCTTGTTTTGGGCTAGTTTTGAGTAACGAATGGGTGGGTTTTGTTGTGTAAACCTGGCAACCCTGCTGCCAGTGTTCTCTCGCGCAGCTGAACGCGCCACGCGACGCGTGTATTGC
This sequence comes from Romanogobio albipinnatus, assembly GCA_023566225.1. Taxonomy (NCBI): domain Eukaryota; kingdom Metazoa; phylum Chordata; class Actinopteri; order Cypriniformes; family Gobionidae; genus Romanogobio; species Romanogobio albipinnatus. Next base: position 43,182,097 of record CM042249.1, read on the forward strand.
AACAGACGGTCACATTTTCCTGGGTTCTTCTCCGACCCCAGTACGTCTCGTGCTTTTATTTATTATGGGCTGCATATATCTCCTGTATATGCGACCTGGTTCCGCTCTGTCCCAAACACATATGCATAATAACTTGCTGTATATAGGTAGTTTGCATGATTAAAGTAACATTACAGTTAAGATATGCCTCTAGCTTTAATCATTTAAATGTGTCTTTGAAGTTTGGGCAAAAACTTCTGGCAGCTTTAGTCGTTGTTTATGCACATGTATCTTCAAAATAGACGACTAGTTATACATTAACACTATGCTGAAAGCTCCTGTATGTGAACCTTTTGCAGATAAATACAAGTGCATTTTCGTTTACTACTGACACAAATCAATAAGTAAATCATACTCAACTACTATAGTAAACAACTTTTCCTAATTAGGCCTACTCTGTATACATTTTATGATGAATAGTATCATTATATATTATGTTTTAAAAGCTTCTTGCGTTCATATATTTCATTATAAAATGGCATACTATGTACACTACCCTTCCTGAAATACAATTAATATTGTCATCATTCATTGATTTCATGTTAAAATAATATACAAATTCACTACCCTCTTTGAAATACAATAATCAGTAAAAAAAGAATAATAAGATTAATCTGGAAAAATAATCGTTAGATTAGTCGACTAATCGAAAAATAATCGTTAGATTAGTCGACAGAAAAAATAATCGTTAGTTGCAGCTCTAGTACCTATGAAAGATTTCTTTGCCACAGATGTTTTAAAAACATTTTTTTAACTGTTAACTTATCTCACAATTCTGACTTTCACCCGCCTCAGAACTGTGAGTTTATATAATCTCACAATTCAGACTTTATAACTCACAATTGCAAGTTTATATCTCACAATTCTCTGAGATAAACTCGCAAGTCTCGTAATTGCTATAACTTGTCTATAACTTATAACAATTGTGACATTTTTTAAGAATTGTGAGAAAAAAATGTCAACATGGTGGAAACAAGTTTTAATAAATACCAAAATTTTGCTATTTTACTCCAGAGACATTTGTCTCTCCCTCTCTTCAGATTCCTCGGTCCTCTTCCTGGAAATCAAAGCAGAGCAACTGAGGAAATGTCTTTGGAAGGAAGCATGTGTCATCTAACCTGCCTCTGAAACACAATGGGAACTCCCTGCCTCCTGTGGGACACCAGAGAACAAATTGCACTCTGCCAAAAGCATAGCTACAAAGACGACATCAACAGAAATTAGGTCAATATAGATGCAAGCAACCACTGCTGATCCTACTATAGCTAGATGTAGCAGTGTCTCAGGTGTTATTGGATTACATTGTTGTGTATAATGGGGGAGTGTCTGTTGGGCCGCTATGGTGAAGATGGTTTTCAAAGTTGTGAAGGGTTTGACGAATGGTCCACGTTCAGTTCTGCGGACTGGACAGAACCACAGCAAGATGACAAAGGGTTTTCAGACTTGGGTGGATTCCAGGACAAAGAGGAATTATCAACCATACCTGTGACAGAAACAGGAACTTTCGAGTTTCCTGAAAACGTATGTTCTGCAGTTTTTAATATTTTACTGTGGTTACGTAATACTAAATTAATTTACTGTTCTAGAGGTGACATACTTTCAAACGTATCAGTGCGAAGTGTTATTGTAATATTTAACATGGTTGTTTTACAGGCTGAAAATGGCGACAAGGTAAATCCATGTTTCGTTTTTAATGACTGCTTTCAAGTTGAGGAGGCAGAGAAAAACCTTGTGATGATGGAAATCCCTACATTGTCCCAGCTACAGCAAAGCACGATAGACATACCCTCTCAGTCTGCAGCAATATCAAGGTACAAGTCTATTGCTTTTGCTACTGTTTACTATGAGATAATGAAAGCCAGTTGTGGTGAGATGCTTTGCACATAGCCAAAGTTATTACTGGAGTAAGCTGGTTCATTCAGCAGTCATCTTTGCTTCTTTTCTTTCTTTTCCTCAGATCTATTAATTTATTCACAATATCAATTATGAATGCACTTCATACAAACAATAACTTGAATATTCCTCTTTTATGACTTGCCATAATCTTTTATGGAGATACTTCAGATTAAGGTCCAATTCTCACTTAACTATGACTTTTGCCTTAATAAACTCCTAATTGCGGCTGATTAATAGTAAGGTAGTTGTTAAGTTTAGGTATTGGGTAGGATCAAGGGATGTAGAATATGGTCATGCAGAATAAGGCATTAATATGTGCTATATACACTCACCTAAAGGATTATTAGGAACACCTGTTCAATTTCTCATTAATGCAATTATCTAATCAACCAATCACATGGCAGTTGCTTCAATGCATTTAGGGGTGTGGTCCTGGTCAAGACAATCTCCTGAACTCCAAACTGAATGTCAGAATGGGAAAGAAAGGTGATTTAAGCTATTTTGAGCGTGGCATGGTTGTTGGTGCCAGACGGGCCCGTCTGAGTATTTCACAATCTGCTCAGTTACTGGGATTTTCACGCACAACCATTTCTAGGGTTTACAAAGAATGGTGTGAAAAGGGAAAAACATCCAGTATGCGGCAGTCCTGTGTGCGAAAATGCCTTGTTGATGCTAGAGGTCAGAGGAGAATGGGCCGACTGATTCAAGCTGATAGAAGAGCAACTTTGACTGAAATAACCACTCGTTACAACCGAGGTATGCAGCAAAGCATTTGTGAAGCCACAACACGCACAACCTTGAGGCGGATGGGCTACAACAGCAGAAGACCCCACCGGGTACCACTCATCTCCACTACAAATAGGAAAAAGAGGCCACAATTTGCACGAGCTCGCCAAAATTGGACAGTTGAAGACTGGAAAAATGTTGCCTGGTCTGATGAGTCTCCATTTCTGTTGAGACATTCAGATGGTAGAGTCAGAATTTGGCGTAAACAGAATGAGAACATGGATCCATCATGCCTTGTTACCACTGTGCAGGCTGGTGGTGGTGGTGTAATGGTGTGGGGGATGTTTTCTTGGCACACTTTAGGCTCCTTAGTGCCAATTGGGCATCGTTTAAATGCCACGGCCTACCTGAGCATTGTTTCTGACCATGTCCATCCCTTTATGACCACCATGTACCCATCCTCTGATGGCTACTTCCAACAGGATAATGCCATACCATGTCACAAAGCTAGAATCATTTCAAACTGGTTTCTTGAACATGACAATGAGTTCACTGTACTAAAATGGCCCCACAGTCACCAGATCTCAACCCAATAGAGCATCTTTGGGATGTGGTGGAACGGGAGCTTAGTGCCCTGGATGTGCATCCCACAAATCTCCATCAACTGCAAGATGCTATCCTATCAATATGGGCCAACATTTCTAAAGAATGCTTTCAGCACCTTGTTGAATCAATGCCACGTAGAATTAAGGCAGTTCTAAGGGGGTCAAACACAGTATTAGTATGGTGTTCCTAATAATCCTTTAGGTGAGTGTAGTACTAATAATCAGTCAATATCCTAGTAATATGCACGCTGCTAATAAGCAACTAGTTAATAGTGAGAATTGGACCCTAATCTAAAGTGTTACCTCTTTTATTGTTATGAATATTTCTTAGATAACACAGTGAAGCAGTTTTAAGGCGTTATAAATATTTGAAAAACTTTTATCTGACAAAAGTTTTTAAAATATTTCTAACGCCTTAAAACTGCATGTGGTGCAACCAACTTCAGGAAAAATAGAAACTTAAAAAACATAAAGTTGGTAAATAAAAGTACTAAAATAATTAACAAAATAAAACCAAACTAATAAACTATCAAACAAAACCAATACAAAATTATATAGACACAAAACAAAATTACTAAATTTCATCAAAAAAAAAGTTAAAACTGAAAATCTAATTCAAAATAGTAAGAGACTAGTATTTCATGATAGTATAATAACTCTTGTTCATCTTTATCTAACTGAATGGGGAAAGACTGAAATGTCCAGTATGTGTTTATTTTGGTATCATTTCCCCAGATTGCAATGCGCTCAAATGATTTTGCACAGTAAAATGTTATGGTTTGTTTCTCTGTGCACAAGCCTGTTTTAAATGATGGAATGTCATTGTCAAAAGCAGTGGTGGAAAGAGAACTGAAAAAGCATACAAAAAATGTAGTGCTAGTGCTCAAAGTAGGAGTAAAAAGTAGCCCTTTTAAAAGTACTCAAGAGTAGTGAGTATTATGCTATGAATGTTATTCCACCTTATACCCTGCAAATTAAAAATGTAGTTTACTCTTTTATGGATGGTTTTATGACTGCTAGCACTAAACATACAGCAATGTAATATTTGAGAAAGCAACCAATAATCTGGTAACATTTATGACCTTAAACAAGGTTGCAAAGCGTTGTACATGAACAATTTTACGTTAAAAAAGCAGAGTTATTTCTTTTCAAGACGCATTCATTGTACTGCTTTATTTTCATTGGATGCTTTCTCTGTAAAAATAATACAGAAATTCACAAATCAGAATCGAGTAACTCACAATTTTCACCACTGATTATTTTTTGCTTGCAATTAAAAAACAATCCTGCTTTAAATATAAATCTGATGTTTTATGAAAGTTATTTGCTATATAACGTTACGTGTTTAAAAGATGGCAAAGGGGATGAGAACGCAACATTTACGTGAGATGTGAATGTTGAGGTGTGTGGGCAGATGAACAACCAACAAATGAAAATAATGCAGTTTAAATTATTTATTATTACAGGAAGTGTAGAAAATGAACACAAACCAATAATAAAGACACAAGAATATAAAGGAACCGAATGCATAATAACAAGAGTCGCCCAAATCAATGAAATAATCAAAACAAAAACCCCATAATTATTAACCCAACCCTTTAAGCTAACTGACAAAGAAAAATGTAGAAACAAAACCGAGATCTTCAGCGCCTTAAAGGGATAGTTCACCCAAAAACTAAAATGTGATGTTTTTCTGCTGACCCCCAGGGCATCCAAGTTGTAGGTGTCTTTGTTCAGTAGAACACAAATGAAGATTTTTAACTCTTTTTTAACGTCTGTCAGTCGTATAATGCATGTGAATGGGGTCCAATTCTATTCGAGTAAAAACAAACATGCACAGACAACTTCAAATTAAACCCTGTGGCTCGTGGCGACACATTGATGTCTTAAGACACGAAACGATCGGTTTGTGCGAGAAACCGAGCAGTATTTATGCTATTATTTCACCTGGACGCGATTCCACCTCATTTGCGCGTCCAGTTCGCGCGAATTGGACACGAATTGAGCGTCTTGCACGATACGCGCGTTATGCGCAAGTGGGGCTTTTTGTGCATTCACGCGTTTGAAGCGAATTCGCGTCTGACGCCCGAGTTGAAAAATCTATACTTTGGCGGCAATTCGCGCCGTGTTAACCAATCAGGACCCTGGTTGCTGCTGTCACGTGTTAAAGTGACGTGATGAGAAACCCTGCATAATTTTAAAATACTACTATTGTGTCACAAAATGTAGTTTTAAGACTTTTTCAGGTGGGAATGTAGTTGTTTAAAGCTCAAATCTGTGGTTTATTTATAAAGAGAGCGCCTATTATAAAAAAATAATCTTGTGTTTGTGGAGTTGTGAGATCCAGGCGGTCACCGGGCGCTCAGCGCTCATTAACCCCGGCGAGAGCAGCCTTTCCTCGGCCAGTCCTTCTGACGTTTGCCGCTGGCTCTGATGTCCTGTAGTGGTTCGTCTTGTGTGGATCTAACGGGCGATCTTTGGTGCCATGAATCTATAATTTGTTGTCTGCCAAATCGTTTTGACTGAGGGCAAAGAGAAGTTTCAAAACTTTATTTTTTTAGGATATTTAAATATACATTCAGTGAAGATAATGTAGGAGTTGCCTGGACCACATTTGTGTGGCTATTAATGTTAAATATATATTTTTAATGAAAATTAAAAGAGGCAGAGCAGTGTTTTATGACATATTTCTCCTGGAGCACTCAATTTATATGCGCGTCCAATTTGCTGTGGACGCGCGAATGGATGCAAAATGTTCAAGCGTCCAACAAGACGCGGTAGATGCGATTTTGACGCTCTATTCGCTTTTGGTGTGAATACAGCATTACAGGGAAAAAACTCTCTACAATAATAGTACAAAACAAACAAACTCAAAATAACAACGAACTCTAGCTCAAACACGCATACTCTCAGACAGAACTGGTATAGTAATAGAATATCAAACAAACCCAAAGCAAAGCTAACTCGGAAATATCAAAATGAACGTTAACAGATAATCATGGTACTCCAGACTTAACAAGCCGCTTCGGAAGCACAAGAGATGAGTGAGAGCTTGCGCCAAACTGCTCACTGCCGATTCATAACAGCTGGGGCCTTTTAACATGCCTGCACGTCATCGGATTGGTCAATCATCACTCGTTATGCGTCACACGTCACTCATTACGTTGATCGTCACTGTTTGCATATAGCGCGATAACGCTATAATGGACAATAGTGTTGGTCCGATGCTTCCGAGAATAACTAAGAAAACAGGAAAAAGAGAAAAAGAAACAACAAACCCAAAAACAATACAAAACATACATGGAATGTAACAATACATGGACTAAAATTTTAAATCGCCATGTGAGAACATAAAAATATGCGTTTCAATAAGCCGACAGAAAGCAGGTTAATGTGTTTCCATGCTGAGCGAAATCGATGTAAGGGACAAAAATCTAGCAATAAACAATCAATCTAAATGAAGTGTTTCCAGCAGATGGCACCGCGAGCTCGTGCGGCGCTAACAGAATACGTACCCTTTGTGCGTGTATTAGAAAATGTAATATTCTGCAGTCAATATTTTTTGTAATTGTTTAAGGCAATTTCACGATTTCAGTCATACAGTAACCAGCAACAACCCCCTTTCATAAAGCGCGCGTGCCTCTCACTCTAGGCTGGTCGCTTGACGGGAGTCACACACATGACGCATGGAGTCAAAGGACTGATAATTCGTCTTAGCCAATCACGTTGATAGGAAAAAAATAAACATAATGTAGCGACGGCAGATTTAGGGGAAATAGCGCAGTACAAGTACCGATACAGCACTTAAAATGTACTAAAGTAAAAGGACACTGTTTTTAAACTACTTAATAAAGTACAATTCCTGAGAAAAACGGGTATTTGTAATTCGTTACTTTACACCACTGGTCAAAAGTCTCTCACTCTCTTCCCCATCAGCCAAGCTGCACATTTCTGGTGTCATCTACAGACTGGGTCAAAAATTCTGAGACTGTCAGGTCCCAAACCTAAACTATACTCCCATGAAGGACTGCTCAAAACACTCCAGCTCACACACCCTGACGCAAGCGCTGACTCACAGGTGGGTAGAGTGAGATGGCTATGGATTGAGTATTCAGATTTGGCACATTACTCATCCTGCATCCTTTGTGCTACAGTCATGATTGATACCTCATGTGGCTTGTTGAGGGGGCTAGAGGTGTGCTGTTACACATTCAAACTTTTATTTTTTATTTTCAGACCACAAATCTTTCTGATCTTGAACTTGAAAATCCAGAAGACCCTCCTGGAGCTCTAATTCAAACCAAGGTCGGTGTGTGTGTGTGTGTAGGTGTGTGTGTGTGTTTGTGTTTAAGGAATTCAGTTAATACACAGTCATTTAGAGCAGTGGTTCTGTGACCCATGAAGGATTCAAACCAAATTAATATGCATGTGACATATCATATGCATATTTTAGTTTTTCAAAGAAAGTGTTTGTTTAAGTGATAAAGTGTGTTTGTCCACATTATTAAGTAAGTCACAGTTCTCATGCAATATGGGGAAGGACGAAAGATCTTTGTGAAGATAAAAAGCATGAAATAGTGCAACGTCTTGCAAAATGCATAAAAACAACTAATATTTGATTGTCAGATTCAGAGATTGAATCAGAATAAGACTAGACTGGGTAAACCCAGCCTGATCTGCCGGCGATTTGATTTCGCCCTGCAACTCAGTCTGGAAACCTGTACATTCATTTATACTGCTTCTGTTACACTTTTGCGGGAACCAATCACAGACTGGCTTATCCACCTGGCCCGCTATTGGCAGGTTTAACACGATGACGGATAGAGAAGCGATGGGTCATTTCCCGTTTATCACGGCTCTTCTGGTCTGATAGTTTGAAGGACTATCCAATTGCATACAGAGTAATTTGAATTATGCTCGTTTATCACGCCTCTTGTGGTCTGATTGGTTGAAGGTTGAAGATAAGACGGCAGTCTAGCAAAATTATGGACTGATAAAAATAAAGCTATTTCAAGATGTACAACAAAGGATGATTTATACACTCTTTAAAGGAATAGTTCACCCCAAAATTCAAACTGTCATGACATGAATACAAAATATATTGAGAAAATTCTCTGTTTTTGTTTGCACTGTAAAAAATATATGATCGATAAGTTTTAACAACATATGTTTTTACATTGCTTTAACTCAGGGGTGTCCAAAGTCGGTCCTGGAAGGCCACTGTCCTGCAGAGTTTAGCTCCAACTTGCCTCAACACACTTGCCTGAAAGTTTCTAATATGCCTAGTAAGACCTTGATTAACCGGTTCAGGTGTGTTTAATTGACCTATCGGTAAGCCCTGCCCCCCTTAGTTACTGTTACTAACTCGGACAAACAAACGGAGATGCTATATCTTACAATGACAGCTGTCAGTGTGAAAACCTTATCACAAGATGTTTTTGGACACAGAATGTAGCGTATACCCCGTCCGAATGATGGCCAAACTTTACTGATGGATTATCAAGTTTATTATGTCCTTTTTCACTCCAAAAAAAATCATCGTAAGAGCTGAACAAACAAAGCATAAGAAGTGCTCATTAATGTCTCATCCACAAACTATCTCTCTCCGGTGCATTAGCATTAACATACACAGCAAATTACACAAAAACACTCATACAACTAACAGTAAACAAACATATACACAGAGCTTATGACTTTTCGGGGGTGCAGTTAATAACTGGTAAACTTTGTATCTGCAAAACAACTCCGATAAACTGCGAGTGCGAGCTCTCCTTTTCACTACCCGTAGACTATAATACCCATCAAAATAGGAGTCCTCCTTAGTAGGACAGATAATGTAGACCATAAACATATCTAAAATTAAATTAATTTACATATAACCAGTTTAATATGTAGAGGCACTGAAATGTAGACCTTCGTGTTTTTGACCTACAGTGTTACATGACTTGAGAACAGTTAGTTATTTCGGTTTGTATGTTAGCACAATTTAGCAGGGACTTTAATCGTAACTTAATGAGAGTATGACAAACAGAAAATCCTCTCAGGATACCTGGAATCAGTGTTACAGTACCTCAGGCACGACTTTTTAGCATTTTTGTAGCATAAACACCATCAAACCGATGAGAGCTTTTCCAATGTTTCTCTATGGCGCTGACACCTAAAGATGTCCGAGTTCTGGTCCCAGCGCAACTGATACTCAACTGCTATTGGCTCATCTGCGTTCTAGGGGACGGGCTTACCGATAGGTCAATTGGGGTTGGAGCTGAACTCTACAGGACAGTGGCCCTCCAGGAGCAGGATTGGACACCCCTGCTTTAAAGGGATAGTTCACCCAAAAATGAAAATTGTGTAATCATTTACTCACCCTCAAGTTGTTCCACACCTGTCAGAGTTTCTTTGTTCTGAGTAACACAAAAGAAGATATTTTGAAGAATGTTTGTAACCAAGCAGATTTTTTGGGGGGATACTATTACTATCTTCATCATTATTATTGTAATTTAAAATTATTATTATTATTTTTTTTTACTCTGGTTATGTCTGTTGTACTTCCCTACATGCTCCTTTATTCAAATATTTTTCCATTCCCACACCCAGTTACACACACACACACACACACACACACACACACACACACACACACACACACACACACACACACACACACACACACACACACACACACACACACACACACACACACACACACACACACACACACACACACACACACACACACACACACACACACCCACACCCAAATCGTACTGACCATAATGTATGCTTTGTTGGTCTATGTAATTTTCATCTAATTTCTCATTTGTAAATATTGTACTTGTCTGTTTGCATAATAATAAAAAATAAAAAAAACAAGCAGATAAAGCAACCATTGACTACCATAGTACCATAATACTAATGGCAACCATTGGTAGTCAATGGTTGCTCTGTGCTTGGTTACAAACATTCTTCAAAATATCTTCTTTTGTGTTAATCAGAATAAAGAAACTCATACAGGTTTGGAACAACTTAAGGGTGAGTAAATGATGACAGAATTTTCATTATTGGGTGAACTATCCCTTTAACTTAATTTTCAACTTTTTTTATAAGTTATACAAGATTTAACTCATTTTAAAAGTCAGTTTAATGCAATTTCAGTTAAAATGACTTAGTTGATTGTACTTCATTTAAGGCAGCAACTTTTTTATTCAATAGAAGTCAAAGGTAACCAAATGGTTTGGTTACCAATATTCTTCAGAATATATTTTATATCACACAGAAGAAGAAAAAAATTTATACAGGTTTGGAATGACAGAATTTAAATTTTTGGCAAACTACCCAATTAAAAATGGTTTCCTCAAAATTTGGGGTGTTAGGTCATGCGTGGGGTCACAGGTTACTCTTTTAACGCAAGTCGACTTGCATATGGTCGTCTTACAGAAGCTAGTTATTTTAGGCTATAAAGATTTAAATATGGATATTTTTCTTACAAAAATACATAGCTTCAGAAGGCCTTTATTAAACCCCCGGAGCTGCCCCTGGAGTACTTTTATAATGTAATTGAATAATTAATTTTTGGGTGAACTATCTCTTTAAATGTAAGACTGACCTCTAAACGTTTTTCTTTTTTCTAGCTGGTGCCATCATCACATTGTCGAAATGCTCCAGGATTCTTCTATCAGATCTCACGCCAGTGGCTCAGCCAGTACAAGAAAGATCCTCTGCAATAATAAACAACACACACACACACACACACACACACACACACACACACACACACACACACACACACACACACACACACACACACACACACACACACACACACACACACACACACACACACACACACACACACACACACACACACACACACACACACACACACACACACACAGACAGAGTCATAAATTGTTTGTCAGAATTTATTAAACCTCTTGTTCCAAACCTGTAAATGCATTGAAATTAGCTACTAGTACATTTTTCAAACTTTTTTAAGAAAGAATTTGGAAGTAAATGATTAGAGAATTAAAACTTTTGGGTAAACTGTCTCTCAAAGTACACACTTTTGCCTGTTTTCCTTAATGTATACACAAACAAGCACAGGTAAGGGCTTCCATGCACTTTCACAAATATATCCAGGAAAAGCCTGCTTGACAAAAGCACAGGGACATACTATTCTCACTAGCTCAGGAAGGATTTCCTAACTTACTTGACATACACACTTACTACAAGCATAAAGAAGAGGCTGTTAAAATAAGAGAGAGAACAGAACTAACAAGTGCCTAATAAGAACAAAATCACTGTAAACCTCAAGTACAGGAAGTTAACATAGCCATATACTTGTGTATTCAACTGTCTGTTGCTGCCTAAGCTCAATGCTTACTGTTCTTAAAGCTGTTATTTTTTATTGTGAACTCTGAAATATTTGAATGTATTTGGTATATTTATATTGGAAATATTTAAAGAAGAATACATGAATATACCGCTCTAATAGTTTGTCCTGCACTTTAGATCAGTTTGCCTTTTATGGTTATTATTTTTTAAAAGGACAAACAAATGTTTGTAACAAATGTTTAATAAAAAAAAAAAGAAGTTTAAAGGTCTTACTGCATAATTACTTGTGTGTGTGTGTGTGTGTGTGTCAATTAAAAATGTATTATTACATTTTCTGACCTAGTAGCTTAGATTAGTTTTTACAAAAGTATATCTTATAACTCAGTCAGAGGTTTTCAAAGTGTGTCAGCCAGGGGAGGCGTGTAGTAGGGTTGGGCGATATGATGCCCAACATATTTTCTGAATGGAAATATATCTGCAGCGCAGGACTGCTTAAAGATGATAGAGCAGAAAATGAGTGAGGCATGCTAAATGAGGAGTTATTAAAAGCAAACTGAGAAGGAGAACTGAATTTGGTACTGATAGGCAGCTTGCTATACTGAATTCAGTTCACTTTTATGGCTCAAATACTCACATTTATGTGTCAAAATGCCTGTGTTGTGAGTATTCACATAAACACAGTTGGTTATGTCTAAAGTGAAAGTAAACCGTTGGGGCGAGATTATCATTAGCCTATCTTGGATCCATACATAAGGTCTTAAAGTGACAGCAGCCTCATATAGGCCTAACTGCTGCTGTTGCTAATGTTAATCGAACAACAGAAGAAAATCATTCATTGCTCTTGACTGAATATCTTATAGCTTTATTAAGAATTTGTGTAGCCTGTATAATTCATACAGTGTAAAAGGGCCTCCTGTTATGTTAGGCCTTTGGTTATATAAACCCGTTATATCTTTTAATTATATCAACATAAGTCACCAAATTAGTCAAGTTTAATGTTTACCAGTTTGCCTGATTTGTTGCCGTGATACATTTAGCTTTATGTGGCATTCCTGGGTTATGTGAACAAATGAAATGTAAGCTGATTGTGTCACACTTCCTGTCATTGTAGCACAATGTTATAAACCCAGCAAATAGGAAGTTCACAACTAGTTAAAAAGGTCAATGGAAAGTACAAGTTAACACTTTTGAGCATCCGTTTTCATGCTCAAAGTCCTCACTGCAACACAAAGTTTAAAGCATCAAGAACAATTCAGAGAGAACTGATTGATTATTCAATCCTACCATCCGTAATCATTCCTTGTACAGTGCACTTTATATAGATGTTATATATAATTTTTGGAAATGTTTTGCCGTGATTTGCATATAGAACATGAAGAGCTGATTATGTGAACATCAGATATGGCATAATAACCACATTAAATGCTTTCGTTAAAAGCATCTCTTAATCATCACTTTCGGTAGTTCTAGAGAGCAAACTGATACATTTGTCCACCTTTGATTTATTTTTTATTATAAAAATAAGCCTTTTATCAGCCACACGTGCTTGAGTGTGTAACTACGTGTCTTTATGCAGGCACACAGTCTGTCTACATGTCTAGGTAGGTCGTCACCTTCAATCAGACAGACATCCTCTTTTTTGCACTTCAGCACCTTGCTAACCTCTAACCATTTCCTCTACAAGTGTCTGGCTTTATGCGTCAATTTCACACCAATTTCAAAATGTTTTCAAAAACTAGTCTAAAACTTGTCAGGATATATGCAGACACAACTATTTGAGAAGTCTACTATACGTCACCATGCAGAGAGAAACTGTTTCACCGGAAGATCGAGTTATGACATTTTGATAAAAAACAAAACAGGGATGAATCGTTCACAATAAGATAAATAAATCTGCATTTAGAAAATAGTTACTGTAATGCTATCAAATGTATGGATGATGCATTTTAATATAACAAGAACATTTCATATTTAAATTTGGTAGCACTTTATTTTATGGTTGTATAGTTACACGTTACTACATGTACTTACTATTGTAATACACTCTAAAAAAAAATTAGAGTGTATATGGCACCAAAAATGGTTCTTCGTCGTAATCATAGAGGAACCACTTTTGGTGCTATATAGCTGTTACGTCCCAACTAATCTAGAGGTATGTACGGGACATCAACATAAACTAGATCTAGAATCAACTAGAACAACTCATAACACACAGAGAACGAAAGACTTAAGCAAACCATCAACCAAGCTTGAAGCATAATAAGTAAAGCTTTACTGAGGATCGGTAAATGTAGTTACATATTTACAGTCCATCAGAAAAGAAAATGAAAATAAATAAAAGGGTGAAAAGGGAACCAGAGTGTTGCCAACAAAAACAAACAAGGAAAACCAAAAGTCCACTTAATAAAACCATATCTTAACATGTTCTGTATATGGTAGCGGTGCTATATAGCACCATAGTTAGCGGTGCTATATAGCACCTTAGTCAAAGAACCGCTGAAGAACCTCTGAAGAACCGCTGAAGAACCACTGAAGCACCAAAATTGGTGCTATATAGCACTTAAAAAGGTTCCCCTATGATTACGAGCCAAGAACCATTTTTGGTGCCATATAGAACCTTTTTTTTTTAGAGTGTAACTTAATAGTATAACTAGTAATAACTAGTAAATTATGCATAATTACAAGTAACTAACCCCAAACCAGACCCTACCCATAACTCTATAGTTAGTACATTTACCTCCGGTTCCACAGACAAGGCTTAAGCCTAGTTCCAGACTAAAATGCGTGTTTAAGTTGTTTTAACTGAAAGCGAATGTATCGTTGTTTTGTCTCAAGATGCACACCAGTAATGTTTTATTCTAATGGACGTTTTTAAAAGCTACTTAAATATCCTAATTGAACTAAGGCCTAATCCTGGCTTAATCTAAGCCCTGTCTGTGAAACTGGGCCGTAGTTAATTCATATTACTCAGTACTTATCTACATCACCTTAAAATAAAGTGTAACCAAATTTGAAATTCTATTAATTCTATGAATGTTATACAGGCTATAGGAAGAGGAAAATAAAGTCCCAGTTGAGAAGAATAAATCACACTAAAGAAGAAGATCTTGAGCTGCTTCGTAACCCTTGCAGGCCTTTGTAAATCCTCTTATGTACACTGTTGCTAGTGAGAACATAGAAAACGGGATTTATTGCACTGTTGATGGTAGACAAACCCAGGGAGGTGGTATAGGGTGAGTAGACACTTCTTTCAAAGTCACATTTCCCCATTGAAAAGTGATAATTGATGGCGCGTAGCAGAAGGATCACATGGTATGGCGTGAAGCAGACCAGAAAAAACAAGACGACAGCCACGGCCAGGTTACGAACTTTGACTTTGGCCTGTTGAGTAAGGCCCGTGCTAGCTTGCACGTTAACAAGGATGGCCAAGTTGGTGACTATTAAAATGCACAGCGGGATGAAGAAACCGATGAAGAAGCGGGCATAGTTGAGTCCCGTCACCACATCAGAGGGGTTGCTTGGCTCAAAGCACCGCTTCTCCTCCATTTTCTCAGAGTTGCCCTCTGACATGATGAAAACCGGCACGTGTCCCACAGCAACGACTACCACAATCACGGCAGTGATGATCACGGCATGCCTCATCTTTCTCAGACCTCGAGACTCCACGGCGTAGACCACACAGACAAAGCGGTCCACAGAAATGCAGCACATCAAGAAGATACTGATGTACATGTTGTTGAAGAACACATAGCCGGTGACCTTACAAGCCAGAGAGCCCCATTCCCAGCGATGGCCTCTGTTGATGTAAATGGCCCAGAGTGGAAGTGTACTTAGATACATCAGGTCACATACTGACAGGCTGACGAGGTAGATTCCAAGAACGTTCTTCTGACACACTTCGAGAAGCGTGAGGAAGACTGTGATCAGGTTAGCAGGCAGACCCACTGTGATGACTATACTGTAGAGAGCCACAAGCGTAAGTGGGTTTTCTTCATCGAAAGGTGGCTCACAACTGTTTGAGTGGTTTTGGAGTATGAATGTTGTATTGGTTATGTTCATGGTCCCTGGGAGGCTGAGACTATCCAAAATTATAGAAAAAAAGAACAGTTAAATTGGTTTCATTTAAAGAAACACAGGGTTAGCAATTGTATGGCACTAGTACCTTAAATAATGCTACCTTAAGTATAATAAATAGTAAAAGTATAGGCTAAATACATTTTCAGAAGTATGTTATCATTTCCACTCCTATTATTTCTCACCGCAAAGTCAATTATTATAAAACACTATATTATACAGTTAAGGTGTGGTCACATTTTCTGTTCAGCTAATTTTTGCAGGCGAAATCCAGTCATTTCAATAGGGAATCAGGCAATTGCTCATTTTAAGGGAGGCTAAAAGATTTCCTCACACAGATTCCGCAACAGGTTTAAATTTGTTCCACAGATTCACCACATTATAACAGTCTACATCAGGGGTCTCAAACTCATTTTACCTGGGGGCCGCTGGAGGTAGACTCTGGGTCAGGCTGGGCCGCATCAAGTATACCACATAAAAAGTAGCACAACAGTTCCAATCTTCTCAATCTTTATTATTAACAGTTCTTCAACATGAATGTTTCTTCTGAACATGAACTGTTCCTCTGAATTTGAACTAAATATAGCCTATAGAAATTAAATGTAATATGAAATAATGAATGATTTAAATTTTATTTTAAATAATAGACTAATTCACAGCAAGGCCGTAACCAGGTCAAACAGAACAGTGAGCGAAATTCTAGGTCTAATTCTAGTTGGGAAATAATCTTTTTGGGACTATTTGTTAACAATATTTGCATTAATTTGTGTCAAATATATTATTAGTCCCGATATTCTTTGCATGAGTGAGTGAATAAACACATAGATCCATAGTAAACTTTTGAATTCTCTAGTGGTCTGGTGGTAGAATTTTTGTCAACCGTGTCAAAGGTTCCGGGTTCTAATCTGCTCTCATTTAGTTTTTCTTCATTAAAATTAAAGATGTTCATCAATGATTGTATATTAATACCATGGACACGTTTGCATTTTGTTTTGTGATTTCACCGGAAAGAATAGAGTCCCTCTCAGCAACGGCATTAAGCGATAGATTGATGCGCTCGTCTGCAGTTGGTTAATATTGTGTGCACGAGCCAAAAGAGAACGTAAACCCCGCCTACTTTGATTTGATTGGCCATCTCAATGATTTTGACATTGACTAGCGCTGTTCAACTGTCTGATTAGATTGGCAGGGCAGCCAGAGCGAAGTTTGACGCTCTCGCCGGCGGCGGTGTGAACGCACAGTTAGACCACATTCGTTTCAACTGTCTGATCAGCTTCGTTCGTCTGTTCCTGTCAATCACGCGGTGTCAACCAATTATACTGCACGAGGGAGGGGCGAGCCAACTCTCTCTCTCTCTCTCACACACACACACACACACACACACAGGAGGCAGCAAGCGTGGCAAGCGCGGCAAGTGCTGCACATGCAACGATTCACCAAAAGGTACTTTTCAGAGCAACGCGCCGGCCGCATTAACACTTAACTTTGATGTCAAGAAGGGGGCCACAAAAAATCATCCTGTGGGCCGCGAGTTTGAGACCCCTGGTCTACATACACTATTATTGTCAATACCTTTTATGCCCGCAAAAATTCACTCAGATTTCACTAATGTGACAACACCATTATTTTAAAAGCCTCATGTGACCTACTGAAAATATGGCGACCACCATGAGGGAGGGACCCCACATAAATAAAAAATAAAACATTTGAAGTATTAATTTCTACATGTGCCTTTTAATGAGGGAAAAACCCCCACTATGCCCACCTTTAAATAATGCTGACCATTATCAAATTAGAAACTCTTTTATCCATATATTAGATATGTTAGAGAAAAGTAGACACTGTATAATATCAATATAATATCATATTTTGATATCATATCAATAGTATGGTATCACAATGTAGTAGGTATAGCTCTTAAAAGATGAGATGCTGCGTTACAAAGCGTTCTGTTGTCGCATTTTTAAGCTTCAGAACAGTCGGTACCAGTAGGCTAGTTTTATCAATAACATGATTGTTTCCCTTGAAGTGGTTGTATAATGAATAACAGTTACCTCTTCCAGATGATCGCGGAAACTATACTCAGTGGCAGTTCATATCATCAATCTATTGTCATATTTGTGAAATATGTCCCCGTGAACAGATGCGTCCAGCTGCACAGATTAAAGGAAATGAAGTGATGAGGATGAGCAAGTGCTCAGGTACATGATGTGAGATGCTGACACTCACGTGTGGTGTAGATGGAGGGGAAATAGTAGTAGCTGTCATTATATGCAAATACGTTTGATGTAGACATTTCTGAGTAACATAAAAAAAATGTCGCTGGGGACATTATTTTATTTATTTATTTTTCTTTAGTTCTTTAGATACGTCGTGCCTGAACTTGCAGCAAGTACTCCTATATTTTGTGGCATTTGACCGAAGCGTGTTGGACGCGTGGTCCTTCAACACATTTGGCATAAAGTATTTCTGCGTTTATGGGTCATATTTGAATAAGGCAATCTCTGATTATCAAACGTAAAATAAACAGCCCAAACCTTTTTTCTCTCGCCATTATATAGTGGACGACTCTTAGCGTTAATCATCAACTAGTAAGAACATAAGACAAAAAGTTCATCCAGAGGGCGCTGCAGGGATACAAATGTTTGTTTGTTTGTTTGTTTTCTTCTTCTTTTTTTTTTAAATGGCTACTTTTCACAGAATACAAATTGTGTAATAATTAACTCATATTGTTCCAAACCCGTATGACTTTCTTTCGTCCGTGGAACACGGATATATAAATATCATCACAATATTATTCCTTGGACAAAAAAATGGAGGAGAAAATGAATATCTTGCTATTAATAATTTTATTGAGTCTTCCAGTATACTGCTACTTAAAAAAAAAAAAATCATACAATTTTTTTTTTTTTTAAATATATAATATAAAATAATTCGTATAACGTTTTATTTATTTTGGTGCTATGTGATGATTGTATGTCATGCCAATTGCTTTTATAATTCGATCACAATCTGTAATGACTTTTCAATGTATATTTACCTCTTTTGTTATATTATTGAATTCAATCCGTCATGACTTTTAAACTGTTGCAAATCCATCCTGGATGTGTTGCTGTGGTGACGCTTTACGGCATTTGAATCATGGCGGAGTCGCTGAACGGTGTACAGTTGAGCACGGTAAATAGATGATTTTAATCACTCCACACACAAATGCAATCGCGTGTCATGCGTTTTGCAATAGATTATGCTTTTAGCAGGGAAATATATATGCTGAATCTGCGTGGGAAACCTGTAAATTGCGTTTTATTTACGATTTAATGATGAAGATTTTGGTCAGATAAAAGATTTTGTTGACATGATTGCTGTTTATCATCTAGCATGTAAACGAGCAGATTTAACTGCGCTCTATTCGACACACTATGACATTTAGTACATTGTTTTTTGTCTCGTTACATTTGTAACATGAACTGTTAATATTTTGTGTTAAATAATTTGTTGGAAATAATTGCAGAAACAAGCATTTTAAACTCTCTGGCTGATGCTTTTAAAAGTTTTAATTTGTTTACGAAACCACGAAAGTCATAAATAAAAGAGCTTCACTTTGACTTAAATTGGGTTGGATAAGACCTTTTGAGAGAGAGAGAGAGAGAGAGAGAGAGAGAGAGAGAGAGAGAGAGAGAGAGAGAGAGAATATTTTTACTAGGTCTTCGGCCTTGTGCAACGTTTTTTTTAACCTTTTCTTTTGTAAATATATTTTCATTATTTATAATCCGAATAGGCAGTTTTATTTTATATTTGTTTGTACAGAATATAGTCTTGCACATTCTAACCATATGTAATATGTGGTTAACTTATACTGTTATCAAAATGATAAAAACATTTCCCCATGATTTTTTTGAGCATGATTTGAAATGCTAGTTTTGAAATTTAGTGGTATTTTCAGAGTCATAACCGAGATTGAATTCCTCATGATTTCTTAACTTTGGTTATAAACTTTCTCTCTCTGAAGTTTGAATTTACAGTGATGTTGAAATGAATCTCTTCCTGAATCTCTTCTCTGTTCTGAGGAACATGAATCTGCTTTTGTGAATCGTGCCAGTTCTGAATATTGCATTTTATAACAGCCACATTTGTTAGTCAGTTGACATTGGAAATAACCAGCACTTTGAAAATAAGTGTCACGTGGTATGTGTCAGGACTGACCCTTGGTCGTTCCTTGACTGATCTTGCTGCAGACAGTGAGACTAACTCAATCAAACAGATTACTTTGGCATGAATGGGTATCTGGCAAAGATCTTTTATGAAATGGTTTCATTAGTTACTCTCCCTCATGTCGTTTCAAACCCACAAGACCTTCGTTAATCTTCAGAACACAAATGAAGATATTTTTGATTTAATCCAAGAGCTCTCTGACCCCTCCATAGACAGCGATTTAATTTAACACTTTCAAGGCCCAGAAAGGTTGAAAGACATGGTAAGTTAAAAAGTGGTTTAACCAGGGGCGATTCTAGGATTTTCATTTTAGGGGGGCTCAGCCCCCAGTGAGGGTATGAAAAAAAAAAATGGGTAAGACTTTAGTTTAGGGTCCAATTCTCACTATTAAAGGTCCCGTTCTTCGTGTGTTTTTGAAGCTTTGATTGTGTTTACAGTGTGCAATATAACATGTGTTCATGTTTCGCGTGTAAAAAAACAGTATTTTTCACACAATTTACTTATCTGTACACCGCTGTTTTCACTCTCCTAAAAACGGGCTGACGAGTTCCTTGTTCTATGAAGTCCCTCCTTCAGAAATACGTAACGAGTTCTGATTGTGCCAGCGGTTCCTGTGTTGTGATTTGACTGCAGCTTAGCGCACGTTGTACGGAAAGGTCACGCCTCTTAACGGGAGATATATGCGCTCAATGATCTCTACAGCATCCCTGGGAAAGCCAAACAAAGGTGATTTGACTCCGGGATGAAAATAACAGCGTCTCGACGACATGGCGACAAACACACTCAAACGCAACAGTTCCTTTTCTCCACGCGACCGTCCTCTTCTCCACGTGGGACAGCAACAAGACCACGCCCCCTTTTTCGCGTATTCTTGTGGGCGGAGGTTAGTCTGTTCTACTGTTCTACTGACGTAATCAATGAAGGAAGTACCAGGATGTAGTCCAAGCCAGCCGTTCGCTGTAGGCTTTGAAAGGGAACTTCTGTTAAATAAAATATCTCGCTTGGCATTGAACTTTGAGCTTTATAATTTTACAGGTATTATTTATGCTCTAACAGCAACATTACACACTAACTAAAGTTTGAACAATGGGATCACGAAGAACGGGACCTTTAACTAGTAGCTTATTAGTATGCATATTAGGATATTGGCTGTTTATTATTTAGTTTCGGGGACAAGGCCCCTCGAGAAAATGTTGATTTCTGTGCTCTACATATGTGCATTTTAAGATATTCTGAACGCCAAAAAATTAGATAACAATAGCTTGAAAACCATGTCAGTGGGCAGATATGACTGATAAAGTGTTTCCATTTTTGTCAGTGAAGAAAGTAAACATGTTTAACTGATATTTATGTTTTATGAATCATTTTCAAAGGCTAACAGGAAAGCTAGGTAACTAAATGTATTAAATTAATTCACAATATGCACACATTCATTACTAATCTTATGCCCAATACAAGCTCAAAAAAGATGAACTTTTTTATTTACTGAGAGCTACAAATGGAATTATTAATTTACAATGTGCACACATTCATTACTATTAATCTTATGCCTAATCTGAAGAAAACGGCTTTGTTAATATTCCTAGTTTTTTATTTATATTATTTAATTACATTACATAGGCCTATTTCAAATCAAAATGGTGAAATTAGACAAAAGTTTATTAATTTGGCTGAATATTTTTGTCATGTTTAACAGTTCTGACTTAAAGAAGCACCTGTCAAATATGAAATGTTTAGTTTAGCTACTTACATATCTCGCACTTGACGTCGAGTCCTGCTGCTAAAATTCGTGCTCGGCCTCAGCAGCTTCTGTGTGAACATAAAGCCCGCCTACTCTGATTTGGTTGGTTTTCTCAAATATTTTGACATTGATGAGCGGTGACAGAGCAATGAGGTTCAGATCAACGCACACACCTCTGCTTCTGACGTGCGCTCTATTCGACGCCGCTGCAGATTGAAGAACGCTGAATAATGCAGATTAAAAAACGGGACGAAGCCGAAGCCTCCCGCCAGTTTCATATGTTTGAAAGGTTAATCACACATTTTTTAGGGAGGCTGGACAGAATTTAAAATTTTTTAATTTTAAAAAGGGCCTAGTGACGCCTATGGGTTTATGAAGCGACGAGAATATTCTTACTTCTTGTGTGCAAAAAACAAACAAAAATAACGACTTTATGCAACAATTTCTTCTAATCTGTTTCGGTCTCCTACGCAGTTTACATTGTTACCACAGTACAGAGCTTCCTAGTTCTACGTCAGTCGGCATCTCACCATTGGCCGATGCTGTTCACGTGAGCACCACGACACATGTGATGCTGACGCAGGAGTTAGCCAATGGTGAACCGCTGTTCTGACGTAGAACTAAAAAGCGATGCACTTGCGGTAACAATGTAAACTGCGTACACTGACGACCCATTCACTGGGTTAAAAACAACCCAAGTTGGGTTGAAAATGGACTAACCCAGCAATTGGGTTGTTTTAACCCAGTGAATGGGTTGTTTTAACCCAGCGGTTGGGTTAAATGTTTGCTTAAAACAACCCAATCGCTGGGTTAAAACAAACCAATTGCTGGGTTAGTCCATTTTCAACCCAACTTTGGTTGTTTTTAACCCAGCATTTTTTAGAGTGTAGTTCGAAATCGACCAAAATTAAGTCACAATCTCGAACTTCGAATTAAAAATGGAATCGTTGATGCTGCCACTCCCCCATGTCACGTCCTTTTGCTTGCCAAGCGGAAAAAAACACGCGTGTTCAAGTGCTGCGAGTCAACCTCAGCTACAGCCACTCAAAAGATAGCATGGCAACTGCAGATGCAGGAGACCCATTGACAGAACTTGAACCCCGTCCTCTTTCACTGAAGTCGCCGGTGTGGAAGTATTATGGATTTCCAGTAAGTTTTTTTTGACAACATTCACGTGCAAATGCAATTACGCGTGCGTTACGAGTATTCATAGCCGCAGACATGCGACTTTATTTGGTGGTGGAAAACTCTGGTTTTAGGCATTTAATTAGCGTGTTAGAACCACGCTACGAAATCCCAAGTAGAACGCATCTCACAGCTACGGTGATTCCCTCCATGTACAATAATGTAAAGGAGAAAGTTATTAAAGGTCTGATCAGCGCACATAGTTGCCTTGACTACAGTATTTTAGCAATAGTTTAGCAGTTCTCTTTCTATATTCCTCTTTAAGAAAATTGTTACAGTTGTCTTGTTCTATTAAAAAAAATGTTTGACAACTCAAAGAGCAGCTCTAAACAACATATCCGTCTTTAGGAAGAACATGAAAGAATGAAAAAATACAGTCATCATTCTCAGGGGATAAAAAGTAGTTATCAGTATGGGATATGTTCAGCTGTTCGGAAATAGTTTGTTAAGACACTTAATTGTTCAGAGAAGACTATGGACATGGCTGTTTTATTGTTTTTGCTTGTTTTGTTGGGAACTTGAATGTCCTCTTCTGTGAAGAAGACTGCACTTACAAAAGAGAAATTAGATGGCAGGTTATTTTGCTTAAGTTTTCGATTGACTGAACACTGAAGATATAGGTTGTTACATTGTTGTTAATAAATGTTAACTAAAATAAATTTGACAATGTAGTGTGGTACATTGCGAACAAAGGTCAGATATTATATTGCATAAAAGTCTAGTCTAAAAATGGCATAGCAACCTGTGTTTAAAAAAATAAATGTAAAAATCGAGGATCGAATCGAACCGTGACCTTAGAATCGAAAATGTAATCGAATCGAGGATTTGGAGAATCATGACACCCCTATCGTGTATAGAGTCGGTGGGTGGGCTCACAATGACGGCAGAGTTGATGCGGTTCCGCGTGCTACTTGTAAATAAAGAAGCTGGCGAACAGCCGTCTTTTGAATCTGCTTTGGCCGTGACTCTGGAAGACTTGGAGTTAAGCTTTTCTTTGGCACTGAACGGCACTGAAGTCATTCTTAAGAAAGGAAGATGTGTTCGGAGTTTTGCCGAACGGATACAGCGAAAGTTGAATCTATTAACTAGCTCCGCTTCACCTTCTTCATTGCTCTGGTTGGTTGTAGTGCTATCCTATTGCGTGCAGAGGGAATTTGAAAGACAACCGTTTATCCCGCCCCTCGTATTGAGCCCTGCTAATGGTGTGTTCCCAGACCCAACATCTTGATGTGGGTCTGGCTTGTCAGGCTAGCTTTTGATTGGTTCTCTTGTTTGAATTTGCTGCGCATCACATCTGTCAATTACATCAAATTACATTGCCACTGAAAGCTTTAGCCTACAACCTGTCTGAGAGTTGCCACCATGGCGAGTGAGAAAAATGTGTTCCAAAATTATTTCATCCAGGAATAAGAAAAGGGCACAAATATAACAGTTCAGTGCAAAATATGTTTGCCAACTATTAAAATGCTATCGACATCGAAGGTTTCAATGTTGAAATCTCCTATGATGAATGTTAACCTGTGTTAATGTTAATCTCTTTATTAGTTTGTCCCGTTTTGACTAGCAAAATAGAGCTATTTAACTACACAACCATTGGTCATTCCAAGCAAGCAATAGCCATCATTTCACCGTCTCGGTTAACTATAGACCCAATATAGTAACCCACTTAAAGCCAAAATAAACTTGAATTTGGTTACATGTTGTTTTTGCCAAAATAACTTGATGTATGATATTCCATCATGTAAGCAAAGTCAACAGTGATTATTACAAGGTGTTTGGTTTCATTTCTTTGACATGTTTATGTTCTAGATTACTATTCTTAGGCTATGGTTAGACGTATATTCAATTTTCACCAGTGTAAATTTTGACAGCATAATTTGATTTAGTTTTAGTCATAGTCTTTTGACTAAAATGCAATTTAGTTTTAGTCATATTTTAGTCACCTGAATTGTTTTTAGTTTTAGTCTAGTTTTAGTCTCCTAAAATCGAATGAGTTTAGTTAAATTGTAATACATTAAGCATTTAAGCATTACATAACCAACTGTCACTTGAACTGACATTTTGACATCATTTTGTTTTTGACATTAAAAATACACGAAAGAGCTCAATTCACTTTTTTGTTTGTTTTTAAAAACATCTATATAGTTTTTATAACTTTGTATTTCTGTTTAAGTTAGTATATCATGTTAAGCTAAAGCTTCAAATAAGTTTGTTTATTTATTTTTTTAATTTCAGTTAACATTTATTTAATTTCAAGTAACAAAGATTTTTTCAAACGGTTTTAGTTAACTATTATAACCCTGATACTTTATTTAATATGTGTCAAATACTGGTCTTTCCTCCTGACTATGAATTAAATGGGAATTAAACTAAATACAGTTTATTGTGTAAGCAAAAACGAATATATAATGCGTGACTTTTAATTATAAACCAGCTGGAAATACACCGGGACTCTTATTCTGAAATCTCGCCTTACTATTGCAGTTGCAGGAGCTCATTCAAGTTCAGATGAGGAGATAAAATATGCATTGTTACAAACGTCTAAAACACATTACTATATAAACATTGTAAAGTAAACATTGTCATTATTCATCAGCATTAGTTCATAAACAATTGCCTGGCATAAATGTGCGCTATTCATTGATTGTGAGCCGCTCTGGAGCGCTGGATTGAGTGAGCCTGTAGAAGCGCAACAGCGCCGTGTTTTCCAGCGGTTAGATCAGCACGCCCAAATCAAATGCGCGCATCTGTTACACACGACATCAGTTCTGACTGGATCTCTTCCCTAATCGTCCCTCCCTAACAATTTCGTCTCGTTTTTATTTGTTGCCGAAAATGACAGTTGATTTTCGTTATAGTTTTTGTCATCCATCACTAGTTTTTATTTAGTTATCGTCTCGTTTTCATCAGTGAAAAAAGGTTGTTGACGAAAATTATGACACAAATTATTCGTCAACGAAATTAACATTGATTTTCACTGACAGCCCAAATTATGTGGGGTGTGTTTGGACGGCTAGGATAGGTCTTTTAAATGCAAAATTGCTTGCTGGGTTGAGTCTAACTTTATTTAAAAAAACAAAACCAAAACAATACCATGCATGTTAAGACCGCTACACTGTTGGGTCTGTTTGGGTTGCCAGTGAGTATGAAAATTAGTGGTGGGCCGTTATCGGCGTTAACGTGCTGCGTTAACGCGAGACTCTTAACGGGCGATAAAAAAAATATCGCCGTTAATCTATTCTCAAAGTTGGGTTGGGAGCTGGGCCTATACTACGCAAGCTATGATGACTTTCACCTTGATATTTTAGCACGGATGTACACCTAGCCGAATTGCACTGTAGGGGCGAGAGAACGAGTCTTCGAACCTGTGTATGCCTACTAGTGTTGTCAAAAATATCCATATTTCACTATGTATCGATACTGAAATATCTGAAACGATACAATACTCATTTTCTACATTAACGATATAAGCTGCGCTCTCCTCTCTTCTCCTCTCCGACCGACAGCGAGTTGACACGCACCCGCCTTCTCTCATTCAGTCCGTTTAATCCTCTGAACATTGCGAACTCGTGTTCTGCTGGACTTTTGTTAGTATTGGTGTGACCGGTCTGAATTTCGCACGGGGTTGCTCATAACGTTAATTCTACTAATTCCCGCAGATTTCGCGCTCGCATCTGAAGCGCACACACACATACCGTAATAAAGCCGCCTCTGACATACAAGTGCAAAATTTAGCTCCTTTTTCCATCTTATTAATGGTCAAATACACTCAAAAATGTCTCAATGCCCATCTTGTAAACACAGTTGTAACCAGCTCACATGAACAGTGTTTGGATATGCGTGCGTCAGGTCTTAAAGGGACAGAAGTTATTTATTATTCAAACTACAAAAAGACAAACGATCACTTACGAGCACACATATTTTAATCTAGATTAATTTAGATTAAAAAAATTAATCTATGCCCACCACTAATGAAAATATAATCTATTCTTGCTTCTGTTAGTAAGAAATCGATATTAGGCTTTATATGGTATAATGTTTTCCCTTCACACGCACATAGTGGTAAAAAGGTGAAGGTGTCTTGTAGTATCTGGAACTAAGACGTTAATAACAGATCCTTCGAGTCTTGTAGGTTGTGAGGTGGAGCCGCTGTGGATTAAACTTGTTGTTCAAGCACATTCTACAGCATTCTACAGATGCTCAATTGGATTGAGATCTGGAGAATTTGTATGCCAGGGCAACACCTTGAACTCTTCATCATGCTCCAACCATTCCTGAATAATGTGTGCAGTATGGCAGGGTGCATTATCCTGCTGAAAGAACCCACCAGGGAACACCATTGTCATGAAGGGGAGTACCTGCTCTGCAACAATGTTTAGGCAGGTGTTATGTGTCAAATTTACGTCCACATGAATGGTATGACCCAGTTGCTTCCCAGCAGTTCATCACCCTCCACAGGCTTGTCGTCATTCCACAGTGCATCCTGGTGCCATCACTTCCTTATATTTATGCATTTGGCAGACGCTTTTATCCAAAGCGACTTACAGTGCCCTTATTACAGGGACAATCCCCCTGGAGCAGTAAAGTGCCTTGCTCAAGGACACTGGTGGGGACCGCTGGGATCGAACCAGCAACCTTCTGCATATCAGTTCCATGGTTTAACCCACTGGACCACCATCTCACATGAAGTCACACCTTAGGTAAAAACAGTGCGCACAAACACGGCCATCCACATGACATAAAAGAATACGGCACTCATCGGATCAGGCGACCTTCTTCCACTGCTCCAAGGTCCAGTTCCGACCCGCGTTCCCATTTTAGGCACTTTTGATGATGGACGGGGGTCTTCATAGGCACTCTGATTGGTCTACGACCAATTTTGATGCACTGTGTGTTGTCACACATTCCTTCCATAACCATCATTACAATTTTGTGTGACTTGTGCCACATTAGACCTTCTGTTGGTTCGGGACCAGAAGGGATAGCCTTCGTTGCCCTCGTGCATCAATGAGCCTTGGTCGCCTAACGCCCTGTCGCCGGTTTGTGGTTTGTTTCTTCTTGGACCACTGTTGGTAAATTCTCATTACTTTTGACCAGGAGCGACCCACAAGCCTTGCTGTTTCAGAGATACTCTGACCCTGTGGCCTTGCTTTGGCCCTTGTCAAAGTTCGCTTACAATCTAATCTACCCAGACCTAAATATGTGACCTTGTTAGGAGATGATCAATGATATTTGCTTTAACCGTGACTGATTTGAATGTTTTGGCTCATCAGTGTACATAATACAACTATACATAATATACTTAATTTTTATATTAATATTAACTTTAATTTAATATAAAAATTATAATAAATTTTTTTTGATTAATTTGTTATAATTAAAATGTTTCTTCCTCACCTATATAAAAAATAAATATTTAAAAACTGAGAATGATACCAATTATGTGTTTCACGTTCTTTCTGGTAAAAGAAAGCATCGCTACAACTTCTGAAAGTGACCAGCAGTGTTTTAGCAAAAATAAATGTCACAAATCTGACAATATAATTTTAACATCAATGTAAACAAACAAAAAATGTAATGCCAATATTTACAGTAAATACCAAAAACTCTTTGACTTGGTAATATATAGATACATCAACCTAAAACTTCACATCAAGAACATCCAGGTAAACAAAGACACCTGAACTAGGGGTGGACGATTATTTGTGTTATTTTAATTTATCTTTGTTATTAAAAATAAGAACTAAAACAGTAGTCTTAACATTAATTAAATATACACTGATACATAATAAAGCTACAAAGATTATTCAGCCAAGAGCACTGAGTGATTTTCTCTTTTTCTTTTGTTGTTTGACAGACAGCGCCAGGTTTACTGTATTAGCAGGCTGTCACTTTAAGACCTAATGCATGGATCCTATTGACACGCATTGACACGCAACCGACTGTGTTTACATGAATACTCATCAAGACAGCCATTTTGACATAACTATATGTGTGTGTATTTGACAGTTTGAGTGTGTAACAAGACACGAAAGAAAGAACGGCTTGTGTGCACGTTTCGGTGTGTGTCAGACAGCAGACAGCACGAGACTGCAAGGAGTTGTTTTTCGCAAGTTATTGCGTTTAATAACTCTTTTTAACATCAAGCAAGTCACATAAGTAACAGTCGTGTGCCCAGTCTATTCTCTGCTATACGTGTCTACCTAAAACATACAATTTTCACAATGTTGAAACTGCCTATTAAAATAATTCAGATATTGCGTGCCCTTGCGATAAGCATATTGCGATATTTCGATATATTGTGCAGCCCTAGTCTGTAAACTTAAACTTGCTCACGAGCAGGCTTATTACTGCACGTTCTTGTGTTTCCTGAAGAGGGCAGATGTATCGATACCCGAAACCACGATCAGAAATGCAGCGATTGGCTGGCGTCAAGACAGCAACGTAATGACAACATATAATTAAAAAAGCCACCTGGCAATAAACTTGACAAATTACACCAAAAAACCCCGCAAATTTCTGGACCTTTATAAGGAAACAGCCAAACGACCAAACCAACATAAGTTATAATAGATCAATGATAATAGAATAATTACTTTATAATGTTATTGCAGTCTTACACACATGCTGTACAGTTACTCTGAGCCGTGCATTCATTTCAGTGATGACAGATATTATGGGAGTGGCTTGATGTAGCGCAGGTCTTGACCCTTAAGAAACTTTAATTAATGCTGTCATGTAACAAATCTGCTTTAAATTAAATTAAATTAAAAATTCAATTAATTGCTAAGTACAACATTGAAATAATAATGTAAAGGATGTACAAATACTATACAATCTTGAATATAAATAATTGGGAATCATGTTTTTTAAAGAAAAAAACTATCTAATCTATTATAACTTTTTTATAACTTTTTTTTAAATATTGGTTTGGTCGTTTAACTGTTTCATTATAAAGATCCAGAAATTTGTGTTTTTTTTTGTGTGTGTAATTTTTCAATATTTTTTTTTTCCGATTGGCTTTTTTAATTATATAATGTCATTACGTTGCTATCTTGACGCCAGCCAATCGCTGCATTACTGATCGTGGTTTTGAGTATCGATACATCTGTGCAGTAATCTCAGATAACTTAATCCAGCTATTTTAATCCAATCCGCAAAATCGTTTGAAGAACCAAATTAGCCAGAGATCAGTTACCACAATTAAAAGATCTAGGATCTGTCAAATCATCTCAGATGTATTAATCGACGTGCGAAGAACGGACCCCGGACTTTGGATTGTGCCAACAATAAAGAAAATCTTCAGATGTTGTCAAGCTTGACTTTCACAGTTTTACAATTATTATTATTATTATCATTATTATTATTATTATTATTATTATTATTATTTATAATTTTTCTATGCTGCTCCAATTACAATGAATGGGATCTAAAGCTTTCTCTCATCATAAAGCTCACAAACGCGCCATAAACGTGGTCCTTGCAACTTTTGGACTGAAGAGGACGTTTTGTTTGCTAAAATGTAATTTTTATTTTTTTAAATATAAAACTATAAATTACATATTTCTTCATATGATTATTTAATGTATTTAGTCAGTTAATTATATAAAAATATACTAAAATAATAAATTTTTGATGTTTATATCGGTCCCAAATTTGTCTTCACCCTTGCTCCCTTGTTTTTTTATTTTATTTTATAGAATTTTTTATTCATTACTTCTCAAATTCAAACTCTGTGTTTTTGCCTCAATTGAAGTGTCTTGCATTGATGGTTGTTACCTGTCTTATGTGCATTTTGCAATACAACAAAAAAAAGTTATTTTATTATATTGTTTGTGCTCTTTCTCTTTTGCCTCCAGAAATGGCAGGAGGCTTCAAACAGAGGGGCTGCTATTCTCAGCTATTTGGGGGAGCAGGTCCCCCTTATTTACTGCTTAGAGAGAGAGCCACAACAAGGAGAGGAGGAGCAAAAGGTTGAGGAACGCCTCCTGTATCCTTTGGAGTGCTTTCTTTTTGGGGAGGACCCATGTGTCGGCCTGGAGAAGCTACAGCAATACAACAGCAGCTCATCAGCTCAGCAGTGTGGACGTGTCTTTAAAGAGGGCGAGACTGTCTACTCATGCAGGTTTGAATTGAGACCGTTTAATAATATACTTAGCAGTTTATGCAGCCACCATCAACTGAAAGTGAAAAGTGAAGGCCAAGTACGGTAACCCATACTTGGAATTTGTCAACTGCATTAAACCCATCCAAGTGAGTGCACACACATTAGGAGTAGTGAACACACACACACACACCAGAGAAGTGGGCAGCCATTTTGCTGTGGCGCCCCAGGGAACACTCCTATATATGTTTTTAAGGAGTACAGCAAGACTTATTGATGGGCCGGTATTTAGGCTTTTAGATGCGCATTGTTCAGCTTTTCCAAGTTAGTGGCGAGGCCAGAAATTTTAAATGTGGGTGGACCTTAGTGAAATAGGGTGGACCTCAATTCCTACTCTCAAATTACATCATTTTACAATACATGGGATAAAAATTCATTAGAATAGTAAAGGGTTAGTTCACCTAAAAATGAAAATTCTGTCATTAATTACTCACCCTCATGTCGTTCCAAACCCATAAGACATTAGTTCACCTTCTGAACACAAATGAAGATATTTTTGATGAAATCCGAGAGCTCTCTGACCCCTCCATAGACAGCTATTTAATGAACACTTTCAAGGTCCAGAAAGGTAGGTAAAACATTGTTAAAATCATCCATGTGACTACAGTGGTTCAACCTTAATTTTATGAACGAGAATACATTTTTGTTCGCAAAAAACAAACAAAGATAACTACTTAATTCAACAATTTATTTTCATCTGTGCCAGCCTCCTATGCAATTTACGTAAGTACGGT
This sequence comes from Romanogobio albipinnatus, assembly GCA_023566225.1. NCBI lineage: Eukaryota > Metazoa > Chordata > Actinopteri > Cypriniformes > Gobionidae > Romanogobio > Romanogobio albipinnatus. Next base: position 43,213,804 of record CM042249.1, read on the forward strand.
TACCTTTAAGACGAGTTTTTATTGTCAGCCAACAGTTTCATGAAAACAACAAAATCCATTTATAAATAGGCCTAAAATAACCAATGAACAGAATAAGAACAATAGATAAAGTTAAATAATCATAGACCGAGAGTGTGTACGCCTGGACAAGGCTTCCCCTGGCCTCGGACTTGAGACTAGCGTGGGATTTTCTCACTCAAAAGCCACTGCCTGCTACTGCTTCTGATTGCCTTTAGACTTATAACTGCTGGTTTAGGATCAGTTTTCTCCGTAATAGTAGCATATTGGCGATTTGGCAAACTATCCAGTGCTGCGTATCATCTGAGTTTATGCTCTGGAGAGCATCAAATGTTTCTAGCAACATGCTTTTGCAGTGTTAAGCAATGCAGCTAATGATAGACATGTCATTCATCAATGACGCAATGGCCAATCAGAGGTGTTTAAGTTAGAATCCACTAACTGCTCAAAGCTGGAGTTTTTTTTTTGTCCATTTCTGCACGCTCGCAAATCCTCTCATTATATTAAAGTGTAGACATTATGTAAATAAGAGATTCAGTGTGCAGGGTAGACCGCTTCATTGACTAAAACGGAACACATCATCGTGATGAACTAAAATGAGTGACAGCTTTTTAGTGATTATAATGGGACCACTTTTTGCGAACTCTCTAGGCGATATATACTCAAGAATTTGAATAAATCTTTTGTTTTTCATGCTTTCAGGAGTGACATCCGCTAAAGTAATTTATTTGAGCGATTAGGCTATTATTGTCATGTATGCTTTTTTTTCTCATTTCCCGCGATAAATAAATAAATAAAATTAATAATTTGGGTAAATATTACAAAAAGTTAGCCTGACGTTATCATACTCCATTCTAGTCAGAATATGAGTCTGATGCTGCTCCATTGGGCTGTGATTATGAGGCATGTTTCAACCGAACCAGGAAAGACCTCAATTGGATAGACCTACAACCAATCAGAGCAACGGAGCGACACATAAAGTTGCTAACAGAACTCAACTGCACGCACGCTGTAAGAAGTAGAAGAAGAAGATGAGTGTAAACGATCTTTGCCGGTGTTAATCAGATCAAAACAGGGCAAATACAGTAAAGATAATTAGCAAATATGACTATATGTCCAGGTGGAAACTGTCAAAACGGCAATCCCTCAGAAAAACACATGCGTCAACAGTAAGAATAAGCCAATTTAAGTGCAAAAAGTGCCCAATATAAGAGATCGGAAGAAGCAATGTAAATAACAGGCATTCACACACGGAGTACTTACCAACACGATTATCATTTTTTAGAGAAATAGTGAAGGTGAATGCATATACGAACAAGTTCTCCGTTTAGGATTAGAACGAATTCAACCCAAGCGCTCTTTGGTTACTTGAATGCTTGCATTACTGTTGATCATCTGTCCATCATCGAATAAAGCCCAACCTGACAATTTCATTGGTCCGAACAGCTCCTGTTCGGGCATAGTTGCTCCACAACAGAATCAATTCCAGACCGAATGTTGTGGGCGGGGCTAAATTCGGCTGGCGTCCAGGCTAACAAAAAGTAGCTTTAGATAGAAATATTATATTTGATTCAGAATAATTTAATTTATTACACAAACTTTTAGGCTTCAACTGCCATGAGGTGGAGTAAATGACGACAGATGACGTTTTCATTTTTGGGTAAACTATATTAATATGGAATTTGAAAATTTGAAACTTTTTAAAATGAAATTACCCTGATATACTCTAAATAAGAAACTACCAATTGGTGGAGGTAAATGTCTTAATGAGTAAGTCAAACTTTTGATTTGTTCAAATGGCTGATTCAAGGTTGAAGTAAATTGCTCTCTTTGTGAATGAATCATTGATTCACCCGATTATTAATGTTCTATATTATAATTCAATTATTGTTCTTTTTTTAAGCATTAGCCAATAAGGAAAAACTATATTAGCCGAACACTGGAGTTGAATAACTTAAGTTTTTATGATGAGTTTATGAGGAGCCCTGTTCAGTGTTACTGAAAATGTATAGGCTGCATTTGACACCATTGCTTTCCTTTCTTTGAATCATTCTTATATGTATTTCCAGGGACTGTGCAATAGATCCCACTTGTGTACTCTGCATAGAATGCTTCCAGAAGAGTGTGCACAAAAGTCATCGCTACAAGGTACATGCTCTCATTATTATTATTATTATCATTGACTATTATTATTATTTTATCAAACTAACTGTGATGAACCTTGATAATATATACTGGCAATTTTTTTGTTTGTGAGAATTGTTTTTTTTGTGTGTGAAAAATGTAATTTATTACAAATACCTCTATCAAATTAAAGTATATTCTTATATATTAGGTTATTTATTTGCTATTTTAATTATTATTATTATTTACGTTGCAATCGCAGATGCATGCCTCAGCGGGCGGAGGTTTTTGCGATTGTGGAGACTTGGAGGCTTGGAAGACCGGACCCTGCTGCTCTCAACACGACCCTGGCACTTCAGTTGCTATGGAAACGGTACAGTTCATTCTCCAGAAGCTTATCTATGTTAAGGTTGTTTTAGTTTTTTTTTTCCAAGAACAGCTTTGTTGAACTAACTTCCTGCCTTGAGGTCAGAGGAGCCGTTCTGCCCCTGCGTTTGCTAACCCCCAACCCTCCCTCTGTGGGAAAACAGTGTGTGGGAAAGTGACGCACAGGAAGGGCTGTGATGCAAAACTAGATGGAAAACACAGGGGTAGAAGAATAAGTAAAGTCTTTCATGAGAGAGTTTGTTGTACAAGTAAATAAATGTGTTAGAATTAAACAGACTTGTTGGTGTCATAAACATTAATTTAAAGCAAATAGATGCTATTTACACTAAGTGCAAATATCTTTAGATGCTATTTACTAAGTGAAAGTGAAATATCATACTAAGTGAAAATAGTGATATATTCTATTTACACCATTAGGGTTGGGCGATGTCCCCTAAACTGGCAGTTTACGATGTTTACAGTAAAACATTGTGATGGTCGATGATATCGTTGTTTGGGGTGGGGAGGGGGGGTGGGTAATTAGGTGGTAGATAATTTACTATATCTCTTTACATAAATACTATTTTCTACTTAAAACTATCATTTAGTTATTTTTACTAACCCATATAATGACTCATCCGCTAGGTTGCACGTGAGGGGGGAAAACAGCTTCCTTCCACTTAAGAATTGAGCTCTTTTTATTTTATTATATCTCTTTACATAAATACTATTTTCTACTTAAAAAAAATAATTTAGTTATTTTACTAACCCAGTGTTTTGTATGTGAATGCTGTTTCACGTAAATATTATCACAGGAGTGAAGCACAAAGCTTTGTTTTAAGAAAATAATGGTCAGATAGCACTTTTTAATTCTGTTTTGCGATCTGGTCACTCGATTTTCCGTGAATTTTAACAATAGGCCTAGTCCATTTTTATCCCAATGAACATGGACATCTCGTTTCTTTTCCCAAATCTTCACTCACGTTGCACCCATTTTCGCAGGGGATTATAAAAGTTTCTTCCTTTCGTTTGCTTATAATTAAGTCTATTATAACTATCCTCTATTATAACACATCCTTTACTGTGGTAAAGTATAAAAAACACTGTAGGACGAATACCTTACTTTAAATTTTATTTAACACAGTTTGTTCTTGTTATTAAACTTGGTGAGGCACGTCAAGTTTGGTTTATTTGAATAGCGCATTACACACACACACACACACACACACACACACACACACACACACACACCGGTGATTTTAGTTTCGTTTTCTCTGGCAATGATCAAACATTGCCTAAATGTCTTGACCCTGTGGAAGATAAAATCCGCTCTTCAGACCTTTTACAACAAGTGTTGCATGAAGACGAAGATATTCGAAAAGGTGTCTATCCAGCTTGTGTCCCACATTCCTCTCAAAGCGCAGAGCGGTATATGACACATCTTTGCGGGGAAATAGTATATTTTTTTTTTGAATATTTTTCTAACTAATATTTAATCTTCTTATATTCTTTAGGTTACCATTATTTACTGAAAATCGTTTAAATGTTTTATAGGCTGTAGTGTGTTGTTTCACTGACGGAAGTGCTAAAATAAACACGCATGCTTATGGATGTTTCAGCCTCAAATTATTTCAAAATGTAGGCTCTATATATATATATATATATATATATATATGTATGTATATGCATATATGTATATGCTATTTTGCAAGTTCTCCCACTTGGAAATCATTGAGGGGTCTGAAATTGTCATCATAGGTGCATGTCCACTGTGAGAGACATAATCGAAAAAAAAAAAAATCCAGAAATCACAATATATGATTTTTTTAAACTATTTATTTGTATGATACAGCTGCAAATAAGTATTTGAACACCTGTCTATCAGCTAGAATTCTGACCCTCAAAGACCTGTTAGTCTGCCTTTAAAATGTCCACCTCCACTCCATTTATTATCCTAAATTAGATGCACCTGTTTGAGGTCATTAGCTGCATAAAGACACCTGTCCACCCCATACAATCAGTAAGAATCCAACTACTAACATGGCCATGACCAAAGAGCTGTCCAAAGACACTAGAGACAAAATTGTACACCTCCACAAGGCTGGAAAGGGCTACGGGGAAATTGCCAAGCAGCTTGGTGAACAAAGGTCCACTGTTGGAGCAATCATTAGAAAATGGAAGAAGCTAAACATGACTGTCAATCTCCCTCGGACTGGGGCTCCATGCAAGATCTCACCTCGTGGGGTCTCAATGATCCTAAGAAAGGTGAGAAATCAGCCCAGAACTACACAGGAGGAGCTGGTCAATGAGCTGAAAAGAGCTGGGACCACCGTTTCCAAGGTTACTGTTGGTAATACACTAAGACGTCATGGTTTGAAATCATGCATGGCACGGAAGGTTCCCCTGCTTAAACCAGCACATGTCAAGGCCCGTCTTAAGTTTGCCAATGACCATTTGGATGATCCAGAGGAGTCATGGGAGAAAGTCATGTGGTCAGATGAGACCAAAATAGAACTTTTTGGTCATAATTCCACTAAACGTGTTTGGAGGAAGAAGAATGATGAGTACCATCCCAAGAACACCATCCCTACTGTGAAGCATGGGGGTGGTAGCATCATGCTTTGGGGGTGTTTTTCTGCACATGGGGCAGGGCGACTGCACTGTATTAAGGAGAGGATGACCGGGGCCATGTATTGCGAGATTTTGGGGAACAACCTCCTTCCCTCAGTTAGAGCATTGAAGATGGGTCGAGGCCTTGACATGTGCTGGTTTAAGCAGGGGAAACTTCCGTGCCATGCATGATTTCAAACCATGACTTCTTAGTGTATTACCAACAGTAACCTTGGAAACGGTGGTCCCAGCTCTTTTCAGGTCATTGACCAGCTCCTCCCGTGTAGTTCTGGGATGATTTCTCACCTTTCTTAGGATCATTGAGACCCCACGAGGTGAGATCTTGCATGGAGCCCCAGTCCGAGGGAGATTGACAGTCATGTTTAGCTTCTTCCATTTTCTAATGATTGCTCCAACAGTGGACCTTTTTTCACCAAGCTGCTTGGCAATTTCCCCGTAGCCCTTTCCAGCCTTGTGGAGGTGTACAATTTTGTCTTTAGTGTCTTTGGACAGCTCTTTGGTCTTGGCCATGTTAGTAGTTGGATTCTTACTGATTGTATGGGGTGGACGGGTGTCTTTATGCAGCTAACGACCTCAAACAGGTGCATCTAATTTAGGATAATAAATGGAGTGGAGGTGGACATTTTAAAGGCAGATTAACAGGTCTTTGAGGGTCAGAATTCTAGCTGATAGACAGGTGTTCAAATACTTATTTGCAGCTGTATCATACAAATAAATAGTTAAAAAATCATATATTGTGATTTCTGGATTTTTTTTTTTTTAGATTATGTCTCTCACAGTGGACATGCATCTACGATGACAATTTCAGACCCCTCCATGATTTCTAAGTGGGAGAACTTGCAAAATAGCAGGGTGTTCAAATACTTATTTTCCTCACTGTATATGCATTAGTTACATTCTCAATTTAATTTACAGAGCAATCCCTGCTAAGTTTTTAGTTTAACTAATACTATAGAAGAGGATTAATGTGTGGATCATCGTGATGTCAGTCAGCCATCACCGTCCATCGGCACAACCCTATACACCATGTAAAAGTAGCAAATCTTTGCAATAGGTGTTAACAGTAATTAGCTGCTATTTATACTTTATTTTGACAGATACATATTATTTGCACCTCAGTATTTTTGTACATTAACAAGATTCAATAATAACAGTGTAAATGATTATATTTATTAAAATGATTAAATCGATGCTGCCTTCATGGGACAATAAATGCCCTCCCTACCCCTACCCCTACCCAATAAATGCTTTTATTATTAATAAACATTTCGCTAGGCACTTTATTTCCATTTTTAGAACATTTTCTTAATTTTTATTGAAAGTAAATGCCTTTCCAATGTGATATGTGACAGGAAAAGGGAGAAGAGCATGTCTGTTTTTAATCTTGTTTGGCACAACAAGGCATTGTTAGGCAGAGCTAGTGCAAATAGTACTTGCCAACAAGGTGTAAATTTGGTGTAAATAGACACTCCGTTAATTTAAATCCCAGTATTCCATCAAAAGTGAGGATGTACTGATTTCTAGTTTGTGCCTGGATTTTGGCCTGGAAAGCAGATGGTCTGCTTCAGCGGTCAGATAATTCAATATATCCGCTGTGATCAGATCAGGCACCAGATCCACACTCACTAATGGCCACTCACATTATCCTTACCTATGTTGGAAAACAGCAGGTGCCTTTTTGTCTTTGACACCCTCAGGAAAGATCTAAACATGCACATAATGAACATGACAGATGGGCATTAGAAACCAAATCACAACAAACATCATATCCTGCTCAAAGGGTGTGCCATGTTTTGTATCCTATCTTTTTGCTGCTTGCGCAGAGTGGAGTGACTGGCTTTTAGGAGATTACGGATTGTGATCTTCTGGTGGTGTTCAAGAAATTGAGGATTTTTAGAAGGTTACTGCCATAGACCTTTGGGAGCTTGAATTCCTGACAGATATCAGACGAATATACAAATGAGAATAAACAACAGTGAGTTGTTTTGTGATATAAAAAAAAAAGTTTCCCTCTGCGAGCCTGCTGTGCCTAAAATAACAGTAATAAAGCCGCTTAAAAGATCGTAAAGGAATTATTCACCCCCAAAATTTAAATTCTCAACATCATTTGTTGTTTCAAACCCGTATGACTTTCTTTTTTTCTGTGGAACACAAAAGGAAATGTTTAGCAGAATGTCTAAGTTGTTCTTTTCCACACTGTGAAAGTGAATGGGTACTGGAGATATCAAGCTTCAAAAACAAAAAGTATCATTAAAATAGTCCACATGACTCGTGCACTATATTTCAAATCTACTGAAGTCATTGTGAGACAAAGGCCAGGGTTTAATTCATTATTCACTGAAAATCTTCTCATCCACTCTAGCACTTTAATTTATTACCCCATATTCTACTATTACAAAGTTTGGGGTCAGTAAGAAGTTAATGCTTTTATTCAGTGGGGACGCATTCAATTGTTCAAAAATGACATTAAAAACCTTTGACACGTTTGTAATATTAAGATTCTATTTCAAATGCTGTTCGTCTGAACCTCTGAAAAATGTGTCATTGTTTACACAAATAATACGCAACATTGATAATAAATGTTTCTTGAGCAGCAAATCAGGATATTTGAATGATTTCTGAAGACTAAAGTAATGATGCTGAAAATTCAGCTTTGCCATATTTAATAAATGCTAGAAGTGCTAGATAACAATAGTGCTCACACAAAATATTGACACTTTGGACACTTAGGGTGTACTCACTTTTGTTGCCAGTTATTTAGACAATAATAGCTGTATGTTGAGTTTTTTTTTTTTTAGAGGACAGTAAATCTATACTGCTATATATACTGCACAATGACTACTCTAATGTATATACAATTTTCATTTCTATAGTATTGTCCCTTGAGAACATATAATAAAATGGTTGCTGAAATGTGAGGGGTGTATTTACTTTTGTGAGAAACTGTATATATCAGCTTTGAAGTCCCCATTCACTTTCATTCTATGGAAATGAGCAGCTTGGACATTTATCTAAATATTTTCTCATAGATGAATTAGTAGATTTTTGTAGGTGAGAACAAAACAAGTATAACCATTCTGTGAACAACTAAAACGAAAGGACTCTCCGTGACAGTTGCCGTTATGTGTGCCACAGGATGAGTGTGTGATGGATCCAGATCTTCAAGAAAGGGCTCAGACGCTGTTCCAGCTGTTGCTGCGGTACACGACAGACATGCTGGTTTGGGAAGAGAACAATGAACTATCAGAAGAGCTGAAGCCAAAGTGAGATGCAGTTACTAAAACTGGTTCACTGGTTTAAAAAAAAAAAGTTCAAGGTTAATGTTGTTTAATATTGTGTCTAGAGTGAAACAAGACACCTACTACTGTGTGCTCTACAACGATGAACATCACTCATATGACCACGTCATCTACACACTTCAGCGGGCCATCGCCTGTGACCAGAATCAGGCTCAAATCTACACTGCACTCATTGACAAGGAAGTGAGTGTTCTGAGCATCCACTTTCCACATGGGCTTACATGGTCAACGTACAGACTTTTCATTAGTGCTGTTATTATGATGTCAGGGGCGGAGAGCAGTGAAGAGAGGTACCCTCAGATCCTGTCAAGACGCCAAGGATAATATCAGGGTAAACATACTTGTACACTCTTTATATACATCCATTTTTTTGTAGTGTTTTATAATGACTATTTAAAATTAGTTTACCCACATTTGTATTTTCTCTGCAGCGTAACTCAGAGCACATTATCCAGAAACCTTTGCGGGTGGAGATTCTTCACACTGCTGTTATGGCTCATCAGACCTTCGCCCTCAGACTTGGCGCATGGTTCCAGAAGATCATTGGCTACTCAGGTAGACCATTGGGAGCATTGAGGACTCGTAAACTAATTCTTATTTGTAACTGTTCCATTTTTAAAACAATACAATACTTTTCACAGCATTCTTTTCATGGCTGTAGTAAGCCCTTCTGAATCTATAGTGCAAACAGAGATTCAGCCCTTCTGAGTGTGTCATCCACTGTCATCCGATCCCTGGTGGGCACCAAACAAACTGTTTGACTGAAATATGAACGCAACACAGATCAAAGACATCTAAATGAAACAAAAACATGTCATAAGATGTGACCCTAAAAAGGTCCGAATTCTCAAGCATACTTGCTTTTGCCCTCAATGTTGCCCATTACAGTTTGGTACAGGCATCAAAACTGTGTCTCCTTGCAGCAGATCTTCGTTTGACAACGATAAACGATAAACAAAGTCACTTTGGATAGAAGCGTCTGGTAAATCATTAAATGTAAAAGTTTGTGTGTGTAACGGAGGAATTCCTAGCCCTGTTTTGACCCCTTTACACATTTTTAAGCTCTTTGTGAGTTCTCAGCTGGTAAAAATACTATCATGTGTACACAAATACAAGTGCATTTAGTGCATTCTTTGGTAAGTTCCGTCGTAAAATATACGTCATTTTCTTTGTTAAAAATGACAATGTGAACGCTAAGCGAACTAGGACTAAATGGATAATTTTTTGGTCCAGACCTAAAGAATTAAAGGGATAGTTCACCCAAAAAGGAAAATTCTGTCATTAATTACTCACCCTCATGTCATTCTAAACCCAGAAGACTTTTGTTCATCTTCAGAACCCAAATGAAGATATTTTTTATTAAATCTGAGATCTTTTTGTCCCTTTGTTGACAGCTATGCAACTGAAACGTTGACGCTTCGAAAAGTTCTTAAAGAGATCATAAAACGAATCCATATGAATTCTTTCTTTTTATTTATATAGCACCGTTAAAAACAACCGGAGTTGACCAAAGTGCTTTACAAACATATTAACTTGTTAACAAACATCGACGACACCACATAAATCACATCGTGTCAATGCTAAATGAGCTTTCCACAAGGTCCTAAATACTGGTAGAGATTTTGCCAATCTAATAGGTAGAGGCAGCTCATTCCATAATCTTGGTCCCATAACTGCAAAGGCGCAATCACCTTTTTTACGGCAGTTTGTCCTTGGTAGTACCAGAATTGAGCGGTTTAGTCCAAATTTTCTGAAAAGACATGATCGCTTTATATGATGAACATATTGAATTTATGTTTATTCTAGTGGTGGGCCGTTATCGGCGTTAACGTGCTGCATTAACGTGAGACTCTTATCGGGCGATTAAAAAAAAATATTGCTGTTAATCAAGTGGAGATGGTGGTCCAGTGGGTTAAACCATGGAACTGATATGCAGAAGGTTGCTGGTTCAATCCCAGCGGTCACCATTGCGCAAGGCACTTTACTCCATGTTGCTCCAGGGGGATTGTCCCTGTAAAAAGGGCACTGTAAGTCGCTTTGGATAAAAGCGTCTGCCAAATGCATAAATGTAAATGTAAATGTAATCTATTCTCAAAGTTGGGTTGGGAGCTGGGCCTATACTACTCAAGCTATGATGACTTTCACCTTGATATTTTAGCGCGGATGTACACCTAGCCGAACTGCACTGTAGGGGCGAGAGAACGAGTCTTCGAACCTGTGTATGCCTACTAGTGTTGTCAAAAATATTGATATTTCGCTATGTATCGATACTGAAATATCTGAAACGATACAATACTCATTTTCTACAGTATCGATATCAGCTGCGCTCCGTCCGACAGTGAGTTGACACTCACCCGGCTCCTCTCATTCAGTCCGTTTAATCCTCTGAACATTGCGTACGGTTGTTCTTCTGGACTTTTGTTAGTATTGGTGTGACCGGTCTGAATTTCGCGCGGGGTTGCACATAACGTAATTCCCGCAGTTTTCGCGCTCGCATCTGAAGCGCACACACGCATACCGTAATAAAGCCGCCTCTGACATACAAGTGCAAAAATGTTTCCATCTTATTAATGGTCAAATACACTCAAAAATGTCTCAATGCCCATCTTGGTGAGTTTTAACGTAAACACAGTCGTAACCAGCTCACAGGAACAGTGTTTGGGATCCATGCGTGCGTCAGGTCTTAAAGGGACAGAAGTTATTTATTATTCAAACTACAAAAAGACAAACAATCACTTATGAGTACACATATTCTGAATGCCTTCGGCAGAATTCAAATGAGCCATTTTAATCTAGATTAATTTTGGAATTAATCTAGATTAATCTAGATTAAAAAAATTTATCTATGCCCACCACTAGTTTATTCACATATAAACATTGATCAGCGAACATAAACAGAAGCTCAACCGAACAAAACGCTCAGACGTGCTGCGTAACACACGAGAATGAACCTCATTGGTTCTCGCACATCCAGTGAACATGCTTGATCTTCCGTTTACCGCAACTGATGTGTCAGTTGATGAATGTATATATGTGAATAAGAGCCAAAATTCAATCTGTTGATCACATAAAGCAATCGTGTCTCTTCAGAAAATTATGCACTACACTCAATTCATATGGATTCGTTTTACGATCTCTTTATTAACTTTTTGAAGCGTAAAAGTTCTAGTTGTGTAGCTGTCAATGAAGGGACAGAAAGATGTCAGATTTCGTCAAAAATAACTTTATTTGTGTTCTGAAGATGAACGGAAGTCGAACGGGTTTGGAAAGAAATGAGGGTGAGGAATTAATGACAGAATTTTCATTATTGAGAGAACTAACCCTTTAAGAGACGTGAACTACAAGTGTGAACACTATAGTGAAACATGAGGGTAGTCTGATTCCCAAGTGAATGACTCTTCTGAACCTGGTGTGTTTTTATTTAATTTTTTTTATTTAAAATAAATTAAAAATGTATTATTTTTTTCTTATTTTTGTTAATAATAATACTGATAATATTTTTATTTATAGAAGTAATATGCATTAAGTAATTCTGTACATTATTGTAATTCTGTACATTATTATTCTTTTAAATGTTTTATTTTTGTTAATAATAACAGTGATAATAATAATAATGTTTTTTTTTAAATTGGCATAATTATCATTTATTTGGTATTAAAAGAAATGTAACCAGCAGCCATATCACCCTGTAGCCCAAGACTGGTTTCCCACTGATGCTAAGCAGGGCTGAGCCTGGTCAGTACCTGGATGGGAGACCTCCTGGGAAAACTAGGTTGCTGCTGGTAGAGGTGTTAGGGAGGCCAGCAGGGGGTGCTCACCCTGTGGTCTGTGTGGGTCCTAACACCCCAGTATAGTGATGGGGACATTATACTGTCAATAAGCACCGTCCTTCAGATGAGACGTTAAATCGAGGTCCTGACTCTCTGTGGTCATTAAGAATCCCAGGATGTCCTTCAGAAAAAGAGTAGGGGTGTAACCCCGGCATTAGTAATGGGTGATATAAACGATATGCAATATAAACTATACAAAATTGGCCTACGATAGAGATTTTAATTCTATTGCATCGCGATAATGCATGTTGATGATGCAATCTACCCATGAAATTTAGAGCCACGAGCTCTAAAAGCATCATCGTATTCGTCATCTTGAGTAAACATAGCTGAAAGCGAAACAGAGGAGTTGGTGAAAAAGACCTGTGCAACATCCATTATTTGGACTTGGTTTGGATTAAAGCCGTCCGACAAGCAGCAGCAAACTATACTCGGGCGCAGAATGACCGGCGCGCATGTGACACTCGCTCGCTGTCTTTGTAGTCTCTGCCGTGTGTCACGAACGCATTAACAGTCACTTCATGAGAATTTACCTTTTAATTTGAGAAAACTGTCATATCATGAAATTAACACAGACACTCGAAGGTCTTCACGGCTATCCGTCAAATTAAAAGTTTGTTTTAACGTGAAGAAATAGACAGAATATACTGTTGTAGCCTAGCCTACAGTAGATTTAGCTACGTCTCTATGTAATAATAATTTGTCTCTACTAATAGTAAGAATTATGTCTTGCTTATTTTTCACTTTATTTTTTTTATAAACAATGTTTACTTTTAAACAGCATACAGCCTTTAAATGTTTATGTATTATTTACTTAAAATGATTATCATCATAAATAATAAACTTATTGAATTTTTTTTTAAAGTAGTTAAATAAAAAAAATAAAAAAAATGTTTTCTGTGGTACCGAAATTGGTACTGAGTACCATAAAATGTTTATGGTATTGGTACCGACTACTGGAATTTTGGTATCGTGACATCCCTATTCCCTAATTCACAGTATCCATTCCTTTATTAACAAGACACCAGTTTTCATTTCATTAAAGCGATAGTTCACCCAAAAATGAAAATTCTGTCTTCATTTTCTCACCCTCAAGTTGTTCCATACCTGTATGAGTTTCTTTGTTCTGCTGAACACTAAAGAAATTATTTAGAAGAATGTTTGTAACCAAGCAGATAGAGCAACCATTGACTACCATAGTAGGGAAAAAAATACTATGGTAGTCAATAGTTGTTCTATCTGCTTTGTTACAAACATTCTTCACTCTTTATTCTTTTGTGTTCAGCAGAACAAAGAAACTCATACAGGTTTGGAACAACTTGAGGGTGAGTAAATGATGACAGAATTTTCATTTTTGTGTGAACTATACCTTTAAGAGAACAAAATGTAAAAAAAAATAATAATAATAATTTTCTTTGCCTAATACTGAAAGTATTGTCAGTAGTTTCTTTTTAGTTCCTTAGTTGTTCTTGTTCTCTGCATCTTGGGTGGCATTTAAGAACCAAGGGCATTCAAGCAGAAATAAAAAAAAAATGCTGATGGCTTGCACGCACTCACAGGAAGTAATGGCCGAGCTCAGTATTTTGACTGAATAATACGGTTTCTTTCTCGCAAAACCATAGTGTGCCTCCTGAACACTTTCCATATATGGCGCGCGTCTCCCTGTATCGTTGCGTGATATTTTTGTATAATTTTTGTAAAGATTTAGCCTGGCCGCCATTCACTGCCATTATATGGATAAGCGCATACAGGCCGTTTTTTAAAATTTCTCTGCAGCTAGTGTACTTGAATTTTATTTATCTGCAACATTATTACAGTTTTGCACAATAAATGTTCTCAAAACGACATACAACATTTCTTTCTTTCTTAAAAAAAAAAGATCCTCAAGGTCTCTGAAATGTTTCTATTATAATTTATATATTGTGATCTATGTCGTTATCGCAAGAGGCTGCAATGTATTTCGCAATATGGATTTTAGGCCATATCGCCCATCCCTACCCGGCATCCTGGCCAAATTTGCCCATTGGCCCCTGTCCATCATGGCCTCCTTATAGTCCCCATATACTGATGGCTTCATCACTCTGTCTCCTGTCCACCAATCAGCTGGTGTGTGGTGGGCGTTCTGGCGCAATATGCCTGCCGTCGCATCATCCAGGTGCATGCACATTGGTGATGGTTGAGGAGATTCCCCACTTCTATATGTAAAGTGCTTTGAGTACCCATAAAAGTACTGTATACAGTGAGGAAAATAAGTATTTGAACACCCTGCTATTTTGCAAGTTCTCCCATTTGGAAATCATGGAGGGGTCTGAAATTGTCATCGTAGGTGCATGTCCACTTGGGAGACATAATCTAAAAAAAAAAATCCAGAAATCACAATATATGATTTTTTAACTATTTATTTGTATGATACAGCTGCAAATAAGTATTTGAACACCTGAGAAAATCAATGTTAATATTTGGTACAGTAGCCTTTGTTTGCAATTACAGAGGTCAAACGTTTCCTGTAGTTTTTCACCAGGTTTGCACACACTGCAGGAGGGATTTTGGCCCACTCCTCCACACAGATCTTCTCTAGATCAGTCAGGTTTCTGGCCTGTCGCTGAGAAACACAGAGTTTGAGCTCCCTCCAAAGATTCTTGGAAGAACTTGCAAAATAGCAGGGTGTTCAAATACTTATTTTCCTAACTGTAAATTGAACAAATTATTATTATTATTAACCAGGGTTTTGAGACCTGCTTTTAAGTAGCTTATGTTTATAAAAAATGTTGAGGTTTTGTCGTTGTCATTGGTTCTGTAGTTGGCCTCAGGGAGGTGTTCTGCCAGGTGGCTTTGGAGCCGGCCGATGACAACAGTAAACTCTGCTTGATCAGTCGACTCATGCTGCATGATGCCAAACTTTATAAAGGTAAATATTGCAATCTCTACAATAGTGGTGTCGTGATATACCGGTATTGACAATAATCATGATATTTTTCATAAGGATAATGTATATGGCCAATTGCCATAGCCTTTATCACTGTATAGAATACAATAAAATAATATAATTTGCCTCATTCTGTGATGATAAGCCACATTAGTTCACAGAAGGAAGTTTTTTACAACTGGTTGTAATTGTTCCTTTTGAATGCAATAGTGTGATTCTTCAAAAAAGAGGACTTTGACTGACCATTATTGCTGATTTGAGCATTTAAGATGTATATATAAATATCACAATATATTGTTATTGTGAATTCTTTTGGCCATGATAATCGTGTAGTGAATTATTAAAAACGTTTAAAATCTAGGAAATTCTTCTTAGTACTGTCTCTAAATCATTTTTTTTTTGTAATTCTCCTCAGGAGCTCGCAAGGTCGTCCATGAGTTAATTTTCACTAGTTTACTGATGGACACCGAATACAAGAGGCAGTTTGCCATGAAATTCACAGAGGTATAATTTTACAGCTGCATATCATTTCACATATATTTTAATGTTTGAGTCATGTTGTAGTTGTTTTACTCTTGTCACATGCTTGGCATTAGCAAAGCAGCTGAGATGAGGTCTAACATGTGTGTGCAACATGTTTCAGCATTACAAGCAGCTTCAGGAAGACTTCATCAGTGATGACCATCAGAGGAACATCTCAATCACAGCGTTGTCTGTGCAAATCTTCACTGTTCCCACTTTGGTATGATGAAATTACAGCAATCATCTGTTTAAAATGTGCAGCATTTTTCTGTATCATTTCATTAAACCTAATTAATAACTAGAGATACATTGTGTTTATTGCATTTGAGTTTACTACTTAAATTAAATGTAAATATATTGATAGTAAATTTGTCGTCCATGGGTAATTTTTATGCTCTCATAAATATGTGTCTATAACTTATATTTACACCCATATGTACAGGTGCTGGTCATATAATTATCATCAAACAGTTTATTATTTCACTAATTCCATTCAAAAAGTGAAACTTTTATATTATATTCATTCATTACACACAGACTGATATATTTCAAATGTTTATTTCTTTTAATTTTGATGATCATAACTGACAACTAAGAAAAATCCCAAATTCAGTATCTCAGAAAATTAGAAAATTACTTAAGACCAATACAAAGAAAGGATTTTTAGAAAACTTGGCCAACTGAAAAGTATGAACATGAAACACTTAGTTGGGGCTCATTTTGCCTGAATTACTGCAGCAATGCAGCGTGGCATGGAGTCGTTCAGTCTGTGGCACTGCTCAGGTGTTATGAGAGCCCAGGTTGTTCTGATAGTGGCCTTCTGCATTTTTGGGTCTGGCATATCATATCTTCCTCTACTCAATACGGTTAAGGTCAGGCGAGTTTGCTGGCCAATTAAGAACAGGGATAATATGGTCCTTAAACCAGGTACTGGTTGCTTTGGCACTGTGTGCAGGTGCCAAGTCCTGTTGGAAAATGAAATCTGCCTCTCCATAAAGTTGATCAGCAGCAGGAAGCATGAAGTGCTCTAAAACTTCCTGGTATACGGCTGCGTTGACCTTGGACTTCAGAAAACACAGTGGACCAACACCAGCAGATGACATGGCACCCCAAACCATCACTGACTGTGGAAACTTTACACTGGACCTCAAGCAACGTGGATTGTGTGCCTCTCCTCTCTTCCTCCAGATTCTTGGACCCTGATTTCCAAAGGAAATGCAAAATTTACTTTCATCAGAGAACATAACTTTGGACCACTTTTTTTCCTTTTTGTCTTTAGCCCAGGCGAGACGCTTCTGACGCTGTCTGTTGTTCAAGAGTGGCTTGACTCAAGGAATGCACAGCTGAAACCCATGTCTTGCATACGTCTGTGCGTAGTGGTTCTTGAAGCACTGACTCCAGCTGCAGTCCACTCTTTGTGAATCTCCCCCACATTTTTGAATGGGTTTTGTTTCACAATCCTCTCCAGGGTGCGGTTATCCCTATTGCTTGTACACTTTTTTCTACCACATCTTTTCCTTCCCTTCACCTCTCTATTAATGTGCTTGAACACAGAGTTCTGTGAACATCCAGCCTCTTTTGCAATGACCTTTTGTTTCTTGCCCTCCTTGTGCAAGGTGTCAATGGTCGTCTTTTGGACAACTGTCAAGTCAGCAGTCTTCCCCATGATTGTGTAGCCTACAGAACTAGACTGAGAGACCATTTAAAGGCCTTTGCAGGTGTTTTGAGTTAATTAGCTGATTAGAGTGTGGCACCAGGTGTCTTCAATATTGAACCTTTTCACAATATTCTAATTTTATGAGATACTGAATTTGGGATTTTCCTTAGTTGTCAGTTATAATCATCAAAATTAAAAGTAATAAACATTTGAAATAAATCAGTCTGTGCGTAATGAATGAATATAATATACAAGTTTCACTTTTTGAATGGAATTAGTGAAATAAATCAACTTTTTGATGATATTCTAATTATATGACCAGCACCTGTATGGGGACACTCTGAGGACACCTAAAAAAAGTGGTGGAGATCGGGCAAGAGGGGGTGCTGTCAAAAAACCTTTTAAAAAAACATGCTTTTCCTTAGTAAATTGCCTGTATTGGCTGTAAATGGTCTTTTCCATCTATGATCTAAGTGGTAACATGCTTGCTAAATTAAACATAATATCTTTTTATACATCTGCTTAAAGGCCTTAAATGCTTGAACCTCGATAATTGCTGCTCGCAGCTGTATTTATACTTGTAAATGGTACTTGAACCTTGTCTCCAGTCTTTAGTTTACCTACAAAGGAAAATTCGGTAACTATTTTAAGGTGACATAGTTAAACATTACTACATGTACTTACTATAGTAAAAACAGTACATTATGCATAATTACAAGTAACTAACCCTAAACCAAGCCCTAACACTAAGCGCAACTCTGTAGTAAATGCATGTATCTAATTAATATTACTTATTTGAGTAAGTACAATGTAACTACATCACCTTAAAATAAAGTGTATTAAAAATGACCGAAAATTCTGTCATTGTTTACTCACCCCTATGTCATTCTAAACCTTTGTGACGTCCTTTCAGTGGAACACAAAAGGGGAATTTTGTAAGAATATCCTGTTGTTGTTTTTTCATAAAATGAAAGTAAATGTGAACTCTGGCCTTCAAGCTTTACAATAACAACAAAGTATCATAAGAATGACTCATGTACTATTGCACAATTATCAGTGTAAGAAACCTGAATAGAACCTGAATATCTTGATATCTTGAGTGATGTCTGATTTGTAAATGGTGTTTTACACCAATTTGTAAATTTACTGGTGTAAATCAGGAGTTAGACTCTTGTTCAACTGATTGACTCTGATTGCACTCAAGTTGTATGGACCATACTTTTTTATATCTAAAGAACCTTTTTTCACTCTAAAGAACCTTTTGTGCATTGAAAATGTTCCATGGTTGTTAAAGGTTCGTCATGGAACCATTGATGTCAATTATGATCTATTATCTACTATTATTATACCTCTATTTCTGAGGTGAAAAGAGAGAGAGTGAACTGTAAGTAAATTAAAAAACATTAGTTTTGGAGAGAACTAACCAATACCAGTCTAACCAGAACTAACCAGTCAATTTAAAGGCTAAAGCTATTTAACAATTTTCTCTCTTTTTTTCAGGCTAGGCAGTTGATAGAGGAGGGCAACGTCATCAAGGTCATAATAGACACTGTAATGGAGATGATGCGGGAACATCTGGACAACAACCACCGCTTCCACTTCCAGGGCCACAACCCCGACAAGTTCTTCCGGGTTCAAGTTATCTTCCATGACCTCAGGTCTACACACAACCCTTGAATTATGCATAATAAAAGCAGCTCTGTTTATTTTGATCAGCTGGCTCAATGCAGATTGGTTTCATTTTGACGTTATCAGGTACATTCTAATCAGCAAGCCCTCTGTGTGGACGGAGGCGTTGAGGGTGAAGTTCCTCGAAGGCTTATGCGTCTTTCTCCGCTTCCTTTGCTGTATGCAGGTAATACTTTCTCTCATCAAAAGGCTTTTTGCCTGAAAGGCTGTAGTTTGGTTCGATCTGTAGCTTCATTGAGTTTCATTCTTTGATGGCAGGGGATGGAGGAGGTGAGGAGGCAGTTTGGTCAGCATGTTGAAGTGGAGCCGGAGTGGGAGGCAGGATTTACCCTCCAGATGCAGCTACGCCACATTCTTGCCATGTTTCAGGACTGGTGTTCTTCTGACGTGAGTCACGGCTAATCAGAGATCTTGCTTTTCTGTGATGCTTTTTATGATAAGATGCATATTACATAAGTGGTTGATGGGGAACATGATTATATAGTATGAATGTATAAAATACTTATACAAAACTTTGGGGTCGGTAAGATTTTTAATGGTTTTAAAAGAAGAATCATTAATAATTTTTAGGATTCTTTGACGCTAAAAAGATAAATATCTATTTTAATTTAAAAAAATATATATTTTTGTAAATTTAAGAACTAGTGAACTGTTACAGATATAATAACCATCCATTTCAAGATAACTTATACATTTGAATAAAATAAACCCATTCATCATAAAAATGTAACTAAATCTGGACAATTTCAAATTGTATAAACAAAATGCCATTGTCCAAGCCAATCACAATCAGCTGCCCAACAAAATCAGACTAGGTCTCTCTAGATTTTGACATTGCAATGCAAACTGGTAATTGGCATCCTGAAAATCCAAACCATTAATCACTTCAGACTCTACGGCCAACAAAGGAAGTGCGCATCTTCTTCTTTTGAGTTATTATCTTTAGTCCTATTTGGACGGTAAATGTTTCTCATGTGGACATCCGTAAAAATACATTTGCATAAAACTCGAGCATACGGATGGCGATTTATTCATGGTGGAGCAGCGAGTTTTGTGATCCTGCACACCTGGGAACGCACTGCTCACGTGGTCATTAACATGATTGTCTGCTGTAAATAAAATGTCAAATGCTTGGTATAATTCGAATAAATGCATATTTAATTTAATAATAGGAAAATAATGTTATTATTAAATTATTTAAATCTGTTTAAAAATAGGAAGTTATATAGACGTGCATTATAGTTAAAATGGTTTTCAGTATGGTTACGGATGTAATTTTATTCCATGTGGAAATGAGCGGAAATAAGGTAATACAGCCTCTTATTTACATGAGGTAAACATAATGCTGCTTGGTTATTTTAACATATAATTGCTGCCGTAATAACGGCACATTTCAAATGTTAATGTGCTTTTCTTCTCTTCATTTTTTGAGCAGTGATGAAATATATTGTTCTTGCAAATACTTGCCAGCATTTCAGTATTAAAAGTGTTGGCTAGATAAAATGCATCCAAATTACAGCGAAATGCAATGTATGGTGCTCTGCAGTGTTCAAAAAGGATATAAACAGTGAATTTTGAAGTGATATATATAAAATTACCACACGACTTTGGTGTTTGCCAAAAAAACAGTAGGTAATTCGGACTGGGTTTTTTCGCGATTGCTGGGAGAAAAACACTGGCATTCTGGATTCAAACGGCAATAAAATCACAGACTAGCCCCTGTCATTGATGAAAATACCTTACGACCCCACGAGAAACAATTAGCGTCCTCAACACATTCACTCATATTTAATTTACAAATATTTTCAAATGTTTCACTTCTGAATCGAGACAACGAGTGGATGGTCTTGTTTCTAATAAACATTAGGGGTGTAACGGTACACAAAACTGATGGTTCGGTACGTACCTCGGTTTGGTAGTCACAGTTCGGTACGGGTTCGGTACAGCAGTTTTACAAAATTGCTTTTTATTTATTTTTTATTAAACTGGTTTACTGAAAAAATTGTGTCTGTCCTTAAATTAATTCAATTATAACTAAAAGTTTATTGAATATATTGCTGTAAACTATATAGGGAGCCCTTACTTGCACATTATTATTAAAGGTTAACAACAGAGCCCAAACTATTAGCCTAAATTCAGTTGCTATTTATTTTTAGATATAATAATCAACACTCAAATAACATATTGTATGCAAACATGTAAACTTCACATAAGGCAGTTTTTGCATTAACTTCTAAATCTAATAATGACTTTTTTTTTTTTTCTCCAATTCGTTGTTGAAATATAATCATTTATACACAGTGGCTGTCATTTTCATGACATTTATTTAAACATACATTAAACAAGACATCACTAACAGGTTCAGTAGAATATAATGAATATATAGGCTAATATCGGTCATATATTTAGCGAAAGAGTTCATCTCTCTAGTGAACTAACAGCTGTGGACACTGAATGACTTCTGAGGTAAATGTTATGCTACGTGACATTGTTTACAAGCTGTTTTATTGTCTATCCGCGGTTAAAACACTGAGCGATTACACAACATATGATACGTTTCAGTCAGTTGTAATGTATCCTCAACATACCTTACGATATTAATTCATGTTTATTCTTTAGGAAGAGATGATCGCGTTCACGCGCGCATTGCGCGGCCGCTTGAACTGGTCCGTCTATACAGTGATCAGTCAGGTCACATTAAAGAGCGTCAAAACGGCATTTATCGTTTGAATTTCATGATAACATGGACTGAATACTTAATATGTTCGAGTGGGAACTAGGATTGAAGTGTTCCGCCCTTAAAACAAGCCGACTGTTAACTGTTAAAGATTGCATTCGAAACCGTTTCGGTACACACGTGCACCGAACCGAAAGCCCTGTACCGAAATTGCTCGGTACGAATACGTGTACCGTTACACCCCTAATAAACATCTATTTTTCCGTTCTGTATCTGTGAAAAATAAAAACTGTGTGAAGTTTTGAACTGAAAGTAAAGCTGTGCAAGTACAATGTGAGTGCAATCGTCAAGTCAAACTCTTTCTACTTTTCTCAGTTGCACAAGACACTATGCTAAATCAGATTACCATCATTTATGTTTTATAATCAGACTCATGGAAAGAAAATAATGTTCTCAAAATCAAGTCAAAGTCAACTTGAGGTTACAGAATGACTCACTGTAATGCTGAGAACAAGTACTTTTAGTAATGCCTTACTATTGCTTGACTGATTATCTTACAAACTGTTTATCCACTAGTTGATGAATTACCTGAAAATCTGACTGTGTGTATCTGTTTGTAAGTGTATGTGTGTGTATCCTATTGGGGACTTCAACCTGAATACACACTGACTCATGGGGACTCGTGTCACTGTTGGGACCTAATTTGAGGTCCCCATGGGAAAACAAGCTTATTAATCATACAGAATGAGCTAGTTTATATAGTTGCCCGCAAAGAAAGTGAACCAGAAGTGTGTGTGCGTGTACCTTGTGTACCCTTGTATACCCTTGTATACCTTATGTTGTGGGTACAAAATATTCCCACAAGGATGGCAATATTAGAAAACTTTGACCTTGTGGGGACATTTTTGTTCCCCATGAGGAAAACAACTCATAAATCAATACTAAATGTTTTTAGTTTTTTTTTGAAAATTTAAGAAAGAAATGTACAGAAAGATTTTGTGAGGGTTGGGTTAGGATTAGGAGATGGAATACAGTTTGTACAGTATACAAATAATTGTGTCTATGGACCTAGTCCCTGTAAAACTACCTAGTCCCTGTGTGTTGTTTTTCCACAGGAGAGGGTTCTGCTGTTGGCCTTTCAGGAGTGTCACAGAGCTCTAATGTCCTGCACCAACCAGCCCTTCCGCAGCGAGCTGACGGACAGCTACATGTGCAAGCAGATCCTCCACGTACGGCCGTACAAAGTCTCCCAGGAGCCCGTCTCCATCCACCTGCCCATCTCTAGACTACTGGCTGGTTAGAATTATTGAATTTCTGCATCAGAATTCAGAATTTTGAGGGTTTCTAACTGGTGGTTTTGAAATGACACAGGAAGTAATGTCTGAAGTTTCTTTAAAAACGGCAGTGTTTTTGCATGAAAGAGAAGATTTACTATTTTTCTACCATTTTTTTTTCTTTTACATTGTTCCTTTCAATTTTAATAGGCAAGGCAAGGCAAGTTTATTTGTGTATCACATTTCATACACAGTGGCAATTCAAAGTGCTTTACACAGAAATGAAGTTAAAATATTCATAAGTGAATAAAATAAAAATATATATAGTATAACAGTTATAATAGGAATTAAAAGAAAAGAAAAAAAAGTATAATTAACACTAAAAATAAAAACTGGGTTAAATTGAAACATAATTAAAGTGCAAGCAGTTCGGACAGAGCACAGAACTCATTCAGTAAAAGCATAAGATAAGGTGCAATCAGTCGGGCGTACAGTGGCACAGTGCTCATTCAGTAAATGCACAGCTAAACAGATGTGTTTTGAGTCTAGATTTGAAAGTGGCTACTGTTGGAGCACATCTGATCTGTTCAGAAAGCTGGTTCCAGCTACGGCTGGCATAAAATCTAAAAGCAGACTCTCCTTGCTTTGAGTGAACCCTTGGTATTTCTAATTGACTTGATCCTGATGATCTGAGTGATCTGTTGGGTTTGTATTTAGCAGCATATCTGCAATGTATTGAGGTCCTAGGTCACTAAGTGACTTATATACAAGTAATAGTACTTTAAAATCGATCCTAAATGTAACTGGAAGCCAGTGTAAAGACCTGAGAACTGGTGTGATAGTCATATTTTCTGGTTCTGCTCAGAATCCTGGCAGCAGCGTTCTGTATGAGCTGCAGCTGTCTAATGGTCTTTTTGGGAAGGCCAGTGAGAAGACCATTACAATAGTCCACCCTGCTGGTGATAAAAGCATGAACGAGTTTCTCTAAGTCTTGCCTGGAAACAAAGCTTCTAATTCTTGCAATATTTTTGAGATGATAGTAGGCTGATTTAGTTATTGATTTGACATGACAACTGAAACTCAGGTCTGACTCCAAAAATCACACCCAGATTCCTAACTTGATTTTTTGATTTTAGACCTTTAACTTCAAGATATGCGTTCACCTTGAGAATTTCATCTTTGTTTCCAAATGTAGTGATTTCAGTTTTGTCTTTGTTTAACTGAAGAAAGTTTTGGCACATCCAACTGTTAACTTCTTCAATGCATTTACATAGAGAGTCAATGGGGCTGTAGTCATTAGGTGATAGGGCTAAGTAGATCTGGGTGTCGTCAGCATAGCTGTGGTAAGCCATTTTGTTATTTTTCATTATTTGGCTCAGTGGGAGCATGTACAGGTTGAATAGGAGTGGTGCAAGAATTGACCCTTGTGGGACTCCGCATGTCATGGATGTCCACTCAGACTTATGGTCACCTATACTCACATAATAACCTCTCCCTTCTAAGTATGACCTGAACCATTTGAGGACCATTCCGGAAAGCCCAACCCAATTTTCTAGCCTGTCAAGAAGTATGTTGTGGTCAACAGTGTCGAATGCAGCACTGAGGTCGAGTAGTACCAGAATTGATGTTTTGCCTGTATCTGTATTGAGGTGAATATCATTTATTATCTTTATGAGCGCTGTCTCTGTGCTGTGATGCGGTCGGAAACCAGATTGAAAATTGTCAATGTAACGTTTGAGTTCAAGAATTTGTTCAGCTGACTGAAAACAACTTTTTCAATGATCTTGCCTATGAAGGGGAGATTTGAGATTGGTCTGTAGTTGCTCAGTATGGAGTTATCCAGATTTCTCTTTTTCAGGAGAGGCTTAACTACTGCTGTTTTAAGGGAGTTTGGAAAAGTCCCAGAAAGAAGTGAGGCGTTTACCACTTCTAGGAGATCTGCTTCTAAACAGTTAAACACACTTTTGAAAAAAGAAGTGGGGAGTGTGTCAAGGGCGCAGATTGATGTTTTTAGGTGCTGTACCGTTTCTTCTAAAATTTTACCATCAATTGCTTCGAAATCAGTCATAGTAACTTTGTGAGGTTGTGGTCTGATCTGACTCACCGCAAAAAGAGTGTGCGTGTTGTTTATGTTTCTGTTTATAATATTTGAAAAGAAGGTCTGTCTAGCTTTGCCTAGTTCCACATTGAAAGCACAAAGACTGTCTTTATAGATGTTGTAATGGACTACAAGTTTTGTCTTTCGCCACATGCGCTCATCTTTCCTGCATTGTCTTTTCATTAATTGCACTGCTGTTGAGTTTCTCCAAGGTGCTTTTTGTTTGCCACTCTTTTTTCTGACTTTCACAGGAGCAATATCATCAATTACACTCTTAACTCTTGAGTTAAAAGAGTCAAGGAGAAAATCAACAGAGTCCGCAGATATGCTTGGTGTTAGAGATATAGCCTTCATAAACAGCACACTAGTGTTCTCATTTAAGCATCTCTTTTTGACAGAGACAGATCTAGTTTCAATGGCAGGAGAGATTGATATATCAAAGAAAATACAGAAATGATCAGACAGTGCCACATCCTTAATAACTATCGATGAAATGTTTAGACCCTTACTGATATGTCAAATCAAAAGTGTTAAGAACAGTCATGAGATCTTTAGTTGTACTGGATTCAGCATTGTCAATGTGAATGTTAAAATCCCCAGCAATAGCAAAATGGTCATACTCAGATGAGATTGCTGATGACAGCTCTGTAAAGTCATCAACAAAAGCTGGACAATATTTTGGAGGCCTGTAAATAATGATAAGCAGGATGCGTGGAGCACCTTTTAGCACAATGCCCAGATATTCTAGAGGCAAATAGTCACCCAATGATACTTGCTTACATTGATAGACATCTTTAAAAAGAGCAGCGACCCCCCCCCCCCACCCCCACCCCTCCTGACTGCCCTGCAGACACTCATAAAAGTAAAGTTAGGAGGGGCTGTTTCATTGAGGTCTGTTGCACTGCAGCTGTCTTCTAGCCACGTTTCATTTAGAAGCAAAAAATCTAGGTTGTTTGTGGTTATTAAGTCGTTGACTAGAAATGATTTGTTTTTAAGTGAATGGATGTTTAAAAGTGCTAACGTAACAGTATTCATTTTAATTTTTTCCCCCACAGTAATCTTAGTTTGACAAGTAACAGGCCGCAGATTAGATGGGTTTGCCATACGGCCTGAGAAGGCCTTAGACTTTCTATCACGTAACAGAACAGAAATAGAGAAAGAGACCGACACAATGGGTTCCCGCTTGTTTTGTAAACATTTGATAAGGTTGCTGGTGAGGTTGCTAGGACCCAGAACATATCACTGAGAGCTGGTATCAGTTGTTTTTGTTGCAGATGGAGGAGGGTGTGTGCCCTGGCGTTGTGACCGAAGAAATCTCACAGGAGGAGGGGCAGAGCGAGCTGGGCCCACAGTCTTTAGTGGTTGTGGGGCTCGACGCTCTTTGGTTGATATCTGGGGGCTCGCAGCGATCGAGTGTGATTGTCTGGCTCCAGTATAAACAAAATCCATTTTCTCTATGAAGCTCAGAAGCGGGGATGCTGTAGAGAGGAATAACATGTCTGGTGAGGGGGGCTGTTGCTCTGGTGTTACCGGAAACTGCAATATGTTATCGTCCGGTTCATGGAGTGACTTAGACATTTCTTCCAGCTTATTGCTCAGACCACACATAAGGTGTAAAAGTTCACCAGTCTGATCCCCGATGGTCCCCATTTTTACCAGTGCCTCCACAGTCTCCACAGTCTGGGCTGAGATGTTACTGTTTAGTGCCTCGATCTGTGTCACTTGGAGCAGTTCTAATCCGTCACAGTGTGTCTGTGGTGAGCTCTGAGGGTGGGGCTCAGCTGGGAGTGTGTCCATGAGAAGTGGTTGTTGTGGCTGCGTGGTGTTATCATTGTCCTTGTGGGGTGTATCAACCGCATGTCCATTCAGATGCTGAAATGAAGTCCTGTGATCGTCCATACTCTGTACGGGCGTGTGTGTGTGTGCCATCCAGGTTGACTGGGTTAGCATAGAAAAAAATAAATATTGTCCTTTAGCACTCTTGCACCGAGTTTGTTTGGGTGGAGGCCATTTGATGTAAACAGTTGTCTCTGACTCCAGAAGAGATTAAAGTTGACGATAAAGTTCACTCCCTTCATGTTGCAGGTTTTTTGCAGCCATGTATTAAGCCAAAGTAGCCGTGAGAACCTATTTGTTCCTCTTGCTGGAAGTGGTCCACTGATGAACGGCTGAACTTTCAGTTTTCTAAGTGTTTCAAAAAGTTCATTGAAATCCCTCTTAAGGAGTTCTGACTGCTCTCTCTGAATATCGTTCTTCCCCACATGAATGAGAAGTCGATTTGCAGTCTTATGTTTCATCAGAATGTTCTTATGTTCCCTGTTGACATCAGAAACTGTTGCTTGTGGAAGGCAGCATGTAGATGTATCCCTGCTGCTAATGTTTCTGACTATGGAGTCACCCACTATCAGAGTCCTGGGCTCGGCTGCCCTCTGAGCTGAGGGCCGCTGTTTGCTAGACCTTGAGCGCCTGTTAGCATCAGTGTTAGCTACGGGCTGATTCGATCTGTGTTCGGTCACATTCATCACGTTTGGGGATTCCTCACCCACATTCATTAACACTTCAAATCTGTTTTCAAGATGTATATTTGGTGGTAGGAAACTAGTGTTTGCAATCCTTGTGTCTGGGGTAGAGCATGCTACTGCGGCAATATGTGATGCTCGTGACAATCTGATGTCTCGAGTGCCTTTGGGTCTCACTCCCCTGTTTGTGCCATCGATTAGTGTATTGATCAGTTACTTGTTTCTCTACCTGTTGAGTAGCACTACATTTATGCAGACGGCGTTCATGATGAAGCTCTGCTGTGTGATTCGTCTGGTTGGATGGTTCCGCAAATAACTTTGTTTCAAGAACTGCAATCCTTTGTAAAAGTCTGTGGCAGTTTGTGCAGCAAGTAGATTCTAGAAGAGGCATTTTCTTATCCTTTTGAATGTAGGCAGCTGTGTTTTCCTTTCTCCGGAATGTAAGCTGAAGGCAGTGGGAGGCTGGTCGGTTGAAATATTCCGCTTTTTGTTTAGTAATCCAGTCACCAGAGTTTCAAATTTTATCATTGGAGTCAAGCTTTGTCGTTTGAGCACTGTGCTGATTTGCTGAAGTTGAAATTATGAGACAAAATATAGAAGCGATAGAGCTAAGCGCGGAGCAGTAAGCAAGAGCGTCCGAACAGTAGCGAAGCAGGATGTTTTTAATAGAAAAACAAATCTTTATAATATATTCAAATTTGCTGAGATATTCTAATGTGTACAGTATGTATGCATGCACACTAACGTATAAAAGTAAATGTACAACTAAAATAGAATTTGATTTTATGTGATTTAACCCATTCTCAGCAGGTCTAACTATTTTATTAGTTATTTTTAATCCAAATAATAACATATATACTCTACTATTCAAAAGTATGGGGGCAGTAAGATTGTTTTAATGATTATTTTATTTTTTGGAAAAAGTCTCATATGCTCACCAGGGCTGCATTTATTTGAACAAAAATACAGTACAGACAGCACAATTTAAAATAATGTAGTTTATGTATTAACATTTAATTTTTTTAAATATATTAAAATAGGAACAAATTACAATTATATTTAATATTTTCTGTGATGTCAAAGCTACATTTTGAGCTTAATTGCTCCAGTCTTCAGTGTTACATGATCCTTCAGAAATCATTCTAATATGATTATTTTGTGCCCAAGAAACATTTCTTATTTTTGTCAATATTGGGAATAGTTGTGCAGCTAAATATTTTTGTACAAACCATAATACTTTTTTCAGGATTCTTTATTGAATCAAAAGTTCAAAAGAACATGATTTATTTGATATATAATTATTTAGAAATACCTTTTTGTAAAACCATTTTTAAAAAAATAATATCTGCCAGTCTCGTGTTAATTTTGAGTACTTATAGAGTACTATTGCATCCTTCATATCTCCAAAGAGTCTTTTATCAGATTTATAAAAGACAGATATGCTGTTCCAATTCTTTCTGAAAACAGCCGAACTTGTGCAGTGGGCAGAGATAAAGAGTCACGAGAGACGAGCACAAACACACAAAATACATCATCGCACTATCCCTGGATAACTTTCTATTCACTATACGTTCGTGTTGTTTGCATTATATGCACTTACGCGCAGATTGCCAACAAAACACAGACATTTGATGAGTTTCACTCACAGCCTGCGGTTTCGACTCATGACCGGGAACAAACACACTTGCAGAACTCCGTTGCTGCTCCAGAAAAACAAACTGCATCCACTGTTTCCTTAACACTGGGTTATATGGGAAGCTGAACAAGGTTATCTTTCCCTGACAACCAACAGTGTTGGGGAAAGTTACTTTGAAAACGAATGCATTACAATATTGCGTTACTCCCTTAAAAAGTAATGTTTCATTACTTTTGCGTTACTTTTTCTCACCTGGGCTTGTTTTTGTTTATAACAAAAAAAGTTATATTTTTGTGCAACGGTAAAGACCTCTTCATACCAAAATTGAAATAATAAGCCCCAGGCTCAGATAAAAATGCTAATTCACGCATATAGAGGGCGCAGCTCTGCTGTGCTGCCATTCTGGATAATGGTAGAATAGGATGCAGTAGAAAAAAGTTTTACCAATAAAAACAAAAAATCTAGTAATTTTCATCATCAAAGGTCAACAGCAAGACATTGGTAAATGAAATATAAAGGTAGATTATGCATAAAAATAGTTGTTTTATTTAACATTTAATTATTGGAGGTTTGCATAGTACTCTGATTTTGCATTTGACTGATTTTAATAATTTTGAGGAGTACAGAATCTTTATTGTGCAAGTGAGATAAATAAATGCTCACATTTAGTCTGGAACTTCAATAACACATTTACGCACAACGCCTCTGCACTTATTTTTCTCAACATGGGGGCAGGAGAGCTGTCAGTCTAATTAATGTGAAAAAGTAACTTGCGTTACTTTTTTGAAAAAGTAACTCCGATATTTTGTTGTAAATTTGAAAAGTAATGCGTTACTTTACTAGTTACTTGGAAAAAGTAATATTATTACGTAACTCAAGTTACTTGTAATGCGTCACCCCCAACACTGATAACCAAAACCACACTACTTTAGTGGTTGATTTCATGGTCTTAAAACAAAATGACAGCGCTTCCGACGGCTCCTGTAACCCGATCGAAGCTCGTTGATGGGTGCGCTCTTCCGGGAGAAGTGCCCATACAAGGAATTCCACCCTCTATGAAGTCATACAGGGCCATACTCCGAAAAAAAAACGTTCCGAAACATACTCAAATCCTGAAGGAGTGTATTTGGCACAGAAATACGTTTTTTTTTTTTACATTTTGGCCATGTTTAGCTTGAGAATCCAACTCTTTAACAGTGTAAATAAGTCCGAATGCATGAAATAGCATTAGTAATTATTAATTTTATTTATTTTTAAGGCTTTACTGTCACTTTCGATCAATTTAATGCATACTTGCTAAATAAAATTATAATTTTCTTTAAAAAAAAAAAAAATCGTAGAGATCCCAAACCTTAGTTAGTTAATTGTATTATTTGAACTCATGAAAGTGCACAGTTGATCATTTTATTTTAAATATTTTTGCTACTGCAGTAATCTGTGGCTGTTCTTTAAAGGGGCTATATGCAACTTTTTCCCCAAAATAAACGTAACTATAGCCTTTCTATTTTACCATTTATGACTCAAACATCTCCTGATGAGCATACTGACGCCTTGTCCGCTCACAGTGGGTGCACCTATAAGCCTGTATCCTATTTTTCATATTTTCTGACGGGTCGTCTTTTCCCGCGCTGTCTGCGGATGTGACGTCAAGTGCGTTCATGTTAAACGTTTCAGATCACTCTGCCACCACCGCTAGTCAGCGAGTAGCCTACACTCGCAAGCAGTGCAATGGATTTAACGAATACACAGAAGAGACCCAGGACAACTCGGACACCAACAGTAACTCCACAGAAGACTAAAAAAGTTAAACCCCTGACAAGTGGCCAAAAAAGGTCGAAGATTGAGAGAGACCGGCGCATTGCAAGGACTAGAGTGAACATCGGCTATGAAGGGAGGGAGGGGTAGTAATTAGAGCCAAGTTTCATTTCATGTTCTGTATGACATTCAGCTAAGTACACAATTGCTCACAGAAATGATGCATCAAGATAAGATTTAGAATTTTATATATATTTTTATATATATATATATATATAAACAAAAATAAATATGAATAGTGCATCAGTAATGTAAAGTCTTTTTGGGTGTCTAGAAAAGCGCTATATAAAACTGATGGATTATTTATTATATAGCCATGTAAAGCTACATTATATTGTTTGTTGTTTCTATATCTTAACAAAAAATAAGAGGTAAATGAAGATGTAAAGTGTGATGCATTTTATTTCACATAAGACATGTAGTCAATAAATATTGCTAAATAGTATTATGTATATGTGTCTTTCATACTTGGTGATAGTAAGCTACTTGTGTATAATAAGTGGTCAAGGACAGTGCTCAGATTTGTGTTTTTAATATTCTACGAAAGTTTCGGTCTGTGCGCCCTTCATCAGCGTGTATGCCAATGGCGAAATGGGTTTATTTATTTATTTAATGTATTAATTTTTTGTGTAGTTTGTCAGCTGCACGTTTGACGTTTTGATAAGAGAACACTTATCTCAAACAATATATGTATTTGACTGTTCTTACCTCTGTAAACATAATGTTGACCTCCTTGCAGCAGATGACTTGTGAAGTGTGCACGTACGAGCGCGCGCTGCGAGAGCGAGCAGAAATGAAGAGCAGTTCTGTTTTTTGGCCACAGGTGTCAGTCGCGAGTTTAAATTTCAGAAAAACGCATATAGCCCCTTTAACCCCAGTCTGTATCTGCTCTCAGGTCTATATGTGGTGTTGTGCCAGACTGGAGCAATTCAGTACCTCTCTGACTTTGTGGATCCTGTGAGTATAGCATTAATTAATAAATTCACACATTACAGGTTCATTTTCTAGCACTGGGGTTATAGCTGTGTGTGTGTGTGTGTGTGTGTGTGTGTGTGTGTGCCGTGTGTGTGTTTCAGGTGCAGCTAAACTTCACTGAGTTAGCGGATCAGCCCCTGCGTTGTGTTGTATTGGCGGCTCAGGTGTTTGCCGATATGTGGCGCAGAAATGGCCTGTCACTCGTCAGCCAGGTAAGAGCGCCACCAGGTCTGGTCACACATCAGATGTCACTAAAAACATGAAACTAGGCCGTATTTTTTTATACAATAGTTCAACAGTCTCTGAAAAACCTGGATAATATGTTCAAAATCTGAACATGAAAAAGTCTCTAAATAAAAATCAACTGATACACATCCATAGTTTCATTTTACCATCTTGATGTGGACATGCTGTGAAATGGCCTTTAATGATTATTGTTGCAGTCGATATTGAATTTAATTTGTGAAAATCTACATAAACGTATGTATATTGGAGAAGTGAAAAGGATAAAAAAACACACACTATGTAACAGAATTTAAATGCACAAATTTAAGGGGTCACATGATGCTTATTAATGTTTTCCTTTTCCTTTAGTGTGTAATGCATCTGTTTGTGCATGTAAACGATCTGCAAAGTTACAAAGCTCATCGTTTATACTCATAAAGAGATTTATTCCATCTAACAGAGAAGGCTAGTCCAGACCTTCCTAAAACTCCTGATTACTTCC
The DNA here is from genome assembly GCA_023566225.1 of Romanogobio albipinnatus. Classification (NCBI taxonomy): domain Eukaryota; kingdom Metazoa; phylum Chordata; class Actinopteri; order Cypriniformes; family Gobionidae; genus Romanogobio; species Romanogobio albipinnatus. The sequence goes on from CM042249.1 coordinate 43,246,587, forward strand.
ACAAATGTCTACATCACAATGTGAAATATTAGAATAATGCCCACCCAAAGGCATACGCAAAATAAGAAGATACGTCTTCAGTGATTATAGTGGTGACGCCGTGTTTTTGGATGCGTAAGCAAAACCGCTTAGTTTGGACTGAATTTAGGAATCAGAGTTTAAGATTTATTTATAAAGCTGTTCCTGACCAGTACAGCCAAAAAGTTGTCTTGTGCACAGCTAGGGGTGTAACGGTACACGTATTCGTATTGAACCGTTTCGGTACAGGGCTTCCGGTACGGTGCACGCGTGTACCGAACGGTTATGAATGTAATCTTTAACAGTTAACAGTCAGCTTGTTGAAAGCGCGGAACACACTTCAATCCGAGTTCCCACACGAAAATATTAAGTATTCAGTCCATTTTATCACGAAATTCAAACGATAAATGCAGTTTTAACGCTCTTTAATGTGACGTGACCGATAGACACGTATCAGTTCAACTTAAAGAGGCAGTGCGCGGCGCGCGAGTCAATGCGATCATAGACGCGTATCAGTTCAACTTGCAGGCAGCGCGCGGCGCGGGAGTCAATGCGATCATCTCTCCCTAAAGAATAAACATAAATTAATACATCTTAAAGTATGTTGAGGATACATTACAACTTACTGAAATGTATCATATGTCGTGTAATCGCTCCATCTGTGTTTACTAGGGGTGACGTGACTGATAGACGCGTAGCCTATCAGTTCAACTTAAAGCGGCAGCGCGCGGCGCACGAGTCAATGCGATCATCTCTTCCTAAAGAATAAACATGAATTAATAAATCTTAAGGTATGTTGAGGATACATTACAACTTACTGAAATGTATCATATGTCGTGTAATCGCTCCATCTGTGTTTCAACCGCGGAAAGACAATAAAACTGCTTGTAAACAATGTCATGCAGAATCACGTTTACTCAGAAGTCATTCAGTGTCCACAGCTGTTAGCTCACTAGAGAAATCAACTCTTTCACTGAATACATGCACTATATTTGCCGTTATATTCACTTTATTAGCCTATATATATTCATTATATACTACTAAGCCTGTTAGTGATGTCTTGTTTATTTAATGTATGTTTAAATAATCCTGTCATGAAAATTACAGCCACTAAATGATTATATTTAATATATTTAATATAAAAATAATTAAATTTAGAAGTTAATGCAAAAACTGCCTTATGTGAAGCTTATGAGTGTTGATTATTGTATCTAAAAATAAATAGCAACTGAATTTAGGCTAGTAGTTTGGGCTCTGTTGTTAATCTTTAATAGCTATATGTAAGTAAGGGCTGCATATATAGTTTACAGCATTATCTTTAAGAAACTTTTAGTTATAATTTAATTCATTTAAGGACAGACACAATTTTTTTCATTAAACCACTGGTGAAAAATAATTAATAAAAAGCTATTTTGTAAAACTGCTGTACCGAATCCATACCGAACCGGGACTTCAAAACCGAGGTAGGTACCGAACCGTCATTTTTGTGTACCGTTACACCCCTATGCACAGCACATTTTTACAAAGGACAGCTTCCTGAACCTGGGAAAGTACAACACCAGCTATATACAGACAGCTTCTGCTCAAGATGTGCTTGCAAAGTTTGTTTCTATCGATCGGCATGATCTTCCACATTTTTAGAATCTGACTGGCTCGAACTGATGGCAAAAGCGACAACATTATTAACTGGGTTTACAGTTGCTTGAATCTGAAGCTCGCGATTACAGTAAGGGATGCTGCATTTTTGACACATGCTTGAGGTGTTTGGCCAATCACAGCACACTAGGTCAGCTGGCCAATCAGAGAACTCTTGAGGGGCTTTGCAGAAATGAGACTGGGAATAGAGGAGCTGCAATAATGTACAGTATGTGAAAAATAATGTGTTTTTTAAACATTAAAGCATGTTAACCTATTCTATTATACCCAATAATCCTAAAATTTTTTTAAAAACTTTTAAACTTTTAAACTTTTAACTTTTAAACTTTTAAAATAGCTTCATATGACCCCTTTAAATACGCAGGTTGTGTTGCATCATTAATGTATTTTAACTTTTGCTGATGTTTGTTGGCTCTGTTGTTAGGTGTATTACTATCAGGATGTTAAGTGCAGGGATGAAATGTTCGATAAAGATGTTATGATGCTGCAGGTATGTGCATACAATCATAAATGTGTAAATAAAATGTATATTAAAAATATAATTATAAAATGTATATACATTTTCATATTAATGATATTTTCTTAACAACCACAGATTGCTGCTTCCAAAATGGACCCCAATCATTTCCTCATGCTTGTTCTTTTGAGATTTGAACTTTTTGATATTTTCAATGGTAACTGCTCCATTAAAGATCAGGTGAGTAAAAGGAGTTGAGATCAGAAATGAGACCCCCCCCCCCCACCTCTCATTAATAATTGTTGATTTTGATTGGTTTCTGTGCCTTTTCATCACACAGGAAGTACTGAAACAGTGGAATAGGTTAACGGAACAGATGCTCTACCTGATAATCGTCATTGTTGGTAAGCTCTCACAACTTGGCCTTTTATTCCCACTTCATAAGTGTTTGTGTTTTGGGTTGAAAGTTAGTTTTGGTCATTTTTACAATTTACTGCCGTTTGCTGCCTTTAGTTGATGTGTTATCAGTTGTTTTATGTAAATTATTTTACTGGAGAACACTGCCTTTGTTGTTTTACCTCATATATATATTTTACATGCAAAAATATGCAGGTGAGCGGTACGTACCTGGAATAAGTCATGTGACTAAGGAGGACGTGAATATGAGGGAGGTTATCCATCTGCTCTGTATTGAACCCATGGCTCATAGCAGCCTGGTCAAAAGCCTGCCTGATAATGTAAGACATTTAGTGCATTATGTGCATATATTTTATGTTATTATTTAAATTCAATTTTAATAAAATGTATGTGTTAATTGTTTGGTAACACTTTACAAAAAGGTATTAACGATTGTTATGTTAATGCATTAAAGGATTAGTTCACTTCAAAATGAAAATTTCCTGATAATTTACTCACCCCTATCTCATCCAAGATGTTCATGTCTTTCTTTCTTCAGTCGAAAAGAAGTTACGTTTTTTGCCACTCTCATTAATGGAGTTAAAGGTGCAGTGTGTGAATTTTAGCGGTATCTAGTGGTGAGGTTGTGAATTGCAACCACCCACCGCTCACCCCTCCCTTACGAAGAACATAGAGAAGCTACAGGGGCCGACACAGGACAAAAATGTTGTCGTCAGAGAGAGCAGAGAGTGACTAGCGCTCTGTAGTGAAGTTTGTCCGCTTAGGGATACTGTAGAAACATGGCAGCGCAAAACGGCGACTTCACTGTAAGGGGACCCGCGGTGTATGGAGATAGAAATGGCTCATAAAAACATAACTGAAAACATAGTTATGCATATTATATTGCATTTCTGTCAATAGGTCCTCATAAATACTACACACTGCACCTTTAAGTACTGAAATTTCAGGAAATCATTATACAGAAATTACAACTTTTTTTTGTATATAATATATAATTTAAATAGAAATATATTTATAGTGGATGTGCTGCTTTTGAACACTTTTCCTGTGGCATGCTGTGTTTTAATGTTTTACCCACAGCGAGGTAAAACATTAGCAGAACTCATAGTCTGAGAAAACATTTTTGCACAAATAATGATCAATGATGCGCACTTAACCCTGTCTAAGCAGATGGCTTAGCAACATGGACATTATAATGACAGTCACCAAAGGACTCGCTCTGTGATTGAACGGTCCAATAGGTCCGGTGACACAGTACTGTACAAGCTCTGCTGCACGCATGTGTGCTGTTGGTGTCATGCAAATAATCCCAATTTCCATCGTAGTTTATACACGTGTTCTTATCAGATAAAAAATGTATCAGTCTCATTTGATTGCATACATTTATTTTTTTTAGAATTTATGCGCATCTTGGCATTTCCATCCAGTTTTTCCACTATTTATATATACAGTATTCATATTCACATATAAATAAGTAGATGGAGACTGGCTCAGGTCCATTAAATAATGTTATCAGATACAACTTTTGATTTTAATAATGTATTGCTAAATTCCGAAATTTTAAATAAGATTTAAAGTATTTTTTTATTATTAGTTCATGTTAACTAAAGCAGTCAACTAATGCAAGTAAATGAAGCTTACTGTAAACTGTTACCAATTTAGTTATTTATTCATGTATTCAATTATTAATTCACTCATTTAATTACAGTGTCGGAATGTGTGTTATGGAACTATAAACACTTGATCTGTTCTAACTAAATTAATCAATTTTTAATGCATCGCAGGAAAGCCACGAAACAGCGCTTGAAACCGTTATCTCCAAGGTCGCCACTTTCAAGTGAGTACATTTCACCAAATGTTTAGTTGTTTATTATACCAGTTGCTCTCAGAAAGGCAACGTATATTCCAAACAGCAACTCTTTGTTATATGTTGTTTAGAAAACCAGGAGTGTCAGGCCATGGCTTGTATGAGCTGAAGAAGGAATATCTGAAAGAGTTCAACCCCTTCTTCTATCATTATTCGAGACCACAGCATAGTAAGGTATATGATGCACCTGTTATCTCATTACCTTATTCTGTAAAACATATTAGTCTTGAAACAGTAGGATATTTATTTGTTTGTGTTAGGCAGAAGAGGCTCAGAAGAAGAGAAGAACTCAAGAGGGCAGTGATAAAGGTATGTTGAACTGTATTGTACTGAAAACAACTACGCGTATTGTGCAAAATATAATTTGCACTACATATTTGTATGTTGTGTATATTTGAATACATACAAATAAGATTAAATCAATTGTTTGCTATTATGTGAAAATAAATATAAGCAGTCTTTTGCGTAGTTTTTACTATAATTGTACATTTTTGTACCTCTATTTTAGCCCTCCGCCCCCCAGTGCCCCCTCCCTTTTGTACAGCATTCTCAAACATAGTGAATCTGCTCCGCTGTGACGTCTTCATCCATGTTCTGAGGAGAATTCTCCAGAAAGCAGTGGAGGACCGTTCCAACCGATGGACTGAGCCCATGATCCAGAGGGTACAGCTCTTCCGGCTTTTGTGCCTTTACCTGGAATATCATTGGCTGTTACTGTCTTGTTATAGGATAGGAAAATGTGATTTTTAACATGCATGTATGATTTTAGGCGCTGCACCTTGTTGGCCAGGCTCTACTGGAGGAAAAAATGCAGTTGGAAAGCAACAGTGCTGAAGAAGTGACCTTTGACTTTAGTCTAAAAGCACGAAGTAAGATGTTACCATCTTGGCCTATTATTAACACAAAACCTAGTGTGCGTCTTTACATAGGCAGCTGTCTTGAGAGCGGTGCTTAGATGAATATGTAAATATGTGCTGTGTGCGTTCCTCTCAATAACAAAATAAACACAACAAAATGACAGCATGAGAGAACAGTAGTTAAGAAAGCATCCGATCATAGCAATGTGGATATATTTGCACCAGCTCTGCAATTCAGAACTCCAGTCAATTAACGTCATGTTTATTTATATACCACTTCATACAAAATATTGCTTTATAGTATTACAAATGAAAAACAGTGTCAGTGTCACTTTTAATAAGAGTTAAAACTTTAATTTCTACTATAAAGCAGCTCTCCATTGTGTTCATGCTTTTACTTATGGGCGTCTGACATTGACAGACCGAAGAGTATATATATTATACTCCTGCAATGCATCATGTAAATAATTTACCGGTACTAGTAACTAGTTTAATTTGGTCAAACTTGGGATGTATATTTACATACTCTATTAGTTTAGCCTAGAAATCTAGACGCACCCTAGCGGCAGCAAATTTGCAGCCAAGGTAGTCTAGCAACTCGCCGTTGGCTTGCGAGCTGGAAAAAACTAATTCTGGTCAGGCCAATCACATCGTGTATAGAGTCGGTGGGTGGGCTTAACATAATGACGGCAGAGTTGATGCGGTTCCGCGTGCTACTCGTAAACAAAGAAGCTGGCGAACGGTGTGGTCTTTCGAATCGGCTTTGGCCGTGACTCTGGAAGACTTGGAGTTAAGCTTTTCTTTGAGAAAAGAACAAAGACCGGCACTGAAGTCATTCTTAAGAAAGGAAGATGTGTTCGGATTTTTGCTGAACGGATACAGCGAAAGTTGAATCTATTAACTAGCTCCGCTTCACCTTTTTCGTTACTCTGGTTGGTTGTAGCGCTATCCTATTGCGTGCAGAGGGAATTTGAAAGACAACCGTTTATCCCGCCCCTCGGATTGAGCCCTGCTAATGGTGAGTTCCCAGACCGCCGCAACTTTGTTTCTTTGACTAACAAGGACGTTTTCAGCTCCGAAACTTACAGGATATTCTTATATCGCGATTAACTTTTTTATATCAAAGGCTGAATGAAAAGTTGATTTCTCAATTCATGACCCCTTTAATTAAATTGCAGCTTTTTCTATTAGATAATCGCACAAAGCCATATTTCAAAGTATTAATCGTTAGCCTTACAATTAATTTGCTGATCTATATAGATGTGTTTGTTTTTTCAGAAACTGGTTCTGAACATGGCAAATCCTTGTTCCACTTCCTGACCAAAATGAAGTCTTTACCTTCTCTGGAAGCTCAGAAGGACATGATCACATGGAACTTACAGGTATGAAGACCATGATTTGGTGTGCATTTTATCGCTTGATTCGTTGATTTGAAATTGAAGACCTGAATGTCTCTACTGCAAGATGTTTGAGGTGGTGAAGTCTCTTCGGGAGAAATCCGGTCCTGTAGCTTCATATGCCGTCGATCACAGCAAGTCAGAAGAGGTATTGCCATTCACACACAGATTCAAATAAGGCTCTCATTGGAAATGCCTTGGTGTTTGAAGCATGTTGTCTCTGCTCAGAGTGTTCAGGATAAGGAGAAAGCCGAGCGGAAGAGAAAGGCTGAAGCTGCTAAAGCACACAGGCAGAAGATCATGGCTCAGATGTCGGCCATGCAGAAGAACTTCATAGAGTCCCACAAGATGCTTTATGACAACATGCCCGAGAGCTCGAGTCAGAGCGACACCGCCACGTCTGTGGAGAGGTCAACACTTCCCTTCTTTCTTATGTCTTTAAGTTCCATTTGTTAACATTAGTTAGCTACAATATTTACATTAAAAATACTTCTAAAGCATTTATTAATCTTAGTTAAATGATTAATTGTTCAAATTAATATGATTAAAATCAAAAGTTGTATCTGTTAATATTATTTAATGGACCTGAGCTAACAGGAACTAACAATGAACAGTTGTATTTTATTTAAACTAATATTAACATATATACAATAAGGTTTGTTAGTTAACTACATTAGTTAACATAAACTAATAATGAACTGCACTTATAAAGCATTTATTTATCTTTGTTCATGTTAATTTCAACATTTACTAATGCATTATTAAAATCTTGCTAACATTAGTTAATGCACTGTGAACTAACATGAACAAACCACGAACAGCTGGATTTGTATTAACTAATGTTAACATAGATTAACTAATGTATTAACTAATGTTAACTAATACAACCTTATTGTAAAGTGTTACCAGCAAAGCTAATAAAATACATACTGTAACAAATGTATTGCTCATTGTTAGTTAGTTAGTTAGTTAGTTAGTTAGTTATGCATTATAAAAGCAATAGCAACACTTTACAAAAAGGTCCCATTACTTAAAGTTAGTTCATGTAAGTTCACCAATGGGAACTTATTGTAAATTGTTAGCATTATGTTTATGTTCTATCATCATATAATTTTGTTGTTATTCATTTTCACTCTTTTCTTTTTTGCTCCTTAAATTTTTCCATTTTCGTTTTTTCATTCTCTTTCACTTTGACGTTTTTCACCTTTTTCATTTGTGGTGATCTTTTAGTCATAATTTTCTTTCTTTCTTTGCTGCTTTTCTACCAATTACTTAAATTTCCCCTTTCACTTGTTATCTTTTGGATCTTTAGTTTGTTTCACTTTCTCTTCTACTTTTTTAACTGTTTTACTTTCTTTTGGCTTTTTTATTGCACTCATTGCACTTCCATTTGTTGTTTTTATCATACTTTTTTTTTACTTTTTTTGATAGTCTTTTCATCTTTCTTTTTTCCTTTTATTTTTTTCATTTGTTCTTTTTACTTTTCAAACTTGCTTTCATTGTCTTGCATTTACTATTTAATTTTCTTTGTCTTTAATTTGTCTTTAATCTTTAATTTGTGCTTTTTTGCTCCTTCATTTTGTTTTCATTTGTCCTTTTCGCCCTTTAGTTCCTTTTCAAATTTCTTTCTTTTGCTTTTGAACTTTCTTTTAAGCCCCGTTTCCACCGAAATTAACCGGAACAATTTGTCCTAGGAATTTTTTTCCCTCAGACCTGCTGCTGTCTGCATTTCTATTGCGGAAGATTAGTCCGGTGACGTAGGACTGCACATGACTTTCCAGAGCCCACTTGATTTCGTCTTCCGCAAATACACTTTATAAATCACCTCGTCGTCGGTCCATCGCTCATATTTTTTAAACTCCATTGCTGATTCGAATAGTAAACAAGTCTTACTGCATGCACCGCAACAGACTTTTAGGTTGAAATAAAATGCTGCGTGAGCTCAACCAATCAGCATGTTCAGCGCCCAAGTCCCACCCTCGAAAGTTCCTGAACTTTGAAGAAGTACTACCGTTTTGAAGGGGAATTTTTTGGGAGAGAACCTCGGTTCCTGCGGTCAAAACACAGAGTACCACCACAAAGTCCCTAGTTCCTGGGGAAAGTTCCGGCGGTGGAAACGCGGCTTTACTCTTTCATTTTTTCATGCGGTTTCGTTTTTTTCTTTATAATTTTTTTATAATTTTCTTTCATTCTTTTGCTCTTTTGTCCCCTAAAGCCTGTCTATCACTATAGCCTGTGCTTATCGTCATTTGATATAATTTCTGTGAACCCCCTTCAAATGTTCGTATATCTAAATTAAGTCCACTGTGTGTGTGCAGCTGTGGGATGGATGTGGATGAGAACAGAGTGGCTGTGGGACCTCAGCAGGGCTTTTGCTCCACTGACTGGGAGGCTCTGACCTGCATCCTGTGTCAGGAGGAGCAGGAGGTTAAGGCTCAGGCAGCAGCCATGGTCCTCACGGCATGTGTGCAGAGATCTACAGTTCTCACCCAGAACCGTGGAAAGGTGCTCTCCACCAAAGGTGAATGATACTACACACTTTACCTTTTTTTGCCATGATAAGCAGCTAGCGTTGACACAATGCATGTATAAATGCATTGACATGTTATGCTGATTTAATGGCACAATGATAAGCATTAATAAAGGAATTCTGCAAACATTGCTAATGTACTGTGATGCTGAATCACACTGTTTTTTTTTTTGTACAGCAGAAGGCTGCTACCCCCTGTTTATGCCCCCTGATCTGTCTGTGGGCACACACACCGGTAGCTGTGGACATGTGATGCATGCCACCTGCTGGCAAAAGTGAGTCAGTGCTTAAAGGGATAGTTCACCCAAATGAAAATTACCCCATGATTTACCACCCTCAAGCTTCTTTCTTTCAGACGAACACAATCGGAGTTGTATTAAAATATGTCCTGGCTCTTCCGAACATTATTTGAAGCCCAAAAAGTGTATCCATCCATTATAAAAGTAATCCACAAGGCTCGATGGGTTTTTGTAAGAAAAAGATTCATATTTAACACCTTATGAAGTTAAATATCTAGCTTCCTGTGGACCGTCTTCCATATTCAACTCCCGAATGCCATTCACTGCCACTATAAAGCTTGGAAGAGCCAGGAAATTTTTTAATATAACCCTGATTGTGTTCGTCTGAAAGAAGAATGTCATATACACATAGGATGGCTTGAGGGTGAGTAAATTATGGGATAGTTCACCCAAAAATGAAAATTCTGACAATAATTACTCACCCTCATGACATTCCAAACCCATAACAGGGCTGTACGTTAACTTTTTTTGCACATAGCACTGGTGCTACAGAGGTTGAAAGTTTTGTAGCACAGCCCACAAAATTGTAGCTCATGCATAAAACGTCTGTTACCATGTCTGAAAAATGCAAAAAGTGCTATACAATATAAAATATTTAAGAATAAAAATAATAATAACAATTATTATTATTGTTATATTTTACAGAAAACATAAATCATTAGAAAGGTCTAAGGTTTTATAATAAAATATTAAATTATGATAAAAAAATGTGACTGTAATGTCTTAATTTTTGTCTTATTTTATCTTATGTACTCACTGAGAAAGAAAAAAGTACTGTACACGTCTCTACACCGCGAATCTATCACTTTACTACAGAATATTATAAAATAATATACTTTCTGCCTCATTCTGTGATGTGAAGCCTGTCAGATTACAAAAGTAGGTTATTTCAAACAATCGATTAACCCTCAGAGCCCGACGGCATCGCCCACGACGTCACACGGCACCTCCGATAAAAATCTATATTATTTCATGAAACTTTTATCGATTTTCTTACCGTTTTTTCCAGCAGAAAGCTAACGAGCTAGCCATCACGGGGGTGTCTTTGGTGTCTTTGTAGCCTTTACAGAAGGTTTTCTATCCAGCCTGGAACATGTGCATCTTTTTGGAGTTGTTCAGCAATAAGTCAAAACGCTTACATCCAAGATATATCCACTTGATGTCCATAATTTATACATTTTCCGTCATTTTTGCCGCTAGCGCGATGCTAGCTGCTATTTTGGATGAGGGTTTGACCAATGACAGGCTGATCCGTCATCCACGTTGGTGTGCGTCATTACGCATGAACCACAGCTCTGTTATTGTGGAGAGATAGATTCGCACGGCTAGTATTGAGGAGATAGAGAGAGAGACGTGCTGCAGTTTTGAGTAGTTTTGTGGACAAAGTTTGAGGAGAAAGTTTGAAGAGAAGTTCCTGATAGGAACTGTTTTGAGGCTTGGCACCAGTAAATATCCAAAATCCAAAGAGGCCAAAAGCGCCTGGACTTTTTTTGGAAAAATGTAAATAGTTTTGGTTCTGTATAAGTTATCATGTTTATTCCTGAGTTCCAGGACTCCAAAGACTTGAACAAACAGTTTTCCAGAGGAAATATGCTTAGCTTTTATTTATTTGTGTGTGTTTTCAAAAAATATTTGAGGGATTCAATTTCCGTTTTATGTTTTCATTTGTCTTTATGGTCCCATAACTTATTTTACATTCAGGTGACATCAATGCAACACAAATATACTGACAGTGCAACTTGTCTTGAAAAAAAAGAGGTGTGTCAATTGTCTGTGCACAACAGGGTTGATGTTTTACAAGCTTTTTTAGTAAATAACACCAGGCGGAAAATTTATTGTAAAAATACCCTTAGGTCTCTGAGGGTTAATGTTCTCTTTTGTTGGACAACAGGTTTGTAAACGCTTCTCATTACAAGTTTGGAAAGAGGTTGTTGCTTTTTCTAATACACATTAAGGGGGCTTTAACACTGGGCACGTTTGCTGTGGTCATGTCCAAACGCGATTGTTCAGCGCTGGTCTGGTTTCACACTCAACTTGATTCTATCGAATCCTGGTGCACTTGTTCATCTTACGTCTTTAAAAATGTGCACGGCGTGATTCATGTGAATCGCGGGACAGTTCGAGTGCCACCTCCTTTCAGAGTGCGAGCCCGCGATTGACAGCTTTTATTAGCAGTTTTTCATGCAAACCGTGCCGCTTTTCGAACTAAAATCTCATAGTGCATGCAGAGATAGAGCAGCATTTATTGTGAACCGAGCATTTATTGGATCAGTGCTGCGCTTCATCTGCACATTTATTTATTTATTTAAAAATTGAAGCTATTTTCATAATTTCACAAAGACAAATCTCGATTTTGGTTTAATTTCAGTCAATCATGCTGCCCTAGATTAACCTCACACGAGCACAAAACAAATTCTCCCTTCACTCAAACGAGCTCTGTCTCGCATGCTAAACTGTATCGCACGCGTGCTAATGGGGTAAATATATTCATCGCACAGACAGATTTTTTTGTAGCACGTGCGACATATATGTCGCACTGTACAGCCCTGCATAAGACTTTCATTCATCTGCGGCACACAAATGAAGTTCTTTTTGAGGAAATCCCTCCATTGACAGCTATGCAACTGACACTCTCATTATCACACTTCAAAAAGTTCATAAAGAGATTTATAACTAACTAACTAACTAACTAACTAACGGAACAATGAACATTGGTTAACTTTCCCAAAGCTGTAAATGTAGCATGTCGCTCTTTCTGTGGTTAAAACTAGGGATGCACCGAAATAAAAATTCTTGGCAGAAGCCGAATACCGAACGCGTTTTTTCTATTTTTTTCCATTTATTTTGCCAATTTTCACCATTGCATAAATTTGCTAGCCTGGATGCCAGACGAACTTAGCCCCGCCTACAAATTTTTTTGCACGGGCAGTTCGGTCTGGACTTGATCCATAGAGAAGTAATTATGCCTGAACAGAAACTGCTTGGGTTGAATTTGTTCTAATCCTAAACGGAGAACTTGTTCGTATATGCATTCACCTTTACTATTTCTCTCAGAAATGATGATCGTGTTGGTAAGTACTCTGTGTATCCTTAAATTCTTTTTTTACAACACCGGCAAAGATTGTTTACACTCATCTTCTTCTTATAACGTGACTTATTCTAGCGTGCGTGCAGACAGGGTTGCCAAGTTTTTACAGCAAAACTCGCCCAATTGCTACTCAAAACTAGCTAAAAACAAGCCCGATAGCTTTCCGGGTGGGGGGGGGGGGTCTCCGGGAAAAATGGCATTTGGGGGGTAAAATATGTGTTATTTTGGCTGGACTGGAATTTCGCATTCACAGGTCTGTATATCACATAATTGGGGTCGCTTCAACCCGCGGACTTGGCAACACAGTGCAATTGAGTTCTGTTGACATTTGACAACTAACGTTATACGTCACTCCGTTGCTCTGATTGTTGTAGGTCTATCCAATTGAGGTCTTTCCTGGTTCGGTTTAAACACGCCCCATAATCACAGCCCAATGGAGCAGTATCAGACTCAAATTCTGACTAGAATTGAGTATGACGACGTCAGGCTATAAATTAGCTTTTTTTTTACTATTTTGTCTTGCTTTTAAAATAAATAACAAAACTACAATTTTAAAATATTTATTTAACACTGAATATGTTTAGCATTCCAGCAGACATACAAACAAAGCACAATATAACTTATAAAATAAAAAAATAAATAAAATAAAAATATTTTTATTTGACCATCTTATCTTATCTTAGGCCTATTATGCCTACAGGTGTCATCATCAAATCATAATACAATTTTGTTTGTTTGTTCATGAGAGGTTTTGCTAGCCTGTATAACTCAGCACTGAATAAAGACTCACGCTGCGGAGCCAGACTCACACACCCTGGTTGCTATATTTGATCACGGCCGTCATCAAAAACCTCATTGTTCGGTAAAATTTATTCGGCCACTTATTCACTTATTCAATCATTTCGGTTGCCGAACATTCGGTGCATCCTAGAGATGGAACGATTACCGGTTTCACGATAAACCACAATAAAATGTACTGATGGTTAGTAATATTGTTTAAAAATTAATTATCATTAAAACCGCGCGTGATTATCACGATTTTGAAAACTTGCGGTAAATCCTGTCCAGTCAGCGTCAGTCTGGTGCAGGCCCAGCGCGCAACGCTGTGTTTTGAATGAGAAGAAATGGCTGAAGTCAGTGACAGCAATCGGGGGATTGTTCAGCCTCTAAAAGGACCACAATTTGAGGTGTGGTCATATTTTGGCTTTTACAAAAGTCCTGAGTGAAACTTAATCGAAGATGGCCACCCTGTCTGCAGAACATGCCAGAAGAAAGTCGCTGTAATAGGGGGAAACACTTTAAATCTGCGAAAGCAAGGCAAGTGGACTTTGACCTCAATACCAAAACTACATCTGGTATTACTACCACTCACACTAGCCACTTTGGCGGTTGAACTTATTATAGTCTTCTCAAAAGCCATCTGTTATAATCGCGTTGCGCATTATAACCAACTACACGTGTTTCTAATAATCAGAGGCGTTCAGATTAGCCAGAGTTTTGTTCAGAGCGTGCTCTCACTCACTGAAATCTGCACTCAAAACGTGCGATGTACGCAGGAGATTCATTCATCATACAGTGGTTGGCTGTTTTTGTTGTATTTCAGCAGTGAAAATAGTTTCAAACAAACCGAACAGCGAAACAGAACCACAGCGAATCTGATATGACTGGCATAAATTTGGCTTGACGTTTGAGATTCCCGAATTTAGGGACCGTCTCTAAAGTTACATACAACATTGACTTACACATTTCTAACTTCAATAGCATTTGAAGAGAATGATGTATAGTCATAAAACCAGCTGTAAAGTGTTCATCTAGGTGTCAGGTATGATGCACACCTTTTGGATTTTTGATATATATAAAATAAACTGTCAAATCATATGAAAATATGGATATGCATTGTTTCACTAGGAGACACAAAATATGCTAGATTTAAATGCGTCATAGCTGATAGAACACTGATTAGAATATTGCTTGAGAATATATTTACAGAGATAATATTAGAGATTATATTTACACCAAATTATTATTATTTATGCATTATGCGTTGCTATTGACGACGGCCATTATAAGGAAGAAATCCCACAGAATAGAATCTAGCTTAGAAAAGTGCATAGAGCTGCTTGATTTATTTGTTGTATGTTGATTTTCAAATATAAAACTTGTTGAAATCTTTAAAGTGTGTGCATCTGTTCTTTTTGAACACTTTCATCTCATTTGAGGAAAACCGTGATAATATTGATAACCGTGATAATTTGGGTCACTATAATCGTGATGTGAAATTTCCCTACCGTTTCATCCCTGGTGCATCCCTAGTTAAAACACTTATCAGGCGATTACATGATACGCAGTGCATGTAGAAATACAACAAGGAATTGTAAAAACTATGTATTTGTTGGCCTACAAGTGACCAGGACCCGCTGAAATCACCATCTGGCATGCTAATACCAAACAAAAAATATAGTACACCTTAAATCTTCATGCCTTTTTGGCCGTTTACAGGTACTTTGAGGCTGTGCAGAACACCACTCGGAATCGGCTACATGCAGAGCTGATCATAGACCTGGAGAACGGCGAGTACATGTGTCCGCTCTGCAAGTCCCTGTGTAACACGGTCATCCCGCTGATCCCTGTGGAGCCCTGCAAGATTAACTAGTACGGCCCCTTTACTAACCTTATTAATATTCAATATTTGGTGTTGATGAGTTGAGTTGAAATGTTAACTCTCTCTATTTTCTCTCTGTCAGTGAGAGTGCCGAGTTAGTTGGTCAGCATCTCACTCTTGAGCGCTGGATTCAGATTATTTCTTCTCGGATCAGAGGGCTGAGAGCCACGGGGGAAGCGGGTGAGAGCCAAAACTGATATGTGCCTGCTGGATTTGTCATTTCAATTTCTTAATGTCATAAAAATGTGTGTGTTGTTGTATTTTCAGACAATAACAGTGAGGCAGCAGCGAAGGAAGCAACAGCACTTTTTGACGAGTGTCAAGCTGATTTCAGATCCATTCTCAGTTTTGGAGTTCAAGAGCCGTGAGTCTCAAAACAAACGGACATCTATGACATCAAAATTGACCATATTTACATATTTACTATATGCTTCTGGTCCTATAGCGCACAATATTTCAATATTGAAATTCATTCAATTGAATGTGGGGGGAAAATCACATTATGGTATGTGATAAACAATGCAGATTTATTTTTAGCAGATTTCTTTGCTGTCATTTTATATTAGTGGTGTCAAATCGATTAATCGCACATACAAAATAAAAGTTTGTGTTTAAATAATATATATGTGTGTGTTATGTGTATAATTATTATGTATATATAAATACACACATGCATGTATATAGTTAAGAAAAATATATATCACTACTATTTCTTAACTATATACATGCATGTGTGTGTGGCCATATTGTGGCTATGTTTATTAATATTGACATATGACAAATTCATGTGGTCACTGAATATGATCATCTAAACTCCCTATTTCTGATCAGGCCGAAGTTCTCCCGCAGTATCACAGAGATGTTGGGGGTCTGCGCGACGACAGTGCACAGGGTGGGTCTGCAGACGGCTCCCAATGACCTGTGCCCGTACGTGCCTGTCATGTCCTGGAACACTTGTGCTTACACAATCCAGGCCATCGGTAATGCTCTCCTCCTTTGACTTGATCACTGGGGCCTTTGTTAGGCATTGTTGAGCGTAAAGCTGCTTTAAAGGGGTGGTAAAACACATTCTTTCGAAGGCTTGATTGTGTTTGTGGGGTGCACTGTAACATGTGTTATGCTTTGTTTTTAAAAAAATTCATTGTTTTTCATATATTTTACCTTTATTCTACACTGCTCTGTCCCTCCTTGTAAAAACGGTCTGATGGTTTCTGGGTAGTTGAAGCCAGTCCCTCAAAAATACGCAATGGGCTCAGATTGGTTAGCTGGCCCAGTGTGTTGTGATTCACTAACCGCCTAGTGCACGTTTGTCGGAAACGTCACGTCATCTATAGTGATCGCTACTGAATGGCACTGTTACTTTTGTATTTTAGCCAAATATCTGTCGCAAGAACGAACACTAAACATTGATTTACTATAGTATCCAAATCAAACACAGAACCATGTTTAGCATGCCTGTAGATAAACAATACATACAAGCTCTAATCAAAGAATAATTTACACTAATGCCAAGTTCGCTGTTGAGATTTAAAAAAAAGTTTGTAACGTTAGGTGTTTGTCGGATAACGTTAAGTATGAATGAGCATTTAACAAACTGGTTTGCAGAGCCAAACAGCGTTGTCATGTTTACTTCCTTGCTACAACGTACAATTAACAACACAAACTATTACAGGAAAACACATCGACGAAAAATAAATCATACTTACAGGTTGTGGCCCGTAAACAGCTTCTGTTTTTAAATCCATCTTTCAGGACAAGCCGTTGTGCGAATCCTGCATTGAACTCGTGAAGATTGCGGAAGCTTTCCTCTGTGAAATGTGCAGCGGGAGCCGTGCGCGCCCATTGTGCCTTCACACTGGCAGCATTTGTCTCGCGCAGCTGAACCGTGGCTCGTGTATTGCAAATACAGACGAATATTGTCCATTATGTCACATTTTCCGGTCTTCTCCTCCGACCCCTGTCTGTCTCGTGCTTTGATTTATGATGGGCAGCATATATCTGCTGCAAATGCGACCTGTTCCCCTCTGTCTCATACACACATGCATATAACATGATGTATGTTCAACGCACTGCAACGCACCCCCTTCCCTAGGAAGGCTGAACAAAGTGGACCTGCAATCCGGATGAAAATAACAGCGTTTCATCGGCATTGGCAACAACACTCCAGCCTACTAACTATACCACAACAACTATTCCCCGTGGCGATACAAAATGGCCTCGCCCCCCTTATTCCTTATTTAATACTCGGAGGAGGGGTTTATGTAAATATTGTGGCTGGTGATGTCAGAGACCCTGGAGGAATGTCTGTAGTCCCTACTGACCGTTTGCTGTAGTCCTTAGAAATTGATTTCCTTAAAAGCAATGATCTCCCTTTGATTTAAACTTTGAACGTGGTAACTTTGCAGATGTTGTTTATGCTCAAACAGCAACATTACACACTAGCTAAAGTTAGAAAAGTGAAATTGTGGTTTACCACCCCTTTAAAACAGTGGCTACAGTCACATAGTCAGTGTTTGGCCTCAACAGCCATATTTACTTAAAGGTTTCACTCTCAAATGATCCTGTTATATAGGATAATTTGCAGTGTGAATTGCACTTAAAACTGTATTCTGCTGCTTTGTGAATGTAGCCATGGTATATTGTGAAAAGTAATATACATATATAAGTAAATTTGACTTGACTCCATAACTTTAATAGATTGAGATGCATCCTTTCATTTTGACTTGTGTGCCTCATCTGATTTCTGTCTCTTTAGAGAACATGTTACAGGAAGAGGGGAAGGCTCTTTTTGGATCCCTCCAGAACAGACAGGTCTGGGATGTAGTGATATCGATCATAGTGTGCACCATTTAGCGTGGGATTGATTTATAAAACAATGTTCTTCTTCAGCTCTCTGGACTCAAAGCGGTGGTGCAGTTTTCAGCTGCTCAGAAGCTGAAAAGCAGTCAAGCTGTCATACAGAAGCATTTTGCTGATATGTTAGCAGGTATGTTACTTTTATGAGAGGATGGATATGTTTGTTGGTTTTGTTCATGCAGTAATTCTCTTTGCCTCTTTCTAGTCCTGGTACCTGTTCCGAATGTAGACAACACACCATCAATATTAGAAGTTGATTTCTTTCATCTACTGGTGGGTGTTTTTTTTTTTTAACTGGACCTTTATAAATGAAATCAATATGAAATAAATATTACTTTCATTTTTATTCTATTCATATATTACACATAAAACACTATTTATTTAGAATATAAAAAAATCTAGATCCATCAGATAAATATATAAAATGCTAAATAATTTTTTTATTCTGTTTTATATATTGCTAATTAAAAAAATGTAGATAAATCCATCCGCTAAATATATAAAATGCTAAATGAAATGCTCAATTATTTTTGCCGATGGATGGATAAATGGAAGGATGGATTGATGGGTAGTTAACGTTTATATTAAATTGTACATTATTTATTGATTTGTTTGATTGTATTTATAATAAAATTACGAAAGTCTAGATCCATCCATTGTCTAGATCTAAATAAGTGAAATGCTAAATGACTGAAAGGCTCAATTATTTTCATTCTTATTCTGTTTATACATTATTTATTTTTTTTAAAACGAGATGAAACAATCTGCTAAATATATAAAATGCTAAATGAAAGGCTCAATTATTTTTCCGATGGATGGATGGATGGATGGATTGCTGGATAGATGGAAGGATGGATAGATGGGTAGTTAACGTGTATATTAAATTGTACATTTATTTATTGATTTGTTTGATTGTATTTGTAATAATATTACAAAAGTATAGATCCATCCATTGTCTAGATCTAAATAAATGAAATGCTAAATGACTGAAAGGCTAAATTTTTGCTTGGAAGTTGCATTGACCCAAATCATATCTAGAAAGCAGAATATTGTAGAGACTTAAAGTCCCAGTGAACCGGAAGTTGCAACTGATTTTATTTCAGTGCTGTGACGTATTTCCAAGTGAAACGGAATATTGAAAAGAGGGCAGGGTTTCACTTCAGCGCTCCTCTCCATCTCTCGCTCATAGCAGACTAACGGTTGGAGGGGAGTGGTTAAGGATATTCAAACCCAAGCCGTGACAAAGTCGTCATCGGAAAGGGACCGCCATTCCAGACTGGAAGTTACTTTTCAGATTTTGATTAAAGTTTACCATGGCAAACAATTATTTTCTGTGTATTAACTTGCACAGATTAATTGTTCACCCTAAGACCTGTAATGTGGGCTAACAAAGTAAATAAGATCGATTGATTGATTTCATGAGGACTTTAAGGAATGGCTCTTTTGCTCAGGGCCTAGTATCCACATATCAACATGCTAAAAACCATTCTGAACACCTTAGCAACCGCATGCCAATGCCCTGGCAACCTCTCACAACACCCTAGCATTATGGAGGCGACTTCTTCACAGGCACGCACCATTAACAATTTCAGAAAAATGCTCTTTTATGCACTAAGACTTCAAGCAATAATTCAATTCAGCTAGTTAAGTTAGTACTAAGTGGTTGAACATTACTAATGAGTTGTTGGACTGTATATTGTGATGTTCTGCTCAGGTGGGGCTGGTTCTGTCCATCCCAGCGTTGTACCAGGAAGAGGCTGTAGACCTGCAGCCTTCAGCAGTCAGCACAGCGTTCAATCACCTCTATCTGCTGCACCTGGTCACTATGGCACACATGCTGCAGGTCCTGCTGGCCTCGCACGGTAAACACACACACAGCTGGATGCGAATTGACACACAAGTATGACATTTTTGCAAATTCCTTTGCACAGCACTAGTTCAGCAATCTTGTGTGTATGTGTGTAGATTGCGCTGTAATAGGAATGACGGAGGAGGGCGATGAGGCCCAGGCTGCAGCAGAACTATACTCTATTGTGTCTCAACACACAGATGGGTGAGTTTATACGCATTACGTAGGGAAAGACTCACACTTTTTCTCTCGCTGACTCTCATCGTCTATCTCTTTCTTAGGTTGAAGCCTGGTGTATCTGGCTTCACTGTTGAGAGAGTAAAGAAAGGTGTCCTTCCCTTCCTACGCTGTGCTGCACTGTTCTTTAATTGCCTAACAGGAGTGCCCCCTCCGGAGGAGCTATCCAGTACTGCAGGTCACTACACTTCATTAGTTGGATTTAAATGTGCCACACTGCCGTTTACCTGAAAACACATAGATGTATACAAATCTGTCTGGTAATTTCATCCAGGTTATTTTTCGCTATGGTATACAGTATAGTGTCAAGTATGCATCCATGAATTAATTGGGCAGTGTGCAATATTGTTACCAGTGTCTAATAGTATAATTGTATGTCATTGTGCATACAGCAGCAGACTCCACAGTGCTGTATCAGTATAAATCAGTAAAACAATTATTAATCATAATTCATCTTTGCAGAATCACCTGAAAGTCAGCTCCCTCTGCTGTGTAGTTACCTCTCCTTACCATCCAACCTGTTTCAACTGTTTCAAGACTACAGGGATGTCGTAACTACCTTGACAAAGAGGTAAAAATCTGATAATTATTTTTAAAGGGGTGGTAAAACACATTCTTTCGAAGGCGTGATTGTGTTTGTGGGGTGCACTGTAACATGTGTTCATGCTTTGTTTTTAAACAATTGCATTAATTTTCATATATTTTAACTTTATTCTATACTGCTCTGTCCCTCCTTGTAAAAACGGTCTGATGGTTTCTGGGTAGTTGAAGCCAGTCCCTCAAAAATACGCAATGGGCTCAGATTGGTTAGCTGGCCCAGTGTGTTGTGATTCGCTAACCGCCTAGTGCACGTTTGTCGGAAACGTCACGCCCCTTACCTTTACCGGTAGACTGTGCTTTGGGTAGTACAATGGTGTCAATAAAACCATACCAGTTTGAGCCCGAATCAGACCCAGACAATTTTAGTGAAGATGATCGAGCAGAACCTGTTCAGTCCTCAAGAGTAAAGACTGCGGATCTATAGTGATCGCTACTGAATGGCAGGCACTGTTACTTTTGAATTTTTAGAACGATTTGCCAAATATCTGTCGCAAGAACAAACACTAAACATTGGCTTTACTATAGTATCCAAATCAAACACAGAACCATGTTTAGCATGCCTGTAGATAAACAATACATAAAAGCTCTAATCAAAGAATAATTTACACTAATGCCAAGTTCGCTGTTGAGATTTTAAAAAGTTTGTAACGTTAGGTGTTTGTCGGATAACGTGAAGTATGAATGAGCATTTAACAAACTGGTTTGCAGAGCCAAACAGCGTTGTCATGTTTACTTCCTTGCTACAACGTACAATTAACAACACAAACTATTACAGAAAAACACATCGACGAAAAATAAATCTTACTTACAGGTTGTGGCCCGTAAACAGCTTCTGTTTTTAAATCCATCTTTCAGGACAAGCCGTTGTGCGAATCCTGCATTGAACTCGTGAAGATTGCGGAAGCTTTCCTCCGTGAAATGTGCAGCGGGAGCCGTGCGCGCCCGTTGTGCCTTCACACTGGCAGCATTTGTCTCGCGCAGCTGAACCGCGGCTTGTGTATTGCAAATACAGACGAATATTGTCCATTATGTCACATTTTCTGGTCTTCTCCTCCGACCCCTGTCTGTCTCGTGCTTTGATTTATGATGGGCAGCATATATCTGCTGCAAATGCGACCTGTTCCCCTCTGTCTCATACACACATGCATATAACATGATGTATGTTCAACGCACTGCAACGCACCCTCGTCCCTAGGAAGGCTGAACAAAGTGGACCTGCAATCCGGATGAAAATAACAGCGTTTCATCGGCATTGGCAACAACACTCCAGCCTACTAACTATACCACAACAACTATTCCCCGCCGCGATACAAAATGCCCTCGCCCCCCTTATTCCTTATTTAATACTCGGAGGAGGGGTTTATGTAAATATTGGGGCTGGTGATGTCAGCAACCCTGGAGGAATGTCTGTAGTCCTTAGAAATTGATTTCTTTTAAAGCAAATATCTCCCTTTGCTTGCGTGGTAACTTTGCAGATGTTGTTTATGCTCAAACAGCAACATTACACACTAGCTAAAGTTAGAAAAGTGAAATCGTGGTTTACCACCCCTTTAATATGTAATATTAATGAGCCATGTCTATATATATATATATATATATATATATATATATATATATATATATATATATATATATATATATATATATATATATATATATATATATATATATATATATATATATATATATATATATATATATATACATATATATATATACATATATATATATATATATATACATATATATATATATATATATATATATATATATACATATATATATATATATATATACAAATATATATATATATATATACATATATATAAAATATCACCTACATTTTTACAAGCAATAATAACAATAAACAAAAATACTACATTATTGTTTATTATTAATAATAAACATTAATATTATCATATTGTTGTTGCTGTTTTATTGTTGTTGATTTAATAATAATTATTTATAATAATATAATATTTTAAAATACATTTTGTAGTAGTAGTAATAATAATAGTTGTTTTTGTTATAAGTTTAAAATGATTGTTGTTGTTTTTGTTTATAATAAAATTAACAACAAACCACATTAATACAATTATTATAATATTTTTAATGTTGCTGTTTAGTTGTTGTTAATTAATTATAGTAATAACAAAGATAATATATATAAATATATATAAATAGTTGTTTTATTTATTATAAGCAAAACAAAAACTATTAATAATAAACAGTTACATTTTAAAAATAAACAATGATGGATGATAGATAAATAGATGCTAATATATTTACCACCATATATTTATCCATTCATTCACTTTGTGTCTGTGTCTCAGGTGGTGTGGGAATACAGCCATATCCAAAGCCCTCAAAGGAGAAATGCACATCATCAGGTTTGATGACACTCAGGTTCTCCTGTGACTGACTGGGAGTGAACTCCCTTCCTCTTTATTAAAGCACTAATTTATTTGAATTTCTCAACTGTTATTCAGGTATCCTCACAAGAGAAATAGGCTAATAGATCTTCCAGAGGACTATAGTGTGTTGCTCAACCAAGCTAGTCACTTTAAGTAAGTACTTTTAATAAAGGATTGCCTAGAATGTCCATTGAGGGAATTGAATGTTTTCTGCAGATTAATAGGATGTTATCTGTCATGAGTGTTTTTTTTCTTCCATAGATGCCCAAACTCGTCAGATGACGAGCGAAAGCACCCGACTCTGTGTCTGCTGTGCGGGGTAATGCTGTGTGCACAGAGCTCCTGCTGTCAGGTACAACTGAATGGGGAGGAAGTGGGAGCGTGTACGGCCCACGCTGCCGTCTGTGGGGCTGGAGTGGGAATGTTTCTCAGGTGAGAGGAAGGAGAAAGACCAGCTGAGCCTGTGCCATTTACTGTGTGCATCTTATTTAAAAAAGAGATGTCTATTAAGGCAAGGTGATTTAACTAAATAAATCCAAATAAATATGGCTAATAATTCTGTTGGTGTCTTTCTGAACAGGGTTAGAGAGTGTGAGATTGTCTTGATGGCCAGTAAGACACGGGGCAGTCCCTATCCAGCACCTTACCTAGATGATTATGGAGAAACAGACCCTCAGCTTGGGTAAAGTTCATTATGAATGAGTACTTGACATATAAGATGTTTTCTATAATGTGACTTCTTAATACAATATTAAGATATATTTTAGTCAGAAATATTATCATTAGCTTTAGAATGTTTTTTTTTTTTGTGCTTTTAAAAAAAAAAAAACTGTTGTTTAAATTTCAAAAATTTGAATTCTGTCATTAATTACTCACCCTCATGTCGTTCCAAACCCGTCAGACCTTCGTTCATCTTCAGAACACAAATGAAGATATTTTTGATGAAATCCCCTTCCATAGAGAGCAATTTAATTAACACTTTCAAGGGCCAGAAAGGTAAAAACATTGTTAAAATCATCCATGTGACTCCAGTGGTTCAACCTTAATTTTATGAAGCGACGAGAATACTTTTTGTGTGCAAAAACAAACAAAAATAACGGCTTTATTCACCTTAATTTTATAAATATATTATTGGGCTTTTATACCAGCTCTTTGCAGTAGAGTTTGGATGTCTGATTCATGTCAGAGAGCCTATTCTTCGTATTGTTAAATCGAATTGGTTCAGTGATTTGTTTGTCATCCCTCACCATTTCCAGTAAAAATACATTTCTAGATAAATATTGTTTTTTACTATATTATTTTATTAATGCAAATAAATTAATGTACACTACTGTTCAAACATTTATGGTCGGTGTATATATGTTTTTGAAAGAAGTCTCTTATGCTCACCAAGGCTGCATTTTGATTTGATCAAAAATACAGTAAAACAGTAATATTATCACTTTTCCGTTATCTCTTTTCTATTGTAATATATTTTCAAATTATTCCTGATTCCTGTGGCAAAGCTACATTTTCAGCATAATTGCTCCAGTCTTCAGTGTCACATGATCCTTCAGAAATCATGCTGATATGCTGCTTAAGAAACATTTCTTATTATCAATGAAAAAAGTTTTTTTTTTTTTCAGGATCCTTTAAAGAATAGAAACCTAATAGACCCCAAACTTTTGCATGGTAGTAAGATTTACAAAAACTAAAATAATGTCTTTATAAATCTTCCCTCAGCTTTAGAAACACAATATCATAATTTAGCATGTGCTTTGTGTGTTTACTCTTTATTAGCATAATGCTAATCTGTATTTCTGATATAATTCTTCCTTCGCCTTAGAAATACAGTATCATTTAGCATGTGCGTCAACGGTTTACTTTTTATTAGGACTAATGCTAATCTGTATTTCTGATATAATTCTTACCTCAGCTTGAGAAATACAATATCATTTAGCATGTGCTTCAACGGTTTACTCTTTATTAGCACTAATGCTAATCTGTATTTCTGATATAATTATTCCTTCACCTTAAGAAATACAATATCATTTAGCATGTGCTTCGACGGTTTACTCTTTATTAGCATTAATGCTAATATGTATTTCTGATATTACTCTTACCTCAGCTTGAGAAATACAATATTGTTTAGCATGTGCTTTGACGGTTTACTCTTTATTAGCACTAATGCTAATATGTATTTCTGATATTACTCTTACCTCAGCTTGAGAAATACAATATTGTTTAGCATGTGCTTTGACGGTTTACTCTTTATTAGCTCTAATGCTAATCTGTATTTCTGATATAATTATTCCTTCACCTTAAGAAATACAATATAATTTAGCATGTGCTTCGACGGTTTACTCTTTATTAGCACTAATGCTAATATGTATTTCTGATATAATTATTCCTTCACCTTAAGAAATACAATATAATTTAGCATGTGCTTCGACGGTTTACTCTTTATTAGCACTAATGCTAATCTGTATTTCTGATATAAATATTCCTTCACCTTAAGAAAGACAATATAATTTAGCATGTGCTTCGACGGTTTACTCTTTATTAGCACTAATGCTAATATGTATTTCTGATATAATTATTCCTTCACCTTAAGAAATACAATATAATTTAGCATGTGCTTCGACGGTTTACTCTTTATTAGCACTAATGCTAATATGTATTTCTGATATAATTATTCCTTCACCTTAAGAAATACAATATAATTTAGCATGTGCTTCAACTGTTTACTCTTTATTAGCACTAATGCTAATATGTATTTCTGATATAATTATTCCTTCACCTTAAGAAATACAATATTGTTTAGCATGTGCTTTGACGGTTTACTCTTTATTAGCACTAATGCTAATATGTATTTCTGATATTACTCTTACCTCAGCTTGAGAAATACAATATTGTTTAGCATGTGCTTTGACGGTTTACTCTTTATTAGCTCTAATGCTAATCTGTATTTCTGATATAATTATTCCTTCACCTTAAGAAATACAATATAATTTAGCATGTGCTTCAACGGTTTACTCTTTATTAGCACTAATGCTAATATGTATTTCTGATATAATTATTTATTCCTTCACCTTAAGAAATACAATATTGTTTAGCATGTGCTTTGACGGTTTACTCTTTATTAGCACTAATGCTAATATGTATTTCTGATATTATTCTTACCTCAGCTTGAGAAATACAATATTGTTTAGCATGTGCTTTGAAGGTTTACTCTTTATTAGCACTAATGCTAATCTGTATTTCTGATATAATTCTTTCCTAAGATTTACACACAATGTCATCATTTAGCATGTGCTTTGTTAATTCTGTATTAGCACTACTGCTGATCTGTATTTCTGATATTATTCTTACCTCAGCTTGAGAAATACAATATCGTTTAGCATGTGCTTCGACGGTTTACTCTTTATTAGCACTAATGCTAATCTGTATTTCTGATATAATTCTTTCCTAGGATTTACACACAATGTCATCATTTAGCATGTGCTTTGACTGTTTATTCTTTATTAGCACTAGTGCTAACACGTATTTGTTTGAACTTTGCTAGGCGTGGGAACCCGCTCCATTTGTGTCCAGAGCGTTACCACAAGCTGCTTCATATGTGGCAGCAGCACTGTGTCCTGGAGGAAATCGCTCGCAGTCTGGAGGTCCTCAACGTCATGTTCCCCTTTGAGTGGCAGATGCTTTGAGCTCCGAGGTGGGCAGAGGAAGTGCATACTGCGAGTAGCAAGACACACCACATTCGTTTAGCCTGCGCATGACATCCACCTGACTACTGCTGTCAGCATTTTACATTAGAAGCCAGTGCATTATGGGTAGCCACACTAAATGGGCCCATGAAAGATATTTACAAAGTGAATTCGCTTTCTCAGCTTTTTATTTATTTTGCTTCGATTGCGGATCTACACTCATTATAGCATTGCAGCTTTTTCTTTTTGCTCGTTGTGGTGTTTCTGCATTAGTTTTCAGATTGTGAAGATTTATTGAGGGGCTTGTGTCACTACGAAACGCGCTTTTGTACCTCTGTGAATTCTAGTCCTCTCACCCTGCCTCACCCTCTATACTGCTTTATTATGCAAAGATGCCCTCAAAGTAAAAAATTGTATTCAGTGTTTCTGTGCGAGACGCTGTTTTGCAACTTATGTTCTCAGGTGAATCTCACAAAAACATGTCCGGGTCACATGCCACCCTGAAATAAATCATATTTTGCATAAATGCGCCTGCGTTCAAGGCCACTGCAATTTTCGGCTTACTAGACTTTCTTATTTTTAATTCCCATTATTGTTAAAAATGACTATAATGCGTTAAAAAAATCTATATAAATGATATAATGAATGAATAAGAATTTAGAACATGAATACTAATAATATACAGTTAGTTAACATCATTTTTTTACAGTAATGAGAATGAAATTTGTCACAGTAATGTGAAATTGGGAAGAAATAATCTACATGCAAATTATTTCAATGGTCCTAAAAATAAGCATTGTTTAATTTAAGCACATTTTCTTAATTCTTTTGATTTATGACCCAGGCATATTCTTGACAGGTTTCATGAGATTCACTCATGCTATGGATGTCACATGAACATGTGTATATAAAACAATAATGTATAATTAGATTATGCTATTTTACTATAAGAATGCAGCTGTGAATTAATGAAGAAACACAAAAAGGTCAATAATTACATGTAACAATGCCTATTGGGTAAATTCAAATATATTCCACTTGTCAATATGTATTAAATAAAATTAAAAAAAGCTTTTTCTTGAGTGTCAGTCCAAGTCCAGAGTTATTTTGTTTAGTTTTTTCCTGCTCATTGTTTGTTTCAAGGTGTAAAGTGCTTTTAAACTTCTTATTTACATGAAATAAACCACTGAGTGATAAACTATCACTAATATGCTGAGTGATCTCTTACCTACACTTCACATTCTGTCCTCCAGCGGGCGAGGCCATTTTAACCCGATTGTGTCGAGGCTTCCCATCTCATCCGCTGCCAGTTATTTTAACTGTACGAAAACTTTGTTACTTTGCTTTATATTGCAAACTGTTATATTATTTTAATTTATTATCGAAATCATAAACACTGGTTTGCATCGTATTTTGCTGCATTTTGTTATTCTTCCGGTTATATCAGCTAATGAATCGAAAGGCTGCATCCGAAATCGTATACTCTCTTGAGTAGGTGCTTATTTTGAATAAGTACTTACGACCACTAAAAAAAGTATGTTCTTTATAGCATGAATGTGTGTAGTATGAATGTAATCTGGACTTTCTACATTCGCAACGTTGTCATTATCATGTGACCTACCAGCATCTGTTCCGCCGCTTCACCGCCATTCACAAATCCTCTCCTGTGGCCTCATGGGATAGTGAAGTGTCCATTTTATGCACACTTTAGAATCTCACCTGAAGAAGTAGGTAATCCGGGTACTTTTCGCCTGCTCTTTTTTTTTTTTTTTTGAGTACTGTGAATTTGTACATAATTCTTTTGTCGCATACTGTTTTTCACCTACTATATAGTGCAAATTCTATGGACGGGTGTTTCCGCCACAAAATAAACATTTTAAAAGATAATTGTGACACTTTATCTCACTATTGTGTTTACATCTGACTTTTTTTCCCTCAGAATTGAGAGATATAAAGTCGGAATTGAGAGATATAAAGTCGGAATTGAGAGATATAAAGTCAGAATTGAGAGATATAAAGTCAGAATTGAGAGATATAAAGTCGGAATTGAGAGATATAAAGTCAGAATTGAGATATAAAGTCGGAATTGAGAGATATAAAGTCAGAATTGAGAGATATAAAGTCGGAATTGAGAGATATAAAGTCAGAATTGAGAGATATAAAGTCGGAATTGAGAGATATAAAGTCAGAATTGAGAGATATAAAGTCGGAATTGTGAGATATAAAGTCGAATTGTGAGATATAAAGTCGGAATTGTGAGATATAAAGTCAGTATTGTGAGATATAAAGTCAGTATTGAGAGATATAAAGTCAGTATTGAGAGATATAAAGTCAGTATTGAGAGATATAAAGTCGGAATTGAGAGATATAAAGTCGGAATTGAGAGATATAAAGTCGGAATTGAGAGATATAAAGTCAGAATTGAGAGATATAAAGTCGGAATTGAGAGATATAAAGTCGAATTGTGAGATATAAAGTCGGAATTGTGAGATATAAAGTCAGTATTGAGAGATATAAAGTCAGTATTGAGAGATATAAAGTCGGATTTGAGAGATATAAAGTCAGAATTGTGAGATATAAAGTCGGAATTGAGAGATATAAAGTCGGAATTGAGAGATATAAAGTCGGAATTGTGTGATATAAAGTCGGAATTGTGAGATATAAGGTCCGAATTGAGAGATATAAAGTCGGAATTGAGAGATATAAAGTCGGAATTGTGTGATATAAAGTCGGAATTGAGAGATATAAAGTCGGAATTGTGTGATATAAAGTCGGAATTGTGAGATATAAGGTCCGAATTGAGAGATATAAAGTCGGAATTGTGTGATATAAAGTCGGAATTGTCAGATATAAGGTCCGAATTGAGAGATATAAAGTCGGAATTGTGTGATATAAAGTCGGAATTGTGAGATATAAAGTCCGAATTGAGAGATATAAAGTCCGAATTGTGAGATATAAAGTCCGAATTGTGAGATATAAAGTCAGAATTGAGAGATATAAAGTCCGAATTGTGAGATATAAAGTCAGAATTGAGAGATATAAAGTCGGAATTGAGAGATATAAAGTCGGAATTGTGTGATATAAAGTCGGAATTGAGAGATATAAAGTCGGAATTGTGTGATATAAAGTCGGAATTGTGAGATATAAGGTCCGAATTGAGAGATATAAAGTCGGAATTGTGAGATATAAAGTCGGAATTGTGAGATATAAAGTCCGAATTGAGAGATATAAAGTCCGAATTGTGAGATATAAAGTCAGTATTGAGAGATATAAAGTCGGAATTGTGAGATATAAAGTCAGAATTGAGAGATATAAAGTCAGAATTGAGAGATATAAAGTCGGAATTGAGAGATATAAAGTCGAAATTGAGAGATATAAAGTCGGAATTGAGAGATATAAAGTCAGAATTGAGAGATATAAAGTCAGAATTGAGAGATATAAAGTCGGAATTGAGAGATATAAAGTCGAATTGTGAGATATAAAGTCGGAATTGTGAGATATAAAGTCAGTATTGAGAGATATAAAGTCAGTATTGAGAGATATAAAGTCGGATTTGAGAGATATAAAGTCAGAATTGTGAGATATAAAGTCGGAATTGAGAGATATAAAGTCGGAATTGAGAGATATAAAGTCGGAATTGTGTGATATAAAGTCGGAATTGTGAGATATAAGGTCCGAATTGAGAGATATAAAGTCGGAATTGAGAGATATAAAGTCAGAATTGTGAGATATAAAGTCGGAATTGAGAGATATAAAGTCGGAATTGTGTGATATAAAGTCGGAATTGTGTGATATAAAGTCGGAATTGTGTGATATAAAGTCGGAATTGTGAGATATAAGGTCCGAATTGAGAGATATAAAGTCGGAATTGTGAGATATAAAGTCGGAATTGTGAGATATAAAGTCCGAATTGAGAGATATAAAGTCCGAATTGTGAGATATAAAGTCCGAATTGTGAGATATAAAGTCAGAATTGAGAGATATAAAGTCGGAATTGAGAGATATAAAGTCCGAATTGTGAGATATAAAGTCGGAATTGAGAGATATAAAGTCGGAATTGTGAGATATAAAGTCAGAATTGAGAGATATAAAGTCGGAATTGTGAGATATAAAGTCAGAATTGTGAGATATAAGGTCCGAATTGAGAGATATAAAGTCGGAATTGTGAGATATAATGTCGGAATTGAGAGATATGAAGTCGGAATTGTGAAATATAAAGTCGGATTTGAGAGATATAAAGTCAGAATTGTGAGATATAAAGTCCGAATTGTGAGATATAAAGTCAGAATTGTGAGATATAAGGTCCAAATTGAGAGATATAAAGTCGGAATTGTGAGATATAATGTCGGAATTGAGAGATATGAAGTCGGAATTGTGAGATATAAAGTCAGAATTGAGAGATATGAAGTCGGAATTGTGAGATATAAAGTCAGAATTGAGAGATATGAAGTCGGAATTGTGAGATATAAGGTCCAAATTGAGAGATATAAAGTCGGAATTGTGAGATATAATGTCGGAATTGAGAGATATGAAGTCGGAATTGTGAGATATAAAGTCAGAATTGGGAGATATAAAGTCGGAATTGTGATGTATCGTTGCCAAAGCGAGTTTAAAAAGTCAAATTCTGAGGCAAAAGAATTTGCGAGTTTATATCTCATAATTCTGAAAATAAAAGTCAGAATTGTGAGATAAAAAGTCACAATTACCTTTTTTTATTTTTTTATTCTGTGGTGGAAACAAGCTTGCTTAGATTTCAGATGCAGCCGAAGTCTAGAACATTCACAGAAAATAGCTTACACTTCCGCATTGGTACATCTGTAGGCTACTTATTTACTTATTCAGGTTTTATAATTATATTAAAATAATTTACTAATAGTGATTTGATTGGGTATATCTATTAGATATTAAAACACAAACAAGAAATGTTTCTTTGGTGTATGTTTTAAGATTGGCTAAAGGGAAAAAAGCTGGGGGTTTTTTAATTTATGAATTAATCTGTAGTCCTTCAATGCAACTTTGTGAATATGTGATATTTTTTACTATCATAGTAGCACAGTTGGGGTCTTTAAAAAAAAAAAAAAAAAAAAAAAAACGAAATTCATTCAGAATGGATGCATTACATTTATTAAAAATGACAGTAAAGACCTTTAAATTGTTACTATTTGAAATAAATGCTGTTCTTTTCAACTGTCTATTCATTAAACATGATATATATATATATATATATATATATATATATATATATATATATATATATATATATATATATATATATATATATATATATATATATATATATATTATATTATATTTAATAATAATTAATTAATTTATGATGCTTTCTTTATATATATACATAATACTCAATGAACTGCACAAAGGTTTTAATGATGTATTAATTAAATGTACATGTTGCATTTATTGTCGCTGGGTGTGCTTAAAATATACAATACATGTATCTGAAAAATATGTTTTAGAGGCTGTTTGTATCCTGTTTTCACCAGTGATTACAATACCTGGCTTTAGGCACGAGACCAAGGCATGAAACAAGAATTCATGATGGCTTGTGGGTAAGCTGATCTTCTTGATATCTGGGAAATATTGAAACATTTTTCACTTTATGGAAATATTGAAACTCCCTAATTAAAAACCTACAGTGAACAGTTTTTGCTCTAAACTAATCCAGTGATGCTCTTCAATGATCACTATTCATATGAGAATCTCTAAATCACAAACAAGTTCAACTGTTGCATGCTTAATGAGAGGCAGTTTAAAGGTTTTAAGACTTTGAAGGCCCCATGATGCTTTGCCTTAGGTTCTTTCACATTCAATTACAACAGATCTTCAGTATGTCGTGATATCATTCTGTTCTTGCTTTACAATGCCATCTCAATTTTCAGCTAATCATTTTCTTTAAGTCATACAGCATCAGAGTCCAGTCCTCTGTGGCTTATGGAATGTCCCTCACCAGAAGGAGCATTCTGGAGGGTTAACTGCTCGAGGGAAGAGGCTTTGGGGGCACATTATCTGGACCATAATGTGCTGTAGGTGGTCTGTCAATGTTTGGATCTCCATTGCTGGCTGCGTTGATCTGATTGAACTTGCCCAGGTGCTTGATGATGTTGAAATTAGTGCGAGCGGTTTCCACAAAGCTGTTCTCCAGGAGCCACCCGTCAGACTCGCACTCGGGGTCCCCCTGTCGCAGCACGTTCTCCAGGGACGTTTGGAGGTAACGGACACCCGTTAGAACTGAGAGCTGTCAGAGAAGGAATCGATGAGGTCGTTTTGACTGATAGCGGTCTGATACTTTTTCCTCTAAAATATTGTATAATTCATACTGTTTGATGCGCTACATGAAGCGTCATGTGCGTTAGGACGTGTGGATTGGAGTGACTGGTGTATAGAGCAGATTATAAAGCGATTATAAATCCCAGGATGGGATTAGGCCACAGAACCAGAGCAGATTTTTAAAGCTAGGGTAGGCAATTTCAGAGAGGCTAGCAATAGCAAGTTAGCTTTTAAAACATAAGATCCCACCTCCTTCCTGTAGAGTGCTCTCCAAAGCCACGCCTCCTCTGAAACACATGAACGCGGACACAGCCACTCTCCTAAATACGGTGATTATGACATGTCGTGAACGCAGCATGAACTTCTTGTTTTGGTTCTGGAGGAACTGTTAAAGGTGGCTGTTGTTTGTTTGCAGCGCTCAGTGACTGTCTTGTCTTCAGCTCTGCTGATGACGTGTGATGTCTGCGTGAGCAGGGTCCACGGAGGTATGGAAATGCATTGGTTAATAGGCAGGTAGGACATCCTATCATTGCATTCGGACCGAATGCAATGATTGGACAAACATTTTCGGTCCTGAGACTTCCCCAGAAGATATATGGTAACACTTAAGTTTAGGATCCAAATCTCACTATTAACTAGTTGCTTATTAGCATGCATATTACTGTTTATTTATAAAGCACATATTAATGCCTTATTCTGCATGACCTTATTCGACATTTCCTAATCCAATCCAATACCTGAACTTAACAACTATTAATAAGCAGTAATCAGGAGTTTATTGAGGCAAAGTCGTTGTTATTAGTTACATAGTTAATAGTGAGAACCTAAACTAAAGTGTGACAAGATATGTATACATTTTTAAACATGTTCTATTATTGATTGCTATCAGGATTTGAAGAGAGATGCAACCAGTATAACAAAAAGCATTTATGAAAAACATTGCCTACCCTAGCTTTAATATAGACAGTGTGTTGGTCCTCGTGTTTTATTAGTGTAGAGTTCCTAGTACAATTGCTAAAACAATTTATCAAAATTTCACAATTTGGTTAGTATAATTTTGTCTCCGCCAGCAATTCTTTGCATTGATAAGCAACCGAAAATGGGTCTGATACATATGTTAATGAAGCGACCAAGCACATTCGCCCAATTCCAAACCACATTAATCTTAATAACTACTAATTTTGGATTTAATCATGTGTAAGTGATCCAGGACCACAAAACCAGTCATAAGTCGCACTGGTATATTTGTGGCAATAGCCATTGAATTTGTCAAAATTACCAATTTTTCTTTTATGCCAAAAATCATTAGGATATTATCATGTTCCATGAAGATATTTTGTCAATTTTCTGCCATAAATATATCAAAGTGTTTTATTAGTAGTAATATGCATTGCTAAGGACTTAATTTGGACAACTTTACAGGCGATTTTCTCAATATTTAGACTTTTTTGCACCCTCAGGTTCCAGATTTTCAAATAGTTGTATCTCGGCCAAATATTGTCTTATCCTAACACGCTTATTTATTCAGTTTTCAGATGATGTATAAATCTCAATTTTAAAAAAATTGTGGTCCAGGGTCACATATATATATAATTGTTAAGTAAAGCTGGAAAACATCTTATGCCGAAATTAATCTGAGTATGAAAATATCTGTTTAATTATTTCTACTGTTAACACGCTAATTATGCATTAAGAATAATTTGAAAATAAGCGAATTCTAGATGTTTTTAATTTATTTTCAGATTATTCTTAATGCATAATGTTAAGCATTAGCATGTTAACAGTAGAAATTATTAGACAGATATTTTATGAAATTACTGCTTGACTACGTTTTACTGCACAAGCTTCCCAGTGCTTTTGGACTGTCAACACTTATGAAATGGTGCTTAGCCAATCAAACAAAAGATTGATGTAATAAACAATCCAGCGTTTCTAAAAGTCCGCTGACATTTTTATGCGGGCGAAAGCCAGTCATTTTAATGGGAATCAATGTGATTGGGAATCTCTGGTGAGGGCGAAAATTTCAGTTTGAGCAGTGCTTCATGCTTCTCTGCATTTGACAATGGACCTTTTTGCCCAGGAAATGTCATTAATGTGACCGCACCTTAATTGTATCAGTTAAGCTTCATTCTCTGTTACAGTGTGATCTTTTTATGGGTTTATATTAAAATGTTATTGTTTTGCATTTTAAAATAAGATAGTATCCTTTAAGGCAAGATGTATGCTGAGTGGTTAAGGAACTATTTACCATTTCATATAAATAATTTATATCATAAATCGAATTTATAGCTTTTATAATAAGGTTATGAATAGAGTACCCATTAAAAGGCAGATTAAATTGCTAGGTGGATGTGAGAGAATATTTAATATTTTCAAATTAAAAGTCATGCTTCAACTTTGCAAATGTTACAATACTGAATCCTTCCCTAATGTATTGCCAAATCACACAACCAACCTCAAAGAGCCAGATGATCAGAACAGTGAGGCCGATCGAATGCATGATGTTGGTGTAGTAATCTAGCAGAGCCTGACGACATCCTCTCATCCACAGGTTGAGCTCCTCTGTCTGGTAGTCGTAATTAAAGTGGGCGGAGTTATTGGTGATTTGGTACTGAATGCATGGCCGAGGAGAATTGACATTGCAGCAGCTGAAAGGAACTCCGTCCATTAGGTATTTTCCCTCCACATTGCTCCGTAGACGGCTAGTAGGGAAAAAAAATTGGAATTGTAAAATGTAAAATTGTATATTCCATTGTTATTAACACAACTTTGTATACAGGGCTCATATCATAAATGTAAATGTTTGCCTGATACTTATATTATTAACCAAAATCAGAAGACATTTTGATTTTATTTTATTATCATTTTAGTGCCCTATTATGATTTTTTAGATATTACCTTTCATGTAGTGTGTAATATAGCTGTTTGTGAATGTAAAAGAGTTATTGTCTCCCAAAAGAAAGAATTGATTTCGAAATGCCAGAAATGAGTCGTCAGTAATGCCAGTCTTCCTTGCAAAACAAGGATTTTTTTCATTGGCTGCGCACGAACGCTACTTTGAACCGCCCTCAAGCAATGTGTTGTCAAGAAGAAGTTTTTTTTTCCTATGCTGCAAAAGCAAATCCACTTTGCATGAACTTCCAAAGGATAAGAACTCAGGCTCAAAGTGATATGGTAAAAATGAGACCATCGTTTCTGTTTATATCACTGTGTATCAAGGGCTGAGGAAGATCCAGAGCTGAAATTCAGATATGGTAATAGCGCTTTGTTTACACAATTTGTAACCAGTAAACCAATCACAACAGACTGGGCCATCTGTCCAATCATTTATCTTTTATACTTATTTATCTTTTAGACTTACTTATTACAGGGTCCCTTATTACAGGGACAATCCCCCTTGGAGCAACATGGAGTAAAGTGCCTTGCTCAAGGACACACTGGTGGTGACCGCTGGGATCGAACCAGCAACCTTCTGCATATCAGTTCCCTGGTTTAACCCACTGGACCACCATCTCACAATCAGAGCAGAGTAGACCAATCACAACAGACTGGGTCATCTGACCAATCAGAGCAGAGTAGGCTCTCTTAAAGGAGGGGATTAGAAAGTCTGAATCCTTGATTGAACCGACACTGTGAGTGCACAATGCACATTATACACAAGTTTTATTAAAAAGTTTTTTTTTTTACCTTGATGTATGTAAATCTATTGTAGGAGACCTCCAAAACAAAATTAGGAACCTTTAAAATAGCATAATAGGGGCACTTTAATAACTACTAACTAACCAATTCATTATTAACTATTTGTTTAAGGCCCAACTTACTCTACCACTTCCCGTTGAGACATGTCCAAGTATCGATTGCTGACCCACTGGATCTGGAACCAGTCTCTGTAGCCCTCGTTCCCACAGCACTGAAACTGGATCTGCAGCAGGTCCACTGTGCGCTTCAAGAAGCAGCGGCCTGGTGTGTCCGTGTCCTTGTAGTAACGCATAGCGTCACGTAGCCCCAACGTTAGCGATTCCTCCAGCTGTCCGAGCATGCTGTAGCACATCAAGGCGCCCACGAGCACGCTCAGAGTGAAGAAAAACGTACAAATGATGTACGGGAGCATCACCAACTTCCAACGTAAGAACTTGTTGGTGTCCACACAGTCATAGCAGATCTTTCCTCCCAAAAAGTTAATAGCACAGGCTATAAGTCCCACGGCAATTAGCATGTTTGGCACGGATTGGAGCTGACGCTCAACCATTAGATCCTGCCGCTTGTTGATTTCCACTTTCAAAAAGATGCCCAAGCTAAACAGGATGATTCCTGTTATAATGGAAATCCAGTTCAGCACCCACAAAACCTGGGCCAGTTTGTCTCTCATGGTTTTGGTGAATCTAACTGGCAGCACAGCCATTTTACAGTATGCGTGTGGGAACTGCTTCAAAATTTCAGAGAACCCTACACTTTATATAATTGATTTTGTGGAAGTCCAATGGAGTACAAAAATCAAATAGCTAAATTGGTCATTTTAGATGCAAGTCATTGAGGTGTACAAGGTTCTTACAAGACGGCATGAATGGACTAATGCTTCTTAGGCTAACTTAGTGAGTGTCAATCAATAAAACAGTATTCATGCAGCTCATTCATTTAAATGATGAGAAGAACTGGATATAAGTGAAAAGAATTGAGCAAAACAAATACGTTTTATGTTTTGATTTGCCAGACTCCTTGGAGATGCCATGTGAGGTCCTTTAGAAATGTTGGGAAGATGAAATTATTTCAATTATTTTGCAAATGTATGCCTGAGAAGCAAAAAAGAGAAAGAAAACATGCTAAGCAACAGGTGAGACAATATCAAGAAGAGCATTATTGCTTTATAAGTCTGACAAAAATAGAAGGATAGAGATTGAGTCATATAATAATTATTTTGGATTAAATAAAACCCATGTTAATTCAGATTTTACCGCGTTAAGTATATTTTCAGGTTACGTTTTTGTGCAATAATTGTTATCTACAGCACAGTTACCATACACATATTTTCAGCCATATAACGCTTCAAAAAGCTAAGAATACTCCTGGTCCGAGTATTGAAAGCTCAAAATAGCAGGC
Source organism: Romanogobio albipinnatus (assembly GCA_023566225.1). Taxonomy (NCBI): domain Eukaryota; kingdom Metazoa; phylum Chordata; class Actinopteri; order Cypriniformes; family Gobionidae; genus Romanogobio; species Romanogobio albipinnatus. The sequence continues at coordinate 43,284,862 of CM042249.1, forward strand.
AAAACAAAATAAGTTCACCTGACCGGACAAGCACAAAGCTTGCCCTCGGCCAGGAGTGGTGAGTGAGATGATCCCTGCATAAGGGTAGTAATAAACAGCTTACTACTCACCCATCCATGTGTCTCCATCCCTCAATGACATCCCACCCTATTCCAAGTGATTTCTCTCCATCAGATGTTTGCAGTTTTTGGTTAACAATCTGAATGCATTGTATGCAAATGAAAACTAATGTGTATGTGTGTTAGTGTCTGCTGCAGACTCAGCTGTGACCTCTCTCGTAATTCTTTCTAATCAGTAATCAGCCCAGTTGGATTTGGAAGAGTACCTTCTGCCACCAGCACAAATCTCATTGACTGGAATGTGTGTGCGTGTGTTAGAGAGTGAAGAATGAAAAAGAGTTATTAAGCCACTAAAATTCTCCAACTATGCTTTCATGGAGTTTAATTGTTATATTCAATGATTAGGAGGGGTGTCCCAATACCTTTGGCAATATAGTGAAATCAGGTGTTCCAATCACTTCCAGGGCCAAAGGTGTCTAAATTCAAGCACCTACAGGGATTCAGACGCTTCTACAAAAGAACGGGTCGCTCTCAGGAGCTCAGTGAATTCAAGCATGGTACCGTGATAGGTTGCCACCTGTGCAATAAGTCCATTCGTGAAATTTCCTCACTACTAAATATTCTACGGTCAAGTCACCTTTATTTATATAGTGCTTTTTACAACAGATTGCTTCAAAGCAGCTTTACAGTGATAATAGGAAATTAATGAGAATGCAAACCATGAAATAGGCTTTGAAATAGTTTCTGGTCAACTGTTAGGGGTATAACAAAGTGGAAGCAATTGGGAACAACAGCAACTCAGCCACGAAGTGGTAGGCCACTTAAAATCACAGAGCGGGGTCAGCGCATGCTGAGGCGTACAATGCGCAGAAGTCGCCAACTTTCTGCAGAGTCAATAGCTACAAACCTCCAAAACGGTGTGGCCTTCAGATTAGCTCAAGAACAGTGCGTAGAGAGCTTCATGGAATGGGTTTCCATGGCTGGGCAGCTTCATCCAAGCCTTACATCACCAAGTGCAATGTAAAGCGTCAGATGCAGTGGTGTAAAGCACACCGCCACTGGACTCTAGAGCAGTGGAGACGTGTTCTCTGGAGTGATGAATCACGCTCCTCTGTCTGCAATCTGATGGATGAGTCTGGGTTTGGCGGTTGCAAGGAGACCGGGACTTGCCTGACTGCATTGTGCCAAGTGTAAAGTTTGGTGGAGGGGGGGTTATGGTGTGGGGGTTGTTTTTCAGGGGTTGGGCTTGGCCCCTTAGTTCCAGTGAAAGGAACTCTTAATGCTTCAGCATACCAAGACATTTAGGACGAAACTGTTTGGGGGTGGCCCCTTCCTGTTCCAACATGACTGCGCTCCAGTGCACAAAGCAAGGTCCATAAAGACATGGATGAGTGAGTTTGGTGTGGAAGAACTTGACTGGCCTGCAGTCCTGACCTCAACCCGATAGAACACCTTTGGGAGGAATTAGAGCGGAGACAGGCCTTCTCGTCCAACATCAGTGCCTGATCTCACAAGTACTTCTAGAAGAATGGTCAAAAATTCCCATAAACACACTCCTAAACCTTGTGGAAAGCCTTCCCAGAAGAGTTGAAGCTGTTATAGCTGCAAAGGGTGGGCCAACTCCACATTAAACACAACGGATTAAGAATGGGATGTCATTAAAGTTCATGTGCATGTAAAGGCCTGCGTCCCAAAACTTTAGGCAATATAGTGTATATGTGCACAATATCCATATTTATTATAATTAATTAATTAATTAATTTTATTAATTAATTAATTAATTTTTCTTCACAGAAAGTCCCTTTCTTTAAAGTAAAAATGTAAGAAAATTATTGTAAAATAAACCAATGAATAAACAAACAATATTAGCTAAATAATATTGCTAATAGTGACAAATGAATAAATAAATAAATAAATGTTTTATTTTAAATACATTTTCTTTGCAGAAAAATGAAGAAAATGATTGTAAAATAAACAAATGAATAAACAAACGGACAAAACAAAACGTCTTTTTATAGCTTAGAATATAGGTATTATTTTATCAATTAAAATTCCCTTTCAGAAAAGGTACTCCTGACTCTGAGGCTGTTTTCATTCTTGTACACAATGGGCATTGTATGGCCGACTCCTGTTTTATGCATATTTGATGTAATACCACATGCACTGACAGCCAATGAAATCCAAAGGATTATTCAGGCCTAAAGGGGATTGAGTCAGGGGAAAGCACATTGAAACTAGTCAGCAGATCTGAACGCAGGACACTCATATGACCATTGGATACTGGATGAAAGTGCTTTATCTGGTGAGTACTGGTTACTACAATGTTTATGAGTATTGGTATTGACCAAAGCATGGACAGTTTATCACTTACTGTGTAGATGAATAACTGTTCAAATACACAAGCTTTTATACTGACTATTCAAGTTAAAATAGCACAAAGGTTTGTTTTATTCATATTTTTCTCCTTTCTATGAATATGGTTTTACCAAGGTTGAACTTTTAATATCAAGATTGTATACTTGACATCTTTAGGGTTTCCATGCGGAACTCTTAATGGAGGAACAGGATGATGGTAAACACAGAGGTCTTGTGGAATAAAGCTTTAACAGACAACAATATCAAAGGCCTCATCGGCTGCTTGCTTTGTATTGAAGGTAGGACTTCAGTGAATTATATTGTACCTGTGTCGATGTGACGCATAAATTGTTTGATGTATTGTTTCCTATAGGTGAAGGCGATACGAGTGAATGCTTGGCCAGGTTTAACTGCTGGCTTCGGAGTTCATCAGAGCTGGCCAAGAAGGAGCTGTTAATGCTCTGTGAGTAGGTGAAATCTTATTAAACATTGAGGTTTACCGTTTTTTGTTTAGGGTGTTCATATAAACCTCACTTGTCTCTTCTCTGGTTGTAGGTTTCAGTCGATGTAAAGGCTTGTGGATGTTTTTAGATGAAAACTCTGTCGCTCTGGTCCACAAACTGGTCCTCAGGTTGAAGAACCTGCTTTCTCTGGTCCACCTAGTAAAGAAACAAAGTGACCCTCTGCACTCTAAACAAGGTCAGTCTTGGAGTCTCTGTTCAGTTTATTTAACAAATCACATGCAATGTCGCCAGTATAATATACACAGCTCAAAAGTTTGGGGTCAGTAATATTTTTTATGTTTATGAACGGAGTTTCTTATGCTCACCAAGGCTGCAATTTGATCAAATACAGTAAAAAAAAAATTGAAATAATTTTGCAATTTAAAATCCCTGCCTGCCCCACTGTATATTAGGTGGCATTAACTACTATGTGCTTACATCAAAAAACAAGTACAATGTACTTATTGTGTTCATATTGTTTGTATTGCACAATATATTTGCTGATATTGAGCTGGGATACGGGTAAGGTTAGGGACAGGTGTGGTGGTATGGGTAAGTTTAAGGGTTGGTTAAGGTGTAAGAGATGGGTAAACAGTGTAATTACAAATGTAACTACAGAAATTAATGACAGATGTAATTACACACAGGTATTTTTTACCATGTAAGTACAATGTAAAAACATTTATGTACACAATAAGTGCAATTTATCAAATTACTAATTTAAATGCAAGTACCTTCTAGGGTCTTCGGGGTCTTTTCTGACCCCAAAGGACGTTTGCTCAAATAAATTTTTTTCCCCTTTGTCCAAATGGCATGAGACTTTGTACGGTTGTCAACACTCTCTAGATCAACAAATCAAAAAATGTATTGGATTGATATCTGTTTTTATGTTCGTGTGACAAAAAAAAGTCACACTCAGGGCTTAGAAAATGGACAAAATTCATCCTCAAAAACAGAAACAACACAGAACACGCATACAGAAATGAAGTGGCACACTTCCAACAATGCATAAAACATCCACAATGCAAAATGAACACACACACACACACACACACACACACACACACACACACACACACACACACACACACACACACACACACACACACACACACACACACACACACACACACACACACACACACACACACACACACACACACACACACACACACACACACACACACACACACAGGAATACATTTGTTATTGCTGTTCAGTTTGTTGCATTTTGATGTTCATGTTGTGTATTTTTTACTCAATATTTAATATAACTGTTCATTTCTGTTCATTTTTGTTCTGTTACAGTTAGTAACTGAAGTGTAGATTAAATTTGTAGAATTATAAGGAAAAGCAGATGTTTGAAATAAATGATAAACTCTAAAGACTCCAACTTTTCTCTTGTTCAGGTTTGATTCTAATCATAATGTAACACCATTGAAAAAAAAAAATTTTCAGTACAAAAAAATGCTAAACTTTGACAAAATTAATTAATTTTAATTTTTATAATTCTGATTTCATAACATTTAGATATGAATCCAACTGAAAAATACTTGTGAAAAGATGTCTTTCAGTCAGTCAAATAGCACATAGCAAATAGTGGAGCTCTGCAGCCATTTACTGGTATTTTTATTTTAAAACTGTATTTTCCAAAAGATGGGCAAAAATCCTACACTAAACCATGTCAAATTATCCATGTTATCCCCACGAATGAAAGTTAGAAATTTGGGTCTTTTATAAAGTGCATTTTACATAAAAAACGGATTTTGTGTGAAAATCCATTAAAAATATATATTTAAATTTATTTATATAAATTAAAAAAATATTATAAACACTCAAAAAACTGCATAGATGTTGAGTAAAAACATTAATAAACAGAGTAAAATTGCATTTGTTCTAAAAAAAACCCAATTGTTTTGTCTGTGGAGACCCCAAAGACCCTGAGTGTAATTCCCAAACGAAGACCGTACAAGGGTTAAGGCCAGGAAATATACATTTTTTATTATAAATGTTGTAAACAGTTGTGCTGCTTAACATTTGTGTGGAAACCATGATCATTTTCTCTTTTTTTCATTATTAATGTCGCGTTTTATCTACTGCAAAACAACAGAAATGCATGAAGATACCAAAATATGTTTTAATTTCAACAATGTTCAGGGAAAAATCATTTAAATAAATACAAGGGTGTCAAAATGTTTGTAAGCAACAGTACAGTATGACACCTTGTTGGGATATGAAGTGCTTTAACAAACTGGTTTACATTTTCATTTCTGTTCATGGGTATCCCATGTGGGGTGTTGTACACCAGGAAGCAGGGCTTCATATATATGGGGTTGTTGGAAACAAGACCATCATGCCATGAGGCAACACATCCTGCTGGGCAGCCTGGTGCAGTGGTGGAGCATCACAGGACTTCTGCCCAAGTACCCAGGTGATACTCTGGATAGGGGACTTGTTTATTTAAACGAAGTTTGCGACTTTAAAATTGTCTTTACTGTCACTTAAAGATTCCTAATTTAGATTGGGAGGTCTCCTACAATATGTTTACATGCATCCAAGATCAAAAAACACTTACATTTTCTCATAATATACATTGCAGCACAATTTGTTTTCTCACAGTGTCTAAACAGTTTGATAAAGGATTCAGTCTCTATAAACCCCTCCACTTACAGCACGTATTGCAAACGAAATGCCAATTACCATATCTGAATTTCAGCTCCGAAGGCTTTCTCAGCATTTGAATACACAGTGATATGAACAGTAACGATGGCGCCGGTTTTACAGTATCAATTCGAGTCTGAGTCCTCATGCAAAGTGGATTTTCTTTCACATCAAAGAAAACAGCATCTTCTCTACATGTCGACAAAACAAACTAAACTCTTCTAGATCTCAGCTACAACTGCAGTGTTTGAGGGCGGGTCAAAATAGACATTGTTCGTGGGCAGCCAATGAAGAACATAGAATGACCACGCCCACATTGATCACATGAGAACGGCTTCACTCCACTATGAACTGTCACGTTACATGAAGTAGAAACATTATGAATGAAACTTACTTGACACTTGCTATCAACATTCGAATGAAGAGAATGTGGTTAAATAATGCAGTTGTCAGTACACATCAGGCTTTTCTTGCAATATTTTTGCCGCCCCTCATGTGTACAGATACTTTTCATACATGAGACGCGCTTTCAAACCCTGACAGGCAAGTGGTTGCCGTGGTAGCGAACAACAATACCGTAACGTGCTGGCCATATATAGTCTAACTTTTATTTGAGGAAATCTGTTTATAATAGGCTATTAGGTTTGAACTTATTGGTCCTGCACTGCTTTTTGATGAAGTTAATTTGAATGAAAATACATTGCATGTATCTGATCTATTTTTAGTGGCATTCAGTATAAGGATTTGACTGTTCATAGATTAGGTCATTCTCTCTTGCGCTGTTGCTTCGCTAGCATCGTCGGCATCGGGAGTTAACGCAGTTTGAGCCAGCGGCTGGAATTGATAAGGCTCTGGCCCTGTGTCTACAGACAATTTACCCTCCTCCACGTCGGGTGAAGGTGGGGGAGAAAAGTACTCTACTTCGAATGACCGCTCTGTTGCAAAGCTACTGGCGTCACTCCAGTCATTCTCCATCTTTGCGAGTCAGACAGCTGTTAATCAATCAGTCACTGCAGGTTTCAGGTGCACGCCCCTTGCTCAGCCCCGCCCTCTGTCCGTCTCCTCTGTCTCCGCTGGGCTCTGCCCACTTTTCCAGCATTTTTCAAAAATTGCCAGTGGGTGGAGTTAGGCTCTGAGCTAGGATTGAGTTACCCTTTAAAGGGATAGTTCACCCAAAAATCTAATGTTGTTCCAAACCTGTATGAGTTTCAAAAAAAGAGAAACGAGAAGAATGTTGGCAACCAGTACACTCTAAAAAAAAAAAGGTTCTATATGGCACCAAAAATGGTTCTTCGTCGTATATGGTAGCGGTGCTATATAGCACCATAGTTAGCGGTGCTATGTAGCACCTTAGTCAAAGAACCGGTGAAGAACCTCTGAAGAACCACTGAAGCACCAAAATTGGTGCTATATAGCACTTAAAAAGGTTCCCTTATGATTACGAGCCAAGAACCATTTTTGGTGCCATATAGAAATTTTTTTTTTTTAGAGTGTAGGGTTGGGTACCTTTCACATTTTTAACCGGTATCGGTACCGACCGGTACTTTTTTCGGTACTTTAGGGATGTTTACATCAATAACTGTAAAGAACCTGTAAGTCGTTTATAGAAGTGTTATTGACATTATGCGAGAGCTGCCCTGGTCGCTGTCTGCCAATGTCTGTGATGTTTGTATACTGTAATATTTACTAGTAAATAGTAGGCTCTCAGTGGCTCTGGAGATGACGTTTGTGTGTTTATGTCCTCATATGAGATGGCAGAAAGCAGAGATGGAAACATACTACCGTCACGAGCGATTCTGAGTGAGTGAGTGAATGTGTGTGTGTGTGTGTGTGGGCATGTTTTTGTGAAATATCAGGACACAAATGTGTATTATGAAATGGGTATGACATAGGTATTACAAGGAGAGGGTGAAATATGAGGACGTTACCCATGTCCTCACTTTTCAAAAGGCTTATAAATCATACAGAATTAGTTTTTTTTTCCACATAAAGTAAACTGTGCAGTTTCCTGTGATGGGTAGGTTTAGGGGTAGGGGCAGTGTAGGGGGATAGAAAATACGGTTTGTACGGTATAAAAACCATTACACCTATGGAATGTCCCCACATTTCACAAAAACCCCTGTGTGTGTGTGCGTGCGTGCGTGAGCGTGTGAGAGAGGGGTGTAAACCGCGCGTCTACGGCATTCATTCGCACAGAGACACGCAGGATTCGTATTTAAATCGTTTTTTTTGCGGTTTAATATTCATAGACACTAGTCTATATCACCAGATGCGTTCTCAGGTACCGAAATTAATTCGGTCGGTGCCCTTAAAAGTACAGAGTTTGGTACCCAACCCTAGTAACCAGACAGTTGATGGTAATCATTGACTTCCATAGTAGGAAAAAAAATACTATGGAAGTCAATGGCTACCATCAACTGTCCGGTTACCAACATTATTCTCATTACAGGTGTGGAACAACTTGAGGGTGAGTAAATGATGACAGAATTTTCATTTTTGGGTGAACTATCCCTTTAAATTAAATTATATTATAGACTTTTTAGTTGTTTTTTCCAGCTATTTCAGACTTTTTTTGCTTTGTCTTTTTTTAGAAGCCCATGAGTTGAAGAAGATATCTCAGGTGTGGTGTGAGATGGACCAAAAACACAGGAGAACATGTCTGGAGTTGAGGTAACTTTTCCACTCTGACAAAAATCATGGTTATTAAGCATTTCACAGTAATTCATTAATTATTAAATAATAACCAATATTCCCATGCTCTGTCTCTCATCAGCAGCTATGCTGAGGATAAGTACCGGTGGAGTTCTCTCATTCAGGGTATGGTAGCTCATATGGACAAACAACACGGGCCTATATGGGTTTCAGAAGACTGTACCCATCAAACGTACCCACCACCATCTCTAGAAGCTTTACTAAAGCTTGTGCTGCTGCCTAACATTGACATAGTGTCTGTCCAAGCCATTGTATCCTGCTTGTTTTATTTTTATATTTTGATGGATTTGTTTACATGTTGAAATGTTATGTTATACATTAATTCGAATTTCTGTTATCCATAATAAAGGTTAAATATGTTTTTCCATTTTTAGTTTATAACTGTTTACTGTCCATACTTAAAGCCTATAATAGAATTTATATACTTAAGATAGTATTTCATATTCATAAAAAAAAGTAATGCTTTTATTCAGCAGGGCTGCATTAAATTGATCAAAAGTGACAGTAAAGACATTTTTAATGTTACAAAAAATATATATATTTCAAATAAATGCTGTTCTTTTGAATTTTCTATTTCATTTATCAAAGAATAAATGTAGAATGGTTTCAACTATTAAGCAGCACGACTGTTTGATAAAACTTTGATAAATAAAGAAATATTTCCTGTGGAGCTAAAAGATCATGTGACACTGAAGACTATGTAGTAATGATGCTGAAAATTCAGTTTTACCATCACAGGAAAAAACATCTTATAACACATAAAAATAGTAGAGATGCACCAATGCTAAATTTCTGCTAAACTGCTGATACCGATAGCAATTATTCAATGATTTCTGCCGATGCCGATACCTTGATTTTCTTAAAGGAACACTCCACCGTTTTTAGAAATAGGGCTTATTCAACTCCTTTCCTACATTTAGATATGTGAGCAAATGCATTTTTGTCTCAGTGCATGCATTGTTTTAGTTTGGGAGGGTCGCCGCTAGCTTAGCTTAGCATAATGAATGGAATCCTATGTTGCCAGCTAGCATTTCCCGAGTAAAAGTGATCCAAAAAAAAAAAAAAACCCACCTAATTACTTCTTAGTAATTAGGTGGGGTTCACAACAAATACAAATAGTTAATAGCATGATGCAGATTAAGACTAGGCGATTTCCTAGGCAGATATTGACTTGGGACTATATTATGGGGAAACACAGGCGAAGCACTGCTACTTGGGAGCAGAGATATCACGCAACACATGAAATCCCACAACTTCCGTCAACACATGCAACGTGACAAAAAACAGGAAGTAATTAGGTGGGGTTTTTTTTTTTTTTTTTGATCACTTTTACTCGGGACATGCTAGCTGGCAACATAGGATTCCATTCATTATGCTAAGCTAAGCTAGCGGTGACCCTGCCAAACTAAAACAATACATGCACTGAGACAAAAATGCATTTGCCCACATATCTAAATTTAGGAAAGATGTTGAATAAGCCCTATTTCTAAAAACGGTGGAGTGTTCCTTTAAGAATATTTTTTTTATACAGGAAACCCTCTCATTTACATTTACATTTATTTGGTACATTACTAGGGATGCACCGGTTGACCGGCCAAAAATCGGAACTGGACGTTTTTTGCTTCTAGCGCGAGATCGGCAACCGGGCGGTTTTCTTTGTATTTTTCTGCCGATTTTTCCGTAAGTGCGCCTGCGTGCATATACGCCTATATCGCAATCATTCGCGAACATGTCACTTGTGTGTTACAAACGGAAACTGGACAACTGAGGGAAGAGATGAGATACGCTGAAGGGAATGAAGAGCCGCTTTCCTGCGCGAGCTTACCTCTCAGCGCCCTGCACAAGCGTAGATAGTGAGCGTTTGTTCAGCTCAGCTTCTCACGTGTTGGATCGGATGACAACGAAACAGACTAACTTGTGACAAAGCCGAAATACTTATTTGTGTAAAGAAGAACATGCATGCACTTTTGAAATGAAATACTATCAGTTCTGTATAGGATGATCATTTTTATTTTTCCTTAAAATTACATTGACTTTATTTGATTTAAAAAGCACCTGCTGTAGCATTTTAGTTTTTTTCTTTGCACTAAACATTATTTGATTTAACATTTTGGAAAAATGATCTACTTTGGTTTTATTTAATTTCACTGGTAAAGACTTTTTTTCTTTACACTGAGTTTAAAAACAAATGCTGATTTAAGTAACATCTTTGTTTGGATTGCAGAATATGCAGTTGTTGCCTTTAATTTCACTTAAGTTCAACCCAATTCAATTTCCTGTTTTGGCCAAAAGCCAATTTGGCCTGTTAAATGCCAAATAAACATCTTGTTCATGTATAGCCTACTTTCATTCTTTAAATAAATAAAAAATTCGGAAATTGGTATCGAAATCGGCCAGTTTGCTTGAAAAAAATATATAATAGAGGTTAAAATTAACAACAGAGCTATTATATGCAACTGGTATTTATTTTCGGATATGATAAGTACACTCAAATAAAAATGGAAATGTTTGTATGTCTTTTCGTGGTTGTAACACTGATTGAGCGATTACATGAGGTATGATTCATTTCAGTAAGTTGTACTGCATCTGTCATACAAATGTTACTAGCTGAAATGTTGGTAAATAAATAGCCTATGCTAAGAGAGTGTGCAGATGTTCTCCTTTATTTTTCCCCCTTAAGTTTTTCCCTACTTTGCCTTACTTGTACTGCATCTTTTAACATACCTTATGATGTTCATTCGTGTTTTTCGTGCTTGTATTAAAGCGGAAGAAAAGACTGTCACGTCACATTTAAGAGCATCAAAAAGCCATTTATTGATTGAATGTCATGATAAAATGGACAGAATTTGAAAGCTGAAGTAACATAAAAAGCGATTATTAGATGGGAGGCGCTACAAAAAAATCAAAAACCGTCGACCTGGCAAACCTGAACTACGAGCAATTCATAGGGTCGCTCAAAATTGGCCCTAAATTTAACACAAGATATTTTCTTCACACACAGTATTAGTTGCAGTCTGAACACATTTTTCCGCCCCACTTTTGATTGATAGGATACAAACGGTCCTGATCATTGACTGATTTTAAACAATATACCGATTATTGGCCAATACATCGGTGCATCTCTAAAAAATAGAAAAGTTATTTTAAATTATAATAATATTTCTCAACATTAGTGTATATTTTTGATCAAATAAATGCAGCTTTGGAGAGCCTAAAGGTGATGATACACGGGGCAACTTTTTGGAGCAATGTTGGCGGGCAATGTTGCAGAGCGATGTTGCTTGGGCACTTTCCCATTGAAAATGGCCAACAAATTTCTATCTGGATACTTTAGATCGGTCGTGGGCCCTGTGTCTCACCTGTTGGCCGTTGACGGCAACATTGCTCAAAAAGTTGCCCCATGTATCATCACCTTTAGAGACTATATTATATTGGAAACACTGTTTTGATTGTCCCCTTTAGACATTCTGTTGACTATAAGTAACGTTGCACTTACATGTCAACTAACCCTCATTAGAGTATTAGGCTGTCTGCTTAATATCTGCTAACCCTTTATTTTGATGATCCCCTAGCAGACATTCTACTGAGTAACTTATTCTACTAACCCTTTCCCTAAGCGAACAGTCAACTAATACTAATAGGAGTTATCTGACATGTTGGCGCAACATTACTTGTAGTCAACAGAATGTCTAAAGGGGACCATCAAAATAAAGTGCAACCTATTATTCACAAATATTCATGTTCTCACTTTTGGTTGCTCTCTTTAATAAGGCTCCAGATAATGTACTTTGTCCTGGACGTGTCTAACCTTCTACAATGTAAGGATGATCTCCTGCAGTCATTCTGCCATGTTTTCAGCATCCCATCTGCATTTTCCCAACAAATTGTTGGATTTTGGCTTCTAGATCGCGGATCAGTAACAGTGAGACGTTTTTTAATGTTATCAAAAATTGTCCAGGTATCATGTTACATGGGTCTAAACTCGCTTGTTTGCCTATTGCGCTCTGAACATATGGCCCTTTTCTTATTCCCAGTATTCAATGGATGTCTTATTGAGCCCAAGAGCTTGTCCTCCAACACTGTCACAGCATCACTGGGCTGTTCTGAGGACCTTACTGAGGACAGGAGAGAATCAAGCGGCACTGAAGTATCTATACAGCATCACTCCAGCCATGGAGAACATTCATGACATCAAACTCTGTGTGGATGTATTAATACAGAACAGGTAAATCATAATGATTCTTATTAATCTAAGTTCTGTTTTATTTTTCTTAAAATTATCCTATATTGTGGTGAGCGTGATTTCGCCAAGTACAACATCTTTGTTGATCCTGGAACAACATTCCAATCAACCAATCAGATTTGAGAGCAAATTAGCATGAAAGCGCAATTCCAAAAAAGCTACTAAACATTCCTCACTATTAAATATTCCACGGTCAACTGTAAGTGGTATTATAACAAAGTGGAATTAATTGGGAACAACAGCAACTCAGCCACGAAATGGTATAGGCCACGTAAAATCACAGAGCGGGGTCAGCGCATGCTGAGGCGCACAGCGCGCAGAAGTCGCCAACTTTCTGCTTTCTGAGTCAATAGATACAGACCTCCAAACTTCATGTGGCCTTCAGATTAGCTCACGAACAGTGCGTAGAGAGCTTCATAGGATGGGTTTCCATGGCCGAGCAGCTCATCCAAGCCTTACATCACCAAGTGCAGTGCAAAGTATCATATGCCGTGGTGTAAAGTACGGCCCCACTGGACTCTAGGGCAGTGGAGACGTGTTCTCTGGAGTGACGAATCATAATAAAAATAATAAAAAAATAATAAAATAATGGCAAATAATGGCACAAACACCAGTAAATTGACTAGCGCAAACCTTAGTAAATCACCTTGCGTGATTTATTTAAATACTCTCCCCCCATAAATTTTGCATCTGAAAGGGAAACTCCAACAAATGCACGCCTTTTAGCGCTTATTCTTCACTTATTAAATCCTGACAGTAGTTCTCTAATGCCAAAAGAGGGTTTGTGCTGGTGCAAGCTGTTAGTAAATCTAGCCCTTGAAAGTTTAAAATGTCAAGTTATAGGCTTACAACCAAGGTTAGGTTCTACATCAGTGTTATTCACCTATCATTTCCCTCTGATTGTAGGGTTAAGTTATGGGTAAGGTTAGGTTTTTAGGGGTAGGAATACATGTAGGAATACATTTTCAGACAGGAATGTTGTTCTAGGATCAGCAAAATATGCTTATGCATGATTATTTTTCAGATGTATCTCTGCAGCCTGGGCTCTGCTCAGAGGACTTCAAACTGAAGATGTTCATTTGTTCAAACACTTCATTCATATCTGTGAGAATCGTGGGGTTTGTAGAAATACGTTGGCCACGCTATGCGAGGTGAGACGCTGTGAGGATTTTCTCCCTGGGATATTTGGTAAACAAATCCGTTCTTTGACAACCATCTCATTTTCATGGCAGGGTATGGCTCGTCTCCATTTGACGGAAAGCCGAAATATGCAGTCTGATGAAGCACAAATACACAATCAAGAAACAATAGGTCAACATCCAGTAAGAACTGAACCAGGTAAACTATGCTAATTATTCATCTCAAATATACTGTAAGATGTTAGATGTAGTCCTCATACTGCATTCTGTGTAAATGATGTGGTTTGACTGTGGGTGATATAAAGGACAAACTCCTCGTCCACTGTCTGCATGGCTGTACCAAATGGATGACCCACCTACCCCTGGAGATTTTGTCAGGATACTCAGGCAATCTATTTCTGAAATATGTCAACTACCAAAGAAAAGAAGGTAAGTTCAACTCATTAAAGGGGCTATATGCAACTTTTTCCCCAAAATAAATGTAACTATAGCCTTTTTATTTTACCATTTATGACTCAAACATCTCCTGATGAGCACACTGACACCTTGTCCGCTCACAGTGGGTGCACCTATAAGCCTGTATCCTATTTTTCATATTTTCTGACGGGTCGTCTTTTCCCGCGCTGTCTGCGGATGTGACGTCAAGCGCGTTCATGTTAAACGTTTCAGATCATTCTGGCACCACCGCTAGTCAGCAAGTAGCCTACACTCGCAAGCAGTGCAATGGATTTAACGAATACACAGAAGAGACCCAGGACAACTCGGACACCAACAGTAACTCCACAGAAGACTAAAAAAGTTAAACCCCTGACAAGTGGCCAAAAAAGGTCGAAGATTGAGAGAGACCGGCGCATTGCAAGGACTAGAGTGAACATCGGCTATGAAGGGAGGGAGGGGTAGTAATTAGAGCCAAGTTTCATTTCATGTTCTGTATGACATTCAGCTAAGTACACAATTGCTCACAGAAATGATGCATCAAGATAAGATTTAGAATTTTATATATATTTTTATATATATATATATATATAAACAAAAATAAATATGAATAGTGCATCAGTAATGTAAAGTCTTTTTGGGTGTCTAGAAAAGCGCTATATAAAACTGATGGATTATTTATTATATAGCCATGTAAAGCTACATTATATTGTTTGTTGTTTCTATATCTTAACAAAAAATAAGAGGTAAATGAAGATGTAAAGTGTGATGCATTTTATTTCACATAAGACATGTAGTCAATAAATATTGCTAAATAGTATTATGTATATGTGTCTTTCATACTTGGTGATAGTAAGCTACTTGTGTATAATAAGTGGTCAAGGACAGTGCTCAGTCGTCAAGGACAGTGCTCAGATTTGTGTTTTTAATATTCTACGAAAGTTTCGGTCTGTGCGCCCTTCATCAGCGTGTATGCCAATGGCGAAATGGGTTTATTTATTTATTTAATGTATTAATTTTTTGTGTAGTTTGTCAGCTGCACGTTTGACGTTTTGATAAGAGAACACTTATCTCAAACAATATATGTATTTGACTGTTCTTACCTCTGTAAACATAATGTTGACCTCCTTGCAGCAGATGACTTGTGAAGTGTGCACGTACGAGCGCACGCTGCGAGAGCGAGCAGAAATGAAGAGCAGTTCTGTTTTTTGGCCACAGGTGTCAGTCGCGAGTTTAAATTTCAGAAAAACGCATATAGCCCCTTTAATTTAGTTTCTTTTTGGCACTGGCTTTTTTTGAGTTTTAGGGGCTGTTTACAAGACGCCGTTCTCAACTAAAAACGTACAACTTTTTATGCGTTTTGGCCGTTTATTTACACGACTACAGCGTTTTGGGGGCCTGAAAATGCTCATTTTTGAAAACAGGTTTCAAAGTGCAAGTTTTTGAAGATGATACCGTTGTCGTCTCCATGTAAATTACAAAAACTTGAATTTGTGAGGGTGACGTCATACACATGCGTATTACATGTTCAGTCTATAGACGCGTAGTGTTTCTGTACAAAGTGATATCGCCAACTACTGGCCTGGCATGAATAACAGCATTTTAGTTGTTTTTGCGGGACAAAGTTATTGTCCGTATGCGAAAAACACAAAAGAAAAACGTTTCCATTTGAAGTACATTGTTATTGTGTAAACGTAGCCTTACTTCCAAATGTTGAGATAACTTTGACAACTGAAATACATTGGACAAATACACAGTAAATTAAGTTTAGTTTACTAAAAAGCAGAGCTGAATTTTCAGCAGTCAATACTTCAGCCTTCAGTCACATGATCCTTCAGAAACGTTCAGAAATGTATTATTATCAATGTTGAAAACAGTTGCGCTACTGTGATACTTTTTTCAGGATTCTTTGATGAATAGAAAGTAAAAAAAACAGCTTTTATCTGAAATATACAGTACTGTGCAAAAGTCTTAGGCACGTTAGTATTTACACCCCCAAAAATGGTTTTAAGCCAGTTATTTATAACTTTTGTAATAGTGTGTCAGTAGGTTATATCAGTTTACATTTTCAAACATTAATTTTGCCATTATTTGTAATAATCCATTCCAGTGAAATTTTTGTATGCAGAAAGAGTCTGACAACAGAGCTATGATCCACACAGAGATCTGATCTCACCATCATCGAGTCCGTCTGGGATTACATGAAGAAACAGAAAAAACTGAGACTAAATCCAGAAGAACTGTGGCAGCGTCTCCAAGACGCTTGAAGAAACCTTCCTGCAAAGCTCCCTAAAAAACTATGAGCAAGTGTCCCAAAACAAAAGCTGTTTTCAACGCAAAGGGTGGTCACACAAACTGATTTGATTTAGTTAATAGAAGTTAATTGATCGAAAAAATTAACAGTCTACTTATGACATTATTTTTGAATGTCATAAGTAGACTTGACTTTACAGCATTTTTACCCAAGTGTCTAAGTACTGTAGCTTTACAGGAAGGTTTCTTCAAGCGTCTTGGAGACGCTGCCACAGTTCTTCTGGATTTAGTCTCAGTTTTTTCTGTTTCTTCATGTAATCCCAGACGGACTCGATGATGGTGAGATCAGATCTCTGTGTGGATCATAGCTCTGTTGTCAGACTCATTCTGCATACAAAAATTTCAAATCTCTTATGCTCACCAAGGCTACATTTATTCCGTAAACAATACAGTAAAACAGTACAATTTTGAAATATTATTACAATTTAAAATAATTGTTTTCTATTTTAATTGAAAAAGGGAATTTATTCTGTGATGACAGAATGATATAGATATTAGAATGATTTCTGAAGGATCATGTGACACTGAAGACTGGAGTAATGAGGCTGAAAATTCAGCCTTGCCATCACAGGAATAAATTATATTGTAACAGTTCTTTTCATTTGTAATAGTATTATAGTAGTATTATTGTTTTTACTGTATTTTTGTATTTAAATGCAGCCTTGCTGCGGATAAAACTTATTTCAAAAACATAAAAAAAATAATGTATCCAAACTTTTGCCATGGTACTGTAGTATGTAAAATAGGTTTCTAATAAAGTGTTAACACAATTACCTGCTTTTTAGTGTGGTGCTGCTGCCAAAGTACTTGGAGAATAGTGTGAACAGCCCAGAACAGTCTCTCTCATCTCAGGCCTTGTGTCATGTCGCTAATAGCACAACAGTGGACATTTACCATGAGTTCAAGAAAGGAGCATTTGAGGAAGACCTGCCTCTGCAGACAGAGGTGCACTCATAGATACAACCACATTCATTTACAATGAATGCATGCAACCATCAACCTAGTAATCATTTCCCCATTCATCCATACAGGAGATGTTTGATACATTACCAGTGATCTCCTCTTCCTCCACATCTCCTGTTAGCATGGAGTCTGTAGGCTTCATTACGCCCGCCAGCTCTTCACCATCAGCTCTTTGCTCTGAAGCCCTATCTGCACAGGACCTCATCGTCCTAAAGCAGAACGCTTCCACCGTGCCTGAAGATGAGGACAAAACTCCCGCAGACATGACTCCTGGTTGTCCTGATCTAACTCTCACACTAGAGGGCGCCACTGAGGCGCTATCCATCAACAGCCTGAGCAGGGGAAGCTTCGGTGAGAATGTTGACAGCTCAGTCGAACTGTTTTACATAAATAAATGTTTCCATTATAATATAATCAACATTAATAACAACTTTTTTTGTTTTAAATGAATTTATAGAAAAGTCTTTATCTAGTGCGGTACCTGGAGACATCTCAAACTCTACACATGTAGAGAGAAGGTGAGCAATCATTTATCTTGCATCAAAAATCCTCTTAAAGTTTTTAGAGACCCTGAGCAGATGGGTTTACAAACAAATATGAACATCAGCTTTCATGAAATGCTCCTCAGTGGCTTGATGGCAGATGAAAGTGAACATCACAGTTGTAATAGGACATTAGTTTTATATTACAGTTAGGTTAAGTATAATGGTCATAAAATGATAGACATATTGCCAAAGGTATTGGGACACCCCTCCAAATAATTGAATTCAGGTGTTCCAATCACTTCCATGGCCACAGGTGTATAAAATCAAGCACCTAGGGATTCAGACGCTTCTACAAAAGAAAGGGAGCTCAGTGAATTCAAGTGTGGTACTGTGATAGGTTACCACCTGTGCAATAAATCCATTTGTGAAATTTCCTCACAACTAAATATTCCACGGTCAACTGTTTGTCCTATTATAACAAAGTGGAAGCAATTGGGAACATCAGCAACTCAGCCACGAAGTGGGCCAAGTAAAATCATAGAGCGGGGTCAGCGCATGCTGAGGCACACAGTGCGTAGAAGTCGCCAACTTTCTGCAGTGTCAAAAACGTCTCGGTTACGTATGGTAACCCTCGTTCCCTGAAGGAGGGAACGGAGACGTACGTCGGACGTCACAGACGAATTGGGATCACTTCAGGGAGCCCCTATCAGTTTCGAGATATAGAGAACAGGCCAATGGGCCATTGGCGTGCGAGATTTGCATCTTGCGCTCTGCCCCGCGCCGCGGGTATAAAACAGGAAGCGAGAGCGAATGCACGCTGTTTTTCACTGAGGAGCCGAACTTAGTGACTCGGCCATGCATTGATGGTACAGCAACTGTGGCGACGGGACGTACGTCTCCGTTCCCTCCTTCAGGGAACGAGGGTTACCATACGTAACCGAGACGTTCCCTTTCAGTCGGTCACGTTTGACGTACGTCGGACGTCACCGACGAATTGGGATCCCTTTGGAAAACGCCACAGTTACTACCACTTCCAGCGCCCAGCGATGAGCCCCTCAGACCCCGTCTGTTAGCGGGCGGGGAAATTCACGCAGGGAGAGTCAAAAAGCTGCTGTTCCGCAAGACCCATTGAGCTGACTTTATTGGATAATGCTGGGAAAGCGTGCCCGTGCAGGCCGCTGCGGAAGCCACATCATGCCCAGAGGGAGTTACCATGTGGAGATTACACGTATGGGCTGGCCATGGGCAGCACAACATACGGAAGTCCCAGGGGTGGCCCCGGCCAATTAAAGGCAGGGAGCAACACCTTCCTGAGACGGCAGAGTGGACTCTGCCGAGGGAAAGACACGGGCTCGTTGTAGGGAGCCGTACCGCGGAAGAATACACACATGGGACCGCCGTGGGGGTCACAACATTTGGAACCCAGCCTAACACCCGTTCCACCAATGCATACGAGTGTTAGACCTGGCGTCGGACGCTCCGCCACATCTGACTGCCGCGGGTAACGGAGGACTCAACAGGGTTTGCTGTTCTGGGGAACTCAACTGGAGCGGTTAGCGCACGCATCCGGTCCGTAAGGAGGGGAATGGCGCAGCAAGCCGACACAAGAACAGGCACTCCGGTGTTACTGACTATGGGAAGTGAGTACACAGGAAGATACTGGCTCTACACGAAGGCTATAGAATCTAGCGAACATGTTAGGCAAGGCAAGGCAAGTTTATTTGTATAGCACATTTCATACACAGTGGCAATTCAAGGCAAGGCAAGTTTATTTGTATAGCACATTTCATACACAGTGGCAATTCAAGGCAAGGCAAGTTTATTTGTATAGCACATTTCATACACAGTGGCAATTCAAAGTGCTTTACACAGAAATGAAGTTAAAATATTCATAAGTGAATAAAATAAAAATAAAAATATATATAGAGTAACAGTTATAATAGGAATTAAAAGAAAAAAAAAATAAAGAAAAAAAAATATATATATATAAATAAAAAGTATAATTAACACTAAAAATAAAAACCGGGTTAAATTGAAACATAATTAAAGTGCAAGCAGTTCAGACAGAGCACAGAACTCATTCAGTCAAAGCATAAGATAAGGTGCAATCAGTCAGTTGTACAGTGGCACAGTGCTCATTCAGTAAATGCACAGCTAAACAGATGTGTTTTGAGTCTGGATTTGAAAGTGGCTACTGTTGGAGCACATCTGATCTGTTCAGGAAGCTGCTGATGATAGTAAGCTGATTTAGTTATTGCTAACTGAAACTCAGGTCTGACTCCAAAATCACACCAAGATTCCTGACTTGATTTTTTGATTTTAGACCTTTAGCCTCAAGATATGCGTTCACCTTGCGAATTTCATCTTTGTTTCCAAATGTAGTAATTTCAGTTTTGTCTTTGTTTAACTGAAGAAAGTTTTGGCACATCCAACTGTTAACTTCTTCAATGCATTTGCATAGAGAGTCAATGAGGCTGTAGTCATTAGGTGATAGGGCTAAGTAGATCTGGGTGTCGTCAGCATAGCTGTGGTGAGCCATTTTGTTATTTTTCATTATTTGGCTCAATGGGAGCATGTACAGGTTGAATAGGAGTGGTGCAAGAATTGACCCTTGTGGGACTCCGCATGTCATGGATGTCCACTCAGACTTATGGTCACCTATACTCACATAATAACCTTTCCCTTCTAAGTATGACCTGAACCATTTGAGGACCATTCCGGAAAGCCCAACCCAATTTTCTAGCCTGTCAAGAAGTATGTTGTGGTCAACAGTGTCGAATGCACTGAGGTCGAGTAGTACCAGAATTGATGTTTTGCCTGTATCTGTATTGAGGCGCATATCATTTATTATCTTTATGAGCGCTGTCTCTGTGCTGTGATGCGGTCGGAAACCAGATTGAAAATTGTCAAAGTATCCGTTTGAGTTCAAGAATTTGTTCAGCTGACTGAAAACAACTTTTTCAATGATCTTGCCTATGAAAAATTATTCTCTTTTTCAGGAGAGGCTTAACTACTGCGGTTTTAAGGGAGTTTGGAAAAGTCCCAGAAAGAAGTGAGGCGTTTACCACTTCTAGGAGATCTGCTTCTAAACAGTTAAACACACTTTTGAAAAAAGAAGTGGGGAGTGTGTCAAGGGCGCAGGTTGATGTTTTTAGGTGCTGTACCGTTTCTTCTAAAATTTTACCATCAATTGCTTCGAAATCAGTCATAGTAACTTTGTGTGGTTGTGGTCTGATCTGACTCATCCCAGAGCAACTCAAGGATGTGCTGATCACATTTCTGATATTATTGATTTTCTTGGAGAAGAAGAAAGAAAACTCACTACATTTGCTGTCTGAGAGCATTTCATTGGGAATGTGACTCGGTGGGTTTGTTAGTCTCTCTACAGTAGCAAAAAGAGTGCGCGTGTTGTTTCTGTTTCTGTTTATAATATTTGAAAAGAAGGTCTGTCTAGCTTTGCCTAGTTCCACATTGAAAGCACGAAGACTGTCTTCATAGATGTTGTAATGGACTATAAGTTTTGTCTTTCGCCACATGCGCTCATCTTTCCTGCATTGTCTTTTCATTAATTGCACTGCTGTTGAGTTTCTCCAAGGTGCTTTTTGTTTGCCACTCTTTTTTCTGACTTTCACAGCAATATCATCAATTACACTCTTAACTTTTGAGTTAAAAGAGTCAAGGAGAAAATCAACAGAGTCCACAGATATGCTTGGTGTTAGAGATATAGCCTTCCTAAACAGCACACTTCCTAAACAGCACACAGCACAGATCTAGTTTCAATGGCAGGAGAGATTGATATATCAAAGAAAATACAGAAATGATCAGACAGTGCCACATCCTTAATAACTATCGATGAAATGTTTAGACCCTTACTGATAAGTAAATCTAGAGTGTGTCCACGATCATGTGTGGGTCCATGTACATGTTGTGTCAAATCAAAAGTGTTAAGAACAGTCATGAGATCTTTAGTTGTACTGGATTCAGCATTGTCAGTGTGAATGTTAAAATCCCCAGCAATAGCAAAACAGTCATACTCAGATGAGATTGCTGATAACAGCTCTGTAAAGTCATCAATAAAAGCTGGACAATATTTTGGAGGCCTGTAAATAATGATAAGCAGGATTAGTGGAGCACCTTTTAGCACAATGCCCAGATATTCTAGAGACAAATAGTCACCAAATGATACTTTCTTACATTGATAGACATCTTGAAAAAGAGCAGCGACCCCCCCCCCCCCCCCCACCCCTCCTGACTGCCCTGCAGACACTCATAAAAGTAAAGTTAGGAGGGGCTGTTTCATTGAGGTCTGTTGCACTGCAGCTGTCTTCTAGCCACGTTTCATTTAGAAGCAAAAAATCTAGGTTGTTTGTGGTTATTAAGTCGTTGACTAGAAATGATTTGTTTTTAAGTGAATGGATGTTTAAAAGTGCTAACTTAACAGTATTCATTTGAATTTTTTCCCCCACAGTAATCTTAGTTTGACAAGTAACAGGCTGCAGATTAGATGGGTTTGCCATACGGCCTGAGAAGGCCTTAGACTTTCTATCACGTAACAGAACAGAAATAGAGAAAGAGACAGGCACAATGGGTTCCCGCTTGTTTTGTAAACATTTGATAAGGTTGCGGTTGATGTTGCGAGGACCCAGAACATATCACTTAGAGCTGGTATCAGTTGTTTTTGTTGCAGATGGAGGAGGGTGTGTGCCCTGGCGTTGTGACCGAAGAAATCTCCCAGGAGGAGGGGCAGAGCGAGCTGGGCCCACAGTCTTTGGTGGTTGTGGGGCTTGACGCTCTTTGGTTGATATCTGGCGGCTCGCAGCGATCGAGTGTGATTGTCTGGTTCCAGTCAAAATCCATTTTCTCTGTGAAGCTCAGAAGTGGGGATGCTGTAGAGAGGAATAACATGTCTGGTGAGGGGGGCTGTTGCTCTGGTGTTACCGGAAACTGCAATAGGTTATCGTCCGGTTCATGGAGTGACTTAGACATTTCTTCCAGCTTATTGCTCAGACCACACATAAGGTGTAAAAGTTCACCAGTTTGACCCCCGATGGTCCCCATTTTTACCAGTGCCTCCACAGTCTCCACAGTCTGGGCTGAGATGTTACTGTTTAGTGCCTCGATCTGTGTCACTTGGAGCAGTTCTAATCCGTCACAGTGTGTCTGTGGTGAGCTCTGAGGGCGGGGCTCAGCTGGGAGTGTGTCCATGAGAAGTGGTTGTTGTGGCTGCGTGGTGTTATCATTGTCCTTGTGGGGTGTATCAACCGCATGTCCATTCAGATGCTGAAATGAAGTCCTGTGATCGTCCATACTCTGTACTGGTGTGTGTGTGCCATCCAGGTTGAGTGGGTTAGCACACACAGCTGAAGGATGATGAAGGGAAAAATAAATATTGTCCTTTAGCACTCTTGCACCGAGTTTGTTTGGGTGGAGGCCATTTGATGTAAACAGTTGTCTCTGACTCCAGAAGAGATTAAAGTTGTCGATAAAGTTCACTCCCTTCATGTTGCAGGTTTTTTGTAGCCATGTATTAAGCCCAAGTAGCCGTGAGAACCTATTTGTTCCTCTAGCTGGAAGTGGTCCACTGATGAAGGGCTGAACTTTCAGTTTTCTAAGTGTTTCAAAAAGTTCATTGAAATCCCTCTTAAGGAGTTCTAACTGCTCTCTCTGAATATCGTTCTTCCCCATATGAATGATAAGTCAATTTGCAGTCTTATGTTTCATCAGAATGTTTTTATATAACTTAAAAACATTCTGATGAAACATAAGACTGCAAATTGACTAATCATTCATGTGGGGAAGAACGATATTCAGAGAGAGCAGTTAGAACTCCTTAAGAGGGATTTCAATGAACTTTTTGAAACACTTAGAAAACTGTTGCTTGTGGAAGGCAGCATGTAGATGTATCCCTGCTACCAATGTTTCTGACTGTGGAGTCCCCCAATATCAGAGTCCTGGGCTCGGCTGTGCTCTGAGCTGAGGGCCGCTGTTTGCTCGACCTTGAGTGCCTGTTAGCATCAGTGTTGGCTACGGGCTGATTCAATCTGTGTTCGGTCACATTCATCACATTTGGGGATTCCTCACCCACATTCATTAACACTTCAAATCTTCAAGATGTATATTTGGTGGTAGGAAACTAGTGTTTGCAATCCTTGTGTCTGGGGTAGAGCTTGCTACTGCGGCAATATGTGATGCTCGTGACAATCTGATGTCTCGAGTGCCTTTGGGTCTCGCTCCCTGTTTGTGCCATTGATTAGTGTGTTGATCAGTTACTTGTTTCTCTACCTGTTGAGTAGCACTACATTTATACTACGGCGTTCATGATGAAGCTCTGCTGTGTGATTCATCTGGTTGGATGGTTCCGCAAATAACTTTGTTTCAAGAACTGCAATCCTTTGTAAAAGTCTGTGGCAGTTTGTGCAGCAAGTAGATTCTAGAGGCATTTTCTTATCCTTTTGAATGAAGGCAGCTGTGTTTTCCCATCTCCGGAATGTAAGCTGAAGGCAGTGGGAGGCTGGTCGGTTGAAATATTCCGCTTTTTGTTTAGTAATCCAGTCACCAGAGTTTCTAATTTTATCATTGGAGTCAAGCTTTGTCGTTTGAGCACTGTGCTGATTTGCTGAAGTTGAAATTATGAGATAAAATATAGAAGCGATAGCGCAAAGCGCGGATCAGTAAGCAAGAGCGTCCGAACAGTAGCGAAGCAGGAAGTGTTAAAAAAAATAAATAAATGTTAGGTGTCGCCCAGCCCGCAGCTCTGCAAATATCTGTCAGCGAGGCGCCGCGAGCCAACGCCCAGGAAGAAGCAACACCCCTGGAGGAGTGAGCTCTGAACCTGAGCGGGCAGGGCACGTCTTGGGATTCAAATGCCAAGAAGATGGCATCCACTATCCAGTGGGCCATCCTCTGCTTGGAGACAGCCTTTCCCTTCTGCTGTCCTCCGTAACAGATGAAGAGCTGCTCTGAGGTCCTGAAGCTTTGCGTTCTATCCACGTAAGTCCGGAGAGCACGGACGGGACAGAGAAAAGCTAGGGCTGGGTCTGCCTCTTCCGAAGGCAGCGCTTGCAGGCTCACCACTTGGTCCTGGAGGGAGTAATGGGAACCTTGGGCACGTATCCAGGCCGGGGTCTCATGATCACATGAGAGTTACCAGGCCCGAATTCCAGGCACAATTCGTCGACCGAAAATGCCTGCAGGTCCTCTACCCTCTTGATGGAGGCCAATGCAGTCAGGAGAACTGTCTTCAACGACAGAACTTTTAACTCTGTTAACTGCAAAGGCTCAAAGGGCGCTCTCTGCAGTGCGGTTAGCACCAGAGACAAGTCCCAAGAGGGTATAGAGGGAGGGCGAGGCGGATTTAGTCTCCTCGCCCCCCTCAGGAACCTGACGATCAGATCGTGCTTACCTAAGGACTTTCCATCTACTAGATCATGATTAGCGGCGATAGCGGCAACATAGACTTTGAAGGGTGGAGGGTGACAGCCTTCGCTCCAACCCATCTTGTAGGAAGGAAAGCACGGAACTGATCGAACACCTTCGGGGGTCTTCTCGGTGAGAAGAGCACCAATCGACGAACAGGTTCCACTTCAACGCATGGAGGCGCCTCGTAGAGGGGGCTCTGGGGGAAGTGATGGTGTCAACTACCGCTTGCGGTAGGTCACCTAGAACCTCTGTGTCCCGTCCAGGGACCAAACATGGAGTTTCCAGAGGTCCGGACGCGGGTACCAAGGGTGCCGCGTCTCTGAGTCAGGAGGTCCTTCCTCAGAGGAATGGGCCCAGGAGGTGCTGTCGCGAGGAGCACTATTTCCGGGAACCAAGCCCGGCCAATACGGAGCGACCAACAGGACTTGCTCCTTGTCCTCCCTGACCTTGCTCAGTGTCTGTGCGAGAAGGCTCACTGGGGGGAAACGCATATTTGCGTAGGCCCTGGGGCCGGCTGTGTGCCAGGGCATCCGAGGGTCCCCTCGGTCAGGGAATAGAACCACTGGCAATGGGTCGTGTCCGGGGCGGCAAACAGGTCTACCTGTGCGGACCCGAAGCAACTCCATATCAGCTGGATCACCTGGGGATGGAGTCTCCACTCTCCCGGGAGCACTGGAGTGAGAGCTCGTCAGCTGCACGATTGAGCAGGCCCGGAATGTGAATGGCACGAAGCGACCTCAGATGCTTTTGACTCCATAAGAGGAGATGACGGTCGAGTTGTGACATGCGACGGGAGCGTAGACCACCCTGTTTGTTGATGTACGCAACGGCCGCAGTGTTGTCCGTACGGACCAGAACGTGCTTGCATCTGAGCGGCACTTGAGTGCAAGACGAACTGCTAACAACTCGAGGCAATTGATATGCCATTGCAGTTGAGGTCCCGTCCACAGACCCGAAACTGCAAGCCCGTTGTACGTGGCACCCCAGCCGGTGGATGAGGCATCCGTGGAGACAACAGCATGCCCGGACCCTTGTTCTCGGGGAATTCCCATCCGTAGAAACAAAGGGTCTGACCACGGGCTGAAAGTTTAGCGGCACCTCGGAGTCACTTGGATGCAGATTGTCCGCTGTGCCACGCCCATCTCGGGACTCGGTCGTGTAGCCAGCGTTGAAGCGGTCTCATATGAAGAGGCACCAGAGGCTGACAAGGCATGGGAGTGTTGTACACCGCCAAGCGCGCTCTCCAAATGAAGGAGGGGCTGAGCGTGGCAAGGCTTTGTGGCGTTGCACACAGTCTGCCTCACCTCCTTCCTCAGCGGGGAACAAGAGCAGCGAGGCATAGCGTCGCACACTGTTGTCCACGCACCGCTGAGAAGAGGGGAATGAGAGTGGAAAGGCTTTGTAGCGTCACACGCTGCCATTCCTGAACCCCCGAGACCCAGAGGTATTGGAACTGCTCTTGTTTTTTTTAAAATTATTATTATTTGGGTCCCACTGGCTGTTTTTAACACCAGTGGCGGAACAGAATTACTAATGGTTTTCCACCCGGCCTTCCTCCAGGGGAAGAACAGTTCGTGATCAAATCAGGGTCAATGGTGTTTCTGGACCAGGGTGGACATCGTCTAGCCAAGGGCCAGCGCTGTGCGCAGCTCAACCTCGACTCAGAACTACCCTCGTGCACTAAGCAGGGCGGAGGTGGCCTGCCAGTGGCACTGCCACCCCACTGATGAGGGTAGTGAGAGAGAGGAAAACTTTATACAGATTATGGCCCTACTGGTGTTCCATATTTTGGCACCAATAGTTCCACAATGCCAAAGCCTTCAAATGCACATCCGGGAAAAGGCAAGGGGCAGGCAAGGCGATTTATGCGTTGCACTATGCCTCAGCCACCCGGGAAAGCATGGCTGTCAAGTATGAATCTGATTCAGCACGAGCGCCCACTATTATAGTGGGAATCTCAGCATCATCTTCATTTTCAACACAACAGCCCTCTCTCAGATGCAGCGATTGACATCTGTCCTCTGCTAGAGCCCCAAATTAAACGCTAGGTCCCCTTCTTTTAAGGAACAGCAATCCCATCTGTAAGCTACCAGCAGACATGTGCGATAGTGAGCGTGGCCGTGAGACAGCACACGGCGCGCTGAACACTCAAGCCCTATGAAAAAGACAAGACGAACAACGCGCCGACGTGGCTATGCTCTCATGAGAGAGCATAGACCACCCACAAACAGAGTCTCAACATGCTTGCGATGCGATAGAGGAGTGGGGGGCCCACGGAGGTGTACACGGCAGGGAAGCCTCACTGTAATCCTCAGGTCACCCAGGCTTATCAGCCAAAGTAGCCCCTTTTTTGGTGCACCAGAAAAGAGACTAGATCGGGGTATAAGCGAAGGGACTCAAACCCGTTTGAGGTATCATAGTCTCGACCACGCATCGGAGGCGCCGAGTGACGCGCGCTGGGTTGCCGGCAGCTAGACCTGAGAGAATATGGATCACCCACGAACACAGTCTCAACATGTTTATGCGAGAGGGATCGTGGCCGTCAGGACAGGAAACAACCGCATCCAGAAATGCACGAGTGGAATGACGTCTTGAAAAAGACGCAGTGTCACACCCGTGTTGCTCTTTTGTGAGGAAACACTCTTTCAACAGTGCTGAAGCACCCAGGGGAAGACCGCGGCAGCACACAGGAGGTAAGTGCAGTCCTGTGTCTGCACTCACTGAAACAAACGCCCTCACCAAACCGACAGTTGCTGTGAGAACAGCAGTTTGTTATGCTGATGCAGCGGTGAGCACACATTCGCGCTGATTGTGCCTTTTCACCAACACAAAGTGTCCTTCTCGTTCTCTGGAGTGTCTCTCTTGTAGATAGGCTCTCTTTTAGAAATGCAGTCTTGCTTCATCAACGCCGTTCGGCTCCGAAGTGAATGACAGCGTGCATTCGCTCTCGCTTCCTGTTTATACCCGCGGCGCGGGGCGGAGCGCGAGATGCAAATCTCACATGCCAATGGCCCATTGGCCTGTTCTCTATATCTCGAAGCTGATAGGGGCTCCCTGAAGTGATCCCAATTCGTCGGTGATGTCCGACGTACGTCGAACGTGACCGACTGAAAGGGAACTACAAACCTTCAAACTTCGATTGGCCTTCAGATTAGCTCAAGAACAGTGCGTAGAGAGCTTCATGGAATGGGTTTCCATGACCGGGCAGCTGCATCCCAGCCTTACATCACCAAGTGCAGAGCAAAGTATCAAATTCAGTGGTGTAAAGCATGCTGTTCTCTGGAGTGACGAATCACACTTCTCTGTCTGGCAATCTGATGGATGAGTTTGGGTTTGGCGGTTGCCAGGAGAACGGTACTTGCCTGACTGCATTGTTCCAATTGTAAAGTTTGGTGGAGGGGGGATTATGGTGTGGAGGTTGTTTTTCAGGGGTTGGGCTTGGCCACTTTGTTCAAGTGAAAGGAACTCTTAATGCTTCAGCATACCAAGACATTTTGGACAATTTAATGCTCCCAATTTTGTGGGAACAGTTTGGGGATGGCTCCTTCCTGTTCCAACATGACTGCGCACCAGTGCACAAAGCAAGGTCCATAAGACATGGATGAGCGAGTTTGGTGTGGAGGAACTTGACTAGCCTGACCTCAACCTGATAAAACACCTTTGGGATGAATTAGAGCGGAGACTGCGAGCCAGGCCTTCTCGCCCAACATCAGTGCCTGATCTCACACAAATGCGCTTCTAGAAGAATGGTCAAAAATTCCCATTAACACACTCCGAAACCTTGTGGAAAGCCTTCGCAGAAGAGTTGAAGCTCTTATGGGCCAAAGGGTGGGCCAACTCCACATTAAACCCTACAGATTAAGAATGGGAGGTGCATGTAATGGCAGGCGTCCCATAACCTTTGGCAATATAGTGTAGCTGTGTTCGAAATTGGTCCCTATACCCTCATTCACTATTCCCATACAGGGAATGGTGAATACATTACCCCACTAATATAGTCCACTTGAAGGAGTGAATGAAAACGAGTGTTTGAATTCAGATACTGAGTGCGCCAGAAGGGCTGCAGCTTTTGCATCATTTGAGCTTGATTTGCTTTTTAAAAATAATTTGAACTTTAGCAAAAACTGGCAGCTCTAGTAGTACTGAAAAGATTTATCTTGAACTCTTCCATGAAAACGAACATGTATAAACCTTAATTAAACAATTTAATAATCAATTAAAAAGTAATTTATACCTGTATGATATTACGCTCTCCTCCATGAACTGCCACCTTAACGTTGTTAACATGTTGAGGGGTTAAATATTAATACTGAATAGGTTGTATGCTTGTACCAAAAAGTGTCCGACAAAGTTTTAATATCAGTTTTGGCCTCCTGACTATGGAGGGGTTTGAGTACCCGAATGACCCTAGGAGCTACGTTGTCCGGGGCTATATGCCCCTGGTAGGGTCTCCCAAGGCAAACAGGTCCTAGGTGACGGGTCAGACTAAGAGCAGTTCAAAAACCCTTATGATGCCAAGAAAAAGGAGGACCGTGACGTCGCCCGGTATGGCGCAGCCGGGGCCCCACCCTGGAGCCAGGCCTGGGGTTGGGGCTCGTATGCGAGCGCCTGGTGGCCGGGCCTTTCCCCACGGGGTCCGGCCGGGCTCAGCCCAAAGGAGCGACGTGGGGACACCTTCCCGTGGGCCCACCACTCACGGGAGGGACCGTAAGGGGCCGGTGCAAAGCGAATCGGGCGGCAGTCGAAGGCAGGGGCCTAGACGACCCGATCCCTGGACACGGAAACTAGCTCTTGGGACATGGAATGTCACCTCGCTGGCGGGGAAAGAGCCTGAGCTTGTACGTGAGGTTGAGAGGTTCCGACTAGAGATAGTCGGAATCACCTCTACGCACGGCTTGGGCTCTGGAACCACACTTCTCGAGAGGGGATGGACTCTTCACCACTCTGGAGTTGCCCATGGTGAGAGGCGGCGGGCTGGTGTGGGTTTGCTTATAGCTCCCCAGCTCTGCCGCCATGTGTTGGAGTTTACCCCGGTGAACGAGAGGGTCGTTTCCCTGCGGCTTCGGCTCGGGGATAGGTCTCTCACTGTTGTGTGTGCCTACGGGCCAAACAGCAGTGCAGAGTACCCGACCTTCTTGGTGTCCCTGGGAGGGGTGCTGGAGAGTGCTCCGACTGGGGACTCCGTCGTTCTACTGGGGGACTTCAACGCCCACGTGGGCAATGACAGTGAAACCTGGAGGGGCGTGATTGGGAGGAACGGCCCCCCTGATCTGAACCCGAGTGGTGTTCAGTTATTGGACTTCTGTGCTAGTTACAGTTTGTCCATAACGAACACCATGTTCAAGCATAAGGGTGTCCATCAGTGCACATGGCACCAGGACTTCGTGGTCGTTTCATCTGACCTGCGGCCGTATGTCTTGGACACTCGGGTGAAGAGAGGGGCGGAGCTGTCAACTGATCACCACCTGGTGGTGAGTTGGATCCGATGGCGGGGGAGGAAGCTGGATAGACTCGGTAGACCCAAACGTACTGTGAGGGTCTGCTGGGAACGTTTGGCCGAGTCTCCTGTCAGAGAGATCTTCAACTCCTGCCTCCGGCAGAGCTTCGACCGGATCCCGAGGGAGGCTGGAGATATTGAGTCCGAGTGGACCATGTTCTCCACCTCCATTGTCAAAGCGGCTGCTCGGAGCTGTGGACGCAAGGTCTCCGGTGCCTGTCGAGGCGGCAATCCCCGAACCCGGTGGTGGACACCGGAAGTAAGGGATGCCGTCAAGCTGAAGAAGGAGTTCTATCGGGCCTGGCTGGCTTGTGGGACTCCTGAGGCAGCTGACAGGTACCGGCAGGCTAAACGGACTGCAGCCCGGGTGGTTGTGGAGGCAAAACCTCGGGCCTGGGAGGAGTTCGGTGAGGCCATGGAAAAGGACTATCGGCTGGCCTCGAAGAGATTCTGGCAAACCGTCCGGCGCCTCAGGAGGGGGAAGCAGTGCCCTACCAACGCTGTTTACAGTGGCGATGGGCGGCTGTTGACCTCAACTGGGGATGTTGTCAGACGGTGGAAGGAATACTTCGAGGATCTCCTCAATCCCGCCGTCACGTCTTCCATTGAGGAAGCAGAGGCTGGGGGCTCAGAGGAGGACTCGTCCATCACCCAAGCTGAAGTCACCGAGGTGGTCAAGAAACTCCTCGGTGGCAAGGCACCGGGGGTGGATGAGATCCGCCCTGAGTACCTCAAGTCTCTGGATGTTGTGGGGCTGTCTTGGCTGACACGCCTCTGCAGCATCGCGTGGCGGTCGGGGACAGTGCCTCTGGGATGGCAGACCGGGGTGGTGGTTCCTCTTTTTAAAAAGGGGGACCGGAGGGTGTGTTCCAACTATAGGGGGATCACACTTCTCAGCCTCCCCGGGAAAGTCTATGCCAGGGTACTGGAGAGGAGAATTCGGCCGATAGTGGAACCTCGGATTCTGGAGGAACAGTGTGGTTTTCGTCCTGGTCGTGGAACACTGGACCAGCTCTATACCCTCTACAGGGTGCTGGAGGGTTCATGGGAGTTTGCCCAACCAGTCCACATTTGTTTTGTGGATTTGGAGAAGGCATTCGACTGTGTCCCTCGCGGCGTCCTGTGAAGGGTGCTGGGGGAATATGGGGTCCGGGGTCCTTTGCTGAGGGCTGTCCGGTCCCTGTATGACCGAAGCAGGAGTTTGGTCCACATTGCCGGCAGTAAGTCAGACTTGTTCCCGGTGCATGTTGGACTCTGGCAGGGCTGCCCTTTGTCGCCGGTTCTGTTCATCATTTTTATGGACAGAATTTCTAGGCGCAGCCAAGGGCCGGAGGGTGTCAGGTTTGGGGACCACACGGTTTCGTCTCTGCTCTTTGCGGATGACGTTGTCGTGTTGGCCCCTTCTAACCAGGACCTTCAGCATGCACTGGGACGGTTTGCAGCCGAGTGTGAAGCGGCTGGGATGGGGATCAGCACCTCCAAATCCGAGGCCATGGTCCTCAGTCGGAAAAGGGTGGCTTGCCCACTTCAGGTTGGTGGAGAGTTCCTGCCCCAAGTGGAGGAGTTCAAGTATCTAGGGGTCTTGTTCACGAGTGAGGGGAGGATGGAACGGGAGATTGACAGACGGATCGGTGCAGCTTCTGCAGTAATGCGGTCGATGTACCGGTCTGTCGTGGTGAAGAAAGAGCTAAGCCGTAAGGCGAAGCTCTCGATTTACCGGTCAATCTACGTTCCTACTCTCACCTATGGTCATTAGCTTTGGGTCATGACCGAAAGGACAAGATCCCGGATACAGGCGGCCGAAATGAGCTTTCTCCGCAGGGTGGCTGGGCGCTCCCTTAGAGATAGGGTGAGAAGCTCAGTCACTCGGGAGGAACTCGGAGTAGAGCCGCTGCTCCTCCACATCGAGAGGGGACAGCTGAGGTGGCTCGGGCATCTGTTCCGGATGCCTCCTGAACGCCTTCCCGGGAAGGTGTTTCGGGCATGTCCAACCGGGAGGAGGCCCCGGGGAAGACCAAGGACACGCTGGAGGGACTATGTCTCCCGGCTGGCCTTGGAACGCCTCGGTGTCCCCCCGGAAGATCTGGAAGAAGTGTCTAGGGAGAGGGAAGTCTGGGCATCTCTGCTTAGACTGCTGCCCCCGCGACCCGGCCCCGGATAAGCGGAAGAAGATGGATGGATGGATGGATGGATGATATTACGCTGTACCCACTTTGGAACAGCGGTTTGGAAAATGGATGGATGGATGACTCTTCTGGCAAGATGTGGGAATTCATTCTGCACGCCAGCACAGTGCATTATGGGTATTCTCTAGCCGTTGCATGTAGCTGGAAAAGCGTAACAGTATGTAACGCTGCGTTACGTGGGGAAGGCGACAGGTCGTTTTTTTTAATGTCAATGGAGGAGTGGCTTTACTATGCAGAATAAACTGCTTTTGTGAGGAAATAGCTTATCATTTGATGAATCGACAGTTCAATGGCTAATCTTCAACATGTTTGTTCTTAAACATTCGTTTTGGATTAATCTATTTTTAGAGTTTACACCGAAAACATTTTTTGTTTTATAAGATAAGTCATGGACAATTGTGCGACAGGTATAATTCAGTTTACAGCACTTTTCTATGGTATCCGCAAACAGTGATTGACTGTTTCAAATCTAAACCAAGGCTGTAATCTGATTGGTTATCAAGGAACAAGTTATCCAGCCGTTACGCTTTCTCCAATGGTAGAGCCACGGACCCTTGTATCTCCCAATAATAAGACAATTTCTGGTTTTAAACTTGTTATATGCATTATGGGATTGAATGAGTGCACTATGATAACGTCCACTATGGTTTCTGACACCACTACAAATGGCTGTACCCTCAAATAGTGCCCTGTTTAAGGGTATAGGGGGCGATTTCAGACACAGCCCATCTCTTTTCTTCTGATTTACTGGCGTGAGGGCATGACAACCTGTTACTCACAGAGATCACAGCAATTGAAAAAGACTATCGCAACTTCTGTGTCATGCTGACTTGAAATAATTTTGTCATTCTGTTATGTTTATGGTTTTTCACACTGCTGGAATTGTCATTCAGATCATTTTGGGATGGTTTTCTCAGTTGGATATATTTTTAACATTTTAGACTGAAATGATTCCACATTGATGATGATGTGCTTGCTGTTTTAGGCTCCTGAGCACACTTAACCTCCACCCTAACTGCTCCAGTAATGAGGACAATCAGTCAGTGTGCTCAATTCCCGAGATCCCGACGGAGAGTCATAACCTTTTATCACCCAATCATGGTGAGTCAATAACATTTATGACTCTGGTAGTTTTTTTAATCAATTGAATTTTTCCTCATAATTTAAAATCTAGTTAAAGGGCAAGACTCATCCCACAGGACAGATTAATATCAGAAGAGATCGTTTTTAATATCTCAATTAATAATCTCACTCCTAGACAGCAGTATTAAATGAAGAGCAAGTGCCTTTTGAGACTTCTGCTTGTGTTTTGCAGAATTTTCCTCTTGAGAAAAATACCCCAATAACTTCACATAAGATCTTAACAATGTAACACACTCAGAGATATGAATACGAGTTTAAATAAAACTCGTCTAATGTCTAAATAATCGGAGATATGCTATACAGTTTTATTTTATTTTGTTATATTTTATTGTTATATTTAGTTATTGTATTCTTCCATGCAAAAAAATGCTGTTTTTGTTTTATTTATTGTTTTTTAGGTGAAATATCTTAGACAAATGAAATATATTAGTACTTAATACTTCTGAAACATATACGGTAAGTGAGAAACATATACAGTAACTGAGCCACTGTATGAAAGAACAACAGCAATACAGTTGTTCTCTAGGGTTGCTTGTAAAGTGCCTCAGTGAGTATGTGGGATGACACGTATCACTCATCTTTCACAGAGAAGTTCATTTACCACAAAACTGTGGATGATGCCGTTAGCATCAAGCCCAAGAATCTGACTGAGACTGAAGAGTGGATTATTTCACCAAGAGAGCCAAAAACAGAGTATGATCATCTGCAGGATTCTGATAGGGTTGAGGCGTCAGGCACATCCAGCTTTCTGGAGCTGAAGCCCTTAGGGGTGAGTGACATGTTAATGACTATATTGCAGATTTGATCAACTCACATGTGTTGTGTACATGTGTAAAATACATACAGTATGTATGCATTGATAGCATTCTTAAAAATATTCTACAAAATAGTATTCAAAATAATTTGACCATGTTATGTAACATCAATAAATGTGATTTGGAACAGGTTCATAAATATGTGTTTATTTGATTGATTGATTGATAGTCTAAAATATATTATTAAAATATTCTAAAAGAATTGTATTCATAAAAATCTGACATAAATCTGACAAAAATCTTGATATATTTGGCAATGTGATAATATTATTAACATATTTTTTTTAAAAATTGACCATGTATTGCAACATCAATTAATGTGATTTGGATCAGGTTCATAAATATTTATGAATGAATGATTAAATTAATTTATTGATTTGTTATGAATAATTCATTATATTAATATTATTTATTTATTCATTCATGTGTTTATTAATATTATAAAAATAATCTAAAATTGACCGTGTATTGCAACATCAATAAATGTAATTTGAATTGGGTTTGTAAAAATAATGTATTTATTTGTTAGTTAATATGAACATCAGCTTTAGTAGTGTTCTTTAAATATTCTGAAAAAGATTATTTGCAAAATTATTTGTAGCATCAATAAATGTGATCCAGATTAGGTTAACTAAAAATCACATTTTTAATCATTTAATTAATTTAATTAATTAATTGATTCATTCATGCAATATGAGCATTTATATGAGCAGTATATATACAATTTTTAAAAAAAAATTTTTTTTTATTATATTATAAAAGTCTTAAAATTATTTATACAAATCTGACCATGTATTGTGCAACCAATAAATGTGATTTGGATCAGATTCAGTACGTATATACGAAATGTGCATTATTATTATTATTATTATTATTTATTTAGCCAATTTATTTTAAATAACAAAACACCTAAATTATTTTTATTAAAAATATATATTATTTAGTTTAATATGAACATTAGCTTTGGTAGTGTTCTTAAAATATTCTAAAAAACAAAATGAACAAATCTTTGACTGTTGGTGTTGTGTCAAGCGAGCGCTGTCTCTCTCACGGCTGGAGGAATGCCAGGAAGGCTTCTATCGTGACTCAGAGGATGCCGTAGACCAGCCAGAAATCCTCACTTCCTGTGCCTTCACGGAGACCATGCACGACCTCCTGGCTCATCTCCAACAGACTGACCTCTTAGCAGATGATCGAGAACTCTACCAGGCCTGTTCCTCGAGTGCCCTTAAAGGCTCCATCATGGATATGGACCTCAGCCTCATCCGTCTCTCCAAAAGTTCCTGTCAACTCCAGAATCCTATTGGCTCCCACTCCAGCCTAATCCGCAACCCGCAGCTCAGTCTCTCTCAGCAGTCCTCCAGCGAATCGAGGGTCTCCAGCACAAAAGAGGCTGTGTGTTTCCGGACCACCTCAGACCGGGTGGGTCACTGTAAGCTGGGCGGCTGGTGGAAACAGGCGCTGGAAACTCGACGGGCTTCAACCGGGCTGCTTCCTGCCTTAGAGCAGGTTTCACCTGTCACACGAGGTATAACAGGTACTGTGGCCCAAAAAGATCAAACCTTGTGACCTTTACTTTGAAGAATGATAGCACATTGAGGTTATTATAACTAAAACTAAAACCATCAAAAAAAAATTCATCACTTGTAATAAAATGAATGTTAAAGGTATAGTTCACCCATAATTTAAATAATTTTTTCATCCTCAAGTTGTTCCAAAGCTGTCTGAATTTCTTTCTTCTGCTGAACACAAAAGAAGATATTTTGAAGAATGTTAGAAACCAGACAGTTGATGGACTCCATAGTATTTTTTTTCCTACTATGGAAGTCAATGGGGCCCATCAGCCGTTTAGTTAACCACATTCTTCAAAATATCTTCTTTCTTTTTGCCAGCAGACTCTCCTCTGTTCGGCCTTTTTTTAAACGGGTGATTCCCTAGAGGTTTGAGATTTAGTGCCCATGTTGTGCCACGACCATAAACATCCACAACCATAAAACATCCCGCCAGCTCTAAAATATTTACAATTATATAGGCTTACCATAGTGAATCAGAAACATGTTTTGGAAGGATTGATGATGTATTGATGTAGTTTATTTTAAACAAAAAAAGTTGCATAGTGTACTCTGTAGTTAAATTGATCATTTTAACCTTGTCCTTGATTTTCTCTGAGCCACTAATTTAATAACCAATCTTCTTAGTCTCCTCTGCAGAAAAGGGGGCATCTCCTGACCTGCGACGTCCATCACCTCATGGGTTCAGAAGCATCTTAGACTTTCCATCCAATCCACAAGTGGAAAAACGAGAGGTCAAACAGGTATGACTTGCTCGTTTACCTCTGATTTGTGTAAGAGGCATTTGAATTGAATTTACAGAAACAGCCTAGAATAGACTTCTGACCACATAGTGGCAGTATTGCATTAGTAAAGTGAGCTGATTTTTGCATTGCAGCTGCGCATTGCATAATCATTTAATTTCAACATAATCACTTGATTACTAAAAGCCAGTCGTTAATTAGACTGCTAAAAATGGACACATGGCGGCTTTGCATGTAAATTGATAGTCTAGATTGTTTGCTGCTGTACGAAGAGTGAAATTCTCTTTGTGAGAGTTTCACTAATCAGTCTCACAATCATCTGCTTAATTGGTGATAATGCATAATTAATATACTTGCCCTTTGGAATGTTTATTTCATGCCCTGCGATCTATTATTCTATGTAATTTGTCCCCAAAGGAGCTTTTTTATTCAATATGACTTGTCCATATTTCAGTTACTATACAATGATTCCATCATTAATCGTGGCCAAGTAAAGCAGCTGTATTTGACTTATTCATGGACTGTGATGATTGTTCTTCTAGGAACTGTTAACAGTTATGGCAAAAAATTTATCACTTTTTTTTCTTTCAACTGGATCATTTCCTGTTGTGACAAATGAGAATGCCGAAAAACCTCTCTCAGGAACATTTGTATCACAAATGTATCACCGATTACTGCATTGATTCATGGCACCGGGATATTGGCTCTCTCACCCCATCCACATACATTCAGAGGAAATGATGAGAAACACTGTTGATTTGAAAAACAGCTCTATTATTATTATTATACATATTTTTTTTTGTGTGCTTGCAGGTAGTCAAAGGTGAATTAACAGGCCGCAGAGGATCTTTTAAAGTGACCATTAATCAGATGGATCACGGATCAACTTCACATCTAGGCCGTCGAGGAAAGACAAGTAAACGAATCAAACGAGCTTAAAATAAATTTTGAATATGAATATGTAAAGACAATGGGTGTTGTAACATGGCGAGTTGTAACACCACCAGTTTAAACAATTAGAAATTAGTTACAGGGATGAAATCATTACCATGGAATAATATTTTTTTTGTTTGTGAGTATTAAGTATTTGATTATCACAATAAATTCATGTAAAAATTTAAACTGATGTCAAAACGAAGCATTCTTGCCCTCAAGCACAAAAAATAACCCAATTGCTTGGTTAGTCCATTTTCAACCCAACTTGGGTTATTTTTAACCCAGCAGTTTTTAGAGTGAAGGCACAGTATTATGCAAAAGTATTTAGACACCTAAAGAATTAATGTGTATTGCTAATGCTATTTGTACACTGTAAACATGATATGATTAGTAAGTCTTGGCAATTAACTTATCACAATAATTTAAGCAATTTCAACATTCTTAATAAATATAAGTTACACGAGATTCAATACAAATTTAAGTTGAAATTACTTGTACAACCAAGTTGGTTATACTTAAAACATTAGGTTATTTTTTTTACACTGTAAAAACAGAGGGACCGTGAGAGCGGGACGAGGCCGCGCTCATCAGGCGGCAGCGGTCTCGTGTCTCACGGAGGAGTGACGGAGTATAAAGGAGGAGCGACGACAGTGAAGGTCAAGAGAGGACCAGGCCTGGACTTTGCGTTGTTTTATTTACGTTTTGTTTTTGTATGTAGGCGCCAGTCATCCGTGAGGGGCTGCTGCCGCCATTTTGTGTTGAGTTGTTTTATTAATATGTGTTTGAACGTTCGCCGGTTCCCGCCTCCTTCTTCCCATACGAACGAACTGTATTACAACTATATAATATGTTTTTTTATTGTCCTGTCTAAGTGATAACACAGTATTGTTTATGTAATGATGCTCCTACTGTACAGGCCGTGATAATGCTTTCACTGCGCTTTACAGAAGGCGTCTTTGTAACCAACCGTTTCAAATTTGCACTCATTGCTTCAATGGACTTCCTGGCACTGGTTGTTACTCAAAGGTAAATGGACCCACATACTGTAATTTCCCCTGCTTGTTGCCGTTCTGCAAGAATGGTTTCTTGGCTGCTCTGCGCCTCACAAAAGCACTTGGTAGAAAACAGCTGAAGCGTGTACAGTATGTGGTGCCGAGTGACTCTCAAATGCTGAGCAAGCAGCTCACTGGATTTCCTTCTGCGCCTCAAGAAAGCTTTATGTATGTACTGTTATGCAGTGCATTTTTATGTCTTGGATAAAATATTAACTAAATAGTACATTTGGAAATCATCACAATATAACAATTAAATTAATATTCATTTCACAGCTTCGGGTTGCCATTTTGCCAACTTCTAACAAACAAAAAAAAAGAAAGAAAAAAAATAGTTTATTTTGAAACAAATAAAAAATAAATGAGGTGTTTTCCTTGATAATCCCCATTTCCACCATCAGGGCAATAATTAAGAAGTTACAATCAACTAAAGATGTTACAAATCTGCCTGGAAGAGGACATGTGTCTATATCGTCCTGATGAGAGTTTGAGTGGACAAAGATTAGTTGAGTCTTGGGGTCAGAAAGCCTAAAAAAAAATCATATTCAGATGTCAGACACAACTGGAACTTTAAACCAGACTGGGTTCTATGGTCAGATGAAACAAACAAAAAAAAGAGCTTTTTGGCAGCAAACCCTCTAGATGTGTTTGGTGCAAACAGGGATAAAATGTACCCCATGCCCACGTTTAAATATACTGCTGGATCTTTAAAACTGTGGGCCTATTTTTTTTGCTGGAGGTCCTGGACATCTTGATCACACACTGTACATTGCAACATGGATTCTAGCAAATACCAACAGATAAAAAAAAATAAAAAACTGACAGCTTCTGCTAGAAATCTTATAACGGGATGTGGGGTTGGATCTTCCCTCAGGAAAATGATCCCAAAATTGCCATTAATTGTCGTGAATGTGTATTAGAGAAAAAAAATATTTCATAAAGAGATTTTCACCCCATTTTTAATTCTCTTACTTCAATGAAAGGTTGGATTTTGTGATAAAAAAAAAAAAAAAGATCAAACAGATTAACAATGCACATTTATTTTAACAGGCTTCTTTGTTTATATTTACCAAGGGTGGCAATAATTCTGACCATGACTTTATATTCACCTACAACATTAATTAATATTAATGAACTAATATGATAAAATCACATCCTGGTGCATCCTTTCATTTTTTGATAGCTTTTTAGCATGTATTGCCTAGTTCCAGAATACAAAGATTCATACATCCTCCATATTTCTAAAATTAACTCTGGTATTGAATTAGTATTGTGTAGTATTATTGAAGCCTTTATGGAAGCCAGAAGTCTATACTGTCAGTGGAGTTCACATTTGTCATGTCAAAAGGAACTGAAAAAGTCTGTTCTGGTTCAGAACTGTTCATCAACAAACTGAAGTCTATGAAGAAAATATAGCTTGAATTGTGTTATTAAACACCACTGTAACGCTACTTATTCTTGAAACAATAGGCCTGTTGTTAAAAGCCCTACACAAATAAAACTTGTCTTAGATTAGTTAGGCCTAATGAGTTAATTTAACAATGTGTTAAAAGTGTTATCCGCTTTTTCCAGCATTTTGTATCGATTAGCCTTCCATGAAAACTACGACTAATGTTGTGGGGGTTATGATTTTTTTTCTCCCCAAAAATGCCTTCAGCTGTATTCGCTGCTCTACTCTGCTGCAGAGACCGACTGCGCAGCTGCAGCGCGAGAGCTCGAGCCGCACTGACACCACAGCTCTGTCAAAATGCCAATGGATAATTTCATATTTGCGCAATGCATCCTTTATTTTTTAGCCTTCGTCTTTGGCTTTATAGCGATAGTACCTCTGTCGGAAAACACGGAGGATTTCCGTGGGAAATGCCTGCTTTTTACGCGGGGTATGTGGCAGAATGAGAACATCACAGTGTCTAAGCAGCGCTTCATCATTGAGGAATGGGGACCACAGTCACCCTGCAGCTTCATCACCGCCGTCGGCATCGCGTCCCTCATCCTGTCCGCCGTGCAAGCCTGGAGGCTGCTGCTCTTCATCTGCAAAGGCCACGATGAGTGAGTGATTGTTCATTTCATCGTATTACTTGAATTTGATGTCTCGCATAAATACTTGCCATTGCGATGCTTGGGATGCATGGAAGCATGCAGTTATGTCATATAGCAGCACAGAGGAGCTACTACTTTATAGTTAAATATTTAATTGCATATGGGAAAATTGTTAAATATCATAACAAACTGATACAATCTGTGATTGTGTAGGTTTAATGCTTTCATGGCCTAATACAAAGACTAATTGAGCTGGTAGTGATAATACATTTGAATGGTTTAGACACAAAACTAATTAATTGAATTAATCAAAAAAATAATAATTGCATACTGAATAAGGAGATTATATTGATTAATTGTTGCTAGTTTGTCCAGCCTGCTATCAAATAAGATGTGGTTTACTTTTAATGGACATGCTAGATATCCTACTCTTTTAATAGTAGGCTATATAACTAAATTGCACTTAAAGAGGCTATATGTAGAATTCAGAACACCGGTGACCTCGTGAACTGCAGCCAGCAACTTATGAACACGAATCAATGGCCAAAGATACTCGCGGCAAAGTTGCTTAGAAGTAAAAGCAAGTTGTAAATACATTGCAGCGCTTTACTATTAACATTCCCGCTGCTGAGAGCAACGATATGAATATGTAAATATTCTCAATAACAAAATAAACTAATGACAGCAGTGAGAAAGCAGCAGTTCAGTATGGAAGCTTGTTTCCACCACAGAATAAAAAACAACTTTTTATCACAATTCTGATTTTTTTTTCTCAGAATTACGAGTTATAAAGTCAAAATTGTATGATATAAAGTCAATTACCTTATTTATTTTTTTCATTTTGGATCAGAATCCACCCTGCTTTAAGAACTTGAGCATTAAACGGGCCAGATAAAACTGCACCATAAACATAATATAGTCCGCTGGTGTGGATGCATATGTAGTTATCATTATAGTTATCGTTCTTGGTGTGAACAGGCCTTACAGTGCATCTGTGAAAGTATTCACAGCTCTTCATTTTTTCCACGTTTTGTTATAGTCTTATTTCAAAATTGATTAAAAATTATTAAATTATTATTAAATAATTATCACAAAGTTTGTTGGAAATCTTTGCAAATTTATATATATATATATATATATATATACACATATATATACATGGGCGTCGGAACCATTGTATGTGGGTGGGACAAGACCCACCCACTTTTTACTATCAATGATATTGGACCCACTCACTTTTATCGTCTCTAACATTCAGCACATGTCTGTTTATCTACCCCTAATCGATAAACACTTATTATTAAACACATATTAGACGCTTTATTTCCACTTTTCTAATATTTTCTTATTTTTTATTGAAAATAAATGCCTTTCCGATTTGATATGTGATGGGAAAACGGAGAAGATAGAGTTAAGCGAAAGCCGGACTCGAACCGCGGGTGGATTTATGTTAGTATTAGATGCCGTGCCTTACCCCTACACTACTGCCACTCTCAATGATATGGCGATTCCCGTTATTTAGTCTTTCCGAACTATACGTTTAGCAAGTACAGCGGTAAATTTCTGAGGACCCACATTTTTTTTGCTTCCGACGCCGATATATATATATAGAAATAAAAGTATTCACAGCCTTTGCTCATACTTTGTTGAAGCACCTTTGGCACCAATTACAGCCTCAAGTGTTTTTGAGTATGATGCTACAAGCTTGGCACACCTATTATTGGGTAGTTTTTCCCATTCTTCTTTGCAGGACCTCTCAAGCTCTATTAGAGATGCACACCCATTTTCAGATCTCTCCAGAGATGTTCAATCAGGTTCAAGTCTGTGCGGTGCCTGGTTTCCTCCAGACATGACGCTTGCCATTCAGGCCAAAGAGTTCAATCTTTGTTTCATCAGACCAGAGAATTTCGTTTC
The DNA here is from genome assembly GCA_023566225.1 of Romanogobio albipinnatus. Taxonomy (NCBI): domain Eukaryota; kingdom Metazoa; phylum Chordata; class Actinopteri; order Cypriniformes; family Gobionidae; genus Romanogobio; species Romanogobio albipinnatus. Next base: position 43,328,046 of record CM042249.1, read on the forward strand.
TCATGGTCTGAGAGTCCTTCAGGTGCCTTTTGGCAAACTCCAGGTGGGATGTCAGCCTTTTACTGATGCCTGATTTGTGGAGTGCTGCAGAGATGGTTGTTCTTCTGGAAGATTCTCCTCTCTCCACAGAGAAACGCTGGAGCTCTGTCAGAGTGAACATCGGGTTCTTGCTCACCTCCCTGACTAAGGCCCTTCTCCCCTGATTGCTCAGTTTGGCCGGGCGGCCAGCTCTAAGAAGAGTCCTGGTGGTTCCAAACTTCTTCCAATTACAGATGGTGGAGGCCACTGTGCTAACTGGGACCTTAAATACTGTGAAGTTTTTTCTGTACCCTTCCCCAGATCTGTGCCTCGATACAATCCTGTCTCGGAGGTTTTCAGACAATTCCTTGGACTTCATGGCTTGGTTTGTGCTCTGACATGCACTGTTAACTGTGGGACCTTATATAGACAGGTGTGTGCCTTTCCAAATCATGTCCAATCAACTCAATTTAACACAGGTGGCCTCCAATCAAGTTGGAGAAACATCTCAAGGATGATCAGTGGAAACAGGATGCACCTGAGCTCAATTTTGAGTGTCATGAGAAGGCTGTGAATACTTGTGTACATGTGATTTTTTCATTTTTTATTTTTAATACATTTGCAAAGATTTCAAACAAACTTTTTTCACATTTCCATTATGGGGTATTGATTGTAGATTTGTGAGGAAAATAATAAATTGAATCCGTTTTGGAATAAGGCTTTAACATAAAATGTGGAAAAAGTGAAGTGCTGTGAATACTTTCTGGATGCACTGTAATACATGAAAATTCTTGCATATCCCCTTTACTTCTCAGGTTAAATCACTATAAAAAGCTGTTATTATTTTTTCTTTCGAAACCATCATTCCTAAAAGGTTTCTTTCATCTCAAATTGTAAATGATGTCATCATTTACGTCCTAAACCTATATTATTTTGTTTCTTACGTGCAACACGTGTAACACATGAATGTCTGAGCTGCTTTTTCGCCCCATATAATGGAAAAGTACAAGTATATGGGGGTTTATGGTAAAAGTACCATATAAGTTGTCCATGCAACTTGTTCCCTGTACTCCAGGTCTTTTATGTGAGGAAAAGGCCAAAATATACATCACAACGCATTGTGCCAATGCCATCAAACATCATTCGTTCTTGTATGTCTTATGATTTCAGTCTTTTCCACATATAAAGATGTTTTTATATCTTCAGAACACTTGGAATAGAAGACAATTTGAGGTGCTTGAAGCGTTTTGTTGTTGTTGTGCTCTTTGGAGCTAAACAGTGTGAATCACTGTCTTTTGTCATTTTATGGAAAAGAGCAGTTCAACATTCTGGAAAATGTCCTCTTTTGTGTTCCACAGAAGTAAACAATGACTTTTGTAAAATGTATCTCTTACTTCTATTTTTATAGTTCAATCTTCAATGCCTTCCTAAACCTGCTCATCAGCACATTCGTAGTGTTTGCTGTATTCCTGTCCAGCACAATAGTAAGTGTGGGTTTCAACCTATGGTGTGATGCCATCACGGAAGGAGGCAGTATGCCCAGCAGGTAAGCATGACGTTCAGGTAAGCCTGTATGTAGATAGAAGAACACTAAAACAATGTGAGATGGATGTTTTCAGACTGCCTTTATAACTTGGAAATAGCTCCAATTAATTGGGTAGGCCTTTTTTTCTCCGTCAGAGCAGGCTTTCCTGACATTGAAATTAGCCAGGGGCTTTTTGGCTCAGTTCACTTCAGTAACTGTTCAATTTCAGTCACGTTTCTGTGTCCATAAACTGCTACAGTATTTGAATATAAACCCTGAGTTTGTCTAACAAGCAGTTCTTCAAGTTTTTATGAACAGCATCCTCTCAATAAATGTTGATTCTTCAAGAGTCTGCGAATCATTTCTAACTACTGTTACTACTGTTCATTTCTAGCTGTGAGGATCTCCAGGACACTGATCTTGAACTAGGGTTGGACAACTCAGCTTTTTATGACCAGTTTGCCATTGCACAGGTTGGTCATTTAAGAATACAAACTGTGTATAATGACTACATGAGTGCTATATATCATCAGGGTTCATTATGTTGGGATAGTTCATCTAAAAAATATTGATTGAAAAATTGATACTCTGAAATATTTCTCAAAATATCCTTTTTTTTCTATGTTCCACAGAAGAAATACAGTCATACAAATTGAGAATTAAATGAGAGTTGAGTAAATGATGACAGAATGTAAATTTTTTGGGTGAACTATCCCTTTAACAAAGTTCTGTAGTATCTGCAAACTCTAGAAAATACTGAAAACTATAGTAAACGGATTGACACTTTTGCAACCTCCTATAAAAGCAGACATTCCTTCAAACATCAAACTGTATATGTTAACTATAAAGCTTATATATTCTTTAACAAACCAAACCTTTCCAATAGAGTGATGCAGTGATGATGTATTGTAGGCCAGTCTGTTTATTTATTTAGCATCACCCTGGTTACCTCGTCAAACAGCCAAAAGGATTTTTCCATTGGCTTTTGGATTATTGCAGAAAATAACCTCTGTGACTAACAAAAGCTTATGATTCTTACACCTTTTGTTCATCGTGATAATCTTCACAAAAGGACACAGCTTATATGAATTTTGGTAGCCTAAATGCAATTGTCAGAAGTAAACGGCTAAACGTAGGCTATAAACAAACGGTTGCACAATTTCAACGTCACAATCACTAAGTTTCTGACAACTCTTTCAGACTATATTTAAAAAACATTTTCCCTGAAAGTTTGAGTTAGAATAGTTGCAAGAGTGTGATTATAAACACAAAGAGACTCTAAAAGCAGGCTAATGATGAGTTCGGCATGATGACAATGTTTTATTTTTAGCCACTTGTTAGCAACCGCCTTTTAACTCTTTCCAGCTACATCACCCTGTAGCCCACTGATGCTAAGCAGGGCTGAGCCTGGTCAGTACCTGGATGGGCGACCTCCTGGGAAAACTAGGTTGCTGCTGGTAGAGGTGTTAGTGAGGCCAGCAGGGGGCGCTCACCCTGTAGTTTGTGTGGATCCTAACGCCCCAGTATAGTGATGGGGACACTATACTGTCAATAAGCACCGTCCTTCAGATGAGACGTTAAACCGAGGTCCTGACTCTCTGTGGTCATTAAAAATCCCATGTCCTTTGGAAAAAGAGTAGGGGTGTAACCCCGGCATCCTGGCCAAACTTGTCCACTGGCCTCTGTCCATCATGGCCCCATATACTGATTGGCTTCATCATCACTCTGTCTCCTCTCCACCAATCAGCTGGTGTGTGGTGGGCGTTCTGGCCCAATATGGCTGCCGTCGCATCACCCCGGTGGATGCTGCACATTGGTGATGGTTGAGGAGATTCCCCCCTTCTATATGTAAAGCGCTTTGAGTGCCTAGAAAAGCGCTATATAAATGCGCAAATTATTACTTTTATTAATTTCCCCATCAGTGTTTTAAAAAAATGTTGCCAACCACCGCCATCGTTTTTGATCAAAATACAAAATTCAATAGCCCCCAGAATATTTTGTTGTATGAATATCTGAACATGCAATATATCAAAATAAAGAACAGACCCTCTGCTTACATTTTTTTTTTTTACTTTAGCTTCATGCGTTATTTTTATGTCAACACTTGAATACACGTACGTTTCATAAAAAAAAGCAACATTTTGAACAAAAAACACAGAAAATTTCCCAAAGAATAATACATACATAAGCAATGCTTGGCAACCTTCCATTCTCTCAAGTGATTTAAACTGCAATTCATCGACTGGCCGCTAGAGACAGGCTCCAAAAGAGAGTCAATCCCATAGACCCCCCCATGTTAAAATGGCCAACTTTACAGCAGAAAAATTTTTTTTTATAGCTTGGTACCAAAAGTGGTTTTGGTCTATATAGCTAATTGACTGATGACAACTGCGAGGGGGGTGATTTTTAAAAAAATAACTCATCCGTTTAAATTATATTAGGCCTTAAAGTTCTGCATAATTAAGGGTGTGGCCACTTGAGTGACAGGTGGATTGCCGCTGCTGTCACTACTAGCCGTTTGTCTGCTCCACCCACGTCCCGCCTCTTTGCCCATTTTTGGTTATCCAGGAGTGCCAAGATGGCCAGCTCCGCCCACTTTGGGCTTCAAAAATGCTCTTGAAAAACCTATACGAATGACGTCACAGACACTACGTCCATTGTTTTATGTTTTTAAAATAAAATGCAATTTTATGACTTTTATGATATCTTGAGCATGTGATAATCATAGACCTTATTTCAGGTATTTAACCAAAATCCCATTCAAAAAAACCCATTGACTTCAGAAAGATGGAACCGAAAGTTCTATGATGCTAACTGGCTTTCATGTTGCTACAAAAATGTGTCATATAATTCAGTTCCTCTGCTTCCTCTAGTTTGGCTTGTGGGCGGCCTGGCTGACTTGGCTGGGTATCACAGTCATGGCCTTTCTGAAGGTCTACCATAACTACCGCCAAGAGGATCTGGTCGACAGCTTGATCCACGAGAAAGAGTTCCTACTTGGACGCTCGTCACGCCGGTGCTCTGATGTGGTAGATGAGAAAAGTGGCATGATATGATCAACTCAACCTTTTGCAACGCAACAATTATAGAAAATTTCCATTGGTATACTGTCAAGAAAAATTTATTCATTAGCTTCTAAATTAGTAGTTTTTTCTTAACCTTTGAGTTCAGTTCATTTGAGCTTAACTGAACCAAATGCTTCTGAATATCATTTTATTTGACCTTCGACGATGACTGAGAAATGACATTCATCATTGACCCACAACATTTTTTGATGTTGAGCATAAAACTTAAGACCCTGAACATAATGAACAGTGAGCATGAATAATGTAAAAGGATAGTTCACTCAAAATGAAAAATCTGTAATCATTTACTCGCTCATGTTGTTCCATAAGCCTTTCCAAAAAATATTTAATGAAACCAGTCCATTCCACCAAAACTTTTAAGCTTCAGAAAGTTAATGACAACAGTGTAAAATATAATCCATCCCCCACAGACAAGGCTTAAGCTAGTCCTAGACTAAAATGGATGTTTTAATTGAAAGTAATTTGCACTGAAAGATTTTAAATTTGTTTTGTCTCAAGATTCACACCAGTAATGTTTTTTTTTTTCTCCCTAAGGCAAGTTTATAAAAGCTACTTAAATGCCCTAATTGTAATTCACTTTACTAAAGCATAAAAATACCATAATATGCTTGCAGATATTTAGGAAACATGCTAAATTCACCTACTTGTTTCTCAGAAAACCAATGCGTTCCGTGACTGAGAGGGATGGGGGGGGGGGGGGGGGGGGGGAACAATCTCCAATATTTTGAATTTGGACTGCAGTACCTATTTAAACCACTAGCTGTCAATCCTACATACCGCACCTTAAAGCAATTAATCCAAGTCTTTTAAAGAGACGTAATCGCTTTATATGATGAACAGATTTAATTTAGGCTTTTATTCACATATAAACACTGATCAATGCACATATAGAGCACATCAAAAATGGTAAACAATGCTTGGATGACACAAGAGAACAAACCTCATTGGTCGCATCAGGCATGTACATTTGAGCTTATTTTATGTAATCTATGTATGTGCATTGGCCAATTTCTATGTAAATAAAAGCCTAAATTAAATATATTAATCATATAAAGCAATCATTTCTCTGATTAAACAACTTGATTCATATGTATTACTTGTATGATGGCTTTTTTTGGCATGGATTGTCAGTGGAGGGACAGAAATCTCTTTATTTGTGTTTCAGTTGTACAGGTTTGGAATGACATGAGAGTGATTTTCTTTTCGTTTTGCGATGAACTATCCCTTTATGGAAGAGTGCTTAAATAATTGTTCTAATAAATCCTGTGACATACAATCAAAGTCTTATTGACAATTATGTTTTTACTCAACCAAATGCTTTCCTTCTAAAGCCTATTTAAAGCAGTTCTAGATATGAGCAACAGCTTCCAGTCAGTCTCCATTCCATCAGCGATACGTTAGCTGAGGAGTTGGATTTAGTACATACATTGTAGCTCAGGCAATACTAGATTTAACACTGTGTGTGATCCATGTCTGGTTTTCTTTACTTAAAGGGTTAGTTTACCCAAAAATGAAAATTAAACTATGATTTACTCACCCTCAAGTCATCCTAGGTGTATATGACATTCTTCTTTCAGACGAATACAATCGGAGTTATATTAAAAAATGTCCTGGCTCTTTAAAGCTTTATAATGGCAGTGAATGGTTGTGTCGTTTTTTTGAAGTCCATAAAAGTGCACCTATCCATCATATAACTGCTCCACACGGAGCTGGGGGGTTGATAAAGGCCTTCTGAAGCGAAGTGGCGCGTTTGTGTAAGAAAAATATCCATATTTAAAACTTTATAGACTAAAATAACTAGCTTCCGGCGGTCAGTGTACTTTTTCAAGTCGACTAGCGCTAAAAGAGGAACCCTTGACGCATGTGTATTGATGAACGCAGGAGTGCAGAGGATGGAGCAAAACAAAACACCGGTCATGAATTCGAGTCTAAAACGAGAATTTTTAAAGCAAGTTGACTCGCGGTACTGCTGACCGCCGGAAGCTAGTTATTTTAGTCTATAAAGTTTTAAAGGTGTGGTAAAACATTCTTTCGAAGGCTTGATTGTGTTTGTGGGGTGCACTGTAACATGTGTTCATGCTTCGTTTTTAAAAAATTGCATTATTTTTCATATATTTTACCTTTATTCTACACTGCTCTGTCCCTCCTTGTAAAAACGGTCTGATGGTTTCCGGGTTCTATGAAGCCAGTCCCTCAAAAATACGCAATGGGCTCAGATTGGTTAGCTGGCCCAGTGTGTTGTGATTCGCTAACCTCCTAGTGCACATTTTTAGGAAACGTCACGCCCCTTACCTTTACCGGTAGACTGTGCTTTGGTAGTATTAGAAACAATGGCGTCAATAAAACCATACCAATTTGAGCCCGAATCAGACCCAGACAATTTAAGTGAAGATGATCGAGCAGAACCTGTTCAGTCCTCAAGAGTAAAGACTGCGGATCTATAGTGATCGCTACTGAATGGCACCGTTACTTTTGTATTTTTAGAACGATTTGCCAAATATCTGTCGCAAGAACTATTAACCCAAAACGAACACTAACATTGGCTTTACTATAGTATCCAAATCAAACACAGAACCATGTTTAGCATGCCTGTAGATAAACAACACATAAAAGCTCTAATCAAAGAATAATTTACACTAATGCCAAGTTCGCTGTTGAGATTTTTAAAAAGTTTGTAACGTTAGGTGTTTGTCGGATAACGTGAAGTATGAATGAGCATTTAACAAACTGGTTTGCAGAGCCAAATGAGCGTTGTCATCTGTTTACTTCCTTGCTACAACGTACAATTAACAACACAAACTATTACAGGAAAACACATAGACGAAAAATAAATCATACTTACAGGTTGTGGCCCGTAAACAGCTTCTGTTTTTAAATCCATCTTTCAGGACAAGCCGTTGTGCGAATCCTGCATTGAACTCGCGAAGATTGTGGAAGCTTTCCTCCGTGAAATGTGCAGCACAGAGAGCGAGATTTGGGTAATAATAAAATTTAACCATTGATCCCCAACTCCCCCGTCCCTAGGAAGGCTTAACAAAGTGGACCTGCAATCCGGATGCAAACACTCCAGCCTACTAACTATACCACAACAACTATTCCCCGCCGCGATACAAAATGGCCTCGCCCCCCTTATTTAATATTTTTTTCTTATTTAATATAACCCCTTTAATAGGAGGGGTATATGTAAATATTGGGGCTGGTGATGTCAGCAACCCTGGAGGAATGTCTGTAGTCCCTACCGGCCGTTTGCTGTAGTCCTTAGAAATTGATTTCCTTAAAGGGGGGGTGAAATGCTGTTTCATGCATACTGATCTTTTTGCACTGTTAAAGACTTGGATTCCCATGCTAAACATGGACACAGTTTCAAAAGCTAAGGTGGACGTTTGATGGGAGTATTTCTTTGCCAAAATTAGTACTTCCTGTTAGTCATAAGTTTCGGAAAGTTTTTTTCGATCATGGGTCCACTTGACGTCAACAGGGCGGAATTTCCTTGTATGGGCCGTACGGACAATTCTACCGGAAGAGCGCGCTCGAGAGAGAGAGAGAGAGAGAGAGCGTGAAAGCAATAGGCTACGCCCATCAAAGCGCTGGCTCGTAGCCAAATAACCCCGCGATAAGGCAAAAGTGGATGGAATTTGCTTTTCCGGATTTTCAAATCACCTAATACATACTGAAGGATGGAGCGGTCCCAACGATAAAGGTCTCAACGTTGGAACCGCAGGCAGTGAGTAAGACTGCTTCAAATGTCTGTTTTTGCCTATGCACATCAAGTAGCCCAAACATGACCACGTATTGATCAATGGAGCATGCGCTGTATAGTGTGTACATTTGTTTAGCTGGCCACTATATGTGTATGTTTGTGTATTGTAAAAGCACTCCAAACAACAATACACAAAGAATGGGGAAATATGTTGAACTAAATAAGCGCGCTTCTTCATTCAAATGCGCTACTATTCCATGTCTTTCTATGTAAACACTAGCCTGACGCGCAAAACCAGTCCGCTTACTACAAATCATGTCTACACAAACCACGCGTAAACACACACACACACACACACACACACACACACACACACACACACACACACACGATATAATTAAAGTATAAATGTGTAAATAACACAAGCCGCTAAGCATATTATATAGTTAATGTAACTTATACCACATAGAGATGTCCTGCTCTAGTCGTTTTTGCTGCTGCTCCTGTTCAACTTCAGCCTCTGGGTCTGATTCCGGATCATAGATGTATGGCTGTATCTGATTAAAAGCCATTTTTTATGTTGAATAAAGTTTTTTCCCGCTTTTAGGGATGACGCAGCTTTCAGACGCACTCAACACAGTAACAGCGGTGCGCGCTCGACATTCCGCACGGCTTTTTTCGGAAAGACTCGGAACAGCGCATCTTCCTTTTATAATTATAATAAAAATAAAGACTTCAGATATAGATATCAGAGATATGCAGGATGCAATGCTACTCTATAGGTACTCAAGATTGACATGAGACTGACTGAAACTGAGTGTCCCCCCCCCCCCCCCCCCTTTATTAAAAGCAAACATCTCCCTTTGCTTTAAACTTTGAACGTGGTAACTTTGAGGGTGAGTAAATCATGGGCTAATTTTCATTTTTGGGTGAACTAACCCTTTAAAGACCATTCCCTTCCAGTACAGCCTCCATGTGTAATACATATATAATCATGTATATGACTGTGATAGTATCTTTCCTATGTAAAGGGATTTAAAACATGTACATATGTTATAAAAATAGACAGATGAAGAGAAAGGCTCTATAAAGATATTAAAGTGCCTATTCTGTCTTCAGGATATGACCTCGTACTCTGATGAAATATGTGAGATTTGGAATGATAATTTAATGATTTGCTTCATACAGTTTACTTGCTTTCCTATATCTACAAAGTTGCACCATATAGTTCACTATGTTTTGAAGTATTGTTGCGCATGCTGGAATACATTTTGATGTATGCCTTTTCTTAAATAGCCTCATTATATTTTCGTTTCGCTAGTTAATGGTGTGTGAGCATGAGTCGTGATTCACTGTCTGTAACACACTCAGGCCCACAAAACATTTGTTTTGTGCATCATTTTATTTATTGTGTCATAGTGTGAACACATCTCTTCAACATTATAAGCCTATGTTTGTTTTAGGGCTTTTATTTCATAAAAAGCAGTGATAGCAGTATAAACAGCAATGATGATGAAAATACAAAGCAATTGGTGATTTTTCTGATCATGAAAATAAAAATTCAGTCTTTAAACTAGTGTCTGTTTAAAGCTCTGTTTGGTTTTGAATTTTTCAAACAAAAGAAAGGAAAAAGAAAAGCAGAGAATATACTGCCAAAAAGCACCTCTATTGAAATAAGCATTACTGGACCTGGGGCGATTTTATTGCTTCAGTGATTGGCTGGCCCAACAGTACAAAATATTTTGTTGATTTGATTTGATGGGAACATTAAGGAAGTGTGCTAATAAACTGTCTATTGCATACATTTAATAATCGGTGCACATATGAATAGCAAATACAAATACCCCCATATATTAAAACATTTGTTTTATGTCTGACATTTTCAAGTGTAGCTCACAGTGATGTGATGCACCTTTAACTCGTTTCTCTTCATCACTTGCAGTGATACAACATTTAATCCAACTGTATTTTCAATCAATATGATAAAGGATATATATTTGGGATTGGTAAGATTTATGTTTTCAAACGAAAGCTCTTACATGCATCAAAGATGCATTTATTTGATCGAAAATACAGTAAAAACTGTAATATTGTGAATAATTATTACAAATAATATTACAATTTAATATAACTGTTTTCAAATGTAATATATTTTAAAATGTAATTTATTCCTGTGATGGCAAAGCTGAATTTTCAGTCAGTCTTTAGTCACATGATCCTTCAGAAATCATTCTAATATGATGATTTGGTGCATTTCTTATTATTATCAAACAGTTGTGCTGCTTAAAGGGATAGTTCACCCAAAAATGAAAGTCCTGTCATTATTTACTCACCCTCAAGTTGTTCCAAACCTGTATGAGTTTCTTTGTTCGGCTGAACACAAAAGAAGATGGAGTGAAGAATGTTTGTAACCAAGCAGACAGAGCAACCATTGACTACCATAGTAGGGAAAAAAATACTATGGTAGTCAATGGTTGCTCTATGTGCTTTGTTACAAACATTCTTCACTCCATCTTCTTTTGTGTTCAGCAGAACAAAGAAACTCATACAGGTTTGGACAAACTTGAGGGTGAGTAAATAATGACAGGATTTTCATTTTTGGGTGAACTATGCCTTTAATATTTCTGTGGAAACCGTCTTTCGTGTCACTTTTGATCAATTTGATGCAAAAATATTTAAAAAATCTTACTGACCCCAAACTTTTGAATGGTATTGTGTGTGTGTACACAATGAAAGTGACTAAGGCTGTCATTCAGCCTAATATCTCCTTACTTACTCTAACTTAATGGAGAAAATATTAAGTATGAAAGCTTATTTTTTGACACTAGAACCCAAAGACTGATGTAATTTGATTTATAAACGATAGAACCTGAATTCCTGCTGCTGTAAAGGAATTATAAAGACTAAAAGTGTAAAACTTAAGTGGAATAGTAAAAAAATGTTAGAAAAAGAAAATTCTTATACAAAACAGAGTAAAACATTATTATTAGGCTTAGGCCAAGTTGCTGGTACAGGTTCATGTAAAATAAAAACTCAAATTCAACTCTCAACTCTCTAAAATGGCATTCTTTCATTTGCCAGTTAAATCTGGCAGTGCATGAGACAAAATATGGCCAACTCATCCTTAAACAGTCTCGTATCTCTTTTCAGAGAATTTGTGGCAGATGGAAACGTTTGTGCTTAACAGCCTTGCCTTTTGTTTCAACTCGTAAAGTAGATAAATGATTAAGGTGTTGTCATTGTGCCAGTTCTTCTCTTTTCACATGTACATAGCAATATAATCTTTAACAACGATCAGTGTCATTCTGTTTAAACATGTTGGTAGATGCATAAAACGCATATTTGTTCTCCAAACCTATTTGATTATTAGTAAAATAAATAGCATTGTCTTGCATTCCACAGACACATTCAACCACATTATGTACAGCAAGTGCATTAAAAATGAAAGAATTAAATAAACGAAACATTAAAAAGCTGTGATACATTGATTCATAGAGAACACAGTGTGCACATTCTGTAGAGCCCGACTGATCCAATGGCATACGAGTGTTCATGATAAAGAAAAGTAAATTATGTTTCAAACTTTTATAACATTTTCAAGAAAAGTTTGAATTGACTGACTTTAAAATGATCATGTGGTGTAACCATCACGTAAAAAGTAATAACACATTTTCCTCATACGAGTGTACAACATTTTAATCATTACTAAAAAAATGATTTAAATATAGTGTTTTATTTAATTTTTTAAATTCCAATTAAGTATTCATTCAGTAAATATCATTAAGGTTTCGGGGAGTTGTACTACATGACATTGTACAAAAAAAATCATCAGAGGTATATTCAAGTCATTATGTATTAACTACATTCTTAATATTTTAATATAATGTTTTAATTGGATTTGCACAAAAATGACTACATAATGTCATTGATCTAATTTTTTATTAAAATAAAATGACATCAAAATGTTTTTGAAGCTGGCATGAAATAGAGCATAAATAGATCCACAATCAAATTCTGTCTTTATTTGTGTAATACAAGAAATTAAGTGCAACAGGTTCCTAAATTCACTCTTTGAATCAGAAAGCCCTTATCTTGATATTTATATCCTATGACAAAATAGCGAGAAGCAAAGAACGCGAAGTACAACACTAGCAGGAATTGATCCCATGCATTTAAACATTCTATAAGCACATGCGTGTGTCTATAAGTGTTATCGGCATTAACCCTTAAACGCATCGACCCGGGACGTCATTCACTACCCTACCCCTCATTCATTTTTTAGACTTCAACCTTGTTAGTGTCCCTCAAGCTGTTCATTATAAACAATATAACAAGAACAAAAAAAAAAAAAAAAAAATGATTATAAAACATTTTCTTATTGATTTTAGTAAAAAGTGTATAGGGTCACTAGCGACCCGAGGTATGTAATAGTGTGAGCATTTTTTTCTGCGCAACAATAATTGACTCAATAAGTGCAATTCATCTTTATCCCTCAAGGGGCAATGTCTGATACGCAATGATGATGTGATGTTTAACTCATAATTACCACAGGCATAAAACAAAAGAATAAACAAGTATCATCAGCAAAACTTGAAATGGCTCAGCGATTTACTGTAGCGCAAGTACTGTACGCAATCAAATATTAGTCCGGCTTAATGGTGAAAGAAGCTGTCAGCAATCAAAATATTGATTTCGAAGACGTTGAATAGACGAGAATATGGTCGCGAAAATGTCACGGATTATGAATGTACTCGGGAAATGAGCTCTGACGATTATTGTGATGATGGTAAAAAGCATCTGCTCAAATTGAACCCTTCCAAGTTCCAAAAAGTAACCATGTTTTTTTTTATTTTATAATTGTTATTAAAACATCAGGAGAGTTTTATGCTATGACATCCATCTGTGTAAGATATAGTTTCGGATCGCTAAAGATTGGCGAAACATTCATGCATTTAAGGGTTAAAATATAACTCTTTGTGACAATGAACATGGCATTATGCATGTACTCACTGTTACATGTTGCTCTTTTCCAATACATCTCGCACGATAATATTGACCTACCAATATATCAGTCGGGCTCTAACTGTGATGGACAGAATTCATTCATTCATTATTCTGTTTTGACAGTCCTGTATAATTCTAATAAAGTGTTTAATTACTATTGCTTCACAATTTGGATAAGGACCAACAGATGCTTTGAAACATATCGCCCAGAACCGCTATACAAGGACAAATAGCTACATATACAGGTTTTTGATTATATACGACTCAGTATAATGAGGCTGTGGCAATAGATATGCCACCATAAAGGGCAAAAACACACACCATCATTTAATGGTGTAGAAAAGCACATGGCCTTCAATCAACAAAATAAAATTTGCGGATGTTGAACATCCTCAAAGACGTTGACTGGTGACCAGTCTGATTATAACAGTGAAAATAAAGCAATAAAAAACAAGGACCCTTATCTCTTTTACTTCATCTACATCCTTTAAAATCATCCTGACCGTTTTTTTTTCTTCTGCTCATTGCTGCCCTCTGTGGTCAGTTATGGTCATTGCATGGTCAGCCAGATCCAGCAGGCCCAAACGATCTGTTTGAATTGAAGCAGGTACACAGCCAGTGCCGTCTGCAGCTCCTCGCAGGCACGCTGGGGTCTTCGGCGGTCCGTGCAGTACAATACTAGACCCAGCGCAGACAGCAGCAGGAACAGGCAGGTGAGCAAGGCCAGGTGCAAATGGCTCTGGGGGGTGTCGTACACTGGAGCACAAAAAAATTCAAAAAGATTTAGGGGTGAAATGCTACATTTGTTTTAAGGGTCAATGACATGACATGTATTTTTTGTGTCTGAATTCATTATTTTCCTAAAATTTTTTTATAAATACATGTCACATATCAAATTGATCTACAATATTTCCTTTATAAGATACTCTTTACATTTTTTGGAAATTCAATTGACTTTTTGAGTTGTGGTGTTTCAAAGACCTAAAATGTCAGGTGGTGCGACCAGCAAATTTACATTTAAAAGTATCAATTCCCACTGAAATTGCAAAATGAAGTAAGAAATATAAATGTAAACCATTATCCACTCGCCTAAAGGATTATTAGGAACACCATACTAATACTGTGTTTGACCCCCTTTGCCCTCAGGACTGCCTTAATTCTACGTGGCATTGATTCAACAAGGTGCTGAAAGCATTCTTTAGAAATGTTGGCCCATATTGATAGGATAGCATCTTGCAGTTGATGGAGATTTGTGGGATGCACATCCAGGGCACGAAGCTCCCGTTCCACCACATCCCAAAGATGCTCTATCTATAGATCTGGTGACTGTGGGGGCCATTTTAGTACAGTGAACTCATTGTCATGTTCAAGAAACCAGTTTGAAATGATTTGAGCTTTGTGACATGGTGCATTATCCTGCTGGAAGTAGCCATCAGAGGATGGGTACATAGTGATCATAAAGGGATGGACATGGTCATAAACAATGCTCAGGTAGGCCGTGGCATTTAAACGATACCCAATTGGCACTAAGGGGCCTAAAGTGTGCCAAGAAAACATCCCCACACCATTACACCACCACCACCAGCCTGCACAGTGATAACAAGGCATGATGGATCCATGTTCTCATTCTGTTTACGCCAAATTCTGACTCTACCATCTGAATGTCTCCAAAAAAATGGAGACTCATCAGACTAGGCAACATTTTTCCAGTCTTCAACTGTCCAATTTTGGTGAGCTGGTGCAAATTGTAGCCTCTTTTTCCTATTTGTAGTGGAGATGAGTGGTACCCGGTGGGGTCTTCTGCTGTTGTAGCCCATCCGCCTCAAGGTTGTGCGTGTTGTGGCTTCACAAATGCTTTGCTGCATACCTCGGTTGTAACGAGTGGTTATTTCAGTCAAAGTTGCTCTTCTATCAGCTTGAATCAGTCGGCCCATTCTCCTCTGACCTCTAGCATCAACAAGGCATTTTGGCCCACAGGACTGCCGCATACTGGATGTTTTTCCCTTTTCACACCATTCTTTGTAAACCCTAGAAATGGTTGTGCGTGAAAATCCCAGTAACTGAGCAGATTGTGAAATATTCAGACCGGCCCGTCTGGCACCAACAACCATGCCACGCTCAAAATTGCTTAAATCACCTTTCTTTCCCATTCTGACATTCAGTTTGGAGTTCAGGAGATTGTCTTGACCAGGACCACACCCCTAAATGCATTGAAGCAACTGCCATGTGATTGGTTGATTAGATAATTGCATTAATGAGAAATTGAACAGGTGTTCCTAATAATCCTTTAGGTGAGTGTATAATGTATACAAATAATAATAAAAAAACAAAAACTCCTTATGGAAAATTGTGTTCTGAACACATAGAAAAGTGTCCGTTTATATGAGTTGGACTAAAAGGGCAATACATAGAAAAGGGAAAGGGAATTTATATTCATATAAATCATATGTATATTGTATATGTATATTATTTTAAATGAATATATGGTCGCACCACCTGACATTTTGGTAAAATCAGAAATCTTGTTTTATAATGAATTAATGCTGTCTTAAAAGCTGTAAAACCAATATGAATCAACACCATAAATTTTTTGGGACATAAAAATGCATTTTAAAACTCTTTTGCTTAAATTTTTTTTTTTTAAATCTTAAACAAATATATATTTTTCTTATTTGTCATTGACCCTTAAGCAAGTTAGCTTGTGTTAGAGGCTATTTTGCTAATGTTGCTTTGAAAAACACTGAAATCACATGCTGCTTATCTCTGATTTATACGTTGTCTAGTTAGAAATTAGACATGAACAACCTCTCAAGTCGTGAAACTGGGAAACTGAGATAATTTTGATGCCCAAATTTCCTAGCTGGGCGGGCCATAAACTTTAAACATGGTGGAGGAGAGAACCATTGCTGTACTGACTGTTAAGTTTTATTCGTTTTCCCACAACATCTCCATTCCTTTCTCTTGCTGTTACAGTCACTGATCAGCCACAACATTAAAATCACTGACAGGTGATGTGAATAACATTGATGAGAAGGCAGCAGGATGCACTATGGGAAGAAGAGAGGCCAGAAGAGGAAGTGTTATGCTCTGGAGTCTTGGCAATATTCTGCTGTGAAACCTTGGGTCCTGGCATTGAAGTGGATGTTACTTTGACACGTACCACCTACCTAAAGATTGTTGCAGACCATGTACACCCCTTCATGACAATGGTGTTCCCTGATGGCATTGGCTTCTTTCAGCAGGATAATGCGCCCTGCCACTGTAACAGAGGTCAGCTAGTAAGAGCTGTGGTGTCAACCTCACTCCCCTGATCATGCGCACTAGCGATTGACACTATAGACTGCGGCCTTTAGAGATGCTGGTTCCCCCTCTGAGCAGGGCAAGTAGGACCGGAGGGGTTACATTTGGTATCGTGACCCAGATTGGAGTGAGGTATAAGGGGGGGTGAGTGTAATGGAGGCATGCTAGTAAGAGCTGTGCGTGTAAACCTTACTCCCGTGGCATTAAGAGGTGCACTATAGGCACGCTAGAGACTGCGACTCTTGGAGTGGGTCGAGTAGTACCGGTTACACCACACTGAAAATATTGTTCAGGAATGGTTTGAGGAACATGATAAATAATGCTAGGTGTTTCCTTGGCCTCCAAATTACCCAGATCGCGATCCGATTGAGCACCTATGGAATGTGCTGGACCAACAAATCCGATCCATGGAGGCCCCACCTCGTAACTTGCAGGACTTAAAGGATCTGCTGCTAATGTCTTGATGCTAGATAGACAGATTATATTAGGCTGGTGTGTTGTGGCTGATCAGTGCATATTTACGTATATAAATATCCATTTGATTACTATTGTATTTTACCGAGCAAAATCTTCAGCAAGCTGATTATGAATGTATAGCTCAGGTAATGTTTATATGATTGTCTGCAAATGGGCCACATTTTATTCAAAATATGCTGGATATTGCCAAAATATCATCATTACCTTTTGGATTTAATAAGATTTCCCCAAGAAATAGTCAAGAATGAACCTCCATGATTAATAACTCCATGAATAATGTCCACTGTAAGTCGCTATGGATAAAAGCGTCTGCCAAATGCATAAATGTAAATAACTCATAATTACGAATTCAGAAGTGAGAAGTAGGACATTTCTGAAAGCATGTGTGTGGGCAGCATTATTCACTGGCTAAGTCTGGGGGAATTCCACAACAGCTAACAGCACCCTTAAAGGGGTGGTAAACCACGATTTCACTTTTCTAACTTTAGCTAGTGTGTAATGTTGCTGTTTGAGCATAAACAACATCTGCAAAGTTACAACGTTCAAAGTTTAAAGCAAAGGGAGATATTTGCTTTTAAAGAAATCAATTTCTAAGGACTACAGCAAACGGCCAGTAGGGACTACTACACATTCACCCAGGGTGTGCTGACATCACCAGTCCCAATATTTACATAAAGCCCTCCTCCGAGAATATGAAATAAGGGGGGGGGCGAGGCCATTTTGAATCGCAGCGAGGAATAGTTGTTGTGGTAGGCTAGTTAGTAGGCTGGAGAGTGTTGATGCCAATGCCGACGAAATCAAAGCACGAGACAGACAGGGGTCAGAGGAGAAGACCAGAAAATGTGACATAATGGACAATATTCGTCTGTATGCATGAGATGCACGAGATAAACCAGCCAGTGTAAGCGCCGAAAACGCCAGATAAAATGTACTATTAGGCACTCTTTATATAAATAAACCACCGATTTGAGCTTTAAACAACTACATTATTGACTGAAAAAGTCTTAAAACTCCGTTTTGTCACACATTAACAGTACATTTTAACAAAAAAAGACGTAAACACAGCCCATGTCAGTCATTTCTCACCGAGACGAGCCGCTGGCAGAAGTCCCTCCTATGACGCGACCTCGCGTCTGTTGTGCAGTGAATGTCACGCGCGAATGAAGCGAGTAAACTCAAAATGTTCAAGCGTCCACCTTCGCGCGAATAGCGCGATTTATTCACGTCCGGTGTGAACGCCGCAGGAGACGGGCGCGCGCGGATGACCGCGGCTCATCTCACGGAGCAAAGCTTCCACAATCTTCACGAGCGCTATGAAAGCGGGATTCGCACAACGGCTTGTCCTGAAAGATGGATTAAAAGAAGCTGTTTACGGGCCACAAACTGTAAGTAGGATTTATTTTTCGTCGATGTGTTTTCCTGTAATAGTTCGTATTGTTAATTGTAGTCTATGTTGTAGCAAGGAAGTACACAGATGACAATGCTGTTCTGCAAACCAGTTTGTTAAATGCTCATTCATATTAACGTTATCCGACAAACACCTAACGTTACAAACGTTTTAAAATCTCAACAGCGAACTTGGCATTAGTGTAAATTATTCTTTGATTAGAGCTTTTATGTATTGTTTATCTACAGGCATGCTAAACATGGTTCTGTGTTTGATTTGGATACTAGTAAAGCCAATGTTTAGTGTTCATTCTTGCAACAGATATTTGGCAAATCGATCACTATAGATCCGCAGTCTTTACTCTTGAGGACTGAACAGCTTCTGCTCGATCATCTTCACTAAAATTGTCTGGGTCTGATTCGGGCTCAAATTGGTATGGTTTTATTGATGCTATTGTACCCGAAGCACAGGCTTAGCTTGAGGCTACCGGCGAAGGTAAGGGGCGTGACGTTCTGATAAACGTGCTCTAGGCGGGCGGTTAGCCAATCACAACACACTGGGCCAGCTAACCAATCAGAGCCCATTGCGTATTTTTGAGGGACTGGCTTCATAGAATCCGGAAACCATCAGACCGTTTTTACAAGGAGGGACAGAGCAGTGTAGAATAAAGGTAAAATATATGAAAAATAATGCAATTTTTTAAAAACGAAGCATGAACACATGTTACAGTGCACCCCACAAACACAATCAAGCCTTCGAAAGAATGTGTTTTACCACCCCTTTAAAGAGATAGTTCACCCAAAAATGAAAATTCTGTCATCATTTACTCACCCTCAAGTTATTCTAAACCCGTTTCTTTGTTCTGCTGAACACAAAAGAAGATAGAATGAAGAATGTTTGTAACAAAGCAGATAGAGCAACCATTGACTACCATAGTATTTTTTTTCCCCTACTATGGTAGTCAATGGTTGCTCTATCTGCTTTTAAATTAGAATTTAATTTTTTAGGTGAACTATCCCTTTAACCAAAGAAAATTAAGGAAAATGTAACTTTCTTTGGGTTTTACATGCATGCTATACGTACCTCAATGTCACATTTATATAGGCAAAGGCAAACAAATTGTAGCACAGTTCATGTAAATTCTTAAAACAACAGCAAAGATCTACAGGCTGTTCTGAGTCCCAGATTGCATGCGAGAAAATGTCATGCATGTTTTCATGCATTTTTGAGATCTACCACACTGTTCAACACTCTTCTTATCAAGTTTTCTTACCTCCTAAACAGTCATAGTACGGAATGTCTGGAAAGCCAACATAAAAATTAATAATGAGGTTTAGGTTTGAGTTCAACTTTGTAAACCTCATAAACATTCATATCGGTGCAACTAAAGGTGCGGTCACATTTACCGTTGTTCTGCTGGCGAATTCTAGTCATTTCAATAGAAATTTGCTGAATTGACCAACAGAAAGCTGCTTGTTTTGATAGTGATTTCTGTGTGAGCTGAATACCCTGCTACACTATTGACAATAGACACTGGACATTTGTTAGTCAAATTTTGGCAATGTGACTGCACCTTAATTCTACTTGTTGATTTCTGACTTGTGATACAGCCTGAATCATAAATCACACCGTGTTCATTCGTTGGCCAGAGGAGAACGATGCTGAACTGCTTTAGGCCAGACAGAACGCGTTTTTCAGGTTTGAAAATGTGAGGCAGTGCACTGCATTTTTTTTTTCTTTATGTTTCTAGGTAAACCCAGAATCAGCTGTGCTGTCAGTCTAATCAAGATAACTGTAACGGAAGGCCCGCCTCTCCATTCATTCGATTGGACAATGGGGGGAAAAACATGACGACGTCAGGCACTTTTCTAGTCTGACAAGCCAGACCCACATCAAGATGTTGGGTCTGGAAACTCACCATTGACAGGGCTCAATCCGAGGGGCGGGATAAACGGTTGTCTTTCAAATTCCCTCTGCACGCAATTGGATAGCGCCATGGGCGCCACAACCAACCAGAGCAAAGAAGAAGGTGAAGCCGAGCTAACGTTAGTTGATAGACTTTCGCCGTATCCAGTAGGCAAAACTTCGAACATATCTTCTTTTCTTAAAAATGACTTCAGCGCCGTTCTTTATTCTTTTCTCAAAGAAAAGCTTAACTCCAAGTCTTCCAGAGTCACGGCCAAAGCCGATTCAAAAGACAGCTGTTTGCCAGCTTCTTTGTTTACGACTAGCACGCAGAACCTCCGCAACTCTGCCGTGACGTGCCATCATTATGTTAAGCCCGCCCACCGACTCTACACACGCTGTGATTGGCCTGACCAGAGTTTGGTTTTTCCAGCTCTCAGGTCTACCGAAAGTTGCTAGACTACACTCGCGGCAAAATAATTTTTTTGCCGCTAGGGTGCGTCTAGATTTGTAGGCTAGCGCTTTTCTGCTCAGAGCGCTCCTTCAAAACCACAAGGCACAGCCGTCGGTTAAAACGCGAGGCGCCCGGGGTGCACAAACAGCGTGCATAACGTTCACAACAGGAAACTATTCCAAAAAGGCACCTCTCACTACAAAAATGCATTCTGTCTGATCCGGGCCAGATGGATGAAATGAACTGATTGAATAATTTATGATCTTTACAAAGGTACTGAATCAGCACTGAACTGACTTCTTGTAGAGCTACTGTAAAGCTGAAATGAACTCTCTTTGCATCAGTGGATCATTTTCCTGTTATCTGTATTGTATAAAGAGCTATATAAATAATAAAAGGTGACATGACTTAAAAGCACATGACCTTCATTCATATTTTGCAATATGGCCTTTTTACACGACAAGAGCTCTTGAAAGACGAATTGCACTAAAGCATCTAAACAGAACTGAACAGGCTCCCTGAATTACCTTCCTTAAATTCCTTAAATTAAATTCTTTGTTTCATTAACATAACAGTCTTGCTGGCACAGCTTGCACACTGCCTAATTTGCATGTAAATTACAAAGTGAATCTCTTTTTTCCAGAACGAGGGGATTCATTTACCTCAGCTCTCAGTAAGAAAAATCTTTTACAACCTACTTCAACATGTTTAATTTACTTTACTATTTTTAAGTTCCAGCACTTTAAAGAACAGTTCAAAGAGACTCTGGAGATTTTAGGGACTGCTAGAGCAGGTTTGTTTGAACTCTCTTACCATGAACAGTGATCTCCGGCTCTCTGAAGCGAACCCGCCTCTCGTTCTTCCGCCTGCGTGTTGAGTCTGACTCTGCATTGCTCGCGCTGGACCTTTTCAGGATAGAGGTGGGCAGTTTTTCACTTAGGACCTGAAATTAGAAGAGACAAAACTTTTGACTTCCAGACTGTTTGATGGTTTTTGTTGGTCAGTGGTGCAGTCGTTTTCAGTTGCCTCAAAATACTTTTTTTTGCGCGCTAGTAATATGCGCCTATAGGGAATGGGAGATGAGACTCTGACTGGTTTACTGCACGTTACGCCCAAAACACACCCATGACTCATTAAGAGACTAGGTACTAAGGAACTAAGCACGTGACCTTTGGATGATTGGTCACGTGCCATTATATTATGACCATTGGATTCTCTTATGACCATTGGATTACCTTAGTTTTAAGAGTTTCCTGTTGTATGTATGGCTCTTTTCTGTGTCGTAACTCAGAGTGTCTGTCCTTATGGCTATGAGAGATGCCACTCAGAGCGTCGCTGAATGACTCGGTGGCCGAGAACCTCTTGGAAAGAGTCGACACACACTCTCCCAATGAATCTGTAAAAAGAATTACAAAGAGCACTTTACAAACTGCAAAACAACAACATATTTGACATTTAATCAGCAAAATAAGCAACGTACATTTGTTTCAAGTCGGTACAGTCTGCATGATGAAATTCGATTAGAAGAGAATAATTTAGCATTGAAACTATGACACGCAAGTGATATGTTGTGGCGAAAGCATTTTCGCTCAAAAAGCTGACTCGGCAGCTGAGTTTGACGTTCATGACACATTGCTGCCCTATACAATACATTTTTCATCGTCCAGGAAACAGGCAAAAGGGAACATGCAGAACAACCCGTCCCTCCAGAAAACTAGCAAAGCATTTCTGCCTACAAAAATGCCCTGGCCTCAAACTGTCAAAGACACGACCCAGCTTTTCAGCCAGAGATCTACAACGCCATCAGCCTCTGACAGAATGTGCATGCTTGGAATAAATGTTTACTCATTCGGTTGGTTTACCTCTACAGTTTTTTAATCGTACAGAACTGTATGTACAGCAGATTTGGATGTAGTGCATTTTCCGTGCTTCCTCACTGAGTGGAAATAGTAAATGGCTCAATTTGCGTAAAGTTCTTAAAAGAGCTTTCACTGAAGCTACTGTGGTAATTTTGCTTTGACAATCAGAACAAAAGATTGCTGGCTTGAATGGGACTAGAATGTACAGTAAATTACAAAGCAGATGTGGTTAAAGGGGTCATGAACTGGCTTTAAAAAAAAAGTATAATGTTGTCTGAGGTCAACTTATGACGTTCACATGGTTTTTACATTCATCATAATGAATAAGTAATAGGCTATTTTCTACCCTGGTTTTGAGCCTAGCTCCTGGAACACTCGGTTTTTATGGGCGTACCGCATTGAAGACTTGGAAGTAAACCCCCGCTGCTATGATTGGATAACAATTTTGCATATTATAATGAACTTCGCCTCCAAGTGAGGAATTGTTTTGGAAACTTCCACTGTGGAGAAACGGCAACCAGAATGATTCGCCCACGGGGCTAGCAAAATGTCTTTATCATGATTTATCTCTCATCCACCCGCAATTAATTGGAATGTTATTTTTTTATTACTTGGCCGGCCCGATCAGTGGATATAACAGCGAACTGTGCATAACTAACACACACACGTGCGCGCACACACACAAGCCAAGTACTACGCGCATAAGCAATACTTCACCTCAAATCAGCATGTTCAAAACTTCCGTGATTGTATTTTTTTCTTTTTAAATCGCAGCACAATGAACCAACAACACCTCAAATACAAAGGATACTCCAGCCTGTGACAGTGTGGTAAGTTATGTTTAGTTAGACACGTACATAATCAGTAGATATCAAACTTAACAATGCAATACTATCACATATAAAAAACATAATTCCTGTCGGATCCAATATAGAAGGCACAGCATAGGTTTTTAATCTCATCCTATCTGCAAATACAGTCTCTTGTTTACAAACAAATCCACAGTGAAATTAAGCAAACAAATGCAATGTCTTCCCCACGTGAGCTGGAACTTACGTAAAAATAAAGTTGCATTCCTAATATTGGAATCCGAAGGAAGCTTATGGCATGTTTGAAACATGATAGGGCTGCGCAATATATCGAAATGATCGAAATATCGCAAATGTACATATCGCAAGGGCACGCGATATCTGAATGATTTTAATAGGCTACTTCAGCATTGTGAAAAGTGTACGTTTTAGGTTGATGCATATAGCAGAGAATAAACTGAGTACATGACTTGCTTGACGTTAAAAAGAGTTATTAAATGCAATAACTTGTGAAAAACAACTCCTTGCAGTATCGTGCTGTCTGCTGTCTGACACACACACCGAAACAATCCATTCTTTTTTTCATGTCTTGTTACACACTCGAACTGTCAAATACACACAGTTATGTCAAAATGGCTGTCTTGACGAGTATTCATGTAAACACTGTCGGTTATGCTTTACGTGAAAGATATCAGTTGGGGAAAGAAATAGATTTTATACACTTAAAGCAATAAGTATTACAAGTACAGACAAGAACGCATATTGAGAGAGGGCCAGAGTCTCAGATGTTTCTCCGTCGCTCTGCATACGTCATCTCCCTCATCGCTCTGATTGGTTTTAGGTCTATCCAATTGCGCCGAGAGGTATTTGAGCGACGCCTGTTGGTGACGCCCCTTTGGAAATGATTTGTCTATGAAGCTTTGCCAGACCATAACTCAGTTACTACTGAGAATGGTCTGGTTTTAACCAGGCTAGGGCTTGTTTACATTTATACTTTTTTTTATATAGTACACTACTGAAGGCCAACGTTGTAAGTTAGATTAAATGTTTTTAAGTAAAATTGTTGAAAATGATTGCGATAAATTAGTCGATAGATTAATCGATATAAAAATAGTCGTTAGTGGCAGCCCTAATCATATTGCATATCGAATATCGCATTATTTAACAAGGATATAGCATATCGCATTTTTCTTCAATATCGCACAGCCCTAAAACATGCCATAAGCTTTATTGACACACTCTACACTCTGACGTCACAGGAAAGAACATTCGCAGATCGATCATTTGCTGAGCCAGCTGTCAATAAAAGCTTTTCTTTGACTAACAAGGAAGTTTTGAGCTCTGAAACTTACAGGATATTCTTATATTACGATGACCTTTTATTATACATCAAAAGCTCAATGGAAAGTTTACTTCTCAATTCATGACCCCTTTAGTTGAAGTTTTATACAAATTTACCATATAGCTAACAACCCTGGTAAATTGGTTATAGCCACCATTGTCATTATTAAAAACAATATTTCGGTATTTATGATAAATTATTTATCCGTGCACATTATATTTTTAAAAGACAATTCATAATCTTTTATCAAAATAACGTCCCCTCTCTCTTGCAGGAACATCTCTTATTTTCTCTGATGACGTGTTTACTGGCGTGAGGGCGGGACAACCTGTCAATCACATGAGATCACAGCACCAGCAAACCACAACCGTCCAATCAATTTCCGATGGACTAAATCAAGTCCCCCCCTGCATCTTTTTTTTTTGGTCTAGAAGCATTTTACGAAGATATAAATCACATTAGGGAAGAAAAGTCTATTGCAACTTCCGTTGTATGTCAATTTTTTTGAAGAACCTATGGTTTATTATGACTTAAAAATCAGCAATTTAGCTTTTAAAAGACATCTAATAGCTGTCCAAACACAGCCCTGACGTCTAGACTAAAACAAGGCAAGATTTGGGCTGTCAGTGAAAATGAACATGAACATGTCAAAGAAATGAAACCTAAATGAAACCAAACACCTTGTAATCCCTGTTGTCTCGCAGGTTATTTTGGAGAAAAAATAAAACGACATGAAACCGAATTCAAGTTTATTTTGGCTAGAAGCGAATTACTCATATCCGGACTATTTCGGGTCTATAGTTAACCGAGATGGTGAAAATATGGCTATTGCTTGCTGGAGAGTATTAACAATTCTTATAATAACTATGGAGGATTTTGTCAGACACTACACTGTAAATAAAACAATAATCGTTTCATAAGAATATATCAGTTTTCTACTTTCATTAAAATTTTATTCAACGTGTCGATTCTTTGTAGTTGTTTGTAAAAATGACTATCAATTTCTAAGTGAAGAATGTTTCTAGAGCATTTTTTTTCTGCAGTGTATGCATATTATGGTACATTTTTGTAAGGACAATTAACTTTCTGATTATGTATGTTGACGTAATGTTTTCAAAATCATGTTTTAGTGGCATGGCTGAATGGAAACTGAAGACATATAACTTCATGTGGAATCAAGAGGACTGATAAATAGTTACTTGTATATTCTGTTTTGCCAATCTCAGCATAGACAGTGGCTAGCAGCTCCAGACTCCGGGCTGTGATGGGGTGATCGTTACCAAAAGCCCGCTGGTGGATTTTAGTGGCCTAAATGGAAAGGGACGGAGAGATTACAATTACTTCAACATTTCTTCAGATTTCTCCTCTTTACAAGCCTCCTGTCATTTTGCATGTATATTAAAACACAATGTACGTACCTTGCCACTGTATTCTAAAGCAAGATGGGGTCTGAAAGCAATAAAGAGAGACAAAAATGTTAGAAATTATGGTACAAAATGTTTGTGTGTGTGTTCATGTTTTTCTATCTCGGTGGGGACTTCAACCTGAATGCACACTGACTCATGGGGACTCGTGTCACCGCGAGGACCTAAATTGAGATCCCCATGAGGAAACAAGCTTATAAATCATACAGATTGAGTTTTTTTTAAAAATGCAGAAAGTTTTGTGTGATGGGTAGGTTAGGGTTAGTGTAAGGGGAGAGAATCTACTAATCTAGTTTGTACATTATTAAAACCGTTAAGTCTATGGAGTCCCCACAAAGATAGTGAACCAGACGTGTGTTTGTGTGTGTAAAATAGTTATTGAAATCAAATTCAAGAAAAATGCTATTTTAAAAAATGAAAATTACAACTGATGCTACTTCTAGTTCTTTTATCACATTAGAAAAGTATGGTCAAATGCAATGCATTGTGAGATATAATATTATTTTCAGGGTGCACAGTGTACCAGTGTTGGGGACAATTACTTAGAAAAGTAATGCATTAAAATTGTGTTACACTCCCTAAAAAAAGTAACTAATTGCATTACTTAGTTACTTTTTATGGAGGGCACAACTCAAACCTCAGCTTTGCTGGACTGCAGAAGAATAGGACACATGAGAATAAAGTTCAGCACTTTTACTATAGCAATAAAAACAAAGAAAACAAAATGAAATGCGTGATGTTTATCTGATTTTTTATTTTTTTTTGCTCATTAGTATGGTTGAATTGTCGAATAATCGCTCCGAATAATCGAAGGTCAGCAGCAAAGACACTGGTTAATAAAGTGAAATTAAATACATAAAGTATACCTATTTTATTTAAAGCTGCTGTCCGTAACTTCTTTGGTTAAAAATGATCCAAAATCAATTTGAGCAAGTAAATAACCAGCCAGTGTTCAAAACTATATCCTTACCTTAGCCTGATTCACAACGGTAAGCTTGAAATAATGTGTTATAATTTGAGTGGTACTGGTGTCTTTTGTCTGTATACATAAAGGAGTCCCGGGTAGGCTATATCGCATGTGAGGATGCTGCAGGTGGCAGATCATTTGTAGCCTTTTTTCACAGTAGCTGGAATAATTAAACTTATCATTTTTAAGGCGGATTGTAATCAAGAAAAAGGCCCAAATGATCATCAGTGACAACTGGAGATTCACTTATAGTCAAAAGCAAAAGATTAGACTGTACGGAAACTGAAATCTACAGGTAACGCTAATACACACAAAATACACGTAGTTACGCAATGCTGATGTTGTTAACATTAACATTTCGAGAACAAAGTATAACAATAATAATAATTTGCACGGTTTGATACGATACAAGCCAAGCAATCGTTAGATTTCATTACCGTTGGTAGCTTGATTTGTTGTAATGATTTTTTTCTCAGTTGGTCAGAACAAAATTGTCAGAGATGTTACTCACTTGACATGACATTTTCCGGTGAAAATTTTGGTCATACTTCCAAAACGTAGAATCTATGATTCCAAAGTACAGTATCCACACCGGTGCGATGACTGAATGAGAGCCGCACATACTCCTCAAAACATTAGATTAATTCGCGCTGAGGAGCCGATGTAGCCTGACAAGCTATCAAGATGTTGGGTCTGGGGACACACCATTGGCAGGGTTCAATCCGAGGGGCGAGATAAACGGTTGTCTTTCAAATTCCCTCTGCACGCAATAGGATAACGCTTTTGCCGTATCTGGTCAGCAAAACTTTGAACACTTCCTTTTTTAAGAAAGACTTCAGTGCCATTCTTTGTTCTTTTCTCAAAGAAAAGCTTAACTCCAAGTCTTCCAGAGTCGCGGCCATAGCCGTTTCGAAAGACCGCTGTTCGCCAGCTTCTTTGTTTTCAAGTAACACGCGGAACCGCATCAACTCTGCCGTTATTATGTTAAGCCCGCCCATGGACTCTATACACGATGTGATTGCCCTGACTAGAGTTTGGTTTTTCCAGCTCGCAAGCCAACGGAGAGTTGCTAGACGCCCTGGCTGCAAATTACATTTGTTGCCGCTCGGGTGCGTCTAGATTTCTAGGCTAGAGCCAATGCTGTTGCACAACCCACGTAAAATGATAATTCCGCAAATAACTGCAACTGCAGGTTTCAAACAGAGATGGCGACAAAGAGGCAAAACTTGCGGAATGCAGCTTTAACATTTAATTGCAGGTTTGTGTAATATTCTAAGTTTGTATTTCAAAGTTTTTATTTATTTTGAGGATTCATTCTGAATCTTTTTTTGTACAAGCGAGATGTGTAAATGCATCATATTCATATTTACTAATTTCACATCATTTTTACCCAGCACACACGCCTTTGCACTTACTGCCGAATTTCTTTCAACATGGGAACAGGAGAGCAGTCAGTCAATAGATGGGAAAAAGTAACTTACATAAAGAAAAAGTAAATCAGATATTGTGCTGTAAATTTAAAAGTAATGCATTACTTTACTTGGAATAAGTAACCTGATTGCGTAACTTGCGTTACTTGTAATGCGTTACCCCAACACTGCAATGTACATACTGCATGAAAAAAATACTATACTGTAAATAGTATGGAAACATGCAGTCTGAACATCACAGAGCATGTGTCTGCCTATATTCACTGCACGCGTGAGAGAGATGCATGCACATGTTGTATATTATCGATCAGCAAATCGATATAATTGATTACACCTTGGGGACTTGGTTGACCTTTTTCTATTACTTCAGCCATAGAGGGAGAGGGTAAGAGTGTATTTGCAGAGAGGGTCCAGTATAATATCACATATTTCAACATATTATGCTAGATGGATCATTAATATTGATATGTTTCTTTCTGTGAGCAACAGCAAGAACAATCCATCGAATGGAATACGTCAAGCAAAACTAACTGTACATGAGTCAGTACAGTAAAGCATGTTAGGACAACACTATCAACTTGGTATCAAATATATTTGCTTTTCAAAAACATCACAGCAGGTCAGTATATTTATAGTCATAAAAGAGAGTGTGAATGATGGGAGACTGTCAGGCAAACACTTGACATTCACTGGATCTCTCACCCTCCATAAAACCTTGTAGGGCCTATAACTACTCTCATGACACTCTCATGACAAACTCGTCACCCGGTGGAATACTAGCATACTGCTTACTGTGCAGTAGTATATATTAAATACTGCCTACTGTTCTAAAAAAAGTGAATTCATTTTTGTGTAGTTATATATCACTTCATGTTGTGTACATTTCATTGTGGGATTTAGAGTACCCTTGTTATTTATTTATTATATATATATATATATATATATATATATATATATATATATATATATATATATATATATATATATATAACATTTATTTTTTATTATTTATTTATTTATATACATACATCAAATATTATTATACTGCAAACAAGCGTCTACTTAAGTGTAGACAGAGCACACTTTCATATTTCTGAACACACTTCAGTACACTTTTAAAAAGTGCACTTTGTCATTTTAAGTTTTTACTTTATAGTACATTTTAATATTATTTTTTGATAATCATTTGTCATGCTTTAAAGAAGTACACTTATTTTGATGTGTTGACTAACATATAAGTACGTGGTTATAATTTGATAAAATATAATTCATTAAATGTTACATTACAATATTACAAGTAAATATATTTTTAATGTAATAAATGTCAACTTCACAAATGTGTTTGTACAAATATATTTAAATGAATGACAAGTTTCAATAGAAATTACAATAGTATATTTTAATTTACCATAAATGATTGTCAGTACACTTTAACCATATTTCAAAGACAATAGAAGTAATATTAAAATGACATTTAAAGATGTATATGTCATATTTAAGTGTCAAAAAGCACTCTAAAATTCAGCTAACTTAATTTAATATAAATGTAAACTATAATACATTTTCATTAAATTTTTTTCTGTAATAAGTACTCTTTTTTATTTAAGTATGCTGAAGTGTACTTCTTTTCCACAGGGTTATGCATCTATAAAATTCAAATATTGTGTGCAGTGCATACTGTATAAATAGCATAGGCACTGTGGTAGCATGCTATTCTGATGGTAAAGATGATTCATAGGGTTCAGTACACGTGAACATCTGTCAGGCGCCATAGGCTATGCAAAAAGAAAATACTGAAGAGTTTTAAATGACAAAGACATGCATGATGAACTATATGTTGGCACCAACGATAACAATGTGCATCCTTCATCTAAATCCTCCGTGACTCATAGTATATACCATATTTTATCCATATAGATTCTGTTCTGTCTATTTTTAAAAATAGTATTGGGAAGCGGTTGTAAAAAAAAAAAAAAAAAGTAGAGCACATAGACTTAAAGCTCCATTTGATCCCACTGGCCTGGCACAATTGGTTAATTTAAGCACAGAGCGTTTGAGAATGCCACAGCAATAGCCCACCTCAGTCAGGCTCGGTGAGGCATGCGGATCCATTACAGCACCCGTCACAACAAATCTGGGCACACGTGTGCTGTAATTCCTACAGGAGGTAGTGGAAATGTGCAGCCCATGCCAAAGATATGGCACTCTCTTGTTTTTAACTGGAACTCTTGGCATGTGTGTGAAGAATAGTGCTGTTTTGATAGGCGACACTTTGCCCTCAGGGTGTATAATGAGAATTTCCCAAGGGATTTCAGATGGAGTCCTGATTGCAGCGCTAATGTTTTGTAAAATGACTTTAATTAGCTTTTTTTGCATATAGGTCAGGCATTCAATATTGAATCCTTCACATGTGTTTTGAATGTCACATTTTTATACTCTTCAGTACTTCTCTCTTCAACGTAGTATGTTTTTTAAAGGCAATACATATGTCAGTGTGGTTATTATGGTCGTGCTTTAATTAATAATGACTAGGTGTTGGTTTGCACTGTTTTGGATTGTCCTCGAAGGACATTTGATCGGACACAACATGGCAAAGCTCTCAGCTACAAGAGCACTTCCTGCCCCAACACTGAAAGATTCAAGAGGCAGAACCACTTCCTATTCACTCCATAGGGCTTGAGCTTCATTTTGTGTAAAAAAAAAAAAGTCAATTTATTTGTTACCTGAAAAATTAATACAAGCACATTTCGGGGTATCAGTGGGGGCGTCCAAAAAAATAAATGTACATAAAATATTGATTTAAGGGTCAGTGATACAAGAAAGTATAATGGCAATGATGAAGAAAATGATTTTAAAAATGGTCTTAAAAATGTACATGTACAATATAAACAAATAAATATTACATTTTGTGGAGTTGCACCACATGACAATTTACAACCTGAACTAACCTTGCCCTCAGTTCAAATTGTATTAATATTATATTTTTTGTTGTTGTTGTTGCATGTTTCTACATGTTAGTTGGACCACATGGCTGTGTTGGTCGCACCACATGACTTTCTAAAAAATGTTCTGAGAAATTATACCAAAAATCCAAACTACTTATGGTTTTCTGTTAAAGAATTTCTTTCTATAAATACGTTTTGTTTTGTTACTGCGATATCGGGTGAGTTGTATTATTTTCCGTAACATTTGAGTTAAAAAGATGGCATCTGGAAAGTGTGGTTGGTCAGTTTGTGTGTAAATGTACATTTTTTACCTACTTTCCCACTTTTGCTGTCATTTCTAGCGATAAATTAATATTGTAGTAATTCAATATTTGCTTAGTTATCACCAAAGCTCTGTCTATTTTGCTGTAGATCAATAAATTGTTATTCTGCTTCAGAAGTCTGTCCGAATCAGTTTTGCGAGGTACCTTCATGGGCAAATGCTGCATGCAAAGTCATTGCCTTATAGGGCAGGCAGTGAAGCAACAAGTCGGATGCCCAAGCATTCGGACGCAGCCATTGTTAAGTAACTGTATGTTTGTATGAAATGTATGATTTTTTTGTTTTTTAATAAAATGAAAGGTAAAAAATGAGTGCCCTGACATGGATCCTTAAACTGATATTATTAATGGGAGACATAATGAGGTCACGGGTGTTTTTAAGTTGAAATAGCAACAACTTCAACCATGACTGCTGTCCTAGTTGACCAACAGATCTTGAAGATCTATCCTGTTCAGGTTTCAAGAGTTACCCGACCCAAAGAGTTTAAGGGATTACATACAAATGGTGTGGATACCCCCACATTTCTTTGTCCTGGGAAACATTATCTTATTGGGCGCAGCAATAAAACAATCTCGTTCTCATTCAAGTTTAATGCCATCCTCTCTCTCCTGTGGCATCAACAATCTGTCTCCTTCCCTGGAACAATCAGGTTAAATGCTTTAAGTCCCCAACAAGGGCCAACTGGTGGTCATAAATGTCCTCAAGTGTATGTGGTAGTGGCTTACAAAAGACTGCCTCATGATTATAAGCCCCTGGAGGAAAGCGGACACCTCCCTCAGTGTCCTAGTAACATTTGAAACCTTGAGACTCACATAACACAAGTCACCTTTCGCTTCCTCTCTCCCTATTAGCGCACACATGGCCCAGTATAATAGGGGATTCCTAATGCAACATAAATAAAAACTTGTGCACGCCCCAGAATATCAACTGCACTCCCAGAACATCAACCAAATCAGAAGACTGTAAAACATGCAGTTATTTCCTTCAAGTACAGTTTTATATATATGTATAGCTGAATGTTAACATATGAAACAGTTCACTCTTCAAAAATGGATTGGTTTATATTACAAAGAAAAGTTAAGTCAAGTATTTCTTGAGGCATAAACAAGGCATGTAGTGTGGACAGTTAGCACAAATAAAATGACCTTGTGTAAATCTGGGCCAAATTATGTAAGAATGATTGAATGCGTCTTCCTAAATCATGTCTCAAAACTATTAGTGCTCATTAAACGCCCTCTATCAATACACATTGACTTATATTTGGCATGGCATTTTATGTCACAATCAGACTATCAGATCTATCATGCTGCATGTATGCAGTATCATTTTCACAGTCAGTTCACTCTCCTACCTCTTGCTCATGATGCAGAGCTGAGCCAGTCTCTCAAGATCCTGGGCCTGCGAAGCCTGTTCTGATAACTCCTCTTGAGACAGACATCCTGAGCTTCCCAATGTTCCGTCTTCCTGAGACCCTGAGTCACACAAAGTCTGTCAGAAACCTCACAGGCAATGTAAAAACACTCACAGAGACACTCATACGTACAGAGACAACAAGACAGTGACGAGACTGAAAAAGACAGAAAGGGAGGGAGAGAGGGAGGGAGGGAGGGTGAGAGAGGAGAGACGGCCGGTCACTGCCACCACACCCACAGATTCAAATGCTCTTACAAGAACATATGAAAAACAGAAGCTTAGAAAAAACAACTGGCACTGACAATTCCAAGAAGATTACAAAACAATAATATTTTCCGGGTATCAATATTGAAATGAAGACCTGATTGTAATCTTAATGTTCTGGCAATACATGAGCAATATCACATGAGTAGGAGTGCGATATGGCTCTATATCAGCACGGCTGTGATTAGGTCATGGGCACAAAGCTGCAGGCCGGGTGCTGGAGGCGATCACAGCCGTGCTGATATAGAGCTACACTATATTGCAAAAAGTTTTGGGACATCTGCCTTTACATGCACATGAACTTTAATGACATCCTATTCTTAATCCGTAGGGTTTAATGTGGAGTTGGCCCACCTTTTGCAGCTATAACAGCTTCAACTCTCCTGGGAAGGCTTTCCACAAGGTTAAGGAGTGTGTTTATGGGCATTTTTGACCATTCTTCTAGAAGTATTTGTGAGATCAGGCACTGATGTCGGACGAGAAGGCCTGGCTCGCAGTCTCTGCTCTAATTCATCCCAAAGAAGGTGTTCTATCGGGTTGAGGTGCAGGCCAGTCAAGTTCCTCTACACCAAACTGCTTTGTGCACTGGTGCGCAGTCATGTTGGAACAGGAAGGGGCCATCCCCTAACTGTTCCCACAGAGTTGGGAGCATGAAATTGTCCAAAATGTCTTGGTATGCTGAAGCATTAAGTGTTCCTTTCACTGGAACTAAGGGGCCAAGCCCAACCCCTGAAAATGATTTGTAGGGGTATCCCAATACTTTTGGCAATATAGTGTATATCGCACAACTACGAGTGTGATATTGGTTTTATACAACAGTTTGAAGACAGAGTCGGTTACTTGGGCTATGGTTAGAAGCAGTGTTGGGTGTAACGCATTACTAAGTAACGCGTTACTGAAATTAAATTACTTATCCATTGAAAAGTATAGTACGTGATACCTGTTCATTTTTAGGTAATTTAATTACAGTTACTTACGTTACATACTGTAAATTAGTTCAACAGTTCTGTATAAATCAATAATGAAATTAAAATCTAAATTTATTGTCTAAATATAAAAGTGAATGCGGCCTCTTTAAAATCGTTAGCTGTGTGCAGTACAGTTGCGCATGAGTTCGCACCAGTTTAGTTGGCTTGTGAAGCTGTCTGAAGCAGAAGATGTCTGATAGAGCGCAAATACTGAGTACTCTTTCAAGTCTTGTGCTTAAATGGACAAATTCACAAAAAAATTGTCAACATGCCCATCCAGCAATATTCCTACTGTCCTACTGTTCCTGCTGTCTGTGTTTTTAATGTTAATCAAACATCAAAAGACTAGGAAATCACTCACTGCTCTAGATTGAATAGCTTTTGTAACTTTAATAAGGAACAATCTTTAATTTATACCCTCAAATATGCACTCTAAAAAAGCAATTGGGTTGTTTTAAGCAAACATTTAATCCAACCGCTGGGTTAAAACAACCCAATTGCTGGGTTAGTCCATTTTCAACCCAACTTGGGCTGTTTTTAACCCAGCATTTTTTAGAGTGTGCAATGCTATTTTACATTTGATTTCTGATATTCAATTTCTGTACCTGAAAACTAATGTTAGACCTACCAGAAAAGCACACTCTAAAAAATGCTGGGATAAAAATAACCCAAGTTGGGTTGAAACTGGACAAACCAGCAATTGGGTTGTTTTAACCCAGAGGTTGTGTTAAATATTTGTTTAAAACCCAATTGCTGGGTTAGTCCATTTTCAACCCAACTTGGGTTATTTTTAACACAGCATTTTTTTAGAGTGTACTGTTTATTTTAGTATCTTTGCTCTATTGTATTTATTTGTGTTGTTGCGTCACGCCCCGGGACCCCCCTAGAGGGACCAATGTCTACCCACCACAGTCTCACAAAATCCTGTGGAAAACGCTGAATAATATACAGCTTCTTGCTGAGCTCAAAAGCCACTTTCTACTGTTGTCAATAAAGTTGCTCAATATTGTTTACAACTATATACAACTAAAAATCTTGCTTGCATTGCAATTACCACAGACCATGTGCTCCTACTACTGTTGAGTTATTTGTTATTTCATATCACATTTCAAGTTACTTATTTTGAATTCCTTTTTACACAGAATAATACGTTTTGTTATCAATAATATACAGTATTATTACCTCCAATGTAGGGCTATTTATACTGGTTCACTGTTTACATGTATTTAAATATGCCGCCACTCTCTGAGTCTGTTCCCAAGCCTGGCCCCCCACGAAAAATTGTTTAGACCCGCCCCTGACTGTAGAATCTCCGTCTTTTAGGCACATTTTAAATAAAATACCTGTGTGTGCACAAAAGTAGCACTGCCTGATTGAAAAACGTTTTCGACTTACTTGGATAAGTGTTACACCGACATGGAAATTGAGCTTAAAAGGACATTCAAGAGTTTTGAATATATTTCCACGACTGTCGACATTTGGACGAGCCATAACAAAAGTTTTCTCGGAATGACGGCACATTGGATTGATCCTTCTACTTTTGCACGTGGACATGCTGCATTAGCTTGCAAAAGAGTTAGAGGGAGACACACGTATGATGTCCTCGCCAATGAAATCGAGCAAGTCCATTCAGCTTATGGACTTAAGTCTAAAGTGACAGCAAGTGTGACAGACAACGGGTCCAATTTTATCAAAGCTTTTAAAATGTTTGCACAATCAGATTCTGATGAGGAGTAAGAGGAAGATGAAGAGGTGACATTTACTGATGTTGAGCAGACTTTCTCCACAGACTCTGATGGACAGTTCTCTCTCCCTCCACACTTAAGGTGCCCATCACACACACTGAACTTAATTTTTAATGATGTCGAGAAATGGCTTAAAGCAAACGAGTCCAAAGTCATCTACAAAAGTGTTCTTTCAAAAGTGTTCTGCACTGGGGACAAACATGAGCCGTTCTTCTGTGGTTTCAGAGTTAGTAGAGAATTTTTTCACGAAAAAACTAATAGTGCCTACTTCAACACGATTGAATTAATTTCACGACGCCCTGTCCAGGATCACAGACATTCCAGTTGCTGAGTAAAATACTGCTTGCACTCAGTTTGGAATGAAATGCTTCACTGATTGGGAGTGTCTGTTCCTAAAGGAATATTGTATTGTGTTGAAGCCACTCACTGTAGCGCAAAGAGAAGATAACTGCTATTTTGGGACCCTTCTTCCAACTCTGGAGATTCTAATGTCCAGGACGCTGGCACTGTGGGACGACCTTAGGATGACAGCATCTCTCCCTGATGTCATTGTTCAGGTAATCTGATATTTATACATATAGCTAAATTCTTGGTTTACCCATGGCTCAAATACATTTTTATATTATCTGTCATACTTTTGTATACTTTGAAGTGTCTGATGTATTTTATTCTCTCATAGGCGAACAAGGTACGCTTTTCTTCTATGATGGACAATAAAGAAGCTCTCCTGGCTGCGGTCACTTTGCTCAAATTTAAGTTACGCTAGATTAGAGAAGAAGAGAAAAAAGACACTGTTAGGGCAATGCTTACTACAGAGTGCCATGGGTTGCTCAACATCACAATAAGCCTGCTGACTCAACTGATGACTTTTTTTTTCATTTGAGGAGCAGGATTGCCTACTCTGCTGAAACAGAGGTCATGGAATATTTGAAATCTGCAGGGACTGAGCTGAGTGTTCTCAGACAGTTTCCCAGGATAAAGGCCCTTTCACTGAGGTAAAACACAGCCACACCATCAAGTGCACAAGTGGAAAGGCTTTTCAGCCTGGGCAATCTTGTGCTCACCCCCAGAAGGAACAGACTGTCAAGCAAATATTTTGAGACTTGCATTAACCCTCTGGATTCTGAGCTCGTCTGGGGCCCTTTAGAAGTTTTGACATGCTCTGACATTTGTGTTTTTTTCAGTTGCTTATAAAACACATTAATGGCAAAAGTGTAATTACACTGTATTCAGCACAAACTGGACTACCATAATATGTGAGCAACATGTATGTACATGCTTGTATTTTTGAGAGAAAAATGTTTATGCACGGTTTTTGAAAAAACAAAAAAAATTGTTTTAAAATTAAGGCCTCAAAACACAATAGATGTGTTCACAAGGCTTTTCACTCCACGTTTTTTTCTTTAAACTGATGTGAGAATTGAAAATTGAGCCTACTCATTTACATAAAACAATACACTGATTTAAAATTTGTAAGACAGGTTTTCTTCACAAAGACCATATGCGAGGAGACGTGATATCTAGTGAATAATGATGAGTATTACCTGAGAGAACAAAAGGACATAATAGCCCGCATAATGAGCGGCATAATGAATGAGCTTCAGGTAGGCCTATGTGACGAGAGCAACAGAGCAAAGGAAATATACTTTTTTGTAGTTTATTTTATTTGGAATGTAGTCAACAAAGGCCTATTATATTTTAAATGATCAAAATATTTGACTACACTGCAAAAAATGCTCTTCTTATTTAGTATTTTTTCTTGTTTCCAGTCCAAATATTTAAATTCTTAAATCAAGATTAATTTACTAGATAAGTAAAGATTTCTGTGGGGGGAATCAAAATGAAGTGAGTTTTTGCTTAAAACAATCTATATTATCTGCCACAACAATTTATGGTTTATTAAACCATAATTTATGATTTATTACACCAATTTATTAAAACACAACAATTAATGAGATTAAAACCCTGTTTTTACTCCAAACTTACTTTATATCACAAGTAAAATGTTTTAAATAACCTTATGTGATCTCATTTGGCTTTGGATAAAAACAATCAGACAGAAAATATAATTTTACAATATTCTGCATAATTATAAAAGCTTGAATGCATTGCATTATAAATATAATCTATTATGAAAACACCCAACATGGTATAAATAATACAGATAAGCCATACATTGTCGCGATTGTGTGTTTATTATCTTCAAACGTGTCTATCTGCATGTTATTGCGATTTCTGGAAGCTGTTTATGTCAGAGAGAATGTCACACGATATCTTCTTCGTCTACCGTATATAGACTACATGTGCACAGAGCGCCCTCCGGCTGCCAGTATGAACTGAAAACACAACAGATTGAAATAACACTTCTCTGTATAGAAATTTGACACAGACATATGAGAATCTATCAATATTTCTCCTCATCTGCACACTTTTGAACTAAAAGCCCTGAGGGATGTTGTTTTGTCTTCATGACGAGAATAGAGGAGTGTTTTATGAATGAGATCAGCTGACGCTCGTATTACAATCTAAGGTACCAACGCGGTTTTCATATTCATAACTCCTGACACATATTAACAAATTACGGTCACTATATGACTTTGAGAATAAAACAGAGGTCAAAAATGAAAGCTTGAGTCTTAGATCTTTTAAATGATGTATAGTTTGTCAAGGTAATTACTTACATCTGACAGTAATTTTGAGGTAATTTAAACAAAGAAAGCTTCAGTGCGTCCTCGCGCAGGTTTTTGCGTTTAATATTCACAGATGCTTACAGAGTAAACTTAGCCTACCTACACACAGCGGTGGAATCCGTTGCTTTCAGAAATTAACAGCTTTTCATGGAGAATTATTCCAGGATTATTAAACGCGTCTCAAAACGATGTAGTTGTATTTGGAATGCAGTACTTGATGTGTTTGTTTGAGTTGATGTGTGTGTGGGCGTCGACTCCGGAGCCTCAGTATTTGAATCTCAATAGAGCGCCTGCTCCGTGGGCATGGTCGCATTAGTGTGTAATGAGCCGCTCAGGAACGACTAACATCCCTCTGCTTTCAAACAGATTACATAAACACAGAATATTTGTTTTTGATTTGGTTTACAGTGTTTAAAACCTGACATTTCAGCGTTTCTTTAGACATATGTCTCATGTTTGTGAGACAAGTATTCACTAAGCTAGAGGTCATTTTCTGAAGGCTATCTGAATTAACGTCTTTGAGAGAGATGCTGCAGATTGCGCATTGTGTGTTTTCTTTATTTTGCAAAAAGCACAACAATTTGTTTTTATTGTGACTGGACACAAAAAAATAGAAACTTAACAGATTATAATGATGTAAAACACTTGCCTGAATGATAAAAAAACGACAGAGTTATTTGAGTCTCTTGATATTTGAGTCTCTTGACTCACTGATAAGAAAAAAACGTGACCGCCGACTCGAGGGGGTTAATGAGATACAACCACTTTTTCAAAAATGAGGCAGCACAGTCAGCTGAGCAGCAGAAATGAGTTTATTTTGTTAAAAAACATGACAGCATACAGTATGCATGAAATTTGGTGCTCATTGTTTTGAAAAAAAAAAATTCTATTTTCACCTTGATATTTTGCAGATTAATTATATTTTTTGTTATTTTGCAGAGGAATACTGTTCGTTAACTAAATGTTACAGTGAATTAGAAAGTTTGTTAGTTTGTTTTAGCCTAGACGTCAGGGCTGTGTAATAGCCTTCCAAATACAGCCCTGACGTCTAAGCTAAAACAATTAAAATTTGGACTGTCAGTGAAAATGTAATAGACGTCTAACCATAGCCCAAGAATAGACTAGTCATCAATTCCAAAGAAATGAACCAAACACATTGTAATCACTGTTGACTTTTCTTATATTTATATTTATATATATATATATATATATATATATATATATATATATATATATATATATATATATATATATATATATATATATATATATATATATATATATATATATATATATATATATATATATAAAATATCATACATCTCACAAGTTATTTAGGCAAAACCAAATTCAAGGTTTCTAGGCTTTTGGCTAGAAGTGGGTTACTCATAGCCGGACTATATCGGGTCTATAGTTAACTGGGACATTGAAATGACAGATATTGCTTGCTGGGAGGTGACTTTCTGAAAAATATCCTGGCCACTCTTTGGTTTGATCAAAATTCTCTGGTCTAAAGTGACAAAGCATCATAAAAGTGTCACAAAAGTGGTCCACATCACTCATAAACTATTATCAGAAGTCAAGTACAATAGTTATGTCTGAGAAACATATTTAAGGAATTAAAATTAAAGCAGTTGTTCACCAAAATGTTCCCTTGACATGTATGGACCCCTTGAAGTATAGTGATGTCCAACACAATTGTACTTTTGAGTCAGATCTTTGTTTCCTTGAGTGAGTGTAACGGAGGCCAGCTAGTAGTCGCTTTGTGAGTAAACCTCACTCCTCTGATCTCAAGAGACTCTAGCGACTGATACTAAAGGTTGCAGCCTTTAGCCTCCTTGTTAGAACGTCCGACTCTCATGCCAGCGGACCCGGGTTCAAGTCCCACTTTGAGCGGGCGGTTTGAACAAGAGGGGTTACATTGGTGCCGTGACCCGGATGGGAGTGAGGCTTAAGGGGGTGAGTGTAACGGAGGCCAGCTAGTAGTCGTTGTGTGAGTAAACCTCACTCCTCTGATCTCAAGAGACTCTAGCGACTGATACTAAAGGTTGCAGCCTTTAGCCTCCTTGTTAGAACGTCCGACTCTCATGCCAGCGGACCCGGGTTCAAGTCCCGATTTGAGCGGACGGTTTGAACAAGAGGGGTTACATTGGTGCCGTGACCCGGATGGGAGTGAGGTTTAGGGGGGTGAGTGTAACGGAGGCCAGCTAGCAGTCGCTGTGTGAGTAGGCATGTGACGCATCAAATTTTCATGTTGGGTTAGGGTTAGGGTTAGGGTTAGGGTTAGGTTAGGGTTAGGGTTAGATTAATTAGGGTTAGGGTTAGGGTTAGGGTTAGGGTTAGGGTTGATTAATTGCTGAAGCTTTTATCACGGTATGTGGTATTATCACAATATGGAAATAAGTTGCAAAAAAAGTGTTGTCATACTATAACAGGTTTAATCAATTTCTTATAACAAAAATAACCGAACATTTAAATATAATAAACCAATACACAAAAATGTATAAAGTAAACAAATATTTAAAACAGATTACAGAGCAAAAGAATTATAAAGAACAATAGGTAACACTTTACAATAAGTTCTCACTAGTTAATGCATTAACATTAACAAAGAGCGAATAGCTACATTTTTACAGAAGTTATTATTCTTTGATAACGTTAGTCAAAAAAACAACTGTTAGTTAGTGTTAATTCAGGTCCATTAAAAAATAGCTACAGTTACAACTTTTGATTTTAATAATGTGTTATTAAATGCTGAAATTTACATTTAACTAAGATTAATAAATGCTTTAGAAGTATTTTTCATTGTCAGTTTGTTAACTAATGAAGTAACTAATGTTAAATAAAGGAGCCTTATTGTAATATCTAGGGCATGTAGTCCAGATTAAAATATAAAATGTTTAAGTTTGAAAATGAAGAGCCCTAAGTCTTTAAGTATTAAGTTATGTGATGAGCACCGTAGCGAATACAGAAATCTGACTGGCAGCGCGAGTCTGTTATGTTTACGAGGTTTCCAGTGAAATGGCTGCATTTCTGCTGTTACATCAGCGGCATCTGCTGTCAGAGAGTGAATGTGCGTCTCTTTGACGCAGCATACAGCAGTGTTGTTCATTTTAAAACAGTTGATAGGTAAAGTATTCTTAAAATACATTCTAAAAATCGGAATAATTCGTAATAAATAATTATTCACAGTATTTTGAAGTGCCCACGATAACAAAGTTGTGCATGTTCATTATCGTGATTTATCGTATTACTGAATACCCGGCACGTTTATGTGAGTAAA
This sequence comes from Romanogobio albipinnatus, assembly GCA_023566225.1. Classification (NCBI taxonomy): domain Eukaryota; kingdom Metazoa; phylum Chordata; class Actinopteri; order Cypriniformes; family Gobionidae; genus Romanogobio; species Romanogobio albipinnatus. The sequence continues at coordinate 43,370,362 of CM042249.1, forward strand.
CCTCACTCGTCTGATCTCAAGAGACGCTCTAGCAACTGATGCTAGGGGTTGCAGCCTTTAGCCTCCTTGTTAGAGTGTCCGACTCTCATGCCTGCGAACCAGGGCCAGAGTCCCGCTTTGAGCGGGCAGTTTGAACAAGAGGGGTTACATACGCATACCCTAATGTACGTGTAAAAAACTAAGTATCCTTTGGGCATCATGTCTAAGACACTGCAAAAGGCATGAGATGCAAGCGCAAAGGTTAAACACATCTAGCACGTTTACATAAAAAGATGGAAAAAACAGCGCAGTGGAGTGCAAAACATGTTCTGTGTGAACAGCCACTAAGAAATGCACGTCTGTATTCAAACCCAATTTTACTGGATCAATACACCTGTTGAACGTTGCAGACACCATATGACTATACACAGAAATCCTTTGGAGTATCCAGACTGCATGATGGCGACTGAGTAAGGCTAGAGGGTAGATATTACAGCAGCATTCGCAAAAAGTGCTGATTCAGGCAGCGTTTTCTTGGTACTCAACAGCTCTTTAATGAGGTAATGTATAGCGTGGTCATATATCTCTCTAGGCTCCTGTACTCTCTGCCCATGCTAGAGCTCTATGCTGTCTCAGCAGCATGCAGACAGCCAGAGGCAAGGCAGACGTTCACCATGGGAGGAGATCGATGGGTCTCCTTCATCCATAAATACTGGTTCATCTCACGGCAAATAAAGATGAACCTCCTCTGTTAAACAAGACCTTGGGGACAGGTTTGGTTGTTGGGTCAATTTTCAGTGCTTTGTGGAAGCAGACTTGAACTCTTGCGATTTATTTGCTGCATACTTGTGGTTAATCTGTGGCAAATTTATGGCAGTGTTTGCCAGAAGAAGGTTTGGAAAGGACAGAGATGATTATTTCCTGAAATTTATTGAATGTAGGAATGCACCACCAGTAAGTGGTAAATAGCTATGTTTACATACTTTTTCGGCAATCCAAATAAACCCAGTCCAGAGCTTTTTCTCCCCCAATGACCAGTTTATAAGATGTGATATAAATAAATATAAACATGTTTGTATGACGTAACAAACACATCAGTAAGGAAGCTTGTTTCAGTCAATTCTGATATAAAGTCGCAATTGCGAGTTATAAAATTAGAACTGTAAAATATAAAGTTAGAATTGCGAGTTATAAAGTCAGAATTGCGAGTTTATATCTTGCAATTCTTACTTTATATCTCGCAATTCTAACTATATCACGCAATTCTGACTTCATAATTCACAATTGCAAAATTACATTACACAAATCTGAGAAAAGAAGTCAGAATTGCAAGATGTAAACTCACAATTGTGTCGCAATTATCTTTTAAAATGTTTTATTCTATGGTTCGAAACAAGCTTCCATACATCACAGCACTGCACATGTGCACAAGGCATTTTTAAGTTGGATTAAATCGTTTACATGCTTTAAATAATAATCTGATTATTTCAGGTCTTCACCACCCCTTTCAATATATATTCAATAATATAATTCAGATCAATCTGTATAATGAAGGCTTTTCAGTCCGATTAAGCCACCAATCCGATTAAGGATTATTTGTAAATGTTTAGCTATAATCATTTAGTCAAAATACTGATTCATTCAGGAATGAAACAAGCCAAATATGAAAAATGTAATTTGGTTATATTAGACGTGTCCTCTTATCTTATATAACCCTTAATAACGATCACTATATTGTAACGGTCGCATCTTGTGCACTTTTTACCGGCGAACAAATGTGTAAAAACCATACCTGACAAATTAAACCAGAGCCATTTTATGCCATTTGCAGTGCCTTTTAAAATGTACACGTACACTCTTAAAAATTAAGGTTATTTATTGGCATCGAGGGTTCCATGAAGAAACTTTAACATCCATATAGGGCTGCAACGACGTGTCGACGGCATCGATGACGACTACGAAAATATGTTGACATGCGTGAAATGCGTCGACGTCACATTATTTACGTTCTAGAATAGAACAGATCTAGAATAATGGCGGCTTCTGCTCCCGGGCATAGTGAAAATTATAATTTATCATGAATTTATAGTGAAAATTAATAGCTGTGCGCGTGGAGAGCAGGAGCCGCGCGCCCGTTGGGCTTTCACACTGCCAGTGTTCGTCTCGCACAGCTTAACCGTGACGTGTGTATTGCAAATACAGACGAATATTGTCCATTCGGTCACATTTTCCGGTGTTCTTCTCCGACCCCAGTACGTCTCGTGCTTTGATTTATTAAGGGCTGCATATATCTGCTTCAAATGCGACCGGGTTCCCCTCTGTCCCAAACACATATGCATAATAACATGCTGTATATAGGTAGTTTACATGATTAAAGTAACATTAAAGTTAAGATATGCCTCTAGTTTTAATCATTTAAATGTGTATTTGAAGTTTGGGCAAAAACTTCATGCAGCTTTAGTCGTTGTTTATGCACATGTATATCTTCAAAATAGATGACTAGTTATTCATTAAAACTATGCTGAAAGCTACTGTATGTGAACCTTTTGCAGATAAATACAAGTGCATTTTCATTTACTATTGACACAAATCAATAAGTAAATCATACTCAACTATTATAGTAAACAACATTTCCTAATTAGGGCCTACTCTGTATACATTTATACATATAATGAATAGTATCAGTTATACATAATGTTTAAAATGCTTCTTGTGTTCATATATTTCATTATAAAATGGCTTAAGTACACTAACCTTCCTGAAATACAATTACTATTGTCATCATTCATTGATTTCATGTTAAATCTTTGAAATACATCAAGGAAAAAAGAATCATCAGATGAATCTGGAAAAATAATCGTTAGATTAGTCGACTAATCGAGAAAACAAACAAGCAAAAAAAACCCCGCTGGATTAGTCGACAGAAAAAAATTATCGTTAGTTGCAGCTCTACTTCCATAGAACCTTTGCATTTCCCAGAAGGTTCTTTATTGTGGAAAAAGTTTCCGAAAATTAACCAAAAATGGTTCTGGCATTCAGTGTGAAAATTCTGTTTTGGAACCTTTCCTCTTTTCGAATGGGAATTTCACCCTGTAATGAAAATAAAGCCATTTTTCACTCACCCTGCTCTTGTTCCAGTGCCCTATGTCCTTCTATCTTTTTCGGACCTCAAAAGCAGAAATTTTTACGAAAAGCTTCTTCGTACAATGGCAGTGAATAGCGACCAGGCTAAAACATTACAAAAATTATACAAAAGTATCACGCAATGATACAGTGAGACGCGCGCCATATGTGGAAAGTGTTCAGGAGGCATTCTATAAGGTTTTGCGAGAAAGAAACCGTATTATCCAATCAAAACACTGAGCTCGGCCGTTACTCTGAGTGTGCTCCTGTGAGAGTTTGAGCCGTTAGCAGGTGCCGGTGCTCATGCTTACTATAACTCGCACTGTTGTCATGGTACCCAGGATAAGCACACACACCATTTTAAGAAATCAGGCTCAATAGAAATAAACGCGACTCTCGTCTTTTCTATAAGGTATATGATAAGAAATATTACAATAATACCAATAATAAAACCTCCTGAAGTGAATGTTGTGTACTAGTTGTCATGACAACATTGCGTGAGTGGCTGCTGATGGCTCGGAGTGTGCACAGAGTAACGGCCGACCTCAGTATTTTGACTGAATAATACAGTTTCTTTCTCGCAAAACCTTATAGTATGCCTCCTGAACACTTTCAATATATGGCACGCCTCTCACTGTATCATTACGTGATACTTTTGTATAATTTTTGTAATGTTTTAACCTGGTCGCTATCCACTGCCATTATAGGAAGGAGCACGTACAGGACTATTTTTTAAAATTTCTGCTTTTGAGGTTCGAAAAAGATAGAAGGACATAGGGCACTGGAACAACAGCAGAGTGAGTAAAAGATGGCTTTATTTTCATTTCAGGGTGAACTATCCCTTTAAGATGGCACAAAACCCTATGAAGTCTACTTCACAGGGCACTTGCGGTCGATCGGAATACGCCATCTTTATGAGTAAGCCATTGAATTATTCACTGAAGCGATTACCGGTAGTTCATAAACAGGGATTCATTCTTGAAGGAAAGACCACTATTGTTGATTCACTAGGTTGATACAGCTTGGAACTATTTTTGCTGATGGACCAAATTACACAAAGTAACAGCTAATATTAAAGGTGCCCTAGAATGAAAAATCGAATGAACCTTGCCATAGTTGAATAACAGGAGTTCAGTACATGTAAATCACATACAGTGAGTCTCAAACACCATTGCCTCCTCCTTCACATGTAAATCTCGTTTGTGAAAAACACCACGGAAAAATAGGCGAATCTCAACGTAACGCCAGCAGTGATGCAATACACGGTATCATTAATATGTACGCCCCCCAACATTTTCATAAGCAAGCACATGTTCTCGGTCAGGCGGAACTGCGCAGCCGCATCATCTCTGCAGGTAAACAAGCGTCACGCGAGGATAGCGAACATGGCAGATCATGGAAACAAATGTTGTGTTCCAGGCTGTGCAGGGGATGTGAAGACGTTTCATACTCTTCCCACAAATAAAACATGTCAACAGGCATGGTTGATGTGTATTTATAATCGGATATTGCAACAATTTAATTCAAAGTTGTTAGTTTGCTCCGCCCATTTCACCACGGACAGTTTTTCAAACCTGGGACAATATCAAGCAGGCTTTGCTCAGCGTCCGACACTGAAGAAAGGGGCAATTCCAACCATATTCCTGCAAGCAGTAAGTGATTTCATCCACTTCTTGACTGTCTAAACCATTTCTGATTAAATCGAAAGTTTCTTAGAGAGACAACATTAACGATAATATTCCTGTTGTTGTCTATATCCAACGCAAGATGCTATACGGTAAGAATAGGATATTCCAAGTGGCTTACATAACTAAATAGTATGTCTAATGACAAAGGTTAATATTATTTCATGCCAGTGTTGTCATAAATTAGTAAATGCAACCATAGATACGTAACGTACTATGTTAGTTTAGTTGCTTACACATAGCTCACTCGATCTTTCTAGCTAACGTCACCACCTCCACCATTTAAGTTGAAACGATAGTAATTTGATATTTATTTATTTATATTTTTGACAACTGAAGTATGATTATATACTGATTGATATATATAAGGTTGAATGCCTAATCTCTCCATCGTCAAGACGGTCAGTAAAGTTGTGTCTGCTATCATTGAGCCGCAGTGAAACAGCCAATCAGAGTAGAACTCTGCATTAATATTCATGACCCTTCCAAATAAGGCAAAAACAGACCATTTCATCCTGGGGATGATTTCTAGAGTTGTAAATGGACCTGTAAAACCGTATCTGGACAATGATTGACCTTAAATAAGCCATATACCCTCTATGTAGATACCAGAGAACAATTTAAAATGTTGTTTCAAATCATTCTAGGGCACCTTTAAGGTGTTGAAATGTAAGTTATTCACTATTAACTTCTTGTTTGTTGAACAGTTGTATAAAAGTAGTGCACACGCTCACAATCATGCTGCTGACCTGAATATTTTGCTTGTGTGATATTACTTAAATATATTACTGTACATTTATGCATTTGGCAGATAAATATATTACTGTACACATGTATGATAATAATGTCTATAGTGAATGATACACACTGGTCAAGGAGACATGTCCACTCAACAGCTTCATAAAACATATATTCAAGTACAGCCATAAAAAGTGGACCTGCCTGTGCTGGCCTGCAGCGAGGTGAGCTCGATCAATGCCACTTCGTAAAACATCTTCTCCGCCTGAATGAACTGCAGAGCTTTCCCATCTGATTTTATACGGGTGAAGGATTAGACATGCTTGTCACCATGAAATAGACTTTTGTTATGATCACACACACCCGCCCAATTACTCGAGCTCAGTGAAATCCTGATTTGTTCAGCTGCTAGCATCACCAAAGATGATATAAAACGCTGGTCTTCACTGAAAATGTAATGCATTGCCTAAACAGAAAAACAGTCAGACATAAAATCCCTATTCAAGTTCAAGGACTGTTTGATATTTTGATTTGTTAGTGCTCATGTCACCTTCTCATTTTAGCTCTATAGAAAGACTTGCAGCTGTTCTATAAATAGTCACTAAAGAGTTTGCTCAATGTTTTCAAAGGCATGTCTTTGTAAGAAGATCATATTTGCCCTTAAGTGTCATTACAAAAACCCGGCCAGAAAGGGAAATGTTCTTAAAATAGACATGAATGACCTAGATAATGGCAGTATTTCTTATTTGTATGTGCAGTGAGTTGCTGATGTTTCTATTTTGGTATCTGAAAGAACAGCTGAAACTTGTTAGAATTTTCCAAAAATGGTTATTCTATGGCATCGCCGTGAAAACTCTTTTTTGGTTCTTCCTAGCACCTTTATTTAAGCAACTCAACTGTTTTCTTTCGTAATAAAAAATATTAATTATATTAAATAGTAGGGGTGGCACGGTACATGGAAAAAAAACTGAACCGTTCGGTTCGCTTGTCTTGGTTCAGAGCGTGTGTGTCGCACGGTTTCGACGCATGTGCAATGTATCCTGTATGTGCCCGTATGTTACCTCAGACAGCGGGTGTCCTTTTTGCGCAAAATAAGAGGTGTGTGTGTGTGTGTGTGTGTGGACATACAGTAAAATAAATTAAATGTGGAGTGCTGCAGGTCACGTCACGTGTAGAGATGCAAGTGGGAGAGATAAGGAAGGCTGCCCGGAGTTGGAGGATGCGCCAGCGATGTATAGCAGGCCGTGCGCGTCGTTGTGCATTCACACACTGGCAGTGTTTGTCTCGCGCAGTTGAACCGCGGCTCGTGTATTGCAAATACAGACAAATATTGTCCATTCTGTCACATTTTCCGGTGTTCTCCTCCGACCCCTGTCTGTCTCATGCTTTGATTTATGATGGGCAGCATATATCTGCGACCGTGTTCCCCTGTCTCATACACACATGCATATAACATGTTGTATATAAGTAGCTCACATGATAAATGTAACATTTAAAAGTTAAGATATGCTTCTAGTTTTAATAATTTAAACATGCCTTTGAAGTTTGGGCAAAAACGTCTGGCAGTGTTGTGTTTTCATGGATTTCTTTTTTTCCCTTTTCACAGCGCTGGTTATCATATGGTGATTGTGAAACACGGAACACTTCATGGTGAAATTTCTTAATCAGGTCAGCTGAATTAAAGCCACAATGCATTGTTCTGATCAAAATTGACATGATTAACATGAAAAATGTTACGCCAATGTGTTGGACTCGGAAGACAGCCAGAAGACAGACTTCTACATGATATAACAATTTTTTAATACTGTATCCTAAATTGTGGATGATTAAGCTATATATCATATGCTGAAGTAAATTTCTGGAGTGTTAACGATTAAACATTAAAAACCGTGATACGAACCGAACTGTGGGTTTTGTGAACCGTGCCACCCCTATTAAATATTCATATAAACTGAACTGAAAAACTGACTTCAGCTGAACAATGAGACTATTTTCTTTTAGAGCTGCTGTTCAGCCGAAATTAACCCTATTTGCATCACTAAATCATTTTCCAGTTATCACTGTAAAAAAAAAAAAAAAAAAGGTTTCAACTTAAACAATAATTGTTTGTGCGCTACCTTAAAATGTCACGTTTCGTCAACTTGAAATGTGAAGTTGTACTAAGTGACAACTTGGATATTTGAGTTCACTAAACTTAAAACTTTAAGTCAGCACGAACACTTCCTTTTTTTAAGTTGAAACAACAAATTTGCCATCACAGGAATACATTACATTTTAAAATAGATTCAAATAGAAAACAGTTATTATAAATTGTAATAATATTTTTACAAAATTACTGTTTTACTATATTTTGGATCAAATAAATGCATGCTTTTGTGAGCATAAGAGACTTCTTTCAAAAACATTAAAACATTTTACCGACCCCAAACTTTTAGTGTATGGCCTAGCAAATTTTTTTTTTTTTTGAATTATTTTTAACGTTTTATGTGTGTTGTTATGGCTTGTACACAATTTGCTGCGTTGCCAGGGTGTTGTTTTGCAGTTGCTAGGGTGTTCTGCTTTCTTGTGAGGTTTATAAGGTATTTCGGTTGCTTACTACCTCAAAATGTAATGAAATCCTTAAATATGGATCCACCAGGTGATCTGATCACTTATGGCACACTTGTTTTCAAAAAAAAACATTTTGAGGTGTCATTTATAACTGTAGCACAAACTCTGGAGGATGAATAACATGCCAACATTTAATACCAAGAGTATGAGCAATAGTAATAGTAGAGCCATAGGTTGAGTAAAAGATGTCAGAATATATTTATTTTTGGGTGGAACAATCCCCTTTATTTGTGTTTATAGATTGCGACTATTTTTGAGTTGCTTGCATTGATTGATCTGGTGTGTGTGTCTCATTGTGGGCATTGCTAAATTATGTTGTACCTCTTAAAATGAACTTTTCCAAGAATGAGCAGCATATTCCCAGGTGTTCCGGACATATTTTTAGATCCCAGCTGGCTGAGGAACATCTGAATTTGCTGACTAACTGCATGGGGATTAGTTTGAAAGTGATAAATCTATTTGTGGTGCATGTGACGCTAACCGTTGAATTAGCTGTGGAGGACAGACCAGGAACAAATGTATTCAGCTTGAATTTTGTAATCATTTTTGTAATTCATTTAGCATAGCCTTAGCATCTGATTAAATGCCTTATCCTTCATATTGTTAGAAATATTACTTAAAGTACAGTATATAGTCAGTTATTTTAGTATCGAGATACTATTATTGTTTTTTACTATAAAAAACTACTATAATATTTTACTATAATATTTACTAGTTATATACTATTTTGAATTAGTTTTTACTTTTAAATTGTATTTTATTTTTATTAACAACAAAAATGTTTTTAATGTTTTTAGTTTTAGATAAAGGCTTTTTGTTAAAAAAATTAAGAACATTTTTAACTATGTTTACTTCCTAAACATGTTTTGTATTACCCTGATTCACTATGGTAATCTTATTGAGCAATAAGTGTTTATATTTTAGCAGGATGCACTTTTTTTTTTTTTTTGACCTTTATTTAAGCACAAAATCTCTTTCACAAGAGTGTCCTGGCCAAGAATGGACAGCAATTACAATCACAAACTTACAAGACAAAACAAAACATTTTTTAAAACACTTAAAAACAATTGCACATCATTGAGTCTTCTTCAAGTGACCGTCCGAATAATATATTTAAAATGTTCCATAGACACCGGAGTTTGTAATTTCAATTTCATTTGGAGTAGATTCCAATAATTTTGCATACGCAAAAGCAGTTCTAACAAACACTTTTCTGTTGAATAAGAAAACCTAAATATGAAGGCAACAGTCCCAGAATTTTTTTTATAAATAATTAGACACCAGTGCATTTTCCTTCTAATGGACATAGAAGGCCAAGCTACTCTGTTATATAAAGTGCAATGATGAGTTAAAGGTTTATAATCTGATATAAATTTTAGAGCACTATGATAAACGGCATCCAAGGAAGGGAGAAGATGAGAAGCAGCAAACTGGTACACCACGTCACCGTAATCAAGTACAGGAAAAAAAGTAGCAGAAACTAACCTCTTTCTTACATTAAATGAAAAACAAAACTTGTTTCTATAATAAAACCGTCTCGGTTACGTATGTAACCCTCGCTCCCTGAAGGAGGGAACGGAGACGTACGTCGGAACTGACCGACGAATTGGGATCTGTTTTCAGAGACCAATCTACTTCGAGTGAATAAAAACGAGCCAATGGACATTGGAATGCGGTTCAAAAATATAAATACGGCCTATGCAGGCCTGGCGTCAGACGGCCACAACGTCTGACACCGAAGGGGTGGCGGAGGAACTCACAGGGTTAGCCGTTTCCGGGGAACTCAACTGGAGCAAAATAGACGCACGTATCCGGCCCATTGGGCGGGAGTGGCGTTGCAAGCCGACACTAGAATGGGTACTTAGCGCTACTGGCCACTGGGGGTGAGGAATGCGGGAAGATACCGGCTCTACATGGAGGCTATAAAATCTAGCGAACGTGTTAGGTGTCGCCCAGCCCGCAGCTCTGTCAGCGAGGCGCCTCGAGCCAGCGCCCAGGAGGAAGCTACACTCCTTGTGGAGTGCGCTCGCAACCCGAACGGGCAAGGCAAGTCTTGGGACTGGTATACCAAGACGATAGCATCCACTATCCAGTGGGCTAACCTCTGTTTGGAGACAGCCTTTCCCTTCTGCTGGCCTCCGTAACAGATGAAGAGCTGCTGTGAGGTTCTGAAGCCTTGAGTCCGGTTAGCGTATGCGCGAAGAGCACGGACGGGACAAAGCTAGGGCTGGGTCTGCCTCCTCCGAAGGCAGCGCTTACAGGTCTGCCACCTGGTCCCGGAAGGTAGGGAACCTTGGGCACGTATCCAGGCCAGGGTCTCAGGACAACGTGAGAGTTGGCCGGCCCGAATTCTAGGCACGATTCGTCGACCGAAAGTGCATGTCCCCTACCCTCTTGATTGAGGCAAATGCCGTCAAGAGTACTGTCTTCATGGACAGATTTTTAGCTCAACAGACTGCAAAGGCTCAAATGGAGGACCCTGCAGTGCTCTGAGCACCAGGGCTAAGTACCAAGAGGGTAACAAGGTTGAACGAGGAGGACTCAGTTTCCTCGCACCTCTGAGGAACCTGACGATTAAGTCGTGCTTACCAATTTTTTCCTTTTTTAATTTTTTTTAATGATTTTTGGTATATTTAAGGCTATTGTGACGTACACTTTGAGGGTGGAGGGAGACAGCCTTCGCTCCAACCCATCCTGCAAAAAGGAAAGCACAACAATAATCGAACACCTTCGGGGGTCTTCCCGGAGGGAAGAGCACCACTCGCCGAACAGGTTCCACTTCAGCGCGTAGAGGCTGAAGTGATGGTGTCTACCACTGCTTGTGGCAGGCCACCTAGAGCCTCCGCGTCCCGTCCAGGGACCAGACATGGAGATTCCAGAGGTCTGGATGCGGGTGCCATAGAGTGCCCCGCCCCTGAGGAAGCAAGTCCTTCCTTAGGGGGATCGGGCAGGGAGGGGCTGTCGCGAGGAGTGTGAGTTCGGGGAACCAGGTCCGGTTGGGCCAGTAGGGCGCAACTACCAAGACCTGCTCCTCGTCCTCCCTGAGAAGGCTCACTGGGGGAAACGCATACTTGCATAGGTCCCGGGGCCAGCTGTGCGCCAGTGCATCTGTGCCTAAGGTACCCCCAGTCAGGGAATGGTACCACTGGCAATGGGTCGACTCCGGAGAGGCGAACAGGTCTACCTGCGCGGCTCCGAAGTGGTCCCATATCAGCTGGACGCTCCGGGGGTGGAGTCACCATTCGCCCGGAGGTGTCGGCTTATGAGAGAGCTCGTTGGCTGTCTGGTTCAGCGCACCTGGTTGTTTAGTTATGTGAGAGCCAAAAGATAATGTATCACATTAAAGTCTGGAAAGGAATAAGATTATCTACTACCATTGTCGAGCTTTAAAATAACACTAGCTTGGTTTTATCAGCATTTAAAACAAGTTTTAGTGTATGAAGCCGTGACTGAATTACATCAAAAGCCATTTGAAGCTTAAGCAAGGCTTGCTGTTTAGAAGGTGCACCACAATACATGACAGTGTCATCTGCATAAAAGTAAAAAAAATAACTTCCTGATTATCACAATCAAGACTATTTATGTAGATAGTAAATAAAAGAGTACATCACTGGTGTCTCGTCTTATCTATAAATAGAGAAAAGTTTCTCCGGCTACTTTGACGTGTGTATGGTGTGGGAGTGGCATAGGTTCATTTGACATGAAGCAGCCAAATCTCCAACCTCTGGGAAATCGCCCATTAAAAAACACACAAAAAAAACCCGGCCAAACAGAGGAGAGTCTGCTGGCAAAAAGAGAACGTGACAGGGCTCGTAATAAAACAAGAATCAACATTGGCTTGGCTTTTCGAAGAAAGCGAGAACTGAAGGACTTGAAGCGATATGAATGTTGTAAAGCATTATCTATTGTGAAGGGTAATTTCATTATAGTTGTTGTGATGGAATTTATTTTCAAGGATATTTATTTTTTGTATATGCAACATTATATATTAAATGCCCTTCTTTTCTGAGCCATTTCTTGCTATAACGTTTTAACCAGCTGGTCCAAATGTGATTTTTAGTGGATGTATGAAGTAATTCATACACAATCCATGTTTCATATTCTATTATCTAACACACTGACGACACATTTTAATTTGTTCAAATTGTTTGTTTTTTGTGCATTCCCTGTACATGACTATTCGTTGGTATGAATACTAGGGGTACCAACTGTGTATTTTTGACAATTATGCAGCTTCAAATCTCAGATATGCAGCACAGCAATTTTAAAAAGACGCATCTAAAAATAAGTTGTGCACGCTAGCTTTAGAAATAAAGAGTGCAAAGAAATGCATTGGCAAAACAGATATGTGCATTACTTATTATGTACCAGCTCTGGTGCTTTAGATGAAATATGCAGTGCTTTATCAACAAATAAATAGCTGTGTCCTTCTACTTGGCATGTATATTTCCCACCATCTCAGCATGACTGTGGAAGCAATTTCTACATTTCTTTTTCTTGTTGATCTTGCCGGTTTGCAAGTGTCAATCACACCCATTGTATACTCCCGTCAGAAAATGAGAACAGGATGAAAGTTATGCCTTTCATCTTCCTGAACTGCAACCCATTTGATGTCATGTAACTGAAGAGATATGATAGCATGGTGTCATATAATGTTTTTAACATTCAAATGTGTTTGAGTTATGACTGAATTCACTGTTTGCTAACTAATGAGTGCTTCAGAGGAAGAACATTTACTACATTTATTTAAGTTTGCATGGATGGTGGCATCAAATCTTGGGACTGGTCGGGGGTCTGTAGGATTCTTAATTGTTTAGTCTCTTATGCTCATCAAAGCTGCATTTATTTGATTAAATACAGTAAAACAGTAACATTTTGAAATATTATTACAACTTAAAATAACTTTTTTATTTGAATAAATGTTACAATTTTATTTATTCCTGAATTTTCAGCCGTTATATTACTCTATTATAACTATGATCCAATTTTTTCAGGTGAAAAGTAAATAAAAAAAAAAAAAAGTAAAAGATTAGGCTATACATGTCTACACTTGTCAATCAAATGTGTCCTGTGTACATATGTGGGCAGGTCTGTCAATAATGTGGACCAGACTTAAAGGGTTAGTTCAACCAAAAATGAAAATAATGTAGTTTATTACTCACCCTCATGCCGTTCCACACCCGTAAGACCTCCGTTCATCTTCGGAACACAAATTAAAATATTTTTGTTGAAATCCGAAGGCTCAGTGAGGCCTCCATAGGGAGCAAAGCTATTTACACTCTCAAGATCCATTAATGTACTAAAAACACATTTAAATCAGTCCATGTGAGTACATTGGTTCAATATTAATATTATAAAGTGACAATAATATTTTTGGTGCGCCAAAAAAACATAAATAACGACTTATATAGTGATAACCCATTTCAAAACACTGCTGCATGAAGCTTCGGAGCGTATCGAATCAGCGAGTCGATTCAGTGGTTCAGAGCGCCAAAGTCACGTGATTTCAGCAGTTTGGTGGTTTGACACGCGATCCGAATCATGAATCGACTCGCTTCATAACAGTTCGAATCTTCATGAATCAGTGTTTTGAAATCGGTTATCACTATACAAGTCATTATTTACTTTTGTGGCGCACCAAAAATATTATTGTCGCTTTATAATATTAATATTGATCCACTGTACTCACATGAGCTGATTTAAATGTGTTTTTAGTACATTAATGGATCTTGAGAGTGTAAATTGCTTTGCTCCCTATGGAGGCCTCACTGAGCCTTCGGATTTTAACACAAATAACTTCATTTGTTTTCCGAAGATGAACGGAGATCTTATGGGTGTGGAACAGCACGAGGGTAAGGAATAAATGGAAGCTTTAGCATAAGTTCTGCCGGGAAGACTTAATTGTCATGTCACTTTAATTTTATCTATCCAATCACATGCTAAATACCTGAGTATAAAAGATCGGTACTTACGCATGTCTGAGTTCGCAGATGCTGCCAATTCACCGCCATCCTCCCCACCACCTCCAAGTTAAATCCTTCCCTACATCCACCCCACCACCACCAGGATGGTCCCTTTCATACCTCACGGGGGTTGGCTGCACCTCTGCCTTCGTCTTCAGGCAGGATATGCAGAGTCCGGACCCTCAGATTGCAAGCTACGGACGGGGCCTATGCCAATATACTTTATCGCTTGCTGGGTTGTTAATAAATGGATTATTGTCACAGTATTTAATCTCCCGAGTCTTTCTGGCAGAAATGACATTATTTTCATTTTTGGGTGAACTAACCCTTTAATACTGTTTGTAAAAACAAACAAGTATATTTGCCTTACACCTTAATTCACTATGACTATATTTTACTGATAGGCTGTGCATGAGCACTGGTTCATATGAGGATAATATAATGGCAGAGCATTCCAGATAAAATCCCTGTGCAATCACATCCAATTCATCCCCAGCTCCTCAAATCACCTATTCCAAATTCCCTTGTTGTGCATTGATTTAACAGACTAATGTTTTGAGTGTAATTAAATAGCGTATTCAATTAAATGATAAAATCTACATCAATTATTTCTCTTTTATGTAATTACACAGAGATCACATTTTTCACCAAGTCCCACCGCTATTTACTGGTTAAGATCAGAGAAAATATGTTGAAAGCAATTCACATGTAATTGGATTTTAATTGGAAAAGAGGTTATGAATGATCTTGGTTAATGGCTTGTAAATGACCCGTTTGAGCTGAAACTACCAGTCTTGAACCCGCTTAAACTCTATGCTTTAGTAATTGAGAGGCCATGGGTTAAGAGGGAAATGTATGTCACGTAACACTAGCCTTGCTGTTAACTGCAGTCCGTAGATGAATAATGACAGTGGAGCTCACGCTGGGTTTATGCAGGTTAATTAGCTGTGATGCTCTTTCAGCTGACATACGAAGTGTCCACAAATCCTCTTAGGAAAAAGACCACACTGAAGAAGCTACAGTTGTAAAGGCCTTGGGATAACCAAACTGCTTTGCACATACAGTATGAAAAAAAAAACAGAATTTCATTGCATGCAGGATTTATTACTTTATTTCCCGGGTTTCACAGACAAGGCTTAAAGGGTTAGTTCACCCCAAAGTGAAAATGATTCCATGATTTACTCACCCTCAAGTCATCCTAGGTGTGTATGACATTCTTTTTTCAGATGAATAAAATTGGAGTTATATTAAAAATGTCCTGGCTCTTCCAAGCTTTATAATGGCAGTGACTGTTGGGTCATTTTCAAATGCCCATAAAAGTGCATTTGTCCGTTATTTAACGTGCTCCACACGGCTCCAGGGGGTTTAATAAAGGCCTTCTGAAGCGAATCGATGCGTTTCAAAATACTTATGCTACGTCTGAAGAGCGTAACTGGTGTGCAATGTCGTCAGACGTAGCTTAAGCATTTTGAACTGCGAGAGGCGCTACACTTTTTCCGTAAGTTGAATACGGAAGGCGATTCGCCGGAAGATAGATTATTCACTTTATAAAGTTTTAAATATGGATATTTTTCTTACACAAACGCATCACTTTGCTTAAGAAGGCCTTTATTAACCCCCCGGTGCTGTGTGGAGCAGTTATATGATGGATAGATGCACTTTTATGGACTTATAAATGACCCAACAGTCACTGCCATTATAAAGCTTGGAAGAGCCAGGACATTTTTAATATAACTCTGATTTTATTCGTCTGAAAGAAGAATGTCATATACACCTAGGATGACTTGAGGGTAAATGAGTAAATCATGGGTTAATTTTCAATTTTGGGTGAACTAACCCTTTAAGCCTAGTTCCAGACTAAAATGCATGTTTGAGCTGTTTTAAATGAAAATAACTTGCAATCTTAAAATATGTCAGTGCCATTGTTTTCTCTCATTATGCACACCAGAAGTTTTTTTTTTTTTTTTTACTTAAATATCCTAATTGAACTAAGGTCAAATCCTGGCTTAATCTAAGCCCTGTTTGTGAAACCAGGCCTATGTTCAGAATGCTGAGGGAGGGTTGATACTTTATCAAAAAGGATACAATTCTTCTCATCAATGTAGAGTTCAGCAATCTGTATGAAGGAATTAAGAGAGAATAATGTCTGAAAAATTCAAGTGCTTCACAGAATAAAAGAGAGAAAGCATGTCCAGTATTTACAGTAACATTTAACCCCCAAACAAACAAACCACAAAACCAGTCATAAGGGTTTTTTTTTTTTTAATTGAGATGTATACATCATCTGAAAGCTGAATACATAAGCTTTCCATTTATGTATGTTTTAGGACAATATTTGGACAAGATTCAACTATTTGAAAATCTGGAATCTGAGTGAAATATTGAGAAAATCGCCTCTAAAGTTGTCAAAATGAAGTCCTTAGCAATGCATTTAACTACTTATAATAATTTTTTATATATTTACAGTAGGGAATTTACAAAATATCTTCATGGAACATGATCTTTACTTAATATCCTAATGATTTTTGGCATAAAAGAAAAACCCATACAATGTATTGTTGGCTATTGCCACAAAGATACCTGTGCGACTTATGACTGTTTTTTTGGTCCAGGGTCACATTTTGACCTTATTTTTGTGAGAATTAAGCATATTCCCTCTATTACTCATTACCATAATATGTCATAGATATAAATATATAAAAATAAATAAATAAATATATATAAGAGTAATATATATGACTTTTTCAAGCTGATAGCTTTTCCTAAAGCCGGCTGCATCCCCCCACCTTCCCCAGCACCACCTGTCTAGTTCTGAAAGGGGGTTCTCCATTAGGGCTGGGTAAAAAATATTGATTTCTCGATTTTAATCAATTCTCATTATTTTGAACCGATATCAATTCTTAAATCCCAAGAATCGATTAGTTATCCTGTTTCCAATTTATGAATGAACGGATCATTCTAGCGCGAATCCCATCCAAAAAAAGAAGAAGGGATAATCAATAAAAAAGCAATAATCTTTGTGCTTTTGTTACTTTTGATATGAAAAAAAGTCTCAGATTTAAAATTAAAAAAATAAATATACTGGGCAATTCCACGGAAAACTGTCACATCCATAACACCAACACAATGCCATGGTATTTAGTTGGCGTTATGGATGTGACATTTTTGCGTGGAATTACCCTACTGTTTATACTGGCTCTGTTTAATGTTGTGTGACAGATCGCAGTAGCAGCTCACGTGAACTGATCATCTCCTCTGCTTTACTACCAGTTACAGCGCAAAATAAACATGAATGAATGTCTAAGGGCATGTTAAAATATACATTACAACTTTCCAAAATCTGTATCATGTCTCATGTAATCGCCCAATCAGCGTTTCAAACACGGAAAGACGTCAATAAAACAGCTTGTAAACAATGTCACATTTAACTCAGAAAAACCATTCAGTGACCATAAACTTGTTAGTCAGGTAGAAAAATGTACCCTAGAGATGAACATTTTGATAAATATAATTCTAATTTTTAATGTTCTTCAATATTAATGCATGTTTGAATAAATCAGTCAAGTTTTTATGACTGCCACCATTTAAATGTTTATATTTCAAAAACAAATTGGAGTAGAAATATGATCATGTAATTGTAAAGTTAGTATTATACCTTTATTATTATAAAAAAACACAATTGAGCGTCATTTGTTTATTTTTAAATCAGTTAATTTTAACATTCAATATTACAGTAATGTAGTACCAACTGACTGTTTACAGCATTAGTTTGCAGTACAGCAAAATTTGCCATGTACTGTATCTGATATATATCCACAATAATCGATATTGAATCGAATCGAAAGCTTGTGAATGGAAATTGAATCGAACCGTGAAATTTGTGTCAATACCCAGCCCTATTCTCCATACTTTCCTTGCGGCAGCTCATATCCTATTCCCTGTATTTATGTGCATTTTTTGGCAGTAGCCTTCACTCATGTCAGCAATAGCAGCATAGCAGATCTAGCCAGACAAGACAAATATGTACATTCCATTCTTATCAATAAAATTATGTTTAATTCTCTTCTGAGAGTTGTCATGATTATATATATATATATATATATATATATATATATATATATATATATATATATATATATATATATATATATATATATATATATATATATATATATAATAAATGCATTTTTTGGGCAGTAATCTGGAATAATGTTTCTAAAATGTAAATACATTTTTTTTTTTAAAACAACACTTTAAGCACAATAAAGTTTTATATTTCTTCCTTTCGAATTTAGGCTAAAATATGACCTGAGCATTTTGGATTGTCTGAAAAAGTAACATTCTAGTTATTACAGCTTTCAACACAAAATACCTCAGGTGAAATGTTGTAGTTAATGTTAGTGATAAATATTCTAAATGTTTTTTTTGGTGTGTTTTTTTTGTAAGGTCTGAAGCAACTCCGTCTGGCCAATGTCATACCACACATTCCAGTATTCTTGTGTAAGAGCCCATGTTTATATTCTGGACATTGCTTGAGACCCTTGTGAGAGAGTTTAACGGAGCAACCCGAGTGTGTAAGCAGGGCTTAGTGTTTTTATCTGACGGACTGTCATTGAATAGATTCCATGATTACCCAAGGGAAGTGAACACATAAAGAAATGTTTATTAGTTGCAGACATAAGATACATTGCCCTGATGCTTCATGTAAACACATGATGGACTCTGAATGGCTATTGCATTAGCTTGCGACACAACGATAAACAAAGCTTGCTTAAGCGGTAAGACCATATTAAGCACGTCTCCTGTGCACTAGCAAACAAATGTGACCACACACTCTTTGCATATGAGCGTTTGCTGTGCCGGCTCATGCTGTCAGTGTACAGCATGAATGTTTCAGAATGCATTTGCCAGTGTAAAATATGCATTGACTGACAGATAGATTTAGGTTAGTGTGCCATTGAATCATTAAAAAATGCATGCATGCATGCAAACCACAGTTTTATGTGCATTATTTGCAAATGCATGCTAGCCTACCAATAATTGTGTGCACATTTAAAGCCCATTTAAATGGCTTCTATCCCATAATGCATCATTACAGAGCTCCATCCTGCAGGGCTCACCTGATGCAGGCAGTTGGGAAGCGAGTGGAAGCTCTGCACATGTGTGAGTCCAAGGAGGCAGCTCAGAAAGCAGTGCAGAGCAGCTTGGGAGTCTCCTTCCTGCTGGAGCTGCCTGCCCAGTTCAAACAAACCCTCACGGCTCCCGTTCAGCATCCCGTGCCTGGGATGGCCCGCCAGAGAGACCTGCCGCGCGTGTTCACGTGCCAGACAGCCGCTGCACTTACGTCTCCCATCTGAGCTTCAGCACGGGCATGGAGAAACACAGACGGTCGGAAAACAGTCGAAAGCAGAGATCGGTCGCTGCAATTTAAAAACAGGAACAGATCACTGCCTCTCCTCTCACTCCTCCTACGATCCGTAAGAGTCAAGGGCAGGAGGCGTGAGTGCGTGGGAGGGAGGAAGAGAGAGAGAGGGATTGTGGGGGGAGGAGAGGAGACGGCACCGCTCAGCGCCGCCCACGCTGCATCGCAGGGAAGACAGCGGGGCTTGAGAGGATTTTGTCGCTTGAGTGACGCAGCTCGTGGCCAGTTGTTGTATTTTTTTTGTTGTTGCCCAGTTTAAAATAAAATTATTCTCTATTCACACTACAAGTGGTGATACTAATAAGAAATCTTGCAGATGTTATTCTGAGAGATGAATTTTATGTTCATGGGATATCTAGCCTATACCTTAAAATTAGGTCATGACGGTTCTTGACAGGGTAAAATAACAAAACATCGTCAATGGAACCTGTATCATGCATATTAGAGGTTGGCTATATGGCTTTTTATTGGCTTATGCTGATACTGACTAGTGAGCAGATTAGCAGGGGAATGATAGGTTAATATTTAGCCTGTGTGGTGAATACACACACACACACACACACACACATGCGCACACGTCTGGTTCACTACCTTTGTGGTAACTATAGACTTAACGGTTTTAATAATGTTCAAACTTCATATGCTCTCCCCTTACACCAGGGGTGGCGAACTCCGGTCCTGGAGGGCCACTGTCCTGCATAGTTTTGCTTCAACCCTAATCAAACACACCTGAACAAGCTAATCATGGTCTGAAGGGTTAGAAAGCTAAAGGCAGGTGAGTTTTATCAGGGTTGGAGCTGAACTCTGCAGGACAGTGGCCCTCCAGGACCGGAGTTCGCCACCCCTGCCTTACACTAACCCTACCCCTTAACCTACCAATCAGAGGTGGAAAGTAACGAATTACATTTACTTGCGTTACAAATTGAGTAGTTTTTCTGTGTACTTCTACTTTTTTAAGTAGTTTTAAAAATCTGTAACTTTTACTTAAGTATGTTTTGTTTTAAGTATTGTACTTCGCTACATTTTAAACCACATCCATTACTGAGTAAAATAAATAAATAATACGGAAACGACTGCATTGAATTGAAGAGCGGGAGAACGCGCAAAAAATCACAAAAAGATGGAGACGGACAAGACATGTCAGTCAGTGATGCAGATCCAGCTGAAAACGAAACGCCGTCGTGAACCACTAGAAACAGGTTTTCACAGAAGCAGCTCTTCACTAAAACCCATCAAAATAAACGTTTTTGAAAACCTCTTGAAAATGTCTGTTTTGCAGCACTTTGCCAAAAAATAAACGGGAAACAGTTTGTTACATTTTATTTAATTACCACCGTTTTGGTCATATATTTGTATAAAAATCATAGAAAGAAAAAAATTAATAGGATTCTTAAACATTTTAATAAGTTAATGATAAAAATAAGTTGTTAATCTAATTCATAACCATTTATTGAATTTGGTTGATTAGGCATGTTTTATTGAAATTTTAATAAACAAAACAAATGGTTTCAAGTTTGTTTTAATAAAGCATTTGTTCAACCAAAACAGTTTTCATTCATTGAATGCCAATTTAACTGGTGATAATAATAATAACCATAATTTAATAATACAGTTTATTTATTAAATAATTGTTTAATACCGTGATGCTGTGAAACCACAACCCTACACAGGAGATTCCCCACCCCTGCTGTTAAAAAAGTAACTCAGTAACTTTTACTCTGAGTACATTTTAAATGAACTACTTTTTACTTTTACTTGAGTAAATTTTTAGACCGATACTTTTACTTGTACTTAAGTAAAATTTCATTGAAGTAATAGTACTTTTACTTGAGTAGAATATTTTGTTACTCTTTCCACCTCTGCTACCAATCACACACAACTTTCTGCATTTTTACATTTTCAAAACTCATTCTGTATGATTTATAAGCTTGTATGTTTCCTCATGGGGACCTCAATTTACGTCCCCACGGTGAAACGAGTCCCCATGAGTCAGTGTGTATTCAGGTTGAAGTCCCCACCAGGATAGAAAAACACGAACGCGCGCGCACGCGCAAGCACACACAGAGAGATTGGATTTACATGACAATTTATAATCATTAAGATACAATCATTTATAATCATTATAATCCTATAATGGCCTCAAGAAGAGCTCAAGAAACTTTTTAATGTTTTATCAAACATTATCAACATATTATATCTGTGGTTAAAATGATTAATGAGAGCATACATCTGATTATAAGGTTTATAAAGACAATCCTTATAATGCATTGTACATACAAGCTTCATAGAAAGTGTTTGAAAAAAACAAAAAAACAAAAGTCAAACATCAAATAAATCTAGCATGATTATAAAAAGGCAAATGGCAAATGAAGTGTACACTGAAAGTACTGATGGTGCCTTTTACTGTCGAAACAAGGACATCTAATATTTATTTTCAGGGTGGAGTGACTTTTAAATGTTTACTTTTCTCTCAGTCTGGTTATAAATGTTGAGCCTCAGCTATTATGTCCTCTAACACTGATGCGGATTATTAGTCTTGAGTCCATAAACTATAATTGCTTTCTATCTAACAGAAACAAGACCAGTCAATGACATCACCCACATAACTCAACTACCTGGATCATCT
The DNA here is from genome assembly GCA_023566225.1 of Romanogobio albipinnatus. Taxonomy (NCBI): domain Eukaryota; kingdom Metazoa; phylum Chordata; class Actinopteri; order Cypriniformes; family Gobionidae; genus Romanogobio; species Romanogobio albipinnatus. The sequence continues at coordinate 43,392,508 of CM042249.1, forward strand.
GGTATTTACATTTTTTTTTTTTTAAATCTCTCATTAACATCATTGACATTTTCTCTCTATGTATTTTACCATAATTACATGGCATTCCTCTCTGAAATTAAAGGGATGGTTCACTCAAAAAGAAAAAGTTTGTCATCATTTACTCACCCTCACCCCCAGAGCTGTGTGGATTACTTTTATTATGGATGAATGCACTTTTTTGGGCTGCCATTAATTAAAAAAAAAAAATATAACTCCCACTGTATTCGTCTGAAAGAAGAATGTAAAATACACCAATAGGATGTCTTGAGGGTGAGTAAATTATGGGATCATTTTCATTTTTGGGTGAACTATCCCTTTAACCTGTCCAGTTTGTAACCAAAAACAGATATTAAGCTTCTTTTTACATTCCTTTCAGTTTCCACTACTACACATTGGTTTCTTTGACATTTGTCAATAGATGAATTTAACAAATCACTCCATGAGTGCACATTATATTCTTTCTTTATAGCTTTTTTTCTGTAGTTAGTGGGTAAAAAGTGAACACACACACACACACACACACACACACACACACACACACACACACACACACACACACACACACACACACACACACACACACACACACACACACACACACACACACACACACACACACACACACACACACACACACACACACACACACACACACACACACACACACACACACACACACACACACACACACACACACACACACACACACACACACACACACACACACACACACACACACACACACACACTAGGTCAGGGGTTTTCAAACTGGGGTCCCAGGGGGTGCAAGGTAGCTATTAAAGGTGCACTATGTAAAATAAAATCAGTAAAATATCAAAAAAACACTTTGTTATATACAGTGAGGAAAATAAGTATTTGAACACCCTGCTATTTTGCAAGTTCTCCCACTTGGAAATAATGGAGGGGTCTGAAATTGTCATCGTAGGTGCATGTCCACTTTGAGAGACATAATCTAAAAAAAAAAAATCCAGAAATCACAATATATGATTTTTTAAACTATTTATTTGTATGATACAGCTGCAAATAAGTATTTGAACACCTGTCTATCAGCTAGAATTCTGACCCTCAAAGACTTGTTAGCCTGCCTTTAAAATGTCCATCTCCACTCCATTTATTATCCTAAATTAGATGCACCTGTTTGAGGTCGTTAGCTGCATAAAGACACCTGTCCACCCCATACAATCAGTAAGAATCCAACTACTAACATGGCCAAGACCAAAGAGCTGTCCAAAGACACTAGAGACAAAATTGTGCACCTCCACAAGGCTGGAAAGGGCTACGGGGAAATTGCCAAGCAGCTTGGTGAAAAAAGGTCCACTGTTGGAGCAATCATTAGAAAATGGAAGAAGCTAAACATGACTGTCAATCTCCCTCGGGCTGGGGCTCCATGCAAGATCTCACCTCATGGGGTCTCAATGATCCTAAGAAAGGTGAGAAATCAGCCCAGAACTACACGGGAGGAGCTGGTCAATTACCTGAAAAGAGCTGGGACCACCGTTTCCAAGGTTACTGTTGGTAATACACTAAGACGTCATGGTTTGAAATCATGCATGGCACGGAAGGTTCCCCTGCTTAAACCAGCACATGTCAAGGCCCGTCTTAAGTTTGCCAATGGCCATTTGGATGGAGTCATGGGAGAAAGTCATGTGGTCAGATGAGACCAAAATATAACTTTTTGGTCATAATTCCACTAAACGTGTTTGGAGGAAGAAGAATGATGAGTACCATCCCAAGAACACCATCCCTACTGTGAAGCATGGGGGTGGTAGCATCATGCTTTGGGGGTGTTTTTCTGCACATGGGACAGGGCGACTGCACTGTATTAAGGAGAGGATGACCGGGGCCATGTATTGCGAGATTTTGGGGAGCAACCTCCTTCCCTCAGTTAGAGCATTGAAGATGGGTCGAGGCTGGGTCTTCCAACATGACAATGACCCGAAGCACACAGCCAGGATAACCAAGGAGTGGCTCTGTAAGAAGCATATCAAGGTTCTGGCGTGGCCTAGCCAGTCTCCAGACCTAAACCCAATAGAGAATCTTTGGAGGGAGCTCAAATTCCGTGTTTCTCAGCGACAGGCCAGAAACCTGACTGATCTAGAGAAGATCTGTGTGGAGGAGTGGGCCAAAATCCCTCCTGCAGTGTGTGCAAACCTGGTAAAAAACTACAGGAAACGTTTGACCTCTGTAATTGCAAACAAAGGCTACTGTACCAAATATTAACATTGATTTTCTCAGGTCTTCAAATACTTATTTGCAGCTGTATAATACAAATAAATAGTTAAAAAATCATACATTGTGATTTCTGGATTTTGTCACCTACGATGACAATTTCAGACCCCTCCATGATTTCTAAGTGGGAGAACTTGCAAAATAGCAGGGTGTTCAAATACTTATTTTCCTCACTGTATTTTGTTCGGTTGAGTACTTACAATATCCCAAATGTTTCTTACTATTTGTAAATCGTGAGAAATTGCTATTTTAACCAAGGAACCGGGACGTGTGAGGGAATCGCCTGTGGATTGCGTCATATCTGCGTTCCCTCGGTTTCCGGTTTTATTTTTCAGAAACACTTCACTCTTACTGCAGTGTGCCACAAGTGTCATAGCAGCCGCCGAGCGAACGTCATAACTTCCTTTTCAACACACTCAGATGGATCTAATATGATAAACAGAGCTGTTACCTCCTTAGACTCCTTAAAAGAAAAGGACACAGCGACCCCATAGACTTCACAGAGAAAAATTGAAGTCATGTAGAAGCAATCACTTCCTAATGGCTGAGCATACTGCGCAGCCTCAGACTGAGCTTGACGACGTAGATGTGACGTGAGCAACCTGTCTGACAGTTGTAAGTCTTGTAGTAGTTGTGCAAAGTGAAATCTGAATCACGTTGTTGAAATATTTTGTCTCGTTGCTTTTGGCTCTCTATGGTCTTCTTGACATGCTTCTCCCTTAACTTTATCGGACTTTATGCCTCCACGTCCCCCCGATTGCCTCACAGTAGAAGATTGCCTACAAGCTTCTCCCTGGGTCTATATGGTACAGCGCGACTGAGTCGCGTGTTTATGACGCAATCGTTATCTTATAGTGTAAGATACAAGGTAATGGAGCATTTTATACATTGTCGTGTTTGTTTAGAAATAAACAATGGACAAATTGAGTCTTTAAACACCTCAGATGTAAAGATATTCGGTGTCAAAGTGAGGCCAAAATGAATGGGAGTCAATGGGATGCTAACAGCAGGTGATGGCTTGGTTAGCAATGGCTGCCCCTATGGAAGGTACGCTTTCCGGGAGCTGGATTACCCATAGATATCCATAATAAAGGCTAGATGTCTTACGGCGGAGTATCTAACGTCATCACCGGCGGCCATCTTGTCACAGGCAGGGCTCTGTGGTACCTGATGTAAGGCGAGTGATCTGCATGAACACAAATACTCTTATCTCACTGAAATATTGACGGATTTACAAATGGTTTGGTTTCTTACAAACGTTTTTAACGTGGCTATAATTATGGATGCTTGAACAAATTATGAATATTTTTTCATAAGTATGCAGTGTCATAACTACATCTCTGACGTTTATAACAAACCAAACAGTTTGAAAATCGGTAGAAAATTTAGCAAGTTATGGTTATTTAAAAAGTGCAAGCAAGGACAGTGATGATGATGGTATAAAACATCTGCTCAAACTGAACCCTTCCAAGCTCCAAAAGGTAACGGAATATGTTTTATTTTATTCTTCTGTAATTGTTACTCAAATATCAGGAGTTTTATATATTATCGCGACAGGTATAGATCTATCCATGTTAGATATAGATCCGGGTCGCTAAAGACCCGAATATGTAAGAATGTCATGCATTTAAGGGTTAATCGCTCCAGCGGCCTTGCTCAGCTCCCACAACACTCTCGCCTGCTCTGCTTCATACTACAGTAATGTTAATAATCGCATCCATGAACACGATTTCTGTCCTATCCTGACTCTTTTCCACCGGCTGTGAGGTGGAGATCACATGTCCCAGGATTCTGTGCTGCACCTTTGTTTTGAACAGGCGACCTCTAGTGGACGGAAAAAGTTACATAGTGTAGCTTTAACTAAGTGCAAATAGCAATAGATGTTATTTACACTAAGTGAAAATAGCATAACGGTACATTTAACGGTATAAATGCCTTTATGATTTGTTATGTGATGGGAAAAGGGAGTAAAGCATGTTTGGCAAAAGGCGGAATTGAACTCGATATATACATCAATATTTTCTGTCATGCGCCTCATCCCTATAATGCTACTATTGACAATCCAGAGTTAGTGTAAATAGCCTCTGCCAACAAGACACTCCGAAAAAGGCAAGGATCTGAGCCAAGATTTTCTTGTAAAGTCAAGAATTAAAGTCAGCATGAAACATAAGTTGTGCTAAATTGGCAGCACTGTCCATCGGGAATTGATTTGATGGTTATTCTTTGCTATTGGTCGATCTCATGTAATTGATATGTTGTCCCACCCTCATGCCAGTAAACACATCATCAGAAAAGGTCTTGGTTACGTATGTAACCCTTGTTCCCTGGGAACGTTGACGGTCCGACGTAACATTGAACGTGACCGACTGAAAGGGAACGTCTCGGTTACGTATTTCGTATTATACTCGTTCCCTTCGCCACAGTTGCTGTACCACTGCTGTACGGCCAAATCTCGCTCACTCGAAGCTGATAGGGGCTCTTAGAAGTGATCCCAGTACGTCGGTGACGTTCCCTCAGAATAAATGCCACGGCAGGGAGGGGAAGTTATTTTGATTGAAGATTATGAGGGGACTTGAATAAAAAACTAAAATAATGATGTGCATGGATAAATCATTCTGTCCATTTTTATTTCATGGTGACTTTAATTGGTTGATCAAAACATTGCTAGGGACAATTTAGCAGTCACTGGATATTGGTAGGGCATGTACCCGCATCCCTACTAAGTTTTATGCCCTTGCTAGTTCCCCTTTGTGACAACTTGCTCATGTTATAATAGTGATAGACTTTTGTAGGCTATTTTGCATTACACTTCACCCTATATCTAAACCTTTTATTATGTTAAGATATACACTCACCTAAAGGATTATTAGGAACACCTGTTCAATTTCTCATTAATGCAATTATCTAATCAACCAATCACATGCCAGTTGCTTCAATGCATTTAGGGGTGTGGTCCTGGTCAAGACAATCTCCTGAACTCCAAACTGAATGTCAGAATGGGAAAGAAAGGTGATTTAAGCAATTTTGAGCGTGGCATTGTTGGTGCCAGACGGGCCGGTCTGAGTATTTCACAATCTGCTCAGTTACTGGGATTTTCACGCACAACCATTTCTAGGGTTTACAAAGAATGGTGTGAAAAGGGAAAAACATCCAGTATGCGGCAGTCCTGTGTGTGAAAATGCCTTGTTGATGCTAGAGGTCAGAGGAGAATGGGCCGACTGATTCAAGCTGATAGAAGAGCAACTTTGACTGAAATTACCACTCGTTACAACCGAGGTATGCAGCAAAGCATTTGTGAAGCCACAACACGCACAACCTTGAGGCGGATGGGCTACAACAGCAGAAAACCCCACCGGGTACCACTCATCTCCACTACAAATAGGAAAAAAGAGGCTACAATTTGCACAAGCTCACCAAAATTGGACACTGGAAAAGACTGGAAAAATGTTGCCTGGTCTGATGAGTCTGGATTTCTGTTGAGACATTCAGATGGTAGAGTCAGAATTTGGCATAAACAGAATGAGAACATGGATCCATCATTCCTTGTTATCACTGTGCAGGCTGGTGGTGCAATGGTGTGGGGGATGTTTTCTTGGCACACTTTAGGCCCCTTAGTGCCAATTGGGCATCGTTTAAATGTCACAGCCTACCTGAGCATTGTTTCTGACCATGTCCATTACTTTATGACCACAATGTACCCATCCTCTGATGGCTACTTCCAGCAGGATAATGCACCATGTCACAAAGCTCGAATGATTTCAAATTGGTTTCTTGAACATGACAATGAGTTCACTGTACTAAAATGGCCCCCACAGTCACCAGATCTCAACCCAATAGATCATTTTTGGGATGTAGTGGAACGGGTGCTTCGTGCCCTGGATGTGCATCCCACAAATCTCCATCAACTGCAAGATGCTATCCTATCAATATGGGCCAACATTTCTAAAGAATGCTTTCAGCACCTTGTTGAATCAATGCCACGTAGAATTAAGGCAGTTCTGAAGGCGAAAGGGGGTCAAACACAGTATTAGTATGGTGTTCCTAATAATCCTTTAGGTGAGTGTATAGATAGTGTGTAGTGTAATAGTGCAGTGTTATGTTTTATTATGCTTATGTTGGACTTATCTCTTATTGTTAGGTGGCCTGTTTTAGTATTAGTATGTATTGAATATTTGCCATTAAATGGTTTTTAAATAAATCTGTAGTTTGTAATTAAGCAATACATATTTTCTAGTGTGCCTTACAATCATTTGTGTCTCATTTGATCCTACTAGGGCAAATATGGTTTTAATGAAGGAAGGGATTGTTTCACAGTTCTAAAGTTCTTTTTAAATTGTTCTCTATTGTGCCCCGACTTTATTTTAATTTTAAAGTAAATGCTCTGACAAAGATCCATGAAATAAAGGTTGGTTTTTTCCTGCACTCTGGCACCCTCTGGTGAAATGTTTAAAAATCACACATTAATGAACTTGAACCTAATGGTATTTTATTCTATTTTTCTCTATGAATAATCCATTGCAACCCAAAAAAAATAAATATCTTAACTGAAAGTATTTTAAGTTAAAATCATTATCAACTTCACCCATGTACAATACTGCAGTAAATGGTCATATTTGTTACTAGTATTCTCTAGCGGATACATAATGTAAGTCACAGTTGATAATGGTATTTTCAAATTTCTGATTTTCATCCTCAACACATTTTCATAGAAGTATTTAATCTCTCTCGGACACTTCCAAAGCACAAAGAGGAATATGTCCACTTGCTGCACTTCCACCCTTGCTTTTTCATCTGACAACTTCAGAGACTACAGTATTATTATTGACACCTAACCTATTTGTTAAAGTTGTCTTCGACAGGCAATCCAAACTGCATGAAATCATTAGGCCGATTATGTGAACTACACGCATGGATTGCCAGGGAAAATAATCCGATTACCACAATGTCAAGCTGCTTTGCTGAAAAAAAGCAGCATGGAAAGCACAACATTTCTACAGTCAGAGTCTAAGAAGAGAGTATAAGAAGATCCCGGATTATGAATGGTGCTAAATAGAGACAGTAATACTGAAACAGACAGGATCAATTTATTGTTGCATGATTACATGGAATTTTGTTAAACTGGCATAGTATTTTTAAATTTATGTGGCACTTTGCAAGTATGTTAGAGAGTTGCTATTATTTAGTTATTAAGTAATACTGCAAAGCAGAGCAGTAAAGTTAATCCAATCAGGGTTACGAAAGTGAACTGAATCCCTTCATGAAGGGCCCTTACACAAGTCTGTTATTGAATGGACATGCGATGGTCACCGAAAAGTAATTAAATCGTTTATGGTCATGTGACCCAGGGTGATGGTGAATCTTCACGATTCATTTTAATGACGGTAGAGTTTGAGTAAATGTATAAACAGAATAATTCAAGTTGTTTTCTTTGTTGTGATATATTTTGTATATATTAGTGTATAAAAATAATATATTCCTGTTGTCTCTGCCTTGCTTTGTAGTGGTAACAATCCATGTGAAGCTAATGAGGAAATTAAGTGGTCTTTCATTGCTCCCTGCCAAGTGCGTTCAAAAGGCTTCATTATGACACACAAGTTCCCTGCTCCATCCAAAGTCCCCACTTAAAGGGCTCTGTCCTTCGGAGTGAGTAGGGCATAGGGATGCTCACTTCCGATTGGAATTTACTCCTCCCTTTAACTACGGGTTGTTTCATGGCTAATGAGTTTTAATGGAGAAACACCTGCAGCTCACATTCTGCTTTTCTTTCATCACGTTCCCGTCTTTCATTTACGTCATTATGCAGGTAGACTGACCCAATGTGTCCGATTCTGTCCTGTAAAACTGACCGAGTGGAAAAATAATGATGTCAATATAAAAGGCTGGATTTGTACAGTCAATTGAGAAAATCCTCTGTAATGAATCTGGAGAAGGATCCTGCCAGGACATGCAGGTGCACGTTATGAAGATGTGCAGAGAATCAGGCCAACGCGGCCGAGCGGCTCATTGCGTGTATAATGGGGCACAATTATCTTCTCATTCATGGCGAGCACTGAATGCATCATGTCTTGTTCTACCAGAAAGACTCGGGAGATATCAAACGTGTAAGTACGACATTTATACAGAAAGTATGAAGACGTGATTGGATAGAGATGAAGGTAATAAGTGACGAAGTAATTAAGTCTTCCTGGCAGAACTTAAGCTAACGCTTCCATTTTTGTGATAGAAATGAGTGCATCTCATAAATAAAGGCTGAATGAAATTATCTTGATGCTGTCCAACAGACAAAATTTGAATTGACATGGAAATGTACACTCACCTAAAGGATTATTAGGAACACCATACTAATACTGTGTTTGACCCCCTTTCGCCTTCAAGGTCCCGTTCTTCGTGATCCCATTGTTCAAACTTTAGTTAGTGTGTAATGTTGCTGTTAGAGCATAAATAATACCTGTAAAATTATAAAGCTCAAAGTTCAAAGCCAAGCGAGATATTTTATTTAACAGAAGTTCCCTTTCAAAGCCTACAACGAACGGTTGGCTTGGACTACATCCTGGTACTTCCTTCATAAATGACGTCAGTAGAACAGTAGAACAGACTAACCTCCGCCCACAAGAATACGCGAAAAAAGGGGGCGTGGTCTTGTTGCTGTCCCACGTGGAGAAGAGGAAGTGTCGTGTGGAGAAAAGGAATTGTTGCGTTTGACTGTGTTTGTCGCCATGTCGTCGAGACGCTGTTATTTTCATCCCGGAGTCAAATCACCTTTGTTTGGCTTTCCCAGGGACGCTGTAGAGATCATTAAGCGCATACATCTCCCGTTAAGAGGCGTGATCTTTCCGTGCAAGTTACGTGCGCTAAGCTGCTGTCGAATCACAACACAGGAACCGTGCCACGTGCGCTAAGCTGCGGTCAAATCACAACACAGGAACCGCTGGCACAATCAGAACTCGTTACGTATTTCTGAAGGAGGGACTTCATAGAACAAGGAAGTCATCAGCCGTTTTTAGGAGAGGGAAAACAGCGGTATACAGATAAGTAAATTGTGTGAAAAATACTGTTTTTTTACACGCGAAACATGAACACATTTTATATTGCACACTGTAAACACAATCAAAGCTTCAAAAAAACACGAAGAACGGGACATTTCAGAACTGCCTTAATTCTACGTGGCATTGATTCAACAAGGTGCTGAAAGCATTCTTTAGAAATGTTGGCCCATATTGATAGGATAGCATCTTGCCGTTGATGGAGATTTGTGGGATGCACATCCAGGGCACGAAGTTCCCGTTCCACCACATCCCAAAGATGCTCTATTGGGTTGAGACCTGGTGACTGTGTGGGCCATTTTAGTACAGTGAACTCATTGTCATGTTCAAGAAACCAATTTGAAATGATTCGAGCTTTGTGACATGGTGCATTATCCTGCTGGAAGTAGCCATCAGAGGATGGGTACATGGTGGTCATAAAGGGATGGACATGGTCAGAAACAATGCATGGTCAGAAACAGAAAACATCCCCCACACCATTACACCACCACCACCAGCCTGCACAGTGATAACAAGGCATGATGGATCCATGTTCTCATTCTGTTCACTCCAAATTCTGACTCTTCCATCTGAATGTCTCAACAGAAATCCAGACTCATCAGACCAGGCAACATTTTTCCAGTCTTCAACTGTCCAATTTTGGTGAGCTTGTGCAAATTGTAGCCTCTTTTTCTATTTGTAGTGGAGATGAGTGGTACCCGGTGGGGTCTTCTGCTGTTGTAGCCCATCCGCCTCAAGGTTGTGCGTGTTGTGGCTTCACAAATGCTTTGCTGCATACCTCGGTTGTAACAAGTGGTTATTTCAGTCAAAGTTGCTCTTCTATCAACTTGAATCAGTCGGCCCATTCTCCTCTGACCTCTATCATCAACAAGGCATTTTCGCCCACAGGACTGCCGCATACTGGATGTTTTTCCCTTTTCAGGAGTTCAGGAGATTAGTGTTGTAGTCAAGACCACCTAAACCGAGACCAAGTCGAGACCAAGACCAGCGTGTGCAGAGACCAAGACAAGACCAAGACTTTGTGGTGTTGAGACCAAGACAAGACCAAGACCAAGACAGGGCGAGACCGAGTCAAGACCAAGACCAGACCAGCACTCCTTAAATTCATCTAAAAGATCCATATCTAGTGTCTGAGAAATGACTTATATTGAATACGGTAATTAAATACAATTAGAATAGTAAGACACTAGCGCTGTTACCAATCAAATCACTACCAATAAAATTCATGGCACAGAAGTTGCATCTGAATTGATACGATTACACCTGCATAAATAATGTTCAGATTAATTTAACATTAAAACATTAACATTATTTAACCGTCACTGAATCCTTTATTCAACCGATTTGTTCAAAGCAACCGATTCTTTTAATAACCAAACGCTGCCGAATTAGCAAAGACACAGTTTAAAATGTAATTTAATATTAACTTCTTGTTTATAGAATGTTTGTATAAATCAATATCATTTGCAATCACGCTAATATATTCATGAAAACAGCTCTCTTGCTATTGCGATATTGCTTAATTCTATTCTATGTTATATAAAAAAACAATCTCAGAATTTTGTGGGCATTTATATAAATTTTTGCACATTTCTGAGACAATTCTGCATTGATTTTGAACCCGGCAGCATAGTAACAAAATAAATCACATTACAAAGAAGTAAGCTGTAAGTTTTACATCAAATCACATTAATGATATTGAATCAGACAATGCACCGGAAATTTAGTGATATCCTTGCAGTTGTGGTCTTGACTGGTCTTGAGATAAAATCCAGAGTCCTTTAAGTCAGAGACCAAGACAAGACCGAGGAGAAATGCAGTCGAGACCGAGACAAGACCAAGACCATCAAAAAATGGTCTTAAGACCGGTCTCGAGACCAAGACCGGTCTCGAGTACTACAACACTACAGGAGATTGTCTTGACCAGGACCACACCCCTAAATGCATTGAAGCAACTGCCATGTGATTGGTTGATTAGATAATTGCATTAATGATAAATTGAACAGGTGTTCCTAATTATCCTTTAGGTGAGTGTATATATATATTATGTTTTTATTACCTTAGAATGAGCCATTTCTATCTACATACACTGTGGGTCCCCTTATAATGAAGTCACCATTTTGCGCCGCCATGTTTCTACAGTATAGCCTGGTCCTACCATACTCTCGTACATTTCATTTGTACAGAGAGTCTGGCCAGTCTCCATTGACAAGCGGGTACTCTGTTGAAGTTTAAAACTAATGGATCTGCCATAACCAATCGCAATCACTAACGTTTGACCATGACGTATGTCATGCGTTAGCCAACTCCTTCACCACTAACGGAGCGAGCTGGAAAATCAAACTTTTCCCAAATACCATGGGAAGGAGGGCCACAACATCATGGCCACCAACAAAACTCAGCAAAGATTGTTCTACCAGGAAGACTCGGGAGACCAGATGAAGTATGATAACACCACAAGTTTATTAGCAGACCAGCAAGTATTAAATTAGAGGTTCTTTGGCGTAGGCCCCGTCCGTTGCGCTCGTCACGAGGGTAACGGACTCTGCATTTCCTGCCTGAAGATGAAGGCAGGGGCGCAGCCGCCCCCCGGGTGGTATAGACAGGGACCGACCTGGTGGTGGTGGGGAGGATGGAGGTAATGCTGGCGTCAGCATCTGTGAACTCAGACGTGTTAATTACCGATCTTTTATACTCTGAGAATTATGACTTGATTGGATAGGCCTGAATGTGACGTAACATTGAATCTTCCTGCCAGAACTTGCGCATAAGCTTCATTTCTTGATATTGAACTTCTGGATATTCGGCAGAGTTGCCACAATGGACCGAATGGCTTCGCTCGCATCTTTCTCCCCTACCATTACTGAACTACAACTCAAACTAATGCACGACATCAACGTCATCGCTCTCAGCCACTCCCTCTGTTCGCTGGTTGGACCGGTTAAAATTAGGCTGGAGAAAACCAGCGAATATACCGTAAACCCAGATGACGTACTGAAGGAAAATGAAAATTGAGGGGAAGTACGTAGGAGGGCGGAGCCAGGTATAAGAACACTCCTAAAAGGACAAACTTCTCTACAGAGCGCTAGTCACTCTCTGCTCTCTCTGGCGAAGACATTTTTGTCCTGTGTCGGCCCCCATAGCTTCTCTATGTGCTTCAAAAGGGAGGGGTGAGCTTTAGGGGATTGCAATTCACAACCTCACCACTAGATACCGCTAAAATTCACACACTGCACCTTTAAAGGGGAAAACACTAATTTCCATTAGGCAGCTATATCAGGTATATCTAAATGAAAAATTTTGTGTGAATTCGAATTAACACTAAAGCACTCCTGTTTCTCTTCCAGTTGATTACTTCACTCTGTACTTAAGTCTTTAGTTCCTCTCAGTTCTTTGTTCAGTCTTGTTTCTGTCTATGTTTTAACATGGTTGTGTTCTCCTGAGTTTATCCTGGGATTAATGATTAAAGACTAGATTCTTAAAGATTCTCTGAATCTCTTGAGAAAAATGTGCTTTAAAAAAAAATGAAAAAGATTTAAATATAGTGATTATCTCTAAGGCGGACATCCAACTTGATATGTGATATTTACCATCTGAATTTAACCATGTCATGTAAAACAAATGGAAAGTCATCCAGCTGTTTGTTATCATGTTAATTATTGAGCCTTTCGCCCCAACAGCAGTTGCGTTTTTTTACCCAAATTACCATACTTTTACATATTCTTCCGTTATTGAAAAACTGTCTTTAATTACCTTGATCAAAACTGAAGACCTTTGTCTCAAAATATATTCAATAATTTTATCGATTCTCATCTACAACATTTCAAAAACATTAAATATTACATCAAATTAGCTCAGAATCAACTTTGCGTTGATCGAGTCAAGGATCAGACAAATTTCCATGCACATAATCAAAAGCGGATGTTAAGAAAAGTGCCAAGTATTAAATGTCATGATGCTGAAATTGCCCCTCTTTTTTTTCTCGGCAGAATTGCTTTTGGCAAGTTGTATGGGGACTATTTGTGATTGTGAACAATATTTCTGAAGTCATTCAGTTGGATTGAGGTGTGGGATTTGACTGGGCCACTATAGGAGGTTAACCTTTTTCAGCCACTCCATAGTGACTTCAGCTCGATGTGTCTGGTCTGCTGGAAGATTAATCGTTTTCCAAGTGCATGTGCTCTTGGGACTGCAGCACTATTTCCTGTAGGTTTTTCTGCATCCATCAATTTTTCCTTCTATCTCAATGAATTTTCCAGTCCCTGTTGAAAACAAGCATCCCCAAACACAATGCTGCATCACCCTGTTTTAAATATAACTCTGCCAGAGATTTGATGAGCTTTTTCAACAAGGGTTTACAGTTTTTCCATTCATATCAGATTTATGAATAATGCTAGCCTGGATGCCAGACGAATTTAGCCCCGCCTACAATTGTTTTTGCACAGGCAGTTCGGTCTGGACTTGATCCATAGAGAAGTAATTATGCCCGAACAGAAACTGTTCGGACCAATGAAATTGTCAGGGCGGGCTTTAGACGATGATGAACAGATGATAAACAGTAACGTAACTATCCACGTCATCAAAGGCGTTGAATTGGGTTGAATTTGTTCTAATCCTAAACAGAGAACTTGTTCGTATATGCATTCACCTTTAATATTTCTCTCAGAAATGATGATCGTGTTGGTAAGTACTCTGTGTATCCTTAAATTCTTTTTTTACAACACCGGCAAAGATCGTTTACACTCATCTTCTTATTCTAGCGTGCGTGCAGACAGGGTTGCCAAGTTTTTACAGCAAAACTTGCCCAATTGCTACTCAAAACTAGCTAAAAACTAGCCTTCCGGATAGCTTTCCGGGTGGGGGGGTTCTCCGGGAAAAATGGCATTTGGGGGGTAAATATGTGTTATTTTGGCAGGACTGCCTGATAAATTTCGCATTCCTGGGTCTGTATATCACATAATTGGGGTCACTTCAACCTGCGGACTTGGCAACACAGTGCAGTTGAGTTCTGTTGACATTTGACAACTAACGTTATACGTCACTCCGTTGCTCTGATTGGTTGTAGGTCTATCCAATTGAGGTCTTTCCTGGTTCGGTTTAAACACGCCCCATAATCACAGCCCAACGGAGCAGTATCAGACTCAAATTCTGACTAGAATTGAGTATGACGACGTCAGGCTAGAATAATGCATGCTCTTCTTTAATTTCTGTAGATGGCTTCCCGTTTTAAAATCTCTATGTTAAATAGCCTTTTCTGACATTTTCTTTCATACTTTTCTTGATTTTGTTTCATACTTGTTCCTGTAGTGTGCCTTGGAACTGCTTGGAATATTTTTATTCAAGGCACAATGTTTCATTGAAAATAAACAGGATACAGATAGGGATTGCTTTGTGACAAACCCCATCAATCCAACCATCCATCCGTCCGTCCGTCCGTCCATCCATCCATCCATCCATCCATCCGACCATCCATCCATCCATCCATCCATCCATCCATCCATCCATCCATCCGTCCGTCCGACCATCCATCCATCCATCCATCCATCCATCCATCCATCCATCCATCCATCCATCCATCCATCCATCCATCCATCCATCCATCCATCCATCCATCCATCCATCCATCCATCCATCCATCCATCCATCCGTCCATCATCATTTTTGTCATTGCCTCAATTGAAACAGCACATGGGGAGAAAAGAAAATCATAATTCTCAGGATGGTTATGGTTGCCAACCAGTGTTCCCTGAAGGGTTATGAACTTCAAAGCATTGTGTTTTCAACTGGGAAATCTTGTACGAAACATTAAATCAAATAAACTAAACTACCCCAGCCCACATGTTCTCTCATTTACAGATTTTTCCTTGATAGATGAATCCTTAATTGAAGACAAATTAAATATCACTCTAAAACAACATTTCTCTAAAGTAGCTCATGCATTGAAAGTCTTGCAATTGCAGCGGGAATTAACTCTCATTGCAATCGGGTTGTAATAATGATTCTTTAGCTTGAGGGAAATTTCTTACTCTCATTGGATGACATTCTAAAGCAATCTCACTTTAATCAAAACGACCCACCTGCCCACTCAATTATCATTAATCAGAATCAATAAAATTATATTTCTCAACCCTATCCCATGTTGCATTCTTCCACAGAAAAAAAAATCATGAACATTGTACTTACACAAACAGATTTCTTGATTCTGAAATAATCTGCTGACGCTAAAACCATTGTAAAAACTCAACAAGGGAAGCGTAATAGGTAAAGGCTGTAGCATTTGCTTCTATGGGCTGAAGTATCACGCTGTAAATTTTAATGAGCTCTCATCTTCTGCTTTCCACTCTCTTTTTCATTATGTCTCTTTTTGTCAAGTGAGGAAGAATGGGTGTTAAATTTAATTAAGCAGAAAATTTGGTCAGTGCTTTCTCTATCAAAAACGGGTCCTCTGGATTTAAAAGCCTAGAAAAGGTCTGACTCATTATACATACGAGTAGTTTAGCCCTATGGCCTGCCCTACAGGACAGCTCTCAGCAGATGAGTGAACAGTGGCAAACAATGTGTTTATTGATCCTGCAGGCTTTGCCATTTCATTTCCTTCAACCTTTTATATGGGTTAGAACACACGAGATGAGAACTTTATAGATCCGCTTCATAGAAAAATCATCAGGCCAATAAATTGTGCTGATAAAGCAGTATATGCATTATGCATTCATTCACTCAAGTAAGAAGACAGTATGTTTGGCATTTTGTTGGTATAAATTAGCACTATAATATGCAATATGCTTATTTTTCATTTTCATTTCTGCCTTTTAATTCAAATCGCATAATTATTTTTTTTTTGTATGCTCTTCGCTGACCTTTTCCAGGCATGTACAATTATCAATAAAATGAGGGAAAGGCTAGCGTGACCTCACGGTGATACCTTCCAACTTTATGTTCATTCTGTCATTCTGTTTTACGTGAAAGAGCTTCCAGGGCCCTCAACAGCTGCTCAGCTTCCTCCGGTTTCCTTGTTGATTCTTAATCCATCAGGTAATGGGTAGTTGATGTGACAGGTCTGTTAATTAAGGCTAAATTTGATTTAGGATTTATGACTAGGCCCACTGATCAGGTTGGATCTAATTAAAGGACAGTGTACTTGGGAAAATGGTCACATGTCAATAGATGGTTATTTAAAACAAAACAAAAACATTACTGCAGTTGTTGTCATAAATGTACAGGCAGAGGTAAGGTTTGCCAACTTAATTAATTATCTGCATCTGTCTATCAAATTACGTGCTCCACACGGCTTATTGTTAATAAAGGCCTTCTGAAGCAAATCGATGCGTTTGTGTAAGAAAAATATCCACATTTAAAAATGTATTTCATTTTTTTCTATAGCTCTGCATCAGCCGTCCCCGCGCCATCACTTCCGGCGAATTAGGTCAAAATACATGCAAAATACCGGCGCGATCATAGATATATAGATAGATTCCTCATTAGTGCCTGCGCGGATCGGTCGAATGAGGCATCTACGTATATATAAATCTTTGATCGTGCTAGAATTTTGACCTTATTCCTTGGAAGTTATGGCACTGGGAATACTAGATGACATATGTCTGATAAGAGGTAAAAAAATAACCTAAATACTGTTCGGTTTCTCATAGAAACCGATCGTTTCGTGTCTTAAGACATCAATGTGTCGCCACAAGCCGCATGGTTTAATAAGGATTCGTATGTCTATGTGTGTTTACTCTCATTGCTCTCATACTCTAAAATATCCCCATTGACATGCATTATACGACTATCACACTGCAACGGTTGGAGTTAAAAATCTTCATTTGTGTTCTACTGAAGAAACAAAGACACCTACATCTTGGATGCCCTAGGGGTAAGCAGATAAACATAAAAAAATAGTTTTTGGGTGAATTATCCCTTTAAAAAAAAGTATATTTAAATACTTCAGAATATAACCCCATTGTTGCTGAGAAATATACTGTAGCGAATCAGTAGCGAAGCCATTTTATTATCAGAATTGAGTATTCAGACAGACCATGGTATACAGTGCATCCGGAAAGTATTCACAGCACCTCACTTTTTCCACATTTTGTTATGTTACAGCCTTATTCCAAAATTAATTAAATGAATTATTTTCCTCAAAATTCTTCAAATAATACCCCATAATGACAATGTGAAAGAAGTTTGTTTGAAATCTTTGCAAATGTATTACAAATTTAAAAAACTGCTCATACTTTGTTGAAGCACCAATTACAGCCTCCAGTCTTTTTGAGTATGATGCTACAAGCTTGGCACACCTATTTTTGGGCAGTTTCTCCCATTCTTCTTTGCAGGACCTCACAAGCTCCATCAGGTTTGATGGGGAGCGTCGGTGCACACCCATTTCCAGATCTCTCCAGAGATATTCAATCGGGTTCAAGTCTGGGCTCTGGCTGGGCCACTCAAGGACATTCACAGACTCCCATAGCCACTCCTTTGTTTTATTGGCTGTGTGCTTATGGTCAATGTCCTGTTGGAAGATGAACCTTCACCCCACTCTTAGATGTCAGAGCGCTCTGGTGCAGGTTTTCATCAAGGATGTCTCTGTACATTGCTGCATTCATTTTTCCCTCGATCTTGACTAGTCTCCCAGTTCTTGGCACTGAAAAACATCCCCACAGCATGATGCTGCCACCACCATGCTTCACTGTAGGGATGGTATTGGCCAGGTGATGAGCGGTGCCTGGTTTCCTCCTTTCAATCTTTGTTTCCTCAGACCAGAGAATTTTGTTTCTCATGGTCTTCAAGTGCCTTTTGGCAAACTCCAGGCAGGCTTTCATGTGCCGTCTGGCCACTCTACCATACAGGCCTGATTGGTGGAGTGCTTCAGAGATGGTTGTTCTGGAAGGTTCTCCTCTCTCCACAGAGAAATGCTGGAGCTCTGATGCAACATGGTGAAACTGCTGCAACATGCCTTCATTTTCTCTCCAAATGAGTGGTTTTTATGGTTCAAATCAAATAAATTCTATTTGCAGTCTTAATACGTACTGTTGATCTGTTACAAACATGATTCTGGTGTCAAAAAAGTCGAAAACAAAATGTAAAGACATTTTTTTGTTTAAAATTAACTAAATTTAAATAATGAGTCAATACATCAATCCTTTCTAAAATGTGTTTTTGTCTTACCACGATTCACGCCGATTATAAGTGTTTATATTTTAAAACGGATGGGATGGGTTTCACAAATTGCATACATACGTCACTCACTTATCCGTATATATTGAACAGTTGTATGGTGTAGTAGTGGCATTAGTTAGTTAGTTAGTTGTCACAACAAGCAAGAAAGGCTGACATGGAACTAAATCTCGAATCGCAAGGAAATCACCCTTAAAAAAACGCAGAACAGAGGAGAGTCTGCTGACAAAAAGAGAACGTGACAGAGCTTGTAATAAAACGAGAACCAACATTATGCTTCACTTTGCAGTACATGCAGTTAATTCATATTGCTCAGTACTTATTTGTATAATTACGCTGTAACAACATCACCTTAAAGCTGCAGTCCGTAAGTTTTGCCTCTTTGTCGCACTCTGTAAAATATAATTGTCACAATTCACCAGTGTGAGTGCCCGTGATCACCACCAGAGGGCACTCCAACACGGACTGTCATTCCATCAAAGACTACATTACCCACAATCCTTTGCCCAGAGGTCCTTTGTCTCTTAACTCCATTACCCCAGCCTATATAAACCATATTTACTCTGTCATTCACTGCAAAGTCTTGTTTTGGTCACACTGCAATTCTGAGCGTTTTCCCTGGTTTCTTGTCTCTTGGTTTTGGATTTCGTGCCTGTTCCGTGGATTACCCGTTTGCCTGTCTCTCTTGTCTTGTTTGCCTGATTGGACTGATTACATGTTATGACCTCTTGCCTGTTTGATGACCACGAGTTTGGATTACTCTTTAAAATAAAGCTGCATTTGGAATCTCAACCATTGTCTCTCAGAGCAGTACGTTACAATAATACAAATTAATACAAATATACTATAGTGCATTTTTAATACATTTAATAGTATGTCTTTTTCACCTGGGATGTCATCTGAACAAGTTACTTGTCTGCCACTTTTGTTCTGACCAACTGAGAAAAAAAGCATTACACTAAATTGCGTTATACAATGATGATTAAATCTAATGATCGCTTAGCTCATATCACATCAAACAATGCAAATTATTATTATTGTTTATACTTTGTTCTCAAATTGCTGATGATAGTGTATTTAGTTTGTATTAGCGTTACCGGTAGATTTCAGTTTCTGTAAAGTCTAATCTTTTCCTTTTGACTATGGGTGAATCTCCAGTTGTCACTGATGGTTGTTGTTTGGACATTTCTGGATTACAATCTGCCATGATAATGATAAATTTAATTATTCCAGCTACTGTGAGAAACGGCTATAAATGATCAGCAACCTGCAGAATCCTCACATGCGATACTACTACTAGCCGGACACTCCTTCTTTATGTATACAGACGTGACGTAATGACGCAAGGACATGCTCGAATTTCCTGCGCAAATCCACCAGTACCACTCAAATTATAACACATTATTACAAGCTTACTGTTGTGAATCGGGCTAAGGTAAGGAGATAGTTTTGAACACTGGCTGGTTATGTACTTGCTCAAAATTTGATTTTGGATCATTTTTAACCAAAAAAAGTTACGGACTGCAGCTTTAAAGTAAAACGTAAACAAAATAATTTATACACACAGCAGCATATTGGGAAAACAGACACTAGACCAAGTCAAAAAGTCAAGGGCAAGCAATTCATCCATGTCTTCCTTTCAAATCCCTCATTTAAACATTTGGTAGATTCTTTTATCCAAACTGTATTACCTTGAATTTAAAGTATACACTTTATCGGTTTCCTGGGGATCAACCCCATGACCTTGGGGTTGCTAGTGCCATGCTCTACTGTTTGAGCTGCAGGGACAAACTTTTTGCTGCAAACCTTGCACTGACCTTAGATGTCCCTTCTATTCTCCTCAGTCTGTCAACCTCCCTTTAGTATTTTCTCAGAATTCCAGTAGCAAGAATCTCTGTCTATATGGTAGATAGTGCACAGATCCTCATGGGAAATATAGTGCTCTGAGTGGTGAGGGACCAGAAAGTAAACACATGGAGGGAGAGGCTGGATTTAGTTATTCTGAGGTTGTACATCTTTCGTGGATGCCACATTTGACCATATTGATGAGAATTGATATAGAGTAACATGACGTTGATCAGTTTGTGCTTTCTCATTTTTCATCTTTTTTGGCAGAATGACGTGTGGTACTCTCTGAGATTGTAGAACCAATCCATATGAATTGATAGCCTGGCTCTGCCCTCCTACGTACTTCCGCTCAATTTTCATTTTCCTTCAGTACTATACGTCTGGTACTGCTGTATATGCTTAGGTTTTCTCCCAAACATTTTTTTACCGGTCCAATCAGCGAACAGAGGGAGTGGCTGAGAGCGATGACGTTAATGTTGTGCGCTAGTTTGAGTTGTAGTTCAGTAATGGCGGCGGTGAAAGATGCAAGTGTGTGGCACTGGCACCGCTGACGCATGTCCAGAAGTTAAAGCCGGAGTGTGGCGAGGTGGACAAGCGAGCGAGATCGGTGTGCATGATTGAGAATGAGACACACCGGTCTCGAGTCCTCTAATGATGGAGCACGGAGGCATATAAGGACAAGCGACACCGATGAAGGACGAGAGAGGACCAGGCCTGGAGTTGTGTTTTGTTATGTATGTGCGCGGCAGTCGTCCGTGAGGGGCTGCCGCTTTTACTTTCATTTTGTGTTTATTATTTGATTAAAAGTTGTTAAACGTTTGCCGGTTCCCGCCTCCTTCTTCCCTGAACAAACTAACTCCGTTACACGGAGGAAGAACAATCACTGCTGAGTTTTGTTGGTGGCCATGATGTTGTGGTCCGGGAAAAGTCTTTTTCAGCTCGCTCTGTTAGTGGTGAAGGAGTTGGCTGAAGCCTTCCGTCTCCCACCACCCGCGAAAAAAACCCAGGCTGAATTACCTACTGCTTTTGACAAACAGGTCGTGTGGTAATGTAATTGCTCTCCGAATCCACATCTCTGAGTTTTCAAGAATATATCACTTCAAAATTCACTGTTTATATCCTTTTTTGACCCCTGCAGAGCACCGTGCGGTTGCGTGAGCTGTAATTTGCATTTCTAGACCTGTATTTCTTTAAATGCTGGCAAGTGTTTACAAGAGCAAAATATTTAATCACCGCTCAAAAAATAAAAGAAGAAAAGCACGTAAACATTTGAATTGGACTGATATTTATGGCAGCATTTATTCTTATCATACCAAGCATATGACATTTTATTTACAGCATATACAATCACGTTATGATTGCACGAGATATGCACCACGAGAGCAGCGTGTTCCGATCACAAAACTCTCCTCTCCACCGTGAATTAATAACAATCCGAATGCACAAGGTTTTATCACTGACACTGAGGTGGTGTGCACAGTTAATGTGAGAGAATCAAAGGCGAACGGCACGTGACATACGTCACGACCAAACGTTAGCGATTGGTTAGGCAGATCCAGAGTGACTCTTGGCAGATCCAATAGTTTTAAACTTCAACAGAGTACCCGCCTTCAAGGAAGTAAACGCTTGTCAATGGAGAGTGGCCAGACTCTATGTACAAATGAAATGTACGAGAGTCTGGTAAGACCAGGTTAATGAATTGAGCGGTTAAGTCAAAATTTTCCGAAGAGACATGATAACTTTATATGGTGAACATATTTAATTTAGGCTTTTATTCACATTTAAACATTGATCAGTGAATATAAACAGAAGCTCAATCAAACCTGTTTGAAGTGCTTAAACAAGCCTCTTGCTGAAACTCAAATGTGCTGCGTAACACAGGACTGAACCTCATTGGTTCTTGCTGAAGCTCAAATGTGCTGCGAAACATGAGAATGAACCTCATTGGTTCTTGCAGAAGGTGATACGTGTTGCGTAACACGAGAATGAACCTCATTGGTTCTTGCGGAAGCTCAAATGTGCTGCGTAACACGAGAATGAACCTCATTGGTTCTTGCGGAAGCTCAAATGTGCTGCGTAACACAAGAATGAACCTCATTGGTTCTTGCGGAAGCTCAAACGTGCTGCATAACGAGAATGAACCACATTGGTTCTTGCAGAAGCTCAAACATGCTGCGTAACACGAGAATGAACCTCATTGGTTCTTGCGGAAGCTCAAACGTGCTGCGTAACACAGAACTGAACCTCATTGGTTCTTGCTGAAGCTCAAATGTGCTGTGTAACACAAGAATGAACCTCATTGGTTCTTGCTGAAGCTCAAATGTGCTGTGTAACACAAGAATGAACCTCATTGGTTCTTGCGGAAGCTCAAATGTGCTGCGTAACACAAGAATGAACCTCATTGGTTCTTGCGGAAGCTCAAACGTGCTGCATAACACGAGAATGAACCTCATTGGTTCTTGCTGAAGCTCAAACGTGCTGCGTAACACGAGAATGAACCTCATTGGTTCTTGCTGAAGCTCAAACGTGCTGCGTAACACGAGAATGAACCTCATTGGTTCTTGCGGAAGCTCAAATGTACTGCGTAACCCAAGAATGAACCTAATTGGTTCTTGCGGAAGCTCAAACGTGCTGCGTAACACAAGAATGAACCTCATTGGTTCTTGCAGAAGCTCAAACGTAACACAAGAATGAACCTCATTGGTTCTTGCGGAAGCTCAAATGTGCTGCGTAACACAAGAATGAAGCTGAACGTATGTTGAGCTTCCATTTACCACAACTGATGTTTTGAGTTTATGAATGTTTATGTGAAAAAAAGCCTAACTTTAATCCGTTCATCAAAGCGATTGTGTCTTCAGAAAATGTGGACTAAACCGCTCAATTCATATGGATTCGTTTTACGATCTCTTTATGAACTTTTTGAAGCGTCAAAGTGGTAGTGGCATAGCTGTCAATGGAGGGACAGAAATCTCTCAGATTTCATCAAAAAGATCTTCATTTGTGTTCAGATGAATGAAAGTCTTTTTGGAACGACATGAGAGCGAGTAGTTAATGACAGAATTTTCATTTTTGGGTGAACTATCCCTTTAAACGAGTTAAATGTGCTGTTGGACGCTACACAATATTATAGATGCTGAATTGATGCACTAAAAAATGTATTCCATTTCATTGACAGTTTTATTTAATATTTAATTATAATATATTATATATTTACATTTTTCTAGCAATACATTCCTAGAAATGTTAACATATTTTCATATATTTTATTACAATAATATATTTTAGTATTAGTATCATAAAAAGCCCTTCAGCCCTACACTTTTACATTGCATTGTAATGCAAGCACATTGTAAACCTATGCAACAGCAAAATAGCGAACTGCATTATGTCAAATCTTCACAAAGTACATAAAGCTTGGTGCATGTGGTCCATTGCCTGAGATGAATGGGAATGCTAACAGTTTTCTCCAGGTATTAAAGACCTCCTTTGGGTGTAGTAATCCTGCCCTAAACTGACAACTCACAATCCTTTCTTTCTTTTATAATTTTCAACCATGCCTAAATGTTTCTAAATGAAACTGAATAATTCTAATGTGATGGAGAATGCTGTAAAAATAACCATAATTAGAGATCATGGCACTGTGGAAACAACAGGCAAAATAATTATGATCATCTACGGCATCTATCGTCCTCGCACATCTGTTGCCATAAATCTGGTATTCAAGTTGAATTTGCGATGCATGTGATCTGAGAAATGAATTGGACCATCTTTTGCCATTTACCAAATGCCATCTGTACTGTTTGAAATCGCCAGCCCTCAGAGGTGTAAATTTTCCCTCAGAGACAAGGTAAATCACTTTTCTATCATCCCTCTAGAAAGGAAAGTTTTTGCTTGGAATTACATCCAAAATTTCTCACAAGGATATATCAGCTCATTTTCAAAGCCTGTCATTTATGAATCCCATCTGAATCGGATTCACTGTCCGTATCTGCATCTCTGCTCATGCATTCATTTTTATATGACCTATTCCTCTAACTATAAAACTTGGTGATTGTTTTAATCCTCCTGTTGTAGGAGGCAATTTTACTGTGAGCTAATACAATACAAATTCCATCTGCAGAAATGCTGACAGATTCCCCTTTAGGATAAATGTGCTCAGCATGCTGTAAAAATCCATGATAATTATCTTGCAATATTAGCTTTAGCACTGGAGGACACTCCGGGAAGCTCGTACTGTTTGCTGTTCTAATTTCAGGGCTATGCTTCCTTGTAGTCTTCAGGGAGCACATACATATGGTGACTGGAATGAATACGCATGAAATAGCAGACAAAGTGGAGTGAATTTAGCTGGTGATGGGCTCAACCAAAACCAATTTATTAGAATGGACAATTTCCTCAAAACAAACCACCAGTGAATAATCGGGACTACCGATAGCATCCTCACTGAAACCTTTTTTCTCATTGCTGACTGAAAGGAAGCTGCAGGAAAACATAAGGAAACTGAAAGGAAGGAGAGCAAACTTAAAGTGTACTTCTCAGATTTCCTGCTTTGTATTGTAGTAGTCAATGTCAGTAGTGTATATGTTGCTCTCTGTGTTACCTGGACTGAGAAATTCACATTTATTTTGTCAGCAAAAGTCCGCCGGATTAAGCAAAATGCTCTAGGGCTTTCGTGCAACTACAAAACTACGAATTATTCTTCCACACTTTTGTATCCCCGCCCATGGACAGTCAGATCATCAGATTGTTATTAACAGAAAAAGTTAATAAAAGGGTTTTTCACTGACAATTGTATTAGTCTCTGTCTACTCTTTAAACAGTATTATGCAGACCCTCCAGAAAAACGTGATTATGCGATCGCGTGATTTAACGCATATTCAGCCAAAGTCTGCATATTTATGCGGGGGCCGCATTTTTTCAAATACGCCGCACTTTCGCCGCATAAATTGCCTATTTCCGCGTGCAAAATATGCGGGGCTAGCATGATTTCATAATCCCCGCATTTTCGTTGCAAAAAAAGTCATATATATATTAGCAGAAAGTTGAAAAATGTTCGTTTACTTCACACAAGAGCCGCCATTTCCGACTATTGCCATGGGAACGTTTTGAAGTGACGTAATTACCCGAGGTGAACGTCATCGAAAAGCTGCAAACCCCGTGGAGAAACCATAGATATCGGTGAAAGCATGCAATGATGAAGCACGCAAATTCCCATTTGCCAACAAAAATAACAGCAAAAGGCCGCGCAAAGCAGTTTCCCAGTGTGTTGACCGATTTCAAAACACAGCATCATGAAGCTTTGAAGCGTTATGAATCAATGAGTCGATTCAGCGGTTTGGATCGCCAAAGTCACGTATTTCAGCAGTTTGACACGCGATCCGAATCATCAATCGACTCGCTGATTCATAGCATCATGATGCTGTGTTTTGAAATCGGTCATCACTATATAAGTCGTTATTTAGTCGTTATATCAAATGTCTGTTTTGTATCTACCTCTGTAAAACAGGAAGTTATTTATTCATTTTTCAAGTTGTAGCATATTCCTTTTGTAAAGCTACAGAACTTGTTTGACTCAATGTTTTGTAAATTTGAGCCATTATTAAGGTCTTCAATAAAACAAGATGGGAACTTAAATATTCCCAGCACTTTCTGTGATGTAGTGCTTTTTTTCTCTTTTTCATCAAACCGCAGTTTTTGCAAGTTCCCGCAATTTCATCGCGTAAAATTGCATAAATATCCCGCATTTTCCATCGCATTTTTTAAGAAAACATGCCGCATAATCAAGGATTTTTGCCCGCAACAATCACAAAAAAAGCCGCATTTTTCTGGAAGGACTGATTATGGTAAAAATGGAACACTTCAGCTTTCTGACCTGTAAACGACAGCTTCAGGCGGAACTAACAGAACTGTTCTATCTTTCAGTTTTCCCCCTCAGTTTGGCCGAAATCACTGTATTCGTGGTCATTTAGTTTGAAATGTTGACTACAAACACAGAGGTTTTTCAGATTTACCGTTGTGGCGTTCTCTCTTAGCAGCCTTTAGCCACTTATGAGAAAGTGAAAGGATGCTAAAAGCACATAGAAACTGATGGAACTTAAAAAATCAGAGGAAAGCTGAAGGGGCAATGGAGGTAAGGGACATTAGGAAGCTGAAGAGATGTAATGAAGCTGAAATAACATAAGGACGTTGGGGGGACATGGAAGCTGAGCTGACGTAATGAAGCTGAAAGGACATTAGGAAGCCGAAGATTCTTGAGGAACACTGAAGAAAAAAGCACAAAAAAAAAACGTAAAATTGACTAGTATAGAATTTACTTTGCTGTTTTTTTTTTACTCTTGCCTGAACAAAAATGTTCATGTAGAAATTACTTTTTTTTCCCCTCTGTAGTATTTACTTCACACAGAATCATTTTTAACACTGAAGCTAAGAGGACATTGTGAAGCTGAAAGGACATGAGAAAGCTGAGCTGACGTAATGAAGCTGAAAGGACATTAGGAAGCTAAAGATGCTTGAGGACTCTAAGGTGCTTTTGGTGGTGGACAGTGGTCAGCATGGACACCCTGACTGGTCTGCGGATAAGCATCCCATACGCAACAAACTATGATGCACTGTGTATTCTGACACCTTTTTAACTAGCATTAACTTCTTGAGCAATTTGAGCTACAGTAGCTTGTGTTTGATCGGAGTACACGGTCCAGCCTTCGCTCCCCACGTGCATCAATGAGCTGTGGCCGCCTATGGCTGGCCCATGTCGCTGGTTCACCACTGTACATTCCTTGGACCACTTTTAAAAGATACTGAACACTGCAGACCAGGAACACCCCACAAGAGTTGCAGTTTCTGAGATGCTCTAACCCAGTCGTCTAGCCATCACAATTTGGCCCTTGTTAAACTCGCTCCAATCCTTACGCTTGCAAATCTTTCCTGCTTCTAACACGTCAACTTTGAGGACAAAATGTTCACTTGTTGCCTAATATATCCCATCACTAACAGGTGCGGTGATGAAGAGATAATCAGTGTTATTCACTTCACCTGTGAGTGGTCAGAATGTTACGCCTGATCGGTGTATATGTTAAGCAACCACCCAGAACACCTTAACAGCATGATATAAGCAAGATCAGCAAGTAACCACTCAGAAGCTTATTATCGCAGCAGGTTTTGCATGAACTCTATGATTCTTATATGAGGGAAAGTGATAGATATTTTATACTTATTCCTATAAGTAAGTCAAATGAAGAAGTACAGGTTGAAGTCACTACATCAAAGACCTGAGCAGTACAGCGACATGAAAGAGCATATTGTGGCTACACTTAACCTCACACAGAGCATGAGAGACAGAGTGAGCTTTCAGAAACAATAGAGCGTTACCTCTCCCCTATAATTGCATTTCTCTTCTAAGGTCACCTGAGGTTATCTGCTCCTGGGTGGAATGTGCATTATAGGAAAAACCTTTTACACTATTAATGTGGGTCTCTGGCAATACAGATAGATAGAAACAACTTTCAGCTGTGAGAAATCATGCGCACTAGAAATCACCCCACTATTTTCTTGAACCCTGTTATAGAGGTAGAAGTCAGGTGGAAGAAATATCCAGCTTTTTTTCTTTTTTTTTTTAGCCGTATGTGACTGTAATGGCAGAGTGGAAAATATGTAATTTGCCTCAGGTCCCATGTGAACCCAGCACTTCTGCTGTGGGAATAACCGGAGTGGTGCCATTCTTGTGAAATGTGAAGTCAGAGAATGTCAGGAACTCATTTCAGTCTTCAACTTCCTATTTTTAACAGAAGAGTAACGGCCTGGAGTCTGGGTGACGGGCGGCACTGGTGGAAAAATTGGACAAATAAAAAAAAAAATGTAATTGCTAGTACTTGGCAGGAGAGATCAAAGTTGTGGATCCAAAAGGCCTTTAACAAAAGTGAAGTAAAAATCTGGTGGTCAAGTTCCAGATAATTCACACTCTGAAATGTAACTGGATATGTGTGCTTCTCAGTTCCACTATAATGGAATGTGACAGGCAGCGTAGCACCTTTAGCTGAAATTGATTTCCTTTGAGCACTTCTAATATTGCCATCAGTCCTGAAGAGGGCAGAAGAGGCTTCATTTGAAGACATTCAAACAGTAATGCCGTGATGCGGTCTGAATTTTGAGAGAGAGAGAGAGAGAGAGAGAGAGAGAGAGAGAGAGAGAGAGAGAGAGAGAGAGAGAGAGAGAGAGAGAGCATGTGGCCAAGGATAGAAAATTCAGTTTCAAGCAATTTATATTCTCAGTGGTGGCATTCAAAAAATGGCCTGAATTTCAAAACCTCAAATGGAAAATTATGTAGAGAAAACTCTTCCATATGGACAGATCTCGCTTCACAGCAAGAAGACTCCTGGTTTGAGTCCCATGAGGCCTTTCTGTGTGGAGTTTTCCCTGTGCTGGTGCTCCGATTTCCTCTACAATTCAAGGATATGCAGCATAGATTTGGATACACTAAATTGTCCGGTGTGAGTGTATTTATGTCTGTGTGTGTCAGAGATGAACTAAGCAACCCTTCTTACAGTGGCAAGAAAAAGTATGTGAACCCTTTGCAAAATCTGTAAAAATGTGAGTAATTTGAACAAAATAAGAGGGATCCTACAAAATGCATAATATTTTTTATTTATTTAGTACTGTCCTGAATAAGATATTGTACATGAAAGATACATATACATATATTCACACAAGACAATAAACAAAAAAATAGCTGAATTTATAAAAATGACCCTGTTCAAAAGTTTACATATCACTGAAAAAAGTTATTATGGCCCGATTAAATTAAGCATAATTAATTTGTGCTCGTTTAAATAATTTAAATTTAGGTTTTTGATTTTAATAAAAAAAAAATTGAATTGGTTTTATGGGAATTGCATGTGTTTTTGTTTACATTGAGATCAAATAAATTGATTGCGACCACTTACGATAAAAGAATTTAGTAAATTCAACGAATAATTTTTTTCAGTGTACCCTAGATGTTGTTCAGTCCTGTCCAACATTCTTCAGAAAAATCCTCCAGGTTCCAAAAATTCTTCAGCATCTTTTGCATATTTGAACCCTCTCCAGCAGTGACTCAATAATTTTGAGATCCATCTTTACACAATGAGGGCAACTGAGGGACTCAAACACAACTATTAAAAAAAGGTTCAAACATTCATTGATGCTCCAGAAGGAAACACGATGCGTTAAGAGCCAGGGGATGAAAACTTTTGAACGGGATGAAGAGGTCCAAATTTTTCTTATTTTGTTTAAATATCAAATTTTTGCATTTAGTACTCCCTTCGGAAGCAATAGAAGATACTCACTGTTTCCGGGAAGACAAATTAAGTACAATTTACCTTTATCTTTCACCCCCCTACTCTTAACACTTTCCCACGCCAAACACAGAATTTTCTGTTATTTGTGAGAAAATGCTTCCCCGTCAAACACAGAATTTTCCGGGTTTCCACTGTTATACGCTAGGGGGGCGCTATTACGCATCTTCTGAATGAGTACAGAATCTCCTGATCAAAACACAGGCGAAGAAGACGCAAAAAAACCAAGTGATCGTATGTAAACAGATGTATATAAAATAATGTGATCATCAACATTAAACATCATATAAATCAAAACTGTTTAATGTTACTGAATGAAATGTTGACCCAGGACGAGCTATAGGACCGTGCAAGCATTAGGGGGGTTGATGGACTCAATCTACTCCAGCTGTGTTTGATCATCGTTCTGAATCCGATCTGGATGTAGTCTTTGACAAAAACGTGATTTTCTTAGCTTTTTGTTCAAAATGTTTCTTTTTATGAACTTACTCATATTTAAGTGTTGATAAAAAAGGAATGCATGAAGCTAGAATAAAAAGTATTTCTTTTGATATATTTTTTTGCTCAGATATTCATACTACAAAATATTCTATGGGCCATTACATTTTTGTGAAATTATTAAAAAACTCTGGCGGGGAAAGAGTTAATGCTTTGTGTTTCCGTCTGGAGGATTTTTCTGAAGAACGTTGGGCAGTTTAACTGCTCATGACAAACAAGGGACTCATGAACAACCATCACAAAACAAAAAACAGCCGTTGATTATCCAGGGAACGACACACAGTATTAAGAATCAAGGGTATGTAAAAATTTTAACGGGGTCATTTTTGTAAATTCAGCTATTGTTTTGTCTTGTGGACTATATACAGGTGCTGGTCATATAATTAGAATATAATCAAAAAGTTGATTTATTTCACTAATTCCATTCAAAAAGTGAAACTTGTATATTATATTCATTCATTACACACAGACGGATATATTTTAAATGTTTATTTCTTTTCATTTTGTTGATTATAACAGACAACTAAGGAAAATCCCAAATTCAGTATCTCAGAAAATTAGAATATTATTTAAGACCAATACAAAGAAAGGATTTTTAGAAATCTTGGCCAACTGAAAAGTATGAACATGAAAAGTATGAGCATGTACAGCACTCAACACTTAATTGGGGCTCCTTTTCCCTGAATTACTGCAGCAATGCGGCGTGGCATGGAGTCGATCAGTCTGTGGCACTGCTCAGGTGTTATGAGAGCCCAGTTTGCTCTGATAGTGGCCTTCAGCTCTTCTGCATTGTTGGGTCTGGCATAATCGCATCTTCCTCTTCACAATACCCCATAGATTTTCTATGGAGTTCAGGTCAGGTGAGTTTGCTGGCCAATGAAGAACAGGGATACCATGGTCCTTAAACCAGGTACTGGTTGCTTTGGCACTGTGTACAGATGTCAAGTCCTGTTGGAAAATGAAATCTGCATCTCCATAAAGTTGGTCAGCAACAGGAAGCATGAAGTGCTCTAAAACTTCCTGGTATACGGCTGTGTTGACCTTGGACTTCAGAAAACACAGTGGACCAACACCAGCAGATGACATGGCACCCCAAACCATCACTGACTGTGGAAACTTTACACTGGACCTCAAGCAACGTGGATTGTGTGCCTCTCCTCTCTTCCTCCAGACTCTTGGACCCTGATTTCCAAAGGAAATGCAAAATTTACTTTCATCAGAGAACATAACTTTGGACCACTTTTTTTCTTTTTTGTCTTTAGCACAGGCGAGATGCTTCTGACGCTGTCTGTTGTTCAAGAGTGGCTTGACACAAGGAATGCGACAGCTGAAACCCATGTCTTGCATACGTCTGTGCATAGTGATTCTTGAAGCACTGACTCCAGCTGCAGTCCACTCTTTATGATTCTCCCCCATATTTTTGAATGGGTTTTGTTTCACAATCCTCTCCAGGGTGCGGTTATCCCTATTGCTTGTACACTTTTTTCTACCACATATTTTCCTTCCCTTCGCCTCTCTATTAATGTGCTTGGACACAGAGTTCTGTGAACATCCAGCCTCTTTTGCAATGACCTTTTGTGTCTTGCCCTCCTTGTGCAAGGTGTCAGTTGTCGTCTTTTGGACAACTGTCAAGTCAGCAGTCTTCCCCATGATTGTGTAGCCTACAGAACTAGACTGAGAGACCATTTAAAGGCCTTTGCAGGTGTTTTGAGTCAATTAGCTGATTAGAGTGTGGCACCAGGTGTCTTCAATATTGAACCTTTTCACAATATTCAAATTTTCTGAGATACTGAATTTGGGATTTTCCTTAGTTGCCTGTTATAATCATCAAAATTAGAGAAAAGAAATAAACGTTTGAAATATATCAGTCTGTGTGTAATGAATGAATATAATATACAAGTTTCACTTTTTAAATGGAATTAGTGAAATAAATCAACTTTTTGATTATATTCTAATTATATGACCAGCACCTGTATAAACCCCTTTTAGGTAAAACATCTTATTCAGGACAGGATAAAAAATAACAAATATTTTGTGTGATCCCTCTTATTTTGTTAAAATTATTCACATTTTCTCAGATTCTGCAAGGGGTTCAGATACTTTTTCTTGCCACCATAGAACAAAATGACAATATTTGCACTTCTAAACACCAATGGATTAGTGCTCAAATGATCGATATATGTTATTAGAACCATGGAATACTGGTTAACACATAAACAGGGATATGTTGGGCTCTGGTTCTTGGGTGATGTCATGCCCTGATCCCATTCCTTTTCCTCAAAAGTACTTTTTATAAATAAACAAATTTAAATCAATAAACAAAGCATGATGTTGTCTACTCTTTGTCAAACGAGATACAACAAATTAAACAATAAAATATTGTTGAACATTTTGAAGAAAAAAAAAGTGTGCTGTACAACATGAACACCAGATTTATGTCGGTATTGGAGAAATTTGTACAAACAATGGGACCCTATTTTAGATCATTAATTTGCACTTTGTTTCTGCAGGGTTGCTTTTATGCTCTAATACAGCCTTAACAAGTGAGACATTTAATGCTACATATGACAAACATACCATTTGCATGCCCGAAAGCTATTGTCCCGTCTAGACAATTCACCATACCAGTAAAGCTCTGACAATAGCCTAAAAAGCATTTCCAGCAGGCAGCAATAATGAGCCGGAATAGGACTGTATGTCAAAATGACATGGGGCATAAAAGTGCTCCAATCATTCATGTTTAGTTTTGAACTGAGAGTAATCAAGCACAAGCCTGTTTTGAATAGAACGCTGTGCAGTAAAACGGAAGACAGTCTTATCTTTATGATAGAGGGTCAGTTTTGCTGGTATGTACAGCCAATGGTTTTTCTGTCTAAAGACATAATTTTTTCAATACATTTATTTAAAAGGAACCAAAAGAAAAGATGTTCTTTGTGATATGTTTCTATAGGCTGCAGTATTCCCGCGACCTTACATAGGACAAGCAGTTTGGAGAATGGATGGATGGATATATATATAATTGAATATATAGTACATTCACGTAATCAACAACTTGTTTTGAAATGTATCTCCTATTTATCATGATTGCAAGGCTGTACTGTACCATTTATCAACAGAAACAAAAAATTCCATAGTGGGTTGACAACATTATGAAAATTCATATTGTGAATACCAATCCTAACACAGAAAAAGAAAAATCCACCACAACCAAAACAAGACTTAGAAATATACCTTGATTATTATCTGTGATGTTGTTCATTCTCATAACCTTCTACCAATCCCTGAAGGACATTTCTAGGAATGTGAAGATGCAGAAACATAAATTCTCACATTTGCTTCACATACAGTAGTGAAATATTTCATAAAGACGGTATACTGTGCATGTATACCTTGCAGACAAATCTGAATTAATACATTTAGACCAGGGGTCACCAGAGGTCAAAGACCCCTTTTTACAGTAGATATAGTTGAGCATTGCAATTTTAAGTCTAGCATATTAAAAGATCAGGCATAACATTATGACAACTGACATTATGAACTGACAACTATCTCTTCATCACGGCACCTGTTAGTGTGTGGGATATAATAGGCAGAAAGTGAACATTTTGTGCTCAAAGTTGATGTGTTAGAAGCAGGAAAAATGGGCAAGCGTACGGATTTGAGGACCAAATTGTGATGGCTAGACGACTGGCTCAGAGCATCTCCAAAACTGCAGCTCTTGTGGAGTGTTCCCGGTCTGCAGTGGTCAATATCTTTCAAAAGTGGTCCAAGAAAGGAACAGTGGTGAACTGGTTCCACCCGAGCCATGGGCTGCTCTCACTGCTACCATCAGGCAGGCGGTACCGCAGCATCAGAACACACACCAGCCGACTCCAGAACAGCTTCTTCCCACAAGCAATTAGACTCCTTAACTCTTGATCCATCAGGATCATAACACATACTGGACAGAATATCACTCAGCACAACCCACTGTAGACACACACACACACACACACACACACACACACACACACACACACACACACACACACACACACACACACACACACACACACACACACACACACACACACACACACACACACACACACACACACACACATATATACACTCACCTAAAGGATTATTAGGAACACCTGTTTAATTTCTCATTAATGCAATTATCTAATCAACCAATCACATGGCAGTAGCTTCAATGCATTTAGGGGTGTGGTCCTGGTCAAGACAATCTCCTGAACTCCAAACTGAATGTCAGAATGGGAAAGAAAGGTGTTCTAAGCAGTTTTGAGCGTGGCATGGTTGTTGGTGCCAGACGGGCCGGTCTGAGTATTTCACAATCTGCTCAGTTACTGGGATTTTCACACACAACCATTTCTAGGGTTTACAAAGAATGGTGTGAAAAGGGAAAAACATCCAGTATGCGGCAGTTCTGTGGGCGAAAATGCCTGTGGGCGAAAATGGTTCGCCCTTGCAACGTTTCTGGGTGCAGTCGCATGGTTTCTCCGCTTGACGGGCACGGATGCTGTTTAGCATGCTTGGGCCTCGTGCATGCTGAGCATGCGTTCGTGGATGGCTCATGTTCTCACTGCAGGAACATGACCATCTCAGTGTTGCGAGACTCAGTGATCTCCGTAAAGGAGGGAGGGTCCCCTCTACCACACCCCAATCTGTTCACACCCCGTGTGGGACCACTTTGGCTGGTGGTCAGGGTGACTTGAGGGTGACGGTGTGGAACAACCCGATGAATATTCCTCGGGCCACACCCCCTTTCTAGCACACTGTTACCCGTGGTGCTGCCGGACGATGGCGCTGGTGTTTCCCGTGCTGGGCCCAGCGTGTCATTCGGCGCGCCGGCGGATGATGCCATGTCGATCGCCGCATCACAGGGCGGGCTTGATACCTCCGAAGATGAGGATTCGGCTGTGTTGCCTCCCTCGGGAGCACCAGCATTGCCCGAATCGGATCCGGAGCTGACGGCCATTTTCTCCCGGGCAGCTGAGAGCCTCAGGCTTGCATGGAACCCTCCACCATGTCCCGAGCGCTCAAGGCTGGACGATTGGTATCTGGGTGCTGCCCTCGCCGAAGGCGCCCGCCAACCTCCGATACCTTTCTTCCCGGAATTGCATGAGGAGGTGACGAAATCGTGGAAGTCTCCCATGACTTTTCGCGATCGCTCGTCATCGACCTCCGCCTTTACTGCCCTTGACGGTGGCGCGGTGAAAGGGTACACTGGAGTGCCCCCTGTCGAACGGTCTGTTGCGATGCAACTGTGTCCGCAGATCACTTTAACATGGCGTGGTGACCCGTCCAAAGCCTGTAGGTTTACGTCTACTTTGGTGGCGAAGACCTACAGAGCGCCTCGCTGCCCCATCGGGGGTACGCCTGTGGTTCGCATGACCCCACTGGTTCAGTTTTTGGACGCGTGGCTAGCGCTTCCCAATCTGTCCAGCTGGCTCACTCGCACCATCAGGTTCGGCTACGCGATTCAGTTTGCGCGGTCTCCTCCCCGTTTCCGGGGAGTCCGCTATAACATGGTGGGTGGCAATGCCCCTGTCATGCGTGCAGAGATCGACACCCTACTGGCGAAGGGTGCGGTCGAGATCGTCCCTCCAGCCGAGATGGAGTCGGGGTTCTACAGCCCCTACTTCATCGTACCTAAGAAAACTGGTGGGTTACGGCCAATCCTGGACCTGCACATCTTGAACCAAACCTTTCACAGGCTTCCATTCAAGATGCTCACAGCCAAGCGCATTTTCGAATGTGTGCGGCCGATGGATTGGTTTGCAGCGATCGACCTGAAGGACGCGTACTTTCATGTCTCCATCCTTCCTCGACACAGGCCGTTCCTACGGTTTGCCTTCGAGGGGCGGGCATATCAGTACGCGGTTCTCCCATTCGGGTTAGCCCTGTCTCCTCGTGTCTTTACTTGGCTGGTCACTCTCGAGATCAGGTGTGCGAACACAAGGACATGGTGCTCCGGCACCTCGCCGTCTGGGCCTTCGGGTCAACTGGGAGAAGAGCAAACTCTGTCCAGTACAGAGGATCTCTTTTTTCGGTATAGAATTCGACTCGGTCGCCATGCCTGCTCAGCTCACGAGCGAGCGTGCACAGTCTTTGCTGACTTGCCTTTGTCAATTCGAGGGCAAGAGTGCGCTTCCACTGAAGTACTTTCAGAGGCCCCTGGGGCATATGGCATCCGCAGCGGCGGTCACGCAGCTCGGTTTGCTTCATATGAGACCGCTTCAGCACTGGCTCCGCGATCGAGTCCCGAGATGGGCATGGCAACAGGACACGCTGCGGGTCCCAGTCACTCGCGCCTGCCGTCAGACCTTCACCCCGTGGTCGAACCTCAGTTTTCTACGGGCAGGTGTTCCCTTAGAACGAGTTTCCAGGCATGTTGTTGTCTCAACAGATGCCTCTGCCACGGGCTGGGGTGCCATGTGCAATGGACATGCTGCTGCGGGCTCCTGGAGAGGACCCCAGCACACATGGCATGTCAATTGCCTCGAGGGGACGCGGCAGGTTTGAGTACCCTACCACCTCAGGTGGTGGCTACCATCACTTCTGCTAGGGCCTCGTCTACGAGACAGGCCTATGCGTTGAAGTGGAACCTCTTCGTCACCTGGTGCTCTTCTCGCCGGGAAGACCCCAGGAAATGCCCGATCGGGTCCATGCTCTCCTTCCTCCAAGAAGGGTTGGAGCGAAGGCTGTCTCCCTCCACCCTGAAGGTTTATGTGGCCGCTATATCAGCCCATCATGACCTTGTGGATTCCAAAACGGTTGGACAGCACGACCTGGTCAGCAGGTTCTTGAGGGGCGAGGAGGCTAAATCCGCCTCGCCCTCCTCAGATGCCCTCTTGGGACCTCGCAGTGGTCTTATCAGCCCTGCAGAGAGCTCCCTTTGAGCCTTTGCAATCAGTTGAGCTTAAAATCCTGTCAATGAAGACAGTGCTCCTGGTTGCATTGGCCTCCATCAAGAGAGTAGGGGACCTGCAGGCATTTTCGGTTGACGAAGCGGGCCTGGAATTCGGGCCAGCCGATTCTCATGTGATCCTGAGACCCCGGCCCAGATACGTGCCCAAGGTTCCCACCACTCCCTTTAGGGACCAGGTGGTGAACCTGCAAGCGCTGCCGTTGGAGGAGGCAGACCCAGCCTTGGCACTGCTCTGTCCAGTACGCGCCCTTCGTGCTTACGTAGGCCGGACGCAGTGTTTCAGGACCCCAGACCAGCTCTTTGTCTGTAACGGTGGGCGGCAGAAAGGGAAGGCCCTCTCCAAGCAGAGGTTGTCCCAATGGAGAGTGGACACCATTGTCCTGGCTTACCAGGTTCAAAGCATGCCATGCCCCCTTGGGGTGAGAGCTCACTTCACTAGGAGTGTTGCCTCCTCTTGGGCTTTAGCGCATGGCACCTCGCTGACAGACATTTGTAGAGCTGCAGGCTGGGCGACACCTAACACATTCTCCAGGTTTTATAACCTCCGAGTGGAGCCTGTGTCTGCTCGTGTACTCGTCCCAGATGGCCAGTAACTGGACAGGCTCAGGTGTCATCGCTTGCTGCGCCATTCCACTCCACGGACTGGATACGTGCGCTATTCTACTCAGGTGAGCTTCTCGGCAGGCCCTGAGCTCCTCCAGCATTTATGATGTCGATGCCAGAGTGTTTGCCAGAGTGGTCAGCTTTCGCGTTCGGCTAGGTGCCGCCGTGTGCATGGTTCCCCCGTTGGGCAACCCCACATGTGTATCTCTACGGTAAGTCTCTCTGAGCATGTGTCTTCCCTTGGTGTAAGTCACATTGCCACGCCTGGGGTTTAAAATGTTTTCCACCTGCGGCTGGATACCCCGGTATACTCCATATGCAGTTCCTTGTAAAGGTCATATGTGTATTTGGTAAGTCGTCGTCCAAGGCCACTCCCACCAGTCTTCTATGGACACACCTACCAAATAATAAGAGTCAAATAACGCTTTGCTTTAGTAGGAAATACCTCTTAGCAAACTTTCAGTCATAATGGTGTCTACTTGTATTGTTTCTGGGAGCAAGAGGGAGCAAAATGTTTAGTGGGAGCAAGTTACTTTTGGTTTCCAGTGAAAGATCCAGCATGTTAGGCTGCAAAGAGTGTACAGTGTATTAGGCATAACAGGGAAAAATGGAAGAAACTGCCTTTCCGTCGGTTCAACCCAACACTCTGAAGCATAACTCCGTCACAAGAAAGCTGTTGCCATTATGTTCCATGTTTACCATAATGCTGTTTAAAGTGTAGACACAGAGTATGATACAATATTCAGTGATAATACAACCTGACAATAGAGTGCCGAAGTAATGACGTCACTTTGTAGGCCAAAACGCGGAAGTGAGTTAGCATTTTAGCCCTATGGGTTCCCTCGCCCTAAAGTCTATGGGTTTTTTGAATGGGTTTTTGCTAAATCGCCTGAAATAAGGTCTGTGGTTAACAAAGCCTCTATATATTTTCACGTTTAAATCTATGACATAAAACACACTAGTTATAACCTGCTTGTGATTTTTTAAGACTTTATTGTGTCTTAAAAACGGTGGTTGCTAACAAGTTGCTAAAAGGGACTACATCCTTTGGCGGGGACTTTAGACGTCATTGTGACAAACAGGAAATCTCACTAGCCCGCGTTTCAGCCTCACGTTCTTAGAAGTTTACATACCGTTATATATTTAGTCTTTTCAAATTGTAGTTTTTCCAAATATTGTTGTACACAGAATTCTGTTATATTAAGGTAACCGATTACCAGTTAAATTCAACATATATAATTATATACAACTATTATATTAAATGTTTGGAATTTAACTGTTATGCTAGTTCAGAGATTGTTTGTATAGTTACCTTAAATACATATAACACTATTATAACTCCTATCTCTCCCTAGTTTTACTTACCGAGACTCGATAAACTTTGTCCCTCATGCTGGCCCTTACAATACCGGTAAGTAAACCAGCATCTAAGCTGCACTGTTCTACATGTCCAGATTTATAGTGGTTCTCTCCTCGATCTATGGTTTTTTTATCGTCTAAGAAAAAGGACATAAGATTAGAAATTGATACGGCCATAGCTAACGTCGTTAGTGCTTCTGAGATGGTAAAAGCGCGTTTTTTTTTTCTGGCGAATTAGCAAATGGTATGCAAACATAAAATCAAACATAATACAGTGAAAAGATAATCTTTAAAGTTTATTTGGGGCACAATGATCAGGCATACTAATCTTAATCACAAAGAAAATAATATTAAGGTTTATATAAACTAACAAAATAATAAACTAATACATAAAACATTAACAAAAGATTAAAAAAATCGCAGAGAGGCACGCAAAATTTGTTTCTAACATTTTTGGAAAAAACAAATAGGCAATATTCTTCATGAAAAAGTGGGTAAGTGTTCATACACAGCGCAGATCATAATGAGCGAGCGTGTTTTTAAATAAAGTTTGAGGAAGCTTGATGATGACGTTGATCCGCGACGATGGTGTGCTGTAGTCCGTTTATAGCCTACCGTTAGCATTTTATATCTGACGGCTTTATTTGGGCTTCAAAATGTATACATTTTGGATTAACTTGTAAAGATTATCTTGGTAGACAAAACGTGTAAGTGTCATAACTCTTTGTTGAACACAGATCTTATTTTTTGCGATTTTCCAAAAGTCTATGGGAAAAATGAATGGCTTTTTGATCGAGGGAACCCATGCGCCGCTAACTTCCGGGTTGGCCTACAAAGTGACGTCATTACTTCGGCACTCTATAACTGTTCTGTTAAAACGGCGGCTTGGTATTGGCCAGCTCCTGCGTCAGCATCACATGCATAGCATCACACTATTTTAATTTCTTTCTTTTACTATCTTTCTGGGCCTTGAAAGCTGCAATGACGTTGCTGCCTATGGGTGGTTCAGAAACCTCTAGGATTTAATAAAAAATATCTTCATTTGTGTTGAGAAGATGAACAAAGGTCTTACGGGTATGGAATGACATGAGGGTGAGTAATTAATTGGGTGAACTAACCCTTTAATGAAGCTGCACTTTAGAGTTGGTTTTGATGAATTTCTGTTAAACACATTTTCATTTATTTTTTTCAGGTTTCGAAAATAATTGAACCTCTTGCAGTAAGGCCACAGAGTCCCTGGTGAAGATCCCAGATTTACACAAAAATCACTTGCACATAAATATATACTTTTTTAATGAAAAAAGTAACTTTATTTATAACTGATTTGATTCATTATTTAGTCATTTTGAAGGTTCCAGATGTCCTCAAAAAGAGATTTTGTCACGAAGCTAGATTTACACAATGCTAACATGGTACTAACCTTGAACTACGGGGGAGATAGATTATTTATACAATTGTCTGAAACATATCAGTGGATACACTCCTTCCGCTTACAAACAGCCTATAAACTTCTACACGATTATCCTTTACACTGAAGTACCATCATATCTCTCACATTTTCCTTGAGAAGTAAATATGATGTCTCTTTACATGGCATCCATCTTTTGATTCATTTCCTCCCAGCCAGCCTGAATGCACCACTAAAGACCCAGTGCAGATATCAGCGCTATCACATTCACACTCATCACTAGAATCTATTGCCATAAAAACATTCACTCCCTCTTAAAGTCATTTTTAAACTGCACAAATCTGACCAGAAACAAATGAGATGGAATAAAAGGAGAAATTGCATTATGGTACAGGTCATTCTATCTAAACTAATGTGGCTGGAGGAGAGAAAGACTCCTCTTGAAAATGTGCAGAATTACTTTTTTATCAGTGCAAACCTTCTATTTTATTTGCAGACAAGGGTAATGTCTCTGTTTTCAATAACACACTAACACTCGTCGGATCTGATTAACTTCGGAGATGCTGAAACCAAAATGTTATCCACGCTTTTATAACCTCCAGATTGGACTACACTACTGTAACGCCTTATATAGCGGCTTACCTACCAAAGCCTTCAAATGGTGCAAAACTCTGCTGCTCTAGCCCTTACATTTAATAAAAAATCTGCACATATCACTCCCATCCTTTACCAACTTCACTGGCTTCCTGTGGCCAGTCGTATCCAGTTTAAATTGTTAGTTTTAGTCTATAAAGCCAGTCATGGCCCCGCCCCCCAAAACCTTGCTGAGTTAGTGCAACCATATGTTCCTGTCTGGACCCTCAGATCTAGCAATGATAATTTGCTTGTCGTACCCAAGAATAAACTCTCTACTGTGGGTGGTAGGGCTTTTAGTGTTATAGGCTCTAAGCTATGGAATAAGCTTCCTCCTAAGCTTTGTACCACCCCTACTCTCCAGACCTATTCTCTATGCTCAGTAAATAATTATTTTACTCTCTACTTCTCTGCCTCAATTTTTATGTTATATGACTACTTTATTGTATGTTTTCTTTTGATTCTATAACTTCTTACGTTAATTATCTGTTTATTTGTTGTCTCCAGCTGCTCGTTTATTTGTAATAATAAGCAGGATGACTGTTACTTTGTTTGTCTATAGGTTGTACTATTGTACTACTTTGTGAAGCGACCTTGGATTCTTGTTGCAACACGGTCTCACTCCTATTCGTCACATATTGACGCTTGGTCAATTCCCTTTCGGCGTCACTTTTTAACACACAGTTTTTAACACCTTTAGTGTTGTTTTTGGACGCGCACGGCATTGATTTCAATGAGAAATCTTTAGCGTCATATACAGACGCGTTGGGCATGGTTATCATCATGATGAAAGTATATATTTGGGTATGATTTTGCCATTATGACATGGAGTGTGATTCTCAATTTAATCAGCCAGCATAATTTTATTTACATTTCTTTTCTTTTTTTATTTACGCTATTCAGACACATTTTGAACACATAACCCAACCCCATCCCTAAACCCATTTGTGTATTATAAAAAAAACAGGATATAACAGGCAGATGCGACTGCAGCCACAATTTACATTTTAGATTAGATTAGATTCAACTTTATTGTCATTACACAAGTACAAGTACAAGGCAACGAAATGCAGTTTAGGTCTAACCAGAAGTGCAATAGCAGCAAGTGCAGGATATATACAATGGTTGCGTAAGTGCTGGGCATAAAAATGTACTGAATATATATAAATATGTATAAGTAGAGAGATGGTTATTACTATAAACAGAACTGAATTTACAGATGAATATATACAGTGAATAAATATAAATATACAGATGGCTATTACTATTAACAGAATGTAAACAGAATGTACAGGTGAATATGTACTATGAATATAATATACAGATGGCTATTACTTTGAACAGAATTTTACAGATAGAGGTATACAATAATATGTTAGGCTAATATGAGGAATATAGCAGTGGATTAAGGTAGTGCAATAAATTATGGACAGAGCTATCCGAAAGAAAGTGTAAAAGTGCAGTGGAAAGTGATTGCATATTACAGTTAGAAGTACGGTGCAAAATGCA
Source organism: Romanogobio albipinnatus (assembly GCA_023566225.1). Lineage (NCBI taxonomy): Eukaryota > Metazoa > Chordata > Actinopteri > Cypriniformes > Gobionidae > Romanogobio > Romanogobio albipinnatus. Next base: position 43,435,114 of record CM042249.1, read on the forward strand.
AATGTAAACATGGTTACTATAAATACAGTCGGCAGTGCAAATGAGCATAATCCAGTTAAGATATGGTGGTGCAAAATGCATAAGTAAACAGTTGTTATTGTAATAAACAGTCGGTAGTGCAAATAACAAAGTGAATGTAGGTGTGAGGTAGGAGAGTTTGCAGTTTATGAGGGAAGTGGATCAACGGTGGTTTGAGTTCAGTAAAGAGACAGCTCTGGGGAAAAAACTGTTCTTTAGTCTGCTGGTCCTGGTCCGGAGGATCCTGAAACGCCTGCCGGAGGGCAGGAGAGAAAACAGTCTGTGGGCTGGGTGAGAGGAGTCCTTGAGGATGCTGCGAGCTCGATGCAGACAGCGTTTCCTCTGGATGTGCTCGATGGCAGGTAGTGGAGTCCCTGTGATGCGCTGGGCAGTTTTCACCACCCGCTGCAGTGCCTTGCGCTCCGCAACAGAGCAGCTCCCATACCATACTGCCACACAGTTGGTCAGGATGCTTTCTATTGCGCAGCGGTAGAAGTTCACCAGGATAGCCGAGGAGAGCTGATTCTTCCTCAGTGTCCTCAGGAAGAAGAGGCGCTGGTGAGCCTTCTTGACCAGGCTGGAGGTGTTGGTCGTCCACGACATGTCCGCCGAGATGTGGATCCCCAGGAACTTGAAACTGGAGACACGCTCAACAGCCATTCCATTGATGTGGATGGTGTCGTGTGTGCCTTTTGACTCCTTCCTGAAGTCCACGATGAGCTCCTTCGTTTTGGTGGTGTTGAGGAGCAGGTTATTATCAGTGCACCATGTGGCCAGGTGCTGGATCTCCTCCCTGTAGGCAGTCTCATCGTTGTTGCTGATGAGACCAATCACCGTAGTGTCGTCCGCAAACTTGACGATGGAATTAGTTCCATACACAGGCTTGCAGTCGGAGGTGAAGAGGGAGTAGAGAAACGGACTTAGCACACAGCCCTGTGGTACACCAGTGTTGAGTGTGATGGACGTGGAGCAGGTGGATCCTGATCGAACATTCTGGGGTCTGTCAGTTAGGAAGTCCAAAATCCAGTTACACATTGAAGTGTTGATGCCCAGGTATCCAAGTTTGGCAATTAACTTGGATGGGATGACAGTGTTGAATGCTGAGCTGAAGTCAACAAACAGCATGCGTGCATAAGTGTTCTTATGGTCCAGATGGGTGAGCACAGTGTGCAGTGCCATGGAAACTGCATCCTCTGTGCTCCTATTGCTGCGGTAGGCAAACTGGTGTGAGTCCAATGTGGATGGTATAGAGTCTTTTAGGTGTTCCAGGACCAGCCGCTCAAAGCACTTCATAATGATGGGTGTGAGTGCTACAGGGCGGTAGTCATTAGGGCACCTCGGGCTGGAGTGTTTCGGCACTGGCACAATGGAAGTGCGTTTAAAGCATGATGGTACAGCTGCTTGGGCGAGAGACAGGTTGAAAATGTCTGTAAAAACCCCAGCGAGCTGCTCCGCACATGCCCTGAGAACACGACCAGGGATGTTGTCTGGTCCAGCAGCCTTGTGCGCGCTGATCCGGCTCAGTGCCTTGCAGACATCTGTGGAGGAGAGTGTGATTGGTGGGTGGTCAGCTGAGGATTTGAGCTTGGTGGCAGTTTCTCTGTTGTCTCTTTCAAAACGAGCATAAAAGTAATTTAGCTCGTTCAGGAAGTTGACATCAGTGGCTGCGGGGGTGGAGTGGGTGGGTTTATAATCACTGATGGCCTGAATGCCATGCCACATGCGTCGAGGGTCAGAGTTGGAAAAGTGTCCCTCTATCTTTAGCTTGTAGCAGTGCTTGGCCTTTTTGATGCCCCTCTTCAGGTTTGCTCTGGATGCGCTGTAGGCTTGTGCATCTCCTGATCTGAAGGCAGTATTGCGTGACTTCAGCAGGAGTCGCACTTCCCTGTTCATCCAAGGCTTCTGATTTGGGTATGTGGTGATCTGTTTCTGGGTTGTAACACTGTCAATGGTGGTATTGATATGATCCAATACTGAGGAGGTGTAGGAGTTAATGTCCGTGTGAGCGCCACTGGTGGCTTGAGAAGCAAACATACTCCAGTCTGTGTTTAGAAACCTTTCCTGGAGTGTGGAATCTGCCCCCGCAGGCCACACCTTGATTGTCTTCACTGATGGCTTCACACGGTTGATGAGGGGTGCATATTTGGGGCTGAGGAACAAAGAGATGTGGTCTGACTGTCCCAGGTGGGGGAGGGGTGTTGCAACGTAAGCTACGGCCATGTTTGTGTAAACATGGTCTAAGGTTTTGTTTCCTCTAGTGTGACAGGAAACATGTTGGTGAAACTTGGGTAGCACTGACTTTAAGTTTGAATGATTAAAGTCACCTGCAACAATAAACGCAGCTTCAGGGTGATCAGTCTGTTGTTTACTGATGGCTGCGTGAAGTTCTTTCATAGCAAGCTTGGCATCAGCATCGGGTGGAATATAAGCAGCAGTTATAATGGTGGAAGTGAACTCCCGTGGTAGATAAAATGGTCTACATTTAACCATGAGAAACTCCAGGTTAGCTGAACAATGACTCCCAACAATAGCAGAGTTTGTGCACCAAGCTTTGTTAATATAAATGCACAATCCACCACCTCTGGTCTTCCCGGAGCCATCTAATGTTCTGTCTGCCCGGAGTGTGTGGCGTCCCGCTAGCTCGATAGCGGTGTCCGGTATTCCGCTGTTTAACCAGGTTTCAGTGAAGATTAGGACGTTACAGTTCAAAAGTTTCTTACTGTGTGTGATGCTGAGTCGAATCTCCTCCATTTTGTTCACTAGCGATCGTACATTAGCAAGGAAAATGCTGGGTAAAGAGAGCCGATGAGGAGAACGCGTTAGCTTAGCCCGCAATCCTCCACGCTTCCCCCGCCTTTGTTTACGATCTCGCCGCCGTCTGCGTGCACTTCCGCCCGGCCGGGTTGAACGCATCACCTCGGGCGTCCTAGCGATCTCAGGAAGGAGTCGAAGATTGTCCATAAAACTGTCGGAAATTCGCAAACCAATATCCAAAAGCTCAGCGCGGGTGTACGATGTAAAGGCACAACTGTTCTGCACGAACAGACCCGAGATGAGCAAGAAAAATACCGCAAAATTGCAGAATCTGGAGAGACGCTGAGCCTCGCGATCTACTCGCGCCGCCATCTTGGTCGATTGAGTCGATTGTAAATTTACATTTACATTTACATTTACGCATTTGGCAGACGCTTTTATCCAAAGCGACTTACATTGCATTCAAGGTACACATTTTATCAGTTCTTTTATCAGTTCAATTTATTCAAAAAGTACAAATATTCCAAGTGTTCAGAGGCCAAACGATTTATTTTGTGTGAAGAAAATCCCCAAAAGCGATCAGCATCGAGTCCATCCGCCGAAGATCATGAACACATTTAAAAAAATGTCAGCTTTGACGGCATTGGCTGTCGTATGTCTCGTGACCAATTGCGTCATCACATCAGTTTTGATTGTAAAATGCCATTGGCACTCGTGTGTCTCATGACTGATCATGACGCGTCATACTAAAGAGTCGGGTGTATCATTTGAATGAGATATGACCGAGTGGAGTGTGTCATCATCGAGTCGCGGGATCATCATTTCAGCGATTAAAACATTAAGATCAACTCTGTTCTTTACGTAAAGATATCGTATGACTTCAGAAGACTTGGAATGCAGCATGAGTTAATACTTTTATACTGTTTTTGGTCAGTTTTTGCAATAAATACCTGTGACTGTACTTGCATTTGCCTGTTACGTGTTTTATTTTGTTTAGAAGTGGGTAGGTTTAGGATAGGAGTGGGGTTAGTTGCTCCAAAATATAAAAGTAGCCAATAAATATTTATAAAATCATGTCTACTTTTACAAATTCAAAGAATTAAATGCGTCTTGATCTGACGCATTGGTCAAACAACTGAAATCAAATGGAGTACCCTACATCGGAAAATGATGCTAAAGGTGTAAAAAGTGATGCAGAGGGGTCCTGACCAAGCGTCAATATGTGACAAATAGGAGTGAGACCGTGTTGGTTCTTGAAAGGCACTATAAAAAAATAAACATATTATTATTATTATTAACACTCGTACAGTGGTACGAACAGTAATGATGGCGACGTTTTACCATATCAATGTCAAGCTCAAATCCTCATCCTTTGAAAGTGCATGCAAATGGATTTGCTTTCGCAGTGCAGAAAACAGCGACAACACAAAACAAACTCTTCCAGGCTTCAGCAGCAACTACAGTGTTTGAGGATGGGTCAAAGTAGACGCTGTTCGTAGGCAGCCAAATTTGTCTTCAAACACGCGCATGTCATTGTCATTTCCATAACCTGATAGAATCAGACACACAAATGTATCTGACCATTAGCTAAAAGCAAAAGCAGGAAGGCTAACGCTGGTTGTGAAAGACAAAGCGTCCAGGAATCAAATTTCTTGTCAAGATTATTCATCCTGAAGCAGGAACCATCACTCCTAACAAACAAGTGAAGCACTTAAAATTAATTAATTAATTTTTTCCCCTAGCTGACAAGAATTTCGAACCTGAAATTTGTAATACAAAATAATTGTCTTATAATATAATATATAGTTAATCTATTAATTATCAATTGTTTTGCCTTAACACTACAACAAAGCTAACTTACTAATCTTACTTTAGATGAGTGTCAGTGAGATCAAGGTCTCCGTCTTTGGTAGGCACCAGCATGGCAGTTTCCCTCTTCATGTCAACCTTGTACATTTTGACAATTTTTTTTGCATTTGTAGCAAAGCCAACGAGTTACCACTTCCCTCCCATCTGCAGAGAATAGAGGTGGAAAACATAAATATAACACATCTAGAACTATTTTAGCTTAAGATGAGGACTTCACCAAAAGTCTCTGATAATATTGAGATACCTTAATTGATAGTATTTTGCAGTAAAATTACAAGGTACATTTTTTTTACCTTTTCGAGGTCAAAGTCAGTCATGGGCATAATTTCAGCAGAGGCGAACACTGCAAAGAGAAGAACTTAAAATCAAATGTCCAGTGAGTGGACCTAAAAGTGGTCAGTGTTATCCAAAACAGATTGCAAAATAAGATAATGAGAGTACAGAGAAAAGGGCCAAAACCGATCAAAAGGTGCAGAACGGAGTGAAATAAGCAAGGGTCACAGCACAGCGAATTGTTCATCCAAATCAAATCAAATGACAGATAAACCAAGGAGAAGCAGAGTTGGAAAAAAAATGAGGCGTTTTGAAATAATCAAAGACAATGTAGCAATTGAGGCAAAATCAGACACATAATCACTGGTTACATTTACTAATAAGTTTTAAATGCTTGTGCTAAGTAACAGACTTTCCCCCAACACAACAGAAAAGGATCCTCTGTTGCCCTGGAAACAATCAGATAAGACGTTTTACGACGTGAAAGAATTTGCAGAGAGAGAAATTTGCAGAGCTGAGACTCAGTCTTTCTGAAAATTTCTAATACACCATCTTAAACTCATATATCCTATATATAACCACTTGAGAAATATATAAATATGTATCCATATCATGATTTGCTTTATAGGGTTTAATCTATGTGTTAATTCAATCTCTGTATCATCTAAGCTGTATCATATAAATAAATAGTTAAAAAATCATACATTGTGATTTCTGGATTTTTTTTTTAGATTATGTGTCTCACAGTGGACATGCACCTACGATGACAATTTCAGACCCCTCCATAATTTCTAAGCGGGAGAACTTGCAAAATAGCAGGGTGTTCAAATACTTATTTTCCTCACTGTATAACTGTATCATCAGCGTAATAATGAAAATTTGCATTATGAACGTTCGGATCTATTATTTATATATAGACTAAATAGGAGTGGACCTAGGACTGACCCCTGCGGCACACCTTTAGTTACATTGAGTGAACCGGAGATAAAACCTTCTGCCTGTACACATTGAGTTCTGTTTGAGATAGTTATTAAACCAACCAATAGCATGTTTAGATAATCCAATACTGATGAGTCGCTGTATCAGTAAGGTATGATCAACAGTATCAAATGCTTTTGATAGATCGATGAATAAGGCTGCACAGTGTTTCTTGTTATCAAAAGATTCAATAAAATCATTTAGTACTTTTAAGGCTGCCGTAGCTGTACTATGTTGTTTTCCAAAACCAGATTGAAAATTGGACAGAATATTATTAACAGAAGACACTCCTTCAATTGATTATTGACAAATGTTTCGAGGACTTTGGCCAGGACAGACAATTTGGAAATGGGCCTGTAATTATTTGGGTATGTGGGATCTCCGCCTTTAAACAGGAGAAGAACAAAAGCTGATTTCCATATAAGTGGAATTTCATTTAAGACAAGTGAAAGGTTCAAAATATGAGTCAGAGGTGGGGCAATAAAATCAGCTGCTAGCTTTAAAAAGTAAGGCTCCAATTTATCAGGACCTGCTGATTTTGAACCATCAATAGATTTAAAGGCTTTGCACACCAGAGATTTCAATGAGATTTCCAGAGATTTCAAAGTTGAATGATTGACTAGACACAATACTCTCTGACTGAACAATAGAAGGGTTTACATGAGCTCCATTACTTGAATCAAACAAAAAGCCAGAATCTATGAAGTGTTCATTGAAAAAATTAAGCATTTTTACTTTATCAATGATTGTATGAGACCCCTTCTTAATACATGATGGAAGTTCTATACCTTTGTTATTTTCAGTTAATGATTTAACAGTTTTCCAAAATTTTGATGAATTGTTTAGGTTATGTGATGTTTGCATAAGGAAGTGCTCAGCTTTAGCTTTTCTGACTGCAACCGTACATGCGTTGCGCAGTTGCCTAAAATCAAGCCAATCTGAATTTAAATCTGATTTCCTAGCTTTTGCCCATGCCAGGTTGCGCTCATGAAGCATATTGATAAGAGGAGAAAACCATGCATTATTTCGACCCTTCACCCTGTACCTTTTGAAGGGAGCATGTTTATTAACTAAAGCAGAGAAACTAGCATAAAATAATTCCCAGGCTATTTCAAGGTCTGGGATTACATTTATTTGTTCCCACTCCAAATTATTAAAGTCGTGTAGGAACCCTTGTTCTGAAAAACGTTTCATATCACGCTTGGTTATTATGCATGGTTTGGTTTTACGTATTTTTGTCTTTCTAACTGTTGCGATGACACAGTGGTCACTGATGTCATTCGCAAATATGGACGCGGTTGAATACTTGTGCGGAACATTTGTTAAAATAAATTTTTCTGAACATTTTGGATTCGGTCTAGTGAGACTGTCAACAATCTGAAAAAGATTCAATGCATCGCAATAGGTTTTAAATGCATCAGTTGCTGAACACAACCAATTCCAAATAAATTCACCAAGAACTACCAATTCTTTAGCATCAAGATCTGAAAAGAGCTGGAATAAAGAAGGAAGAGCACTACTATCAGCAGATGGTGTTCTATAGCAGCCAACAACTGTTATGCTGAGAGATTTAAAAACTTCAAGATCGAGAGCTAAATATTCAAATTGTTTACTCACTGATTTAGAAAGCAATACTTGAACATTAAACCTTTTTTTTTTATTAAAATTGCTACACCTCCACCCCTTTTTGGTCGGTCAGCCCTATATACATTATAACCATTGATACAAATATCCTTGTCTAAGACAGATTTGTTCAGCCAAGTTTCAGTCAGAACAATCACATCTGCATCAGTTGACTGTGCCCAAATATGAACCATATCCATTTTAGAGATTAAACTCCTAACATTCAAATGAATAAAACCAAGTCCATATCTTGATTTAAAATTTGCAGGTGTTTCAAAACTTGAGGCAGAAATTGGGCCTGGATTCGGTTGAACATTTCCAGAGATCAAAAGTAATATAATAATCAAACACCTTTTCCTAAACGATTTAATATTATAATCTTTAGAATTTGTCTCTACTATTTTAAAATTCCAGTGGTCACTTATAAAGTTTGTAAAATTATCCTGGAGAGCCATAACACTAGTCAAACGGACCAGGTCTACGGTGAAAAAATAGGACTGGAGTATAGAAGACAGTCTGGCACACAGCACCTCTAGTGCAAAGCTAGATGCAGACGTTGCACGGTGTGTTGTGACCATGGGTGGAGTCACTAAAGACGGATTGTCATACCAGTGAAAACCACCTTCAGTACCTTCAGTTCGATAGGCACAGTGCAAAGAAAAACCACAGCATTCGAGTCAACCCCTTTGTCTTTTCTCCAAAAGCACCAATAAAGCCTTCCATTGTTAAGTATGAGTGCAGAAGTGGAATTCAGATCCACTTTGATCCACTCCAGTTATTCGCCCTCCTGGGACGGACTTGACGTCAGATGTAAACAAGGAGATGGACACAGTGAAGCGATGCTATGGAAAAAGTTAAATAAAATAAAGACCAGCAAGGTCTCAAAACAATGAAAATAGAACTTAAAGCCCCGTCCAAAAAGCCGTCAAAGATGCAACTTGCACTTGATGTAAGGTCCAGTAGACGGCACAGAAATACTAACTGGTGTGCTTAGACCATAAATTGCAAGATTTACGATCCCACTTTGTTAGTATTAACAGGATGTAAAGAGGTACTTTTGTCCAGAAATTTGCAGAAACAGTCTAAAATCTTCAGTCACAAATGAGAAATTAACTCAGACAACTCACAACACACTACACACCCATGCGACTTGGTCTGCCATCTTGGATTGTGCACGCCATGTACAATTTTCTCATCCTCAATGGATTCGAAGCAACCACGCAAGCTCATAATTTCTTCCTCATCCAATGCAGAAGAACTTGATCACCACGTCAAAGCCATCAGACGAAAAACACAAACTTTCTCCTGCGATTTCACCTCGGACGGTCTTCTACAGCTCAGGCTAAATGCAAGTAAAGTACGAAACAGAAATCGCTGTGTAGTTAGTAAAACTGTAAACTCTTTGTTCAGACAAAGAAGTTTATTAATGGTGGTTCTTCCCAAAGGTTCTAGACTTATATTTACATTTATGCATTTAGCAGACACTTTTATCCAAAGCGACTTACAACTTGGGGGTACATGAAGCGATAGGTCATGAAGAGTCAAGAAGTGCAATAAGAGCCTGAAATCCTGAGACCGTGTACATTGCTCAGTGTAGCACAGGCTAGAGTAGGGAGGGAAGAAGAAAGAGAAAGAGGAGAGGAAAAGTTTTTGATTTTTTTAGGTTAAGTGCTCACGGAAGAGCTGAGTTTTAAGTTGACTTTTGAATGATGTCATTCTGAATGATGTGATTCTGCATTTCGGATGGTGTTGGGAAGATCGTTCCACCAGCTGGGAACGTTGAATGAAAATGTTCTGGAAAGGGATTTTTTCCCCCTCTGTGATGGTACCACAAGTCGTTCCTTTGCTGAGCGAAGGCTTCTGGTGGGGGTGTGGATTTGTAGAATGGGGTCAAAGTAAGCAGGAGCTGAGCGCGTGGTGGCTCTGTATGCAAGCGTCAGCGCCTTAAACTTGATGCGAGCAGCGAGTGGTAGCCAGTGCAGGGAGATGAAGAGAGGTGTGACGTGGGTCCTTTTGGGCTCGTTGAAGACAAGACGTGCTGCTGCATTCTGGATCATTCGAAGTGATTGGATCGCACAAGAGGGGAGTCCAACCAGAAGCGCATTGCAGTAGTCAAGTCTAGAGATAACCAGGGCCTGGACAAGAAGCTGTGTTGCGTGCTCTGTTAGGAACAGTCTAATCTTCCTGATGTTATGGAGCGCAAACCGGCATGAGCGAGCTGTCTTAGAAATGTGTTCTCTGAAGGACAGCTGGTCATCAAATGTTACTCCAAGATTTCTGACTGACTTTGATGGGGAGATCAAGGCTGTACCTAACTGGATGGTGAAGTCATGTTGTATGGTGGGACTTTCTGCATAACTTCATCAATCTGTTCTGACCCTTTTCCCTCCAACCACTTTAACCTTACCTCTTGTCATGTATATTTATATATACATATTGTGTATGTCATGTATGTCTACTGTTAGTTATAGTCTTGTTCCGTGATTTAGTTATTAAAGTTTGTGCACAATATATGTTGGTCCTGACCCCAATGCCTGCAAACATATTGTCCCTTAGATGATCGATCTTGCTATGTGCTCTAAACGCTTAGGTAAACGCTTCAGGACTGAATGTCCTTAGGACGAACTGATTGAATGATTGTAATGTTAATGTAGCTATATCAAGTTAATCTATTTAACCGATTCAAATATTCATAATTAATCATAATGAATAATCATAATGAGTTATGAATAATTATTAATATTTCCCCTCAGAGCTAATTCGCTACAACAAAGCAAACCATTCAGGAGGTGAAACAATTATCTTATACAAAGTTCCTTTCAAAAGAAATAAATGATTAAAACTAATGGGTTGCTAATGAACTATTCATTCATTTTAAATTACTCTTTATTATTACGAAGTTTGAACTTAGAAAGTGATATGTTCATTGTTTTTGTTCTACTCAACAGGAAACACGACAGCTGCATAGGCTAGGAAACAGATATCAACTTCAACTTTAGCTTCAACTTTATTTTTGTCCCACAAAGGGCAATTATTTTATTATTATATTATTATTTTATTAATTATTATAAACAGTCAGACAGACATTAAAATATAGCAAAATTGTCCACTGTGTATGTCCGGGGAGAAAAATGTCTATGGTGTGTTAAACATGATACAGATCTACTGGCAAAAGGCCTTTATGAAAAGGATCACACTTCAAAACTGCTGATTATCCAAACTCTTTTTTCTAAACCAAGGATTAGTTTAGATATGACAGGCTTTAAACCCTGGTCTGGAGGTCAGTGGGTTTCAGTCTGCATCAGATACACACATCCTCGGCAGACTTTCAGAGACTGAGCCTTATGAGCACAAACAACAGATGCAGCCAGAAGTCATGAAATCAATTCTTTCCAACTCATTTCTTTAATAATATGCCCAAACAAACCAGCAGTTTTCCACGACAGCCCTGTTTGCTAATAAGAGTCAGTCAGCTGTCCAGTGTTGCCACAAAGATTAGATTGATGACTCAGGTTTATCATTAACTCCTCGACAAACCCACACATACTCATGTACACAAAAACTATGACTATATGACTATAGTACTATGACTATAATTTTGTTGATTTCTGACAATGCTCACATGAATACAACCAAACCAACTTTTGTTTTGTCATAAAGTGTGCATTCTCAGATTTTTAATGCTTTTTAAATAAAGCCCCCTGTAGTCAATAATTGTATCCCATAAATCTCCTCTTTGATCACCAAAATTACATATTATAATGTTTTTTTTTCAGTGTGAAAAAATTTCCTCATGCTATAAAATAGCTTTAATGTAAAGCAAGGAACACCCCAAGCCAACGCCGACCAACTAGTGGCGATGGAAGCAGACTGCGGAGTCATGTCAGCAGTGTCTGGGTCCAAAGTTGCCCTGACACACCAAGCCGACGCTCGCAATCAGATTGCCAAGTAGCACGTCCGTTCTGCGCCTGTGTAAGAGGAAATACCTTTCCGTACCAGCTGGTGGCAGTAGTCTGTTTTCGTTATTCAAAGCGGGAAACCGGAAGAGCTACAGGGATATAAACAAAGCAGCTCAGAATCTCACTCACCACAGACGGATTTGTTCTGTGTTCCCTGTTGACTCTGTCGTTTACTTGCTTCATCACTTTTGTTTTTTTTTCTTGTGCACTGGTTCGCTAGCTGAACAGCCAGTCAGAATGATCAGATGGCCCGACTGACTGACGAGCGCTGATGCCGATTCAACATGTCGAATCGGCTGAAAAATAGCTGCCGAGTACCAACTTCAGCCTGTGGTGCATGGGAACACACCGAGAAAACTTAGTCCATCGGCTTTGTGTGTTCCGGGCTTAACTCTACACCTTTGCTTCATTTAGCCCCACCTCCACTCACTCACACCAGCTCAGAGATCCACCCGGTCAACTTTACTCTAGATGCTAAATGCTACACGATGGCAAGTGGAAATAATGGTTTAATTCAGCCATAAATGTTTGAACCATAAAAGATTCAGAAAAAGTGGAAGAGTGAATTAAACAGTCATTATATTTCTAAATGAGCCAGATTTTTCATATCAACAGAAAAAATATATCGGGATGACCTGGCTTCTCTTGAGACTCCCCTGCTTCACCACATAGTTAATGATATGCTAAAGCCCCCCAGCTTGTTGACTTGGTATTTGGTAGTTTGTGACGTAAGAAACCCTGGCGCTTTTTTCACTGCAGTTTTAAGGAGAAAAAACAGTGTTGACTTGTGAAGTTGTACATGGTTTGTCTTAAAGCATATTAAAAACACCACATAGACATTAAAGGTCCCATGGCATGGATTTTTTATTTTATTTTATAATGTTTTCTGATGTTTACTTATATTGTTAGTATGATTTTTACATCATAAAATGTCATAATTTAGAAATAAAAGGCATTTTTTCTATACTGATGTTTGCCCCCTGGCTGAATGCCCTGTTTCAAGGGTCTGCTGTGAGACTTCAGGAAAAACGCCCACTGTTGTGATTGGCTGACATCTTTGCATTTGAAATGAGAGGGGGCGTGGTTTAACGAGGTCTACGAGGCACAAGCCTGGCAGAGAGACGGATGTCACTTCTCATTAGTTCTCTCAGCACGTCTCAGTTCAGTGAACTGTTGTAGTTACTAGCATATACTTCAGGTTATTCGTTTATTTCTAGTCGGAGGGACTGTCATTCATGTCAGAAAGTTAGTAACGTTAGTCAATGATGGATCAGCGCTGACTCGAGATGTGAACCGTTTAGAGCGATTCAGTCCGATTTGGTCAACTGGTTCGACCGGTAATCCAGTTTATTGTGGTGATAGCTGGCTAGCCTAGCCCGGATATCCTCACGCTTTTTGCTTCTCGCGCTGCGTATGGCGCCTCTGCTGTGGGCCAGATGCAGTACTGGGGGTCGGTGATGTTGAAGGCCGACCGGTCAGTGCAGCCCGAGCTTCGGCGTGCGTCAGGTTTATCTCTAAAGATGTGGCTCTGCCGATGTTGAGCAGAAACTCACGACTGTATGCACATTTTAGAACAGATAGATGCGAAGAGGACGTACAAAAACACTGACTCACAAGATAGAAAACACGAAAACACCGTTCTGTGTCGGGAGAGAAAGAAGCCGCAGCGTGTGCACGAATAATAAAGTTCTGTGTGAACTTGAATAATTAGCTACACATCAGAAATCACTGATCACAGATCAGAAGGAACTGAAAAAAGACTTCTGTTTTCATTTGTATATCCAAACACTGAGAAACTGCCAGCATTCACTCGTTCACAAGCCATGATATCTCGAGGAGAAACAAATATGACGCTCGCATGGGCGTGCCAAATTCTCTGGGCGGAGAAAAGGGAGGTAACCGTTCCTGTTATGACGTCATTTTCTCAAAGGCAGAGAAAGGCACCCAGAACTCGGTTTACACCGATCAAAATGTCTAGCCACTTGGGGACAATATTCAGGCTAGAGGAACTCATATTAATGTTGAAAAACCTCATAAAATGAACATTTCATGCCATGGGACCTTTAAAAACTAGATTTTCATTACTTTAATAATTTTAGTTCTAGTTTAACTATAACCTTGCTAGAGAAGACAGTCTCATTATCGAGCTCATCAGTTCAGTGTTGATTCAGTTCAGTTCAATAAATGTGTAAAGTTCGTCAATTATGAAATGAGATCAATTAAGCTATAAGCGGCTCTACAGAAGACAATAGAGTTCTTATTCAGCTAGAGTTCAATGTTGATTCAGTTCAGTTCAATAACAGCCCAGACAGCAGCATAGTGTCAGCCCAGGTCGGCCCACATTTGGTACGCGTTAAATCCACATGTACCAGATGTGGCCAGGATCTGGGCCGACACTATATTGCTATCTGGGAGTGCAGCAGATGTTGCAAAATTCATCAGTTATAAAAGACGAATCAGCCTTAAAGCAGCTCTGCATCATCCAGCTCAATTCACTTCAAGTTTTATTCTCATTCCAATCAGATTTGAGAAGCAAGTTTACAGTTTATGACAAGGTTAGGCTTATAATCAGGGTTAAGTGCTTCTACATCAGTGTCATTCACCTATCATTTCCCTCTGAGTTTAGGGATAACTCATGAGTAGGGTTACGTTTAGGCATAGGGATAGGACTACATTTTCGGGGCAGAAAAGTTGTTCCAGGATCAACAAAATATGTTGATCCAGGAACATGTCTTAGCCTACTTGGCAAATTCTCAGTGACTGTTCACCCAGGCGCACACCAGGGCTTGACCAGTGAAAGCACAATACTCGGTTGACAGCTCTCTGGGTGCTTGAGTATGTAGATTAGAGACAGACAGAGAGGGCATCTGGGTGTGTTTGTGTGTGTGAGAGTGACAGGCAGAAGGTTGATGGGCCGTAGTTTGATAGGAACTGACAATAATTTGATTCCAGCTGTCTTTGTCTTCATGACCTGGAGTCATGCTGATCAGATTAGGAAAAGGACACCAGCAAACTTTTGAAAATCTATGACTTCATCTCTCTGTGTGAAGGACATCTTTAGTCATTGCGGTTGGGTAAAGTAACATAAGACATCCCATACTTTATTCTTGTCTCTACCCAGACTCACTCGCCTTCTAAACATCGCCTAAACACCTAAACATCTCCTTAGACCCTGTCGTGGTGCTAAGAAGTTACACGTCAAAGACCGTTTTTATAACTATGGCATGGATTTTAGTGTACACACACTATAAGATCAAGGGCCATATTTGAACAATCTAAGCGCATGGGCTGAAGCACATGGCGCAGGTGCATTTAGGGTGTGTCCGAATCCACTTTTGCTAGTTTAATGACGGAAAAAATGGTCAGGCTCATGGTCCAAAAGTGTTGTCCCTAGTCTCTTAATGAGTAATGGGTGTGTTTTGGGCATAACGTGCAATAAACCAATCAGAGTCTCAAGTCCCATTCCCTTTAAAAGACAGTGGCGCTTGCACCATGGCGGATTAGATATTTACATGGCGGAATTTGCGAGCAGAAAGACTGAATACTTCTCCAAAGATGAATCCTTTTATTTTTAATATTGAAAATGTTTGTGTGCTGCTGCGCGTCCCTGTGTGTGTAATAAGCAGAGTGTCCACGCGTTGTGCCCCCGCCTATAGGTGCATATTACTAACGCACCCTTTATATAACACAAACAATACTGCAAAATAGCAAATGCACTCGCGTCCATCTGTACGCACGGGCGCACCGGTCTGAAAACGTGGTGTGTACAGGCACATTGTTGGCGCGTTGCTATTTTGAGGCAACTGAAAATGACAGTTGTTTTCAGTTACCTCAAAATAGCAACACACCAACAATGCGCCTGAACAAAACTTGTTTTCAGACCAGCACGCTCATTGGCGAACAGATGGGCATGAGTGCATTTGCTATTTAAACAACGTGGTGCTAGATGTGAAAATGATAACTGCATCTGGCAGAACCTAGCAAAAAACACTTGCATCGCATTGCGCCGGGTGTATGATAGGGTCCTATATCTGTGTGTATGAACGTTTTATACATGAGTCCCGTGATGTATAAATACATTTTTTATACATGAGCTCGGTATGAATCTGTGAAACATGGGTCATGATAAAAGAGCTCAAAGATTCATAAAAACAAGCTAAAATAAAAATGCTTCAGCAAAAGCATTTTTATCTCATGATCGATTTCTGCAGACACTATTGTTTTAACCTTTTAGCAGCTCTCACCACACATTACATTTCAGAACTGGCGTATTACTGGGATGTATGTATTAACCAATGTAATAAAATGTTAATAGAGTCACATTTAACTGGGAAAATGAACATATTTAGTGCCATTTCACTTTTAAAATGCTGTGTTGGATACAAAAATTTTTTTACTCACACAGGCATGGCCTTTTTCATGACACTGGACTGCTAAAAATCAGCAATCAAGGGGAAAAAATTGCATTGCTTATAGTATTGGTGTCTGGTAAACTATCCCCTTCAGGCAAGCCAACTAGTAGTTTTGAAAATGTGTAGTCATGCACATCCGTAGGTTTGCCAGAGAAAATGAGTTCCACATAGGTATTTGAGGGTACATTTTGGACATCTGTTCCCTGTGATTGTTTGTAATGCTGGCAGGATTCATGGCAAACAATACTGAGACATACTGTGAAACATTGATTATGACATTCACTGCATCGGTGCTAGCCATGATTCTCATAACCATCCCATGAATAATACCTATTCCTAGATTTAGTTGATACAGCACTAGTCTGATTAGGGAGAACATTGCTTTTCATTTTATATTCCTCCAAGGACACTTTTGGCTTTTATCGCAAAATGATTTGAAATGAAATGGAATTGTTTGTACCAAACCACTATTTTCTGAGGAAGTAAGCAATTGCTCTATTCACAGGGGGAATTCTCATATTCTAATAGGCCTTTTATATACATCATTGTTGTCTGTACCCAATGTATTGCTTTTAAGATTCCTATGCCCTCTTTAAAACGATTCTACAAGATATCTGTAATTGGTTGATATTATAGAGGATAAGGTTTTTAGACGGCGCCAAGCCTGGAACAAGAGAATATTGCCCTCTCAGCCTGCAAAAATGTTGTCTCCCCATCTCCGTCTTTGTCTTACCATCTTTCTGTCTCCATGTCATAGTCCATTAATGCCGAGTCACTCTCCTCTAATCCAGCACTTGCCTGGCCAGCAGAAAGAGCTGATTATAGAACAGAGGAAAGGTTAATTGAAAGACATTGTTGTAATGGCATTGTGTCCAAGCAAAGCAACAAGAATGTTGATACCGCTCTCCCCCCGCAGCAACGCTGTAATGAGTGACATTAAAAATAATTATCTAGGACACAAGCAATCCCCTCTATAAATTAGTACTTAGCTTGTCCTTTCCTCCGGTTCTGGGCTTCCTCTGTTTAGGACATTAGAGTAACAGTAAGCAGCTCATTTACAGGACAAAAAATAGAGATACAACATTCTGGTCAGCTGACCTTATGGCTAACGTGGAAGGAGTTGATGATATATTAGTATAGTTTACGTAAATTACCTCAAATACGTAAGCAAAAACAAAAACTATATTTTATTTATTTAATGCATTGAAAACGTCAATGGTGCCTTAAGCAAGTGCTGGTTGGCCAATGTTGAGAGTTTTTTTTTTTGGTAACTATTAATTTAACCATTCATAAAAAAATGCAATTATGAATATACCTCTTCTACGATTAACATGTGTGGCGAGCAGCGAGGCCGAGGGACCGTGAGAGCGGGACGAGGCGGCGCTCATCAGGGTGGATGGGCGCCAGCTGCGCGCTGCAGCCGTCTCGTGTCTCACGGAGGAGTGAGGGAGTATAAAGGAGGAGCGACGACAGTGAAGGACGAGAGAGGACCAGGCCTGGATTTTGTGTTGTGTTTTATTTACGTTTTGTTTTAGTATGTAGGCGGCAGTCGGCCGTGAGGGGCTGCAGCCGCCATTTTATTTTGTGTTTATTTGTGTTTTTATGTAGGCATTTTATTTTTACGCCATTTTATTTTTCATTAAACTTGTTGAATGTTCGCCGGTTCCCGCCTCCTTCTTCCCATACGAACGAACTTTACTACAGTGGTGCCGAAGCCCGGGAGGAAGGAGGGACATGCTGTCGAAGAGCCCTCGCTGCTGAGGGGGATCGCGGTGCTGAGGAGTTCGGGCAGCGCGGATGAGAGAAGACGGTGGTGCTGGAGCGGATGAAGGTCGGTGGGACGGAGAGCTCGCTGCCGTGCCCCTGGGTCGAGGTGGGGTGGCTGCCGTCCGAGAGGGGGCGGAGGAGTCCTCAGCGCTTGCCCTGAGCCGGAGCCTGCTGCCGTCCGCCATGATGGGGAGGAGCAGGGAGTGCGGGACTGGGACTCGCTTCCGGCTGCCCTCAGTAGGAGGAGCCGCCACCGCCGGCCGCCAGGGGGCGGAGGAGGATCGAGCCGTCCACCGAGCGTCCAGTACCACCGCGAGGAAGAGCCTCTCGGCTGGCTGAGGACCGAGCGGCAGTGTGTCTGGGAACCGGACCAGAATTTTTTTTTTTTTCTTTTTCTTTTCTCCTCTCTCTCATCTCTGTCGCTCCTCATGCTCCCGGCTCCGTTCTCTCACCTCGCTGTTCTTACCCCCAGGTGCCGCGGCCGCCGTGATCAACCCCCCTGGAGAGGGGGGGGGGAGTAGAGCGCAGTCGCGGGAGTGCCCCCCGGCCTGCGAAGGGCGTTGGGGGTATGTGGCGAGCAGCGAGGCCGAGGGACCGTGAGAGCGGGACGAGGCGGCGCTCATCAGGGTGGATGGGCGCCAGCTGCGCGCTGCGGGGGGGGCTGATACGAACGAACTTTACTACAACATGTATTATTTTTTAGGAGATAAACGTAAAAACAGCCCTGCTATCATAATGAAAAAAAAGAAAGTAGTTTAGCATAATCTTTCATATATAACACCACTGCTTCGCTTATTAATGATATATTCATATTTATTAATGTTTTCGAAAAATGTTTGTCCACAGTGAAAGTCATGTGTTGCGCTTATCTAAAATAATTATTATTAATTAATAAAAAATAAAATTTATGAAAGAGTAATTCATAATATTTGTAAAAATACTTATACAACTTGAAATTTTAGAACTTTCTAAAAAATAATGACGTTTGACCGTGTTTGCACGGTCATGTACTGTTTTCAATGTTTTACTTTCTGGCTAAACCACATTTTTAGACTCATTATATATTTGAATTGTCCAAATACCAAATTAAACTAGCATGAATACAAAGAGTACCTTTTTTTCTATCATGAACACTATAGCACATCTATGAGCAATGGCATTAGTGACGCTCTCTAATATACAGATATGTCATTCGGTAATTATTCAACACATTCATCAGAAATAACAATGGCATAAATTGATTTTGAATTCGGTCGAACATTTCTCATATTTAAATGCTGAACGTAATTTATCGGTGGAGACATTTGCATTGGCCATTTCATTCCATCCACGCTATGGGATTCCATTAATGAGGGAAAAAGTATGAGACATGGGGAATTAAGGCCTAATATTGATTTAAAAAGCTAGGGAGGAGAGAGAACATGAAAACCATCTGCCTTATATTGGCTCTGACTGTGAGATCACCCCCAGAATTCATTACCGAAATTACATTAATGTAAGAACACTGATCACTCTGGCCAGAAAAGGCAAGGCTCAGGTCATGAACATGAGCCTGTCATGCAGTATTCTCATGAAGCAGAAGCAGAAGCCAAAATGGACAGCGGAATAGATGAGAATGAAAATGCAGAAGACAAAAAACATGACTGTGCAAGACAAATCATGTTTTTATCTTTGTAATTCCACATGCAGATACACAGAGATGTTGGTGTAATGGCTCCTTAATCTTAACTCTGTACAGTTTTGACTTTGGAAATGGTCCTGTAATAACTTGAATATGTGATTAGTAATGATAGAAGGGAGTAAAGGTCTTTATTTCACATCTCTCCCTAGAACAGAACATCATGAATTAAATCCTCCTCATTTTATAATGCAAATCTCATTATCAAGATTTAATGGCCTTGACGGGCCTCAGTGGCCATAAACTAGCCCTTAAATGCAAATTGCATTTCAATTGCACGATAAATCACTACTTTAATTTAAAAGTTCATAAACCTTCACACTTGTTGAAATGGGATTCCTTCCTCATTAGACAAATTCAATTTGAAATGGTAATTTATAAACATGTTCAAAATGTGAAAAACAGACATATTTTCATGTGAAATATTCCAACCATCCATCCATCTTCTTCCGCTTTATCCGGGGCCGGGTCGCGGGGGCAGCAGTCTAAGCAGAGATGTCCAGACTTCCCTCTCCCTAGACACTTCCTCTAGCTCTTCCGGGGGGACACCGAGGCGTTCCCAGGCCAGCCGGGAGACATAGTCCCTCCAGCGTGTCCTTGGTCTTCCCCGGGGCCTCCTCCCAGTTGGCCATGCCCGAAACACCTTCCCGGGAAGGCGTTCAGGAGGCATCCGGAACAGATGCCCGAGCCACCTCAGCTGTCCCCTCTCGATGTGGAGGAGCAGCGGCTCTACTCCGAGTTCCTCCCGAGTGACTGAGCTTCTCACCCTATCTCTAAGGGAGCGCCCAGCTACCCTGCGGAGAAAGCTCATTTCGGCCGCCTGTATCCGGGATCTTGTCCTTTCGGTCATGACCCAAAGCTCATGACCATAGGTGAGAGTAGGAACGTAGATTGACCGGGAAATCGAGAGCTTCGCCTTACGGCTTAGCTCTTTCTTCACCACGACAGACCAGTACATCGACCGCATTACTGCAGAAGCTGCACCAATCCGTCTGTCAATCTCCCGTTCCATCCTCCCCTCACTCGTGAACAAGACCCCTAGATACTTGAACTCCTCCACTTGAGGCAGGAACTCATCCATGAACTGCCACCTTAACGTGGTGGAGGGGTTTGAGTACCCGAATAACCCTAGGAGCTACGTTGTCCGGGGCTATATGCCCCTGGTAGGGTCTCCCAAGGCAAACAGGTCCTAGGTGACGGGTCAGACTAAGAGCAGTTCAAAAACCCCTTATGATGACCAAAAAAAGGAGGACCGTGACGTCGCCCGGTACAGCGCAGCCGGGGCCCCACCCCACCCGCAGCCAGGCCTGGGGTTGGGGCTCGTATGCGAGCGCCTGGTGGCCGGGCCTTACCCCACGGGGTCCGGCCGGGCTCAGCCCAAAGGAGCGACGTGGGGACACCTTCCCGTGGGCCCACCACTCACGGGAGGGACCGTAAGGGGCCGGTGCAAAGAGAATCGGGCAGCAGTCGAAGGCGGGGGCCTAGACGACCCGATCCCTGGACACGGAAACTGAAATATTCCTCTAGTAAAATTAAAACAATAACAGATTTAAATGCACAACCTGTACACATCTTCTGCATAAAGTCCATTCATTTTAAAACGCCATATATGCTATACAACCATTAGTTCCAATCCTCAAATTTGATCGGCCAAGCTGATATGAGGTTCAACAGCACACTGTTGGTATCTACTTGTGTTTGTGCATTCCAATACCATCTAGTAGTCCTTGCATTAGTGGTGGGGATTTTTTGCCAAGTTTATGAATGATTCATTGAATCGTTCACTCAAACAGTTTGTTCAAAAATGCTAATTCATTCATTAACAAAATAATTCAATGACCAATTGAATCACTCACTCAACAGATTTGATTTAAAAAAATGCTGATTCATTCATGAACGCAACAAGTAACTGTCTATATTAACATGATATTGAATTATTCACTCAACAGATTTGCTGAAAAAAAAATCCTGATTCATTCCAAAATAACACAAATATTGAATAAGCCATTGAATAATTCACTCATCCAAATTGTTTAAAATGCTGATTAATTCCAAAACAAATTAAATGAATGAGTCATTGAATAATACTTTTAACTTATTCGTTCAAAAACACTGATTCATTCAGGAATTCATTCAGTCGCTGAATCATTCACTCAACCAATCCATTCAAAAATGCTGATTCATTCCAAAATGTAAAAGTAAAGGTTTTAATAAACGAGTCACTGAATCATTTGTTTAACTGATTCATTCATATATATTCACCAATCAGGCAAAACATTATGACCTAATATAGTGTTCCTCCCACTTTTGCTGCCAAAACAGCCCTGACCCGTCGAGGCATGGACTCCACTAGACCTCTGAAGGTGTGCTGTGGTATCTGGCACCAAGATGATAGCAGCAGATCCTTTAAGTCCTGTAAGTTGCGAGGTGGGGCCTCCATGGATCAGACTTGTTTGTTCAGCACATCCCACAGATGCTCGATTGGCTTGAGATCTGGGGAATTTGGAAGCCAAGTCAACACCTCAAACTCGTTGTTGTGCTCCTCAAACCATGAACCATTTTTGCTTTGTGGCAGGGCGTATTATCCTGCTGAAAGAGACCACAGCCAACAGGGAATAGCGTTGGTCTGCAACAATGCTTAGGTAGGTGGTACGTGTCAAAGTAACATCCACATGGATGGCAGGACCTAAGGTTTCCCAGCAGAACATTGCCCAAAGCATCACACTGCCTCCACATACTTGTCTTCTTCCCATAGTGCATCCTGGTTCCATGTGTTCCGCATAATGAGGCACATGCACTGGCCATCCATGTGATATAAAAGAAAACATGATTCATCAGACCAGGCCACCTTCTTCCATTGCTCTGTGGTCCAGTTCTGATGCTCACGCGCCCACTGTTGGCACTTTCAGGGGTGGACAAGGGTCAGCATGGGCACCCTGACTGGTCTGCGGCTATGCAGCCCCATACGCAACAAACTGCGATGCACTGTGTATTCTGACACCTTTCTATCAGAACCAGTATAATCAGTGTTATTCACTTCACCTGTCAGTGGTCATAATGTTATGTCCGATCAGAATAAGATCTTTTCAATGTACTGAAATCATTGTAGCACACAGCCTATCATGGTCTATTATTTATTATACATTGGTAATCCGGAAAAGGAATTCCAAAGTATACGGTGTACTGTCTCAATTTACAAAAGGGCTGAAAATGATCCATAGTACAGCAAACATGCACTATAATATATGTCTCCCCTGACAGACTGAAGTTAAAGTTTCATATTCACTTGACACCCACCTCATATATTTTTGGGAAGCCATGTCAGGTCTACATAGAGATATGAATTACAAATACATCAGTCAAGCATGGCCTTATGGGTACCAGAAAGGCTTCTGTCCAGCTGCAAGGCCCCCAGGGAGCGCTCAGGGAAGGCTGTGCAACCAGAGATCCTTCCACCGCTCACATGCACTCAGTCTCCAAGCAGCTGGCCAACACCCTGGTGCCATGTAACTTAATTAAGCTGTGGATGGTAAATCAGAATGTAACCCGTGATCAAACAGGCTCGGTTTCTCATCCTGTTTGGTCCCTCCTGAATGGCCATAAATCTAGCGGTGAATTAGAGTGCGAGGATAACATAAGCAAACCCACCGAAGATAAAGCCAGGCAGTAATTTCAGTGTGAACATCAATGACACCGAAACAATTTATTTGTTTCGAAAAACAAAAACGTGCATCTTGTGCAGAAAAGAGGCTATTCCTGCTTGTTGGTTTGATGTTTTTGTTCTGCAGTACCATTTGAATGAGTTTTTTTAAATATTTGAGTTACAATTATTAATATAGATTTTAAAAAAAAATCTGATCTCTTCCGTGAACATTTAACCTCATAAAAAACCCTTCACTTTCCTTTAATCCCCCCTATTCTAGTTTATGATACTCTAAGCAATGTCCGAAACTTTGTATTTTGAGCACTTCTCGTATTTGTTTGCCTCTTCGAGATGAGTCTCTTGCTGTAATCCTCAACTGTAAGTCGCTTTGGATAAAAGCACCTGCTAAATGAATAAGTGTAAATGTAAATCTGTGATATGACGTACTGATCAATGATGTTTATATATGTCATATAATTCTAAATATAATTTATATATTTTTATAGGAAGGATGAAGATTATAGTACCTGACACTAGGGCTGTGCGAAATGACAATATTTTATAATCAATATTGCGATTTCGATTTTAATCATGATTTTGAAACAATATTTCCTTACACACATAATTGTGTATATATATATATTTTTTGGAAACTGGCTTTAATGCCAATATTTGCGGGCACAATATCTTTGCATAATTGATATTGTGACGTTAGTTATTTCTTTATGCCTTTTTGAACTCTTTTCATATGTTGTGCAGTGCAGCTTGCAAATGCCTGCATTATCGATTTTTATATAACGACTATAAAGAAGAATCTTTTTTGCGTCTTTTGCAACATCTCACACGACACAACGTTCTGCATGGCGCTCATAGTAAAAGAAGTTCAATTTTAAAAAACGCATCTCTAGACCAGCGTTTTAACTGCAAAAATGTGTTCTGTGTGAATGGCCCTTAATAGACTCTGTTTTGCCGCAGTGAAAGTTTGACAGGTTTCACAAATTACCTGGCTCCGATACATCATCTCTCCTTTTTTTGGTCCTTATCTTTCCCTGTTTCTGTGCTTTCTTCCATGTCGTAATGGTAAACAGACTTTGTTCTACTCTTGTGCTAGATTAAGGCGCGCTGCATTCAGACTGCACACTACAATAGCGTCTTTTGCGCACTCAAGTTTGTTATTTTAAATATAGGCGCATGCTCGTTTTTTAATGAACTGCGCTGTAGGTGCGTGTCCGCTCCGTAGCGAGATGAAAAAATCTCAGTTTTTCAGAAGGCCACCAACGCACCCCAGGTCATGTGACTAGAACCAGCTTCACTCTATCCATAACAACATTGAAAGCTCAGCCAAAATGGACGAACAGCTGATGATAGCTGTACAGGTTTTTTCCCCCTCATCTTCATAAATATATCTTAGTAGCAGAGCGCAGGGCTGGAAATCAAGGGCAGGGGCTGGAAATCCATTTATCCGTTGCTGAAACTTCCTCGTCTTCATGGAGAACGACTCATGGGCTGCCTAGGCAGCTGACTTGTTGCCTCAATGCCTTATCAGACAATGGCTTGTAAGGTGCTGCATGAAGGCAACTCACAAAACTATTTTCAGACAGACTTCTTAGGCAGTGTAACCGTTTAATGATCTACAGCAAAATAGAGCACGCTTTGGTGAGAACTAAACAAATATTTAATTACTACATTAGTAATTTCTCACTAGAAATGACATCAGAAGTAGAAAATGTTGGTAAAAAAACTTACATTTACACACAAACTGACCAGCAAATGCAACTTTCGGACGGCATCTTTTTTTCCCCCAGCTCAACTGTCACAGAATGGAAATCACAGGATTGTGGAATATCAAAGGCAGCGAAGGATACAAATATGCTGCCTTCAAAAATCGATCAGATGAAGGTATCTCAGGAGACAGGAAGTGAATCTAACATTCGATTTGGACGTGCCTTGGTGCCTTCCTGCCTTGAAATGTGTCCTCCAAAGGCAGCATTTTCCAGGTTTCGGACACAGCCATGATTGCTTAGCATGGCAGGCACCACAAGAGAGCACACTCCTGGCCACTCTTTGAAAGGAGAAAGCAGCATGGCCGGTGTTTTCCACGCATTTTTAGTCGCGACGTGTGAACGGCCCTGTAAGGGGGTGGTGGAAAAATCATGCTTTTCTGTGGTTTAGAAATTGCGCATGCACACATCGCGATTTTATTACGTTTTCGATTCATCGTACAACCCTACCTGACACTTCTACTAAAATGGCTAATTTGATCGCAAAAGAACACAAAAGCTTTGTCAATATTATGAATGTCAATGGGGTCCAAAACTTTCAAGCTTCAAAAAGGACATAAAGGTGGAGCGCCTTTATTCTTTCACAAAATAATTAATCAAAGCATACATACACTTCACTAAATATAGTGACACAAACCGTAAAACCTTATTGGTTCTCAACTGGCACATGGCCAAACATCATGACGTGTAAGAACAAGTGAGGTTTGATGTTGACTGACATTTGAGGTTTGTGTTGCCATATTTGATGTACACTATGAAGAAACACAGTTGTTTGATTCTGACAAGTTTCACTTCACAAAGCATATCTGGTGCCAAATTATATTAGCCGGCCTTAACTACTATGTACTTACATCAAAAAGTACGATGTTTTCATATTGCATTGCAAAACACTTTTGCTGATATTGAGGTGGGATACGGGTAAGATAAGGGACCGGTGTGGTGGTATGGGTAAGTTTAAGGATAGGGTTAGGTGTAAGGGAAGTGTCCACAGTGTAATTATAAATGTAACTACAATGTACTAAATGTAAATATAATGTAGCCAAGGTCATGGGTTCGATTCCCAGGGAAAGCAAGAACTAACAAAATGTAAAATGTGTACCTTGAATGCAATGTAAGTCGCTTTGGATAAAAGCGTCTGCCAAATGCATAAATGTAAATGTAATGTAAATTACATGCCGGTAATTTTTTAAAATGTAAGTACAATGTAAAACGTGTACACAATAAGTGCATTGTATCAAATTATTATTTTAAATGTTAGTACATAGTAGTTACAGGAACTTTATGTAAGAAATGTATTTCAGTTAATCATAAAATGGCTCTGATATGTCACTAGACATTAAGAAATCATGTTATATCACTGACAACAGTTGTCCGGCCAGGATACTGTCATTTAAAAGTGAAGTTGCAGCCCTCAACTGATGTCGATGTTGGCATGTTGTGTTTTGGCCTGAAGCGCCACCCTCCACCTATCTACCAATCACGAAGTCAGTAGAGTTTCGGCATTCCAGGTTGCCAGCTCTGCTCTAGTTTCCACAGCTACAGCTGCAGCTACAAACTTTTTTGGATTAAAAATGTCTAACTTTACGAAACCTAAAAGACCTCGTTATGAATCAGAAAAACGTTGTGACAATGTCCGAAATAAAACAAGGATTTGTATATGAGATGCCTTTGAAAGATGGAGACGGCTGAAAACTGAGAAGAATTTGAAGACAGACGCCAACGTTGCTAATTTTCTCCTAGACAGGTAAGGTTCATCAATGTTTGGCAAACTTGTACTTAATGTAAATGGACATTTCAAATATTCATGACAGTCGAACAAAGTTATGCATGTTCGTGCAAAGTAATGTTAGGTTAGCGCATATGGAGGAGGTGGGTCATTGAATTGAAAAGGTAACGTTAAGGAATTGTTTGGGAACTAAAAATGGCGAGCCGTCATTGCTAACATTAGTAATGCATCTTCAGAGCCCGTTTCTCTGTCATTATGCTGAGACGCTGAGGAAAACAACATTAGCACGCCCATTACGGCAATGTGAAAACGCATTTGACAGTAGCCTAACGTTACCTCGGTAAAAATAGTGGACAACACATGCTGCAAGTTGACCTGTATGACACATAGTGACTTAGGCTTGTGCTTGTACTTACGTTCATGACAGATACCTACTGTTACAAGTTAGACCAACAGCTAACTTACTGTTCTAACAATGTACTGTCACATACGAGCGTTCATATTTACGATTATATTTGGCTAATCGACCTTAGTACATTTTTGCGATACATAATTACTTCACAAAACATCTCTCATGAAGCATACACATAATTAACAGAAAAGAAAAAAAAACTTGCTGTGTAGGACTCGTCACTTGCAATTGGAAGCTCCTTGTAGCAGCCTACGTTCCTGCTGGATCCTGCAGCCTATCTGGCAACCTCGAGTCAGGGGGGAGGGGGAGAGGAGATACACCGCTCTATTTGAAAGTGATTGCAGTACCAGTTTTGGCCACAATCCTACATTACATTTACATTTATGCATTTGGCAGACGCTTTTATCCAAAGTGACTTACAGTGCCCTTATTACAGAGACAATCCTCCTGGAGCAACATGGAGTAAAGTGCCTTGCTCAAGGACACACTGGTGGTGACCACTGGGATTGAACCAGCAACCTTCTGCGTATCAGTTCCATGGTTTAACCCACTGGACCACCATCTCACATACATCCTACATACAGTTCCTTTAAGGCCACCTAAAATAAAATAGTGGGTCCGGTCCGCATATCTTAAAAATAACTTGAATTGGGATTTACAATGTATTATATTCAACAGAAGGACTTAAAAGCTATGAAATCTAACCCCTCGTACACTCTTGAAAAAAAAGGTCAATGGGCTTCTATAGCCTATAGACTTGGTCGGTGTCGTGTTATAGCTGGGGGCGTGAAGTGGAGGTGGAGTCAGGGTGAGAGAGTTCATTCCCCCACACTGGAAATTAGGGCTGTCAAAATTGCTCAAAAATGACGTTCGAATATTCCCCAAAAAAACCCCACGAATATTCGAACTATTCGAACATCTGGTTGCGCATTTTGTCAATGACGCACATTACGTCAATAACAGGACAAATTAATACAAAGAGACATAACTACTTGTATAGGTAGTCTATTTAAGTTTAAACATATTTGACAACGTATTACCTACACACAAACAAGTAAATCAACTAATGGCCAAGACCGCGGACCTCACTCTCTCTCACCCTCACCCTCTCTGCGCATAACGGTTTAAATAAACAAACACATTTTAAGTGCTGATCAAGAGTTTTGTGCAAGCAATTTAAGGTCGCGACTCTTGTCCCAAATATAGCAGGCTTCATTCAGTGATTGAAACAAATACTATTAATATTAATTGAAGTTTTACAGCATATTGAACGCTCCGAGTGAGCTGTGCTGTGGTAAACATGGAACTTTTCCTTGACATGAAACGGTAAATAATCAAACCAGTGGAAGCTGTGCATTTATCCTTTATTCATGCAATATCTATTCAGTCAGTACCTTGGTTCCATTGCTTGACAGAACTCCCTGAAGCCTGCTCTATCCACAACACTGATTGGTCTCATGTCCTTACAAATTAACAAAATTAATTTCTCCGTTATGGCCTCTTGTTGTGTTGCAGACAAAGAGCTTGTGGCGGGCGATGCAAAGTAAGGGTGGTCCAGTTTGCACATACAAATTAGTTGCTTATATTTACAAAATGAGCCTACAAAAGCATAAACAAGCCCGTTTAATAAAGAAAAGTTCACGAAACTAAGTGAAAACTCACGAAAGTGTTTAGTGAAATTTGGAAACATTTAAGAGATCATAAATTGAGTTGTATAAGTTAACGTTACAATTCTACATACATTTTGTTCCCATGTCACAAGTAATATCAAGGTTTATTTTTATCTGTTTTACATGATTCTTTTGTAGTGTGGTTTTCGGTGAAGTGTACTAAAATAAATATTGTCACCTGTGTACACTAGCCCACTTCTTCTCGACGCTTTTTCCTGATGTTTTATAGAGCAATTACTCCGAGTCGCCCTCTGTCATTTCAAAGAATAGCACAACAGCGAGCGCGTCAAGTATAAAAGTCCGTTTGGGGAGGAGCGCGCGCAGTCAGCGGAGGCTCACGCTGCGGAGCCAGGCGAAAGTATAAACAAGGCTTCAGGCGCCCATTCACAAAGCAGGCAGCCACGCCTCTACTACCGCCGGCGTTTTTTTCCACATTTTGTTTTTTATTTGAATATTAATTTTCACCTTCGAAATTCGTTTTTTTTAAACTATTTGAATATATATTCGAATTTAGAATATTCGTTGACAGCCCTACTGGAAATGCATGGCGTTAACCCTGGATAGCCTATTTAGAATCACTTCTGCTGCTTGACAGAGCAAGATACATAGAAAAACTAAGCCGTATTGGGTCTGGAAAAATAACCCAACTCAATGGCCAGAGGTGACATTTTCTCGTCAAAATGCAAGCTGCTCCCACAAATATTACTCGCCTACTACATAAATTTCCCAGTCTTTCGATGAAGACGTTTATTCAATGTTCCTGAAGGTTTCTGTTGTCTTGCATGCATATGGCTCTATCTGTTTATTTATTCGTTTTTCTTGTTAGTACAGCCATGCACGAATGAACTAGTTCAGCATTTACATTTTACAAAACAAATCTGGACTTGACATGTCAGTGTCACAATACTATTCTCAAATGACTGACAATAGCAAAGTTTTTGTTTCTTTTTTATAGCAACCGTCTTCATCGAAAGACTGGATGATTTATGAAGTATATATTTGGGGGAGCAGCATGTATTCTGACGAGAAAATGTCATTCAAGCGTCGTACATGTAATGTGACTATATCAGCTTGTAAGCTTGAAGCACAAACATGAGCCCAGACCTTCCCTTAATGAAATAAAGAAGTCTTTTGAATGTTTTGTACATTAATAACCTCACACATGTGATAGCTTGCGTGAAAACTGCTTTAATGATAAGTTGACGGATTTTCGACGCAGTTCAAGTCCCATGACAAACTTATGACTGATTACAGTAATGAAATCTCTTATGTTTTATTCTTTACAATAATACATCATCATGTAGTGCACGTTTAATTGTAATAAACGTATTGCACAGGCTTTCGGAATTGACGAATAGCTCCGTCTGTTAAATCGGCAGTATAAAACTTCAGATTTAACTTATTAGAGGTGCAGAACACCACACAGCAACGTTTCGGCTTTGCACCAAGTAAAGATCAATCGTAATCATTACAAAAAAGATAAAGCATCTAACAAGGTCTACCCTTGTTCATTCGAATGGGTTGTTTTCCCCCACGGCATAAACGGATATGACGTTTTTGTTGGCGTTCCCAGTAATGCCGACCAAGTCTATAGATCCCCAAGGTTTTTGACTCAATTTTAAAGAACACTATGCCAAAAAATGCCAAAAACATTACATACTACTTTCATGTTTAATAGGCTATATTTCAATATAAGGAAATATACTGATTTAGGTTGAACAATCTGATTCAATCATTCACACTAAAAATGATGATTCATTTAGGTACAACTATCCATATAAATAAGACATTGAATCATTCACTCAACAGATTCGTTGAAAATTGCTGATTCATTTCAAACATTATTGGTCACGTGACCAAGCATCAAGACGTGAGGAGGACCAATGATGTTGGTTGACATTTTAGGGTGCATGTCAGTATATTTGATGTAGACTATGCGTGTGTTGCAACAGTTGTTTGAATCGGACAGGAAAAATTCACAAAGTACATCTTAAAACAAACGTACCCCATCTGAATAGTGACATACATTGCATTATATTCAACAGAATGACTCAAAACCCATGAAAGTGAATCCATTGTAAAAATTTCTATGACCCGAGACAGTCACAATATAAATGAATAATGCAGCTGAACCATTTGCAGACAGACAGTGAACCTACTGGGTTAATATGACTAATACTGTAATCAATAGCAATACAGGACTCTTATATTATATTATGTTTTCTAAGAAAATAGGTTGCTGCAATGAGCTGGACAGAATAGACTTAGAAGTATTGATGCAGTCAGATGGGAATATATTGATTTAGGAGAAAAATCTAATTCATGAAAGGTGGCAGACTCATGAATTGACTTTATTGATCCACTTAGAAACTATGCATGGAGCAACAGACTGAAAGGAAGAGAAAAATAGAGATCTAAATCCGAGGAGGGCAGTATTTTGTTCACATTGACAGATCTATACACAGTCCTACAAAGTCCTTATTTTCCCCAATGTTCCTACTTTATCTCCTTCTTTCAGTGCTTGTCTCTAACCAATCCAGCTAAACCCTAACAGGGCGCAGTCGTCGTTCCTTAATGCATAATTACATCTTGTGTGTCAACACGGCAGAAACAGCCCATAAATCTACTTTTCACTGCAGGGTCTGTATAGTGGTCTTCTCTGGGCCTGTTAGGTCTAGAATAAAGCCAGGGAGTCAAGGACAATGACCTTTGAGGTCAAGCTCCACGGCCACCCCAAGCAGCATCATGCTGAGCAATAAAACACAATAAGCTAATACCCATAACCTCTTGGGGCTTGGAGAGAGTTTGCAATTCTTAACTGAGACGCCTGCAGAAGTATAAATGACAGCTAGGTGAACATCTATGTGCTGCCTTACAATGAGGCAATTCATCCCAGCAGATCTTCTGGCATCTGGAGATACCTGATTGAACTGGTTGAAGGATTACCCAGGTGTCAGAATGAGTTCCCAAAGCCTGGATGTCAGATATCTGTCAGGTAGGTAAACACTGGATCAAAGCAGGGCCTGGTTTTGGACAGTTTTGTAACATCCAGAAGCTTTACATTTTGATGAAGAAGCTTATAGAATGCTTGTGTCAATATGGAATTTATGAACAGGTTGTTGTGCTTGTGTTGTTGTGCACACGGATTTGTCTGCTTTGACATCAGTGCAAAATGACATATTATAATTTTAATGAAACCCATTAACATCCGGGGCAATGAGAGTTGCATTATAGATCAAACAAAAGGTCAAAGCCAACCATTAAAAATAATAAAAAAAATTGAGCTTGCTAAGGCAAAGCTTTACGGATGGTGTGCTTGGTGGTTGCCAATGTGGTCACTTTGTTATTCTGAGTAATTGCAGAATGATTGGTATATAGTGCAAATGTGCCCGCCCACTTTTTCAGCTGCGTTGGTTCCGGAAGCTTTTTTTCCCATTCATTTCTCCCATAGAGCCTTGAAACAAGCCAACCAGCTAGGAGGTAAATCAAAACATAATAAACTTTGATTTGAAGCAAAAAAAAACTACTATAAGTATTTTGGGAGCGTATTTTCAGACTTGATTGCATCATTTGCAGGACATTATGGAAGTGGGCGTGCTTGTCGAAACTCTCTGATTGGCAGAATTTTTTGTACACAATTTCCACTGATAAACACAATTATTTGAAAAATAAATAACACAGGCTGACGGCTTCAACAGAAGCAAATACTATCGATTAACAGCCACTATATTGCCTAAAGTATTGGGATATGCCTTCAAATAATTGAATTCAGGTGCTCTAAAGCCCAGTGGTGGCATGCTTTACACCACCTTATCCAATGCTTTGCATTGCACTTGAAGCTCTCTCATGGAATGGGTTTCCATGGCCGAGAAGCTGCATCCAAGCCTTACATCACCAAGTGCAAAGCAAAGCGTCAGATGCAGTGGTGTAAAACACACCACCACTGGACTCTAGAGCAGTGGAGACGTGTTATCTGGAGTGATGAACCACGCTTCTCTGTCTGGCAATCCAATGGACGAGTCTGGCTTTGGCAGTTGCCAGGAGAACGGTCCTTGCCTGACTGCATTGTGCCAAGTGTAAAGTTTGGTGGAGGGGGGATTATGGTGTGGGGTTGTTTTTCAGGGGTTTGGCTTGGCCCCTTAGTTCCAGTGAAAGGAACACTTAATGCTTCAGCATACCAAGACATTTTGGACAATTTCATGCTCCCAACTCTGTGGGAACAGTTTGGGGATGGCCCCTTCCTGTTCCAACATGACTGCGCACCAGTGCACAAAGCAAGGTCCATAAAGACATGGATGAGTGAATTTGGTGTGGAGGAACCGCACAGAGTCCTGACCTCAACCCGAAAGATCACCTTTGGGATGAATTAGAGCGGAGACTGCGAGCCAGGCTTTCTTATCCAACATCAGTGCCTGACCTCATACATGTGCTTCTAGAAGAATAGTCAAAAATTCCCATAATCACACTACACCTAAACCTTGTGGAAAGCCTTCCCAGAAGAGTTGAAGCTGTTTTAGCTGCAAAGGGTGGGCCAACTCCACATTAAACCCTATGGATTAAGAATGGGATGTCATTAAAACTTTTGGCAAATATAGTGTATCTCATAGCAGAACTTTAAAGGCTTGTGAGTTAGCTTTTAAAATAAATTTCCCTATGAAGAAAAAATAAATAAAATAAAATAAAAACTGAAAATGAAAATGAGAAATGTTCACTTGGCAACTAACTGAGATAATATAAGTTGAAGTGATAAATTACTAAAAATGTATATATACTGTGCATAAAAAAACTACAAAGCTAATTCAAAATATTAATAAACATTACAATAGTGCATAAATAGTACTAAAATAAATGTGCTGGGCCTATGGCTTGAGTCCCTTCTATAAATGTATAAAAATGTATTTATCGTCTGGCAGACGAACGTCTGATCCTTTAGGAAAATAACAGCCCACCATACCTAAACAAGCTTATGATTTGATGTATTATTGATGCCTATAACACAATTTGTTCAAGTACCTAACCATTTGAACGAGTAGAATATGCTGATAATATATATTTAATTGTTATGATCCTTGAATTTATGTTGTGGACTAAATATAGGCAAATCATTTTAGGGAAGTGTTATCAGCAAGAAATAAATGCAATGCATATTTGCAATTGAACGTATTATTTGTTCATGTGTATGAATAAATTGTGAAGCATATGACTCTGCACTGGCAAGTGTGTATTTCTGTGAAGGCAAAAACCTCTGTGAGATCAATGGAGTTCTGAGTTGGTCATTTAAATCACCTGAGCTTGTGTTCTTGAGTAAACATGTGTGCTGCCTGAGACACAAAGGCTAAGAGATTTTATAGCTAGTGTTTTTCTGGATGAGGCCCCCATTCTAAACAATAATGACTTTTTAATGCGGAGCTGTGATTACGTTGTCATGGTGAAATATGGGGCCCTTGGGTGGCTTGGTGACGAGGGGGCCACATGTGAAATACTACAACGGCATAGATTACAGCACCGACCTAGGTGAAGCAATCTTCATAAATTCAAATCTAATCTTTGTGGACCCTGGCCATGTCAAACTAGGGAGGACTCTGTTGTTCTCAAAGGGAGGGAGGGGGGGCTAACAGAAGATCGGACATGCAGAAGCGCGCTGCCCAGTAAAATGTATGGGATAATGTGGAGACAGAGAAACTGATTGAACTGTTGCTGAGACATCGTATTTAAAAGGGATCATCTAACACTGTGAAGGAGAAGAAAATGACTCTGAAAGAGAACCTAAGCAAACTGAAATAGAGGTAAAGAGGAAAATACATATATCATTTAACTAGTTTTTGCATTTTCTGAGTGAGTGTCTGTCCAATGCAGGTTGTAGGTGTGGCTTTCCAGTTGCTAGGGTGTTCTGGGTCGTTGCTAGGTTATTGTAATATTTAGAACTGAATATTGAATGTCTTGTAGATTGCAGTGTCATTTTCTGAATTTATGAGCAATATTGTAAACTGAAATTAA
Organism: Romanogobio albipinnatus; assembly: GCA_023566225.1. Taxonomy (NCBI): domain Eukaryota; kingdom Metazoa; phylum Chordata; class Actinopteri; order Cypriniformes; family Gobionidae; genus Romanogobio; species Romanogobio albipinnatus. Next base: position 43,469,674 of record CM042249.1, read on the forward strand.
ATAGGGGAAGTAGAATTCAAACAAAATAAGATTTTAAAGAAATTTGAAAATAGAAACATGTTATTACTCACACATATGAGACGTGTTGCTGTTGTTTACTTAAACAAACTTTTTAAAATGTGTTTTTTTTAAGAAAAGCTGAAATGAAATACATATTAGATATTAAATATTAGATGAAAAACTAGAATAAAGCTAAATAGAAATATTAAACAAGCTAATAATTACAAAAGTACATACAGTTACTAAAACTTAAATTAAAATAAAAACTGAAAATGGGTTGTTGACGTGACATGGCATTTTCACTGTCACACAAGATAAAAATGAATATAATTTAAATCATTATTTAAATGGCAGTAAATGGTTAAACATTTCTTTGTCTTACATGGAACTGTTAATATAAACGCTGTTTTGTTATTAGATTTGTTTTCACGTTGACCCAAATCTCAAAATTGTCCCGTGGTGCAACCGTCTCAAGCATGGTTCAATAAATTAAAACTTTTATAAATTAAAAAGAAATGCAAACAAATGTTAATACAATACAAGTGTCTTTTTAGTACATGGCAATCATTGTCTTTCATCCATATATTTCTAAAAGTGTAGGAACTTGATACATTTTGTCACTGAAAACCATGTCCTCCGCTGTGACAGCATATCCTGATTTTAAATCGGGCAATTCCACTGACAAGTTTAATTAGTTGAAGGACCCCATTCAAGGTCATGTTACTATGGTGCACATGGTAAGATTTTGTCTCAGAATTGTTCAAATATTAAATTTTTTGGAACCACTATAAAAGTGTTAATTTCTGTTATCCTTTGGTGCGACACCCCTATATTCTTAATTATTTCTGTCACAGTCAGACCATAGGAAACATTTCAGAAAAAAGTTAGTTTTGTAAAACCCTTATATTTTCTCAAACATCAGACTTCACACTAAATAATAATATGTATATTTTCTTCTTCAAACGTGGTTTTACAAAAACACTGCATATTAGTCAACTTCACTCTAAAAAAAAAAGGTTCTATATGGCACCAAAAATGGTTCTTGGCTCGTAATCATAGGGGAACCTTTTTAAGTGCTATATAGCACCAATTTTGGTGTTTCAGTGGTTCTTCAGTGGTTCTTCAGCGGTTCTTCACCGGTTCTTTGACTAAGGTGCTATATAGCACCGCTAACTATGGTGCTATATAGCACCGCTACCATATACAGAACATGTTAAGATATGGTGCTATATAGCACCAAAAGTGATTACGACGAAGAACCGTTTTTGGTGCCATATAGAACCTTTTTTTTATAGAGTGTATACAAAAAGCTCAAAACATGAATAAATACAATATAGTAGTATATAAATAATATGAAATTTATGAAATATGAAATTTAAACTGCATTCAAGATATTTCCAGACACATTACATTTTAAAAATGTATAATTGAAAATTGTATATTGAATTTTATCACTCTAAAAAAAAAAAGGTTCTATATGGCACCAAAAATGGTTCTTGGCTCGTAATCATAGGGGAACCTTTTTTAGTGCTATATAGCACCAATTTTGGTGCTTCAGCGGTTCTTCACCGGTTCTTTGACTAAGGTGCTATATAGCACCGCTAACTAAGGTGCTATATAGCACCGCTACCATATACAGAACATGTTAAGATACGGTGCTATATAGCACCAAAAGTGGTTCCCCTATGATTACGACGAAGAACCATTTTTGGTGCCATATAGAACCTTTTTTTTTTTGAGTGTACTGTATGTTTCACTATATTTCATAAATAAATATAATTTTTTTGGACCATGGTGAACACTTTATTAAAGGGGTCATGTAATGAGAAATCAAATTTGCCTTCTTCTGACATATAAGAGGTCTTTGTATCATTAAAACATCTTTAATAGTTTCATAGTTTAAAATATCCTCCTCATTATAAACAAAGTGGTTATTAAGTCAAGCTCCAAAAACGGCTCTTTTGATATTGTGGGATCTGTGATGTCACACAGGCAAATACATATGCATATGACTGCCTCCAGAGCAAGAATCAACCAATAGTTATACATCATTGCACCATAGGCCCCGCCCACTGCCGTTCATCACTTAACGGCTGACATTTGCCTATTGGATGCGAGCTTCGTATCACGTCAAAAGCAAATAGAACCCATTACAATCATTGACGCTGTCAAAACTGGATACAGTATACAGCGCATTCACTTTCTGACGTACTCCACGTACTTGAGTCTGCCGACAACAGGACAAATGGAAGAGTGAAAAAGTTTGCTTGGATGCGTCCAGTTTGAAGAGCTCTGTAGAGACTTCAAGAAGGATCCCAACATCTGAAACAAGTGGATGGTTTATTTTAATAGTGTCCTGGATCACGTCGGTGGATTATATGTTTGTTCGGAGCAGTTTGTTCAGTAAACGAGGGCAAGGCGCATTGTAATGGAGAGTTCGCAAAGAAACTTTTGTTGAAAGATGAAGCAGCCAACTGTATTGGATCACAAACGAAAAGAAAATGATTTCATAATGCTTTGTCTGTAAATGGTTTTGAGTGAGCCTAAAAAATCCAGGTCATGACCCCTTTAAAGATAATTCTGTAGTTGAATGTATTATACGATTAATACATCAATGTGTCAATATTTATTTATTTTTTAATAAAAGTTATTTGAAAAAGTTAGGGAAATCAAAAATTGCCATAATTAGTAAAAATAATTATGTAATTTTTGTTGCAAATGTTGTGCCAAACTTTCATAAAACACATTCTTTCATTCCAAATCACTTCATCCTGAGGAAGGCCCAGAATTTCTGATTTCTAGCACATCTTTTCTCATCAAGCTGCATAATCTTTTCTAAAATGTACCATCGATGGGAAAACTGCAATTGAGCATTGGAGAACATGAGCAGGGTGGGGGGTTGAGAATGTCAACTGCTCTGACACCCCCTCATGCTCTACCCACTGTCCATAACCAGGAGTGATCACCGTTTGATGGGCGAAAACTCCAGTCCACGCTAGCCATTTCTTATTCATGTCACTGGCCTGTCAAATATAGGGTTCTTCATCTCAGCAAATCCTACAAGAGGAACACGCTGGCAAGAAAAGGATAAATAATGGTGACATCATATCCACATGAAATATTCTTCTGCTGAGGTAATGGTTCAAAAAGGTTATTGTAGTGATATGATATTCACACTGGTAAATGTTGACACTAGTTGTGTGGGAGTTAGAAAGAGAATATTTACATAATCACATTACTTACACCAATGCCTGACAGGAAATTCAATTTTCCAGTTGGGGGTATTGTAAAATTGTGCACATGATTTTGTGGTAAATAACGACATGCAATTTGTCACAGACGTATGCTGCGGATAATCAAACCTGTGCATCTTGTACTGCAAACAAAATATTCAAATCATACATTAACCTTTTCACCAACGAATGCATCACATTAACCTTTGAGCAGTCAATATGTCATTATGTCCATTTATTATTAAGAGTCAAATCGGCAGAATAGCATCTTCATGATGCATTGTACATTTTCTATGAAGTCCAAATGATCGTCAATTTAAAGGGGTCATACCAGGGTTTTTTTTTTCATTTTAGTTTTCATTTTGCATTGTTTTTGTCATATTTCAGTGTTTCATGACCATTTTGCACCCTTTCTCTGACTCTTAGAATGAAATGGTTAGTTGTTTGCTGCTCTGCTTTGAAGAAACACCTGGTTCACATGTTCAACAAGCAGCAGTTCTTTGCAATCAATATTTTTTAACTACCCTACCCGTTAAAAATGATGGAAGCTTGTTTCCACCACAGAATAAAACATTTTAAAAGATAATTGTGACTTTTTCTCTCACAATTGTGAGTTTACATCTTAATTTTTTCTCCCAATTCCGAGATATAAACGCGCAATTGTGAGTTATAAAGTCAGAATTGTGATAAAGTCAGAATTGTGTGTTATAAAGTCAGAATTAAGAGATATAAAGTCAGAATTGAGAGATATAAAGTCAGAATTGTGTGTTATAAAGTAAAAATTGAGAGATATAAAGTCAGAATTGAGAGATATAAAGTCAGACTTGTGTGTTATAAAGTCAGAACTGCGTGTTATAAAGTCAGAATTGAGAGATATATAGTCAGAATTGAGAGATATAAAGTCAGAATTGTGAGATATAAAGTCAGAATTGTGTGATATAAAGTCAGAATTATGAGATAAAGTCAGAATTGAGAGATAAAGTCAGAATTGTGTGATATAAAGTCAGAATTATGTGAGATAAAGTCAGAATTGCGATAAAGTCAGAACTGTGTGTTATAAAGTCAGAATTGTGTGATATTAAGTCAGAATTGAGAGATATAAAGTCAGAATTGAGAGATATAAAGTCAGAATTGTGTGATATAAAATCAGAATTGTGAGATAAAGTCAGAATTGAGAGATATAAAGTCAGAATTGCGATAAAGTCAGAATTGTGATATATAAAGTCAGAATTGTGTGATATAAAGTCAGAACTGTGAGATATAAAGTCAGAATTGTGTGATATAAAGTCAGAATTGTGAGATATAAAGTCAGAATTATGTGAGATAAAGTCAGAATTATGAGTTATAAAGTCAGAATTGTGTGGTATAAAGTCGAAATTGAGAGATATAAATTTAGAATTGAGAGATATAAAGTCAGAATTGTGTGATATAAAGTCAGAATTGTGAGATATAAAGTCAGAATTGTGTGAGATAAAGTCAGAATTGCGATAAAGTCAGAATTATGAGTTATAAAGTCAGAATTGAGAGATATAAAGTCAGAATTGAGAGATATAAAGTTAGAATTGTGTGATATAAAGTCAGAATTTTGAAATATAAAGTCAGAATTGTGTGAGATAAAGTCAGAATTGCGATAAAGACAGAATTATGAGTTATAAAGTCAGAATTGTGTGATATAAAGTTAGAATTGTGTGATATAAAGTCAGAATTGTGAGATATAAAGTCAGAATTGTGTGAGATAAAGTCAGAATTGCGATAAAGTCAGAATTATGAGTTATAAATTCAGAATTGAGAGATATAAAGTTAGAATTGAGAGATATAAAGTCAGAATTGTGTGATATAAAGTCAGAATTGTGTGAGATAAAGTCAGAATTGTGTGATATAAAGTCAGAATTGTGTGATATAAAGTCAGAATTGAGAGATATAAAGTCAGAATTGAGAGATATAAAGTCAGAATTGTGTGATATAAAGTCAGAATTGAGAGATATAAAGTCAGAATTGTGAGATATAAAGTCAGAATTGTGTGATATAAAGTTAGAATTGAGAGATATAAAGTCAGAATTGAGAGATATAAAGTCAGAATTGAGAGATATAAAGTCAGAATTGAGAGATATAAAGTCCAAATTGAGAGATATAAAGTCCGAATTGAGAGATATAAAGTCCGAATTGAGAGATATAAAGTCAGAATTGAGAGATATAAAGTCAGAATTGATAGATATAAAGTCAGAATTGAGAGATATAAAGTTAGAATTGAGAGATATAAAGTCAGAATTGTGTGATATAAAGTCAGAATTGTGTGAGATAAAGTCAGAAATGCGATAAAGTTAGTATTGTGTGATATAAAGTCAGAATTGAGAGATATAAAGTCAGAATTGTGAGATATAAAGTCAGAATTGTGTGATATAAAGTCAGAATTGAGAGATATAAAGTCAGAATTGTGTGATATAAAGTCAGAATTGAGAGATATAAAGTCAGAATTGTGATATATAGTCAGAATTGAGAGATAAAGTCAGAATTAAGAGATAAAGTCAGAATTGAGATATAAAGTCAGAATTGAGAGATAAAGTCAGAATTGCGATAAAGGCAGAATTATGAGTTATAAAGTCAGAATTGACAGATATAAAGTCAGAATTGTGTGATATAAAGTCAGAATTGTGATATATATAGTCAGAATTGAGAGATAAAGTCAGAATTGAGAGATAAAGTCAAAATTGAGATATAAAGTCACAATTGAGATATAAAGTCAGAATTGTGATATATATAGTCAGAATTGAGAAATAAAGTCAGAATTGAGAGATAAAGTCAGAATTGCGATAAAGGCAGAATTATGAGTTATAAAGTCAGAATTGACAGATATAAAGTCAGAATTGTGATATATAGTCAGAATTGTTAGATATAAAGTCAGAATTGTGAGATATAAAGTCAGAATTGTGAGATATAAAGTCAGAATTGTGATATATATAGTCAGAATTGTGAGATATAAAGTCAGAATTGTGATATATATAGTCAGAATTGTGAGATATAAAGTCAGAATTGAGAGATATAAAGTCAGAATTGTGAGATATAAAGTCAGAATTGCGATAAAGTCAGAATTGTATTATAAAGTCAGAATTGTGAGATATAAAGTCAGAATTGCGATAAAGTCAGAATTGTATTATAAAGTCCGAATTGAGAGATATAAAGTCAGAATTGAGAGATATAAGGTCAGAATTGAGAGATATAGTCAGAATTGTGTGATATAAAGTTAGAATTGAGAGATATAAAGTCAGAATTGAGAGATATAAAGTTAGAATTGTGAGATATAAAGTCAGAATTGTGTGAGATAAAGTCAGAATTGCGATAAAGTCAGAATTGTGTGATATAAAGTCAGAATTGAGAGATATAAAGTCAGAATTGAGAGATATAAAGTCAGAATTGTGAGATATAAAGTCAGAATTGTGTGATATAAAGTCAGAATTGAGAGATATAAAGTCAGAATTGTGTGATATAAAGTCAGAATTGTGTGATATAAAGTCAGAATTGAGAGATATAAAGTCAGAATTGAGAGATATAAAGTCCGAATTGAGATATAAAGTCAGAATTGTGATATATATAGTCAGAATTGAGAAATAAAGTCAGAATTGAGAGATAAAGTCAGAATTGCGATAAAGGCAGAATTATGAGTTATAAAGTCAGAATTGACAGATATAAAGTCAGAATTGACAGATATAAAGTCAGAATTGTGATATATATAGTCAGAATTGAGAAATAAAGTCAGAATTGAGAGATAAAGTCAGAATTGCGATAAAGGCAGAATTATGAGTTATAAAGTCAGAATTGACAGATATAAAGTCAGAATTGTGATATATATAGTCAGAATTGTGAGATATAAAGTCAGAATTGTGAGATATAAAGTCAGAATTGTGAGATATAAAGTCAGAATTGTGATATATATAGTCAGAATTGTGAGATATAAAGTCAGAATTGTGATATATATAGTCAGAATTGTGAGATATAAAGTCAGAATTGAGAGATATGAAGTCAGAATTGTGAGATATAAAGTCAGAATTGCGATAAAGTCAGAATTGCGATAAAGTCAGAATTGTGAGATATAAAGTCAGAATTGTGAGATATAAAGTCAGAATTGCGATAAAGTCAGAATTGTATTATAAAGTCCGAATTGAGAGATATAAAGTCAGAATTGAGAGATATAAAGTCAGAATTGAGAGATATAAAGTCAGAATTGTGTGATATAAAGTTAGAATTGAGAGATATAAAGTCAGAATTGAGAGATATAAAGTTAGAATTGAGATATAAAGTCAGAATTGTGTGAGATAAAGTCAGAATTGCGATAAAGTCAGAATTGTGTGATATAAAGTCAGAATTGAGAGATATAAAGTCAGAATTGTGAGATATAAAGTCAGAATTGTGTGATATAAAGTCAGAATTGAGAGATATAAAGTCAGAATTGTGTGATATAAAGTCAGAATTGAGAGATATAAAGTCAGAATTGAGAGATATACAGTCAGAATTGAGAGATATAAAGTCCGAAATGAGATATAAAGTCAGAATTGTGATATATATAGTCAGAATTGAGAAATAAAGTCAGAATTGTGATATATATATAGTCAGAATTGTGAGATATAAAGTCAGAATTGTGAGATATAAAGTCAGAATTGTGAGATATAAAGTCAGAATTGTGATATATATAGTCAGAATTGTGAGATATAAAGTCAGAATTGTGATATATATAGTCAGAATTGTGAGATATAAAGTCAGAATTGAGAGATATAAAGTCAGAATTGTGAGATATAAAGTCAGAATTGTGTGATATAAAGTTAGAATTGAGAGATATAAAGTCAGAATTGAGAGATATAAAGTTAGAATTGAGAGATATAAAGTCAGAATTGTGTGAGATAAAGTCAGAATTGAGATAAAGTCAGAATTGTGTGATATAAAGTCAGAATTGAGAGATATAAAGTCAGAATTGTGAGATATAAAGTCAGAATTGTGTGATATAAAGTCAGAATTGAGAGATATAAAGTCAGAATTGTGTGATATAAAGTCAGAATTGAGAGATATAAAGTCAGAATTGAGAGATATAAAGTCAGAATTGAGAGATATAAAGTCCGAATTGAGATATAAAGTCAGAATTGTGATATATATAGTAAGAATTGAGAAATAAAGTCAGAATTGAGAGATAAAGTCAGAATTGCGATAAAGGCAGAATTATGAGTTATAAAGTCAGAATTGACAGATATAAAGTCAGAATTGTGAGATATAAAGTCAGAATTGTGAGATATAAAGTCAGAATTGTGATATATATAGTCAGAATTGTGAGATATAAAGTCAGAATTGTGATATATATAGTCAGAATTGTGAGATATAAAGTCAGAATTGTGAGATATAAAGTCAGAATTGCGATAAAGTCAGAATTGTATTATAAAGTCAGAATTGTGAGATATAAAGTCAGAATTTTGTGGTATAAAGTCGAAATTGAGAGATATAAAGTTAGAATTGTGAGATATAAAGTCAGAATTTTGTGGTATAAAGTCGAAATTGAGAGATATAAAGTTAGAATTGAGAGATATAAAGTCAGAATTGTGTGATATAAAGTCAGAATTATGAGTTATAAAGTCAGAATTGAGAGATATAAAGTCAGAATTGAGAGATATAAAGTTAGAATTGTGTGATATAAAGTCAGAATTTTGAGATATAAAGTCAGAATTGTGTGAGATAAAGTCAGAATTGCGATAAAGACAGAATTATGAGTTATAAAGTCAGAATTGTGTGATATAAAGTCAGAATTGTGTGATATAAAGTCAGAATTGTGAGATATAAAGTCAGAATTGTGTGAGATAAAGTCAGAATTGCGATAAAGTCAGAATTATGAGTTATAAAGTCAGAATTGAGAGATATAAAGTTAGAATTGAGAGATATAAAGTCAGAATTGTGTGATATAAAGTCAGAATTGTGTGAGATAAAGTCAGAATTGTGTGATATAAAGTCAGAATTGTGTGATATAAAGTCAGAATTGAGAGATATAAAGTCAGAATTGTGAGATATAAAGTCAGAATTGTGTGATATAAAGTTAGAATTGAGAGATATAAAGTCAGAATTGAGAGATATAAAGTCAGAATTGAGAGATATAAAGTCAGAATTGAGAGATATAAAGTCCAAATTGAGAGATATAAAGTCAGAATTGAGAGATATAAAGTCAGAATTGAGAGATATAAAGTCAGATTTGAGAGATATAAAGTTAGAATTGAGAGATATAAAGTCAGAATTGTGTGATATAAAGTCAGAATTGTGTGAGATAAAGTCAGAATTGTGTGATATAAAGTCAGAATTGTGTGATATAAAGTCAGAATTGAGAGATATAAAGTCAGAATTGTGAGATATAAGTCAGAATTGTGTGATATAAAGTCAGAATTGAGAGATATAAAGTCAGAATTGTGTGATATAAAGTCAGAATTGAGAGATATAAAGTCAGAATTGTGAGATAAAGTCAGAATTGAGAGATATAAGTCAGAATTGTGTGATATAAAGTCAGAATTGTGATATATATAGTCAGAATTGAGAGATAAAGTCAGAATTGAGAGATAAAGTCAGAATTGAGATATAAAGTCAGAATTGAGAGATAAAGTCAGAATTGCGATAAAGGCAGAATTATGAGTTATAAAGTCAGAATTGACAGATATAAAGTCAGAATTGAGAGATATAAAGTCAGAATTGTGTGATATAAAGTCAGAATTGAGAGATATAAAGTCAGAATTGTGATATAGTCAGAATTGAGAGATAAAGTCAGAATTAAGAGATAAAGTCAGAATTGAGATATAAAGTCAGAATTGAGAGATAAAGTCAGAATTGCGATAAAGGCAGAATTATGAGTTATAAAGTCAGAATTGACAGATATAAAGTCAGAATTGTGTGATATAAAGTCAGAATTGTGATATATATAGTCAGAATTGAGAGATAAAGTCAGAATTGAGAGATAAAGTCAAAATTGAGATATAAAGTCACAATTGAGATATAAAGTCAGAATTGTGATATATATAGTCAGAATTGAGAAATAAAGTCAGAATTGAGAGATAAAGTCAGAATTGCGATAAAGGCAGAATTATGAGTTATAAAGTCAGAATTGACAGATATAAAGTCAGAATTGTGATATATAGTCAGAATTGTTAGATATAAAGTCAGAATTGTGAGATATAAAGTCAGAATTGTGAGATATAAAGTCAGAATTGTGATATATATAGTCAGAATTGTGAGATATAAAGTCAGAATTGTGATATATATAGTCAGAATTGTGAGATATAAAGTCAGAATTGAGAGATATAAAGTCAGAATTGTGAGATATAAAGTCAGAATTGCGATAAAGTCAGAATTGTATTATAAAGTCAGAATTGTGAGATATAAAGTCAGAATTGTGAGATATAAAGTCAGAATTGTGAGATATAAAGTCAGAATTGCGATAAAGTCAGAATTGTATTATAAAGTCCGAATTGAGAGATATAAAGTCAGAATTGAGAGATATAGTCAGAATTGTGTGATATAAAGTTAGAATTGAGAGATATAAAGTCAGATTGAGAGATATAAAGTTAGAATTGTGAGATATAAAGTCAGAATTGTGTGAGATAAAGTCAGAATTGCGATAAAGTCAGAATTGTGTGATATAAAGTCAGAATTGAGAGATATAAAGTCAGAATTGTGAGATATAAAGTCAGAATTGTGTGATATAAAGTCAGAATTGAGAGATATAAAGTCAGAATTGTGTGATATAAAGTCAGAATTGAGAGATATAAAGTCAGAATTGAGAGATATAAAGTCAGAATTGAGAGATATAAAGTCCGAATTGAGATATAAAGTCAGAATTGTGATATATATAGTCAGAATTGAGAAATAAAGTCAGAATTGAGAGATAAAGTCAGAATTGCGATAAAGGCAGAATTATGAGTTATAAAGTCAGAATTGACAGATATAAAGTCAGAATTGACAGATATAAAGTCAGAATTGTGATATATATAGTCAGAATTGAGAAATAAAGTCAGAATTGAGAGATAAAGTCAGAATTGCGATAAAGGCAGAATTATGAGTTATAAAGTCAGAATTGACAGATATAAAGTCAGAATTGTGATATATATAGTCAGAATTGTGAGATATAAAGTCAGAATTGTGAGATATAAAGTCAGAATTGTGAGATATAAAGTCAGAATTGTGATATATATAGTCAGAATTGTGAGATATAAAGTCAGAATTGTGATATATATAGTCAGAATTGTGAGATATAAAGTCAGAATTGAGAGATATGAAGTCAGAATTGTGAGATATAAAGTCAGAATTGCGATAAAGTCAGAATTGCGATAAAGTCAGAATTGTGAGATATAAAGTCAGAATTGTGAGATATAAAGTCAGAATTGCGATAAAGTCAGAATTGTATTATAAAGTCCGAATTGAGAGATATAAAGTCAGAATTGAGAGATATAAAGTCAGAATTGAGAGATATAAAGTCAGAATTGTGTGATATAAAGTTAGAATTGAGAGATATAAAGTCAGAATTGAGAGATATAAAGTTAGAATTGAGATATAAAGTCAGAATTGTGTGAGATAAAGTCAGAATTGCGATAAAGTCAGAATTGTGTGATATAAAGTCAGAATTGAGAGATATAAAGTCAGAATTGTGAGATATAAAGTCAGAATTGTGTGATATAAAGTCAGAATTGAGAGATATAAAGTCAGAATTGTGTGATATAAAGTCAGAATTGAGAGATATAAAGTCAGAATTGAGAGATATAAAGTCAGAATTGAGAGATATAAAGTCCGAAATGAGATATAAAGTCAGAATTGTGATATATATAGTCAGAATTGAGAAATAAAGTCAGAATTGTGATATATATATATAGTCAGAATTGTGAGATATAAAGTCAGAATTGTGAGATATAAAGTCAGAATTGTGAGATATAAAGTCAGAATTGTGATATATATAGTCAGAATTGTGAGATATAAAGTCAGAATTGTGATATATATAGTCAGAATTGTGAGATATAAAGTCAGAATTGAGAGATATAAAGTCAGAATTGTGAGATATAAAGTCAGAATTGTGTGATATAAAGTTAGAATTGAGAGATATAAAGTCAGAATTGAGAGATATAAAGTTAGAATTGAGAGATATAAAGTCAGAATTGTGTGAGATAAAGTCAGAATTGAGATAAAGTCAGAATTGTGTGATATAAAGTCAGAATTGAGAGATATAAAGTCAGAATTGTGAGATATAAAGTCAGAATTGTGTGATATAAAGTCAGAATTGAGAGATATAAAGTCAGAATTGTGTGATATAAAGTCAGAATTGAGAGATATAAAGTCAGAATTGAGAGATATAAAGTCAGAATTGAGAGATATAAAGTCCGAATTGAGATATAAAGTCAGAATTGTGATATATATAGTAAGAATTGAGAAATAAAGTCAGAATTGAGAGATAAAGTCAGAATTGCGATAAAGGCAGAATTATGAGTTATAAAGTCAGAATTGACAGATATAAAGTCAGAATTGTGAGATATAAAGTCAGAATTGTGAGATATAAAGTCAGAATTGTGATATATATAGTCAGAATTGTGAGATATAAAGTCAGAATTGTGATATATATAGTCAGAATTGTGAGATATAAAGTCAGAATTGTGAGATATAAAGTCAGAATTGCGATAAAGTCAGAATTGTATTATAAAGTCAGAATTGTGAGATATAAAGTCAGAATTTTGTGGTATAAAGTCGAAATTGAGAGATATAAAGTTAGAATTGAGAGATATAAAGTCAGAATTGTGTGATATAAAGTCAGAATTGTGAGATATAAAGTCAGAATTGTGTGAGATAAAGTCAGAATTGCGATAAAGTCAGAATTATGAGTTATAAAGTCAGAATTGAGAGATATAAAGTCAGAATTGAGAGATATAAAGTTAGAATTGTGTGATATAAAGTCAGAATTTTGAGATATAAAGTCAGAATTGTGTGAGATAAAGTCAGAATTGCGATAAAGACAGAATTATGAGTTATAAAGTCAGAATTGTGTGATATAAAGTCAGAATTGTGTGATATAAAGTCAGAATTGTGAGATATAAAGTCAGAATTGTGTGAGATAAAGTCAGAATTGCGATAAAGTCAGAATTATGAGTTATAAAGTCAGAATTGAGAGATATAAAGTTAGAATTGAGAGATATAAAGTCAGAATTGTGTGATATAAAGTCAGAATTGTGTGAGATAAAGTCAGAATTGTGTGATATAAAGTCAGAATTGTGTGATATAAAGTCAGAATTGAGAGATATAAAGTCAGAATTGTGAGATATAAAGTCAGAATTGTGTGATATAAAGTTAGAATTGAGAGATATAAAGTCAGAATTGAGAGATATAAAGTCAGAATTGAGAGATATAAAGTCAGAATTGAGAGATATAAAGTCCAAATTGAGAGATATAAAGTCAGAATTGAGAGATATAAAGTCAGAATTGAGAGATATAAAGTCAGATTTGAGAGATATAAAGTTAGAATTGAGAGATATAAAGTCAGAATTGTGTGATATAAAGTCAGAATTGTGTGAGATAAAGTCAGAATTGTGTGATATAAAGTCAGAATTGTGTGATATAAAGTCAGAATTGAGAGATATAAAGTCAGAATTGTGAGATATAAAGTCAGAATTGTGTGATATAAAGTCAGAATTGAGAGATATAAAGTCAGAATTGTGTGATATAAAGTCAGAATTGAGAGATATAAAGTCAGAATTGTGAGATAAAGTCAGAATTGAGAGATATAAAGTCAGAATTGTGTGATATAAAGTCAGAATTGTGATATATATAGTCAGAATTGAGAGATAAAGTCAGAATTGAGATATAAAGTCAGAATTGAGAGATAAAGTCAGAATTGCGATAAAGGCAGAATTATGAGTTATAAAGTCAGAATTGACAGATATAAAGTCAGAATTGAGAGATATAAAGTCAGAATTGTGTGATATAAAGTCAGAATTGTGTGAGATAAAGTCAGAAATGCGATAAAGTTAGTATTGTGTGATATAAAGTCAGAATTGAGAGATATAAAGTCAGAATTGTGAGATATAAAGTCAGAATTGTGTGATATAAAGTCAGAATTGAGAGATATAAAGTCAGAATTGTGTGATATAAAGTCAGAATTGAGAGATATAAAGTCAGAATTGAGAGATATAAAGTCAGAATTGAGAGATATAAAGTCCGAAATGAGATATAAAGTCAGAATTGTGATATATATAGTCAGAATTGAGAAATAAAGTCAGAATTGTGATATATATATAGTCAGAATTGTGAGATATAAAGTCAGAATTGTGAGATATAAAGTCAGAATTGTGAGATATAAAGTCAGAATTGTGATATATATAGTCAGAATTGTGAGATATAAAGTCAGAATTGTGATATATATAGTCAGAATTGTGAGATATAAAGTCAGAATTGAGAGATAAAGTCAGAATTGAGATATAAAGTCAGAATAGAGAGATAAAGTCAGAATTGCGATAAAGGCAGAATTATGAGTTAAAAAAGTCAGAATTGACAGATATAAAGTCAGAATTGTGTGATATAAAGTCAGAATTGTGATATATATAGTCAGAATTGAGAGATAAAGTCAGAATTGAGAGATAAAGTCAGAATTGAGATATAAAGTCACAATTGAGATATAAAGTCAGAATTGTGATATATATAGTCAGAATTGAGAAATAAAGTCAGAATTGAGAGATAAAGTCAGAATTGCGATAAAGGCAGAATTATGAGTTATAAAGTCAGAATTGACAGATATAAAGTCAGAATTGTGATATATATAGTCAGAATTGTTAGATATAAAGTCAGAATTGTGAGATATAAAGTCAGAATTGTGAGATATAAAGTCAGAATTGTGATATATATAGTCAGAATTGTGAGATATAAAGTCAGAATTGTGATATATATAGTCAGAATTGTGAGATATAAAGTCAGAATTGAGAGATATAAAGTTAGAATTGAGAGATATAAAGTCAGAATTGTGTGATATAAAGTCAGAATTGAGAGATATACAGTCAGAATTGTGTGATATAAAGTTAGAATTGAGAGATATAAAGTCAGAATTGAGAGATATAAAGTTAGAATTGAGAGATATAAAGTCAGAATTGTGTGATATAAAGTCAGAATTGAGAGATATAAAGTCAGAATTGAGAGATATAAAGTTAGATTTGAGAGATATAAAGTCAGAATTGTGTGAGATAAAGTCAGAATTGCGATAAAGTCAGAATTGTATTATAAAGTCCGAATTGAGAGATATAAAGTCAGAATTGAGAGATATAAAGTCAGAATTGAGAGATATACAGTCAGAATTGTGTGATATAAAGTTAGAATTGAGAGATATAAAGTCAGAATTGAGAGATATAAAGTTAGAATTGAGAGATATAAAGTCAGAATTGTGTGATATAAAGTCAGAATTGAGAGATATAAAGTCAGAATTGAGAGATATAAAGTTAGATTTGAGAGATATAAAGTCAGAATTGTGTGAGATAAAGTCAGAATTGCGATAAAGTCAGAATTGTGTGATATAAAGTCAGAATTGAGAGATATAAAGTCAGAATTGTGAGATATAAAGTCAGAATTGTGTGATATAAAGTCAGAATTGAGAGATATAAAGTCAGAATTGTGTGATATAAAGTCAGAATTGAGAGATATAAAGTCAGAATTGAGAGATATAAAGTCAGAATTGAGAGATATAAAGTCCGAATTGAGATATAAAGTCAGAATTGTGATATATATAGTCAGAATTGAGAAATAAAGTCAGAATTGTGATATATATAGTCAGAATTGTGAGATATAAAGTCAGAATTGTGAGATATCAAGTCAGAATTGTGAGATATAAAGTCAGAATTGTGATATATATAGTCAGAATTGTGAGATATAAAGTCAGAATTGTGATATATATAGTCAGAATTGTGAGATATAAAGTCAGAATTGAGAGATATAAAGTCAGAATTGTGAGATATAAAGTCAGAATTGTGTGATATAAAGTCAGAATTGAGAGATATAAAGTCAGAATTGTGTGATATAAAGTCAGAATTGAGAGATATAAAGTCAGAATTGAGAGATATAAAGTCAGAATTGAGAGATATAAAGTCCGAATTGAGATATAAAGTCAGAATTGTGATAGATATAGTCAGAATTGAGAAATAAAGTCAGAATTGAGAGATAAAGTCAGAATTGCGATAAAGGCAGAATTATGAGTTATAAAGTCAGAATTGACAGATATAAAGTCAGAATTGTGATATATATAGTCAGAATTGTGAGATATAAAGTCAGAATTGTGAGATATAAAGTCAGAATTTTGATATATATAGTCAGAATTGTGAGATATAAAGTCAGAATTGTGATATATATAGTCAGAATTGTGAGATATAAAGTCAGAATTGAGAGATATAAAGTCAGAATTGTGAGATATAAAGTCAGAATTGCGATAAAGTCAGAATTGTATTATAAAGTCAGAATTGTGAGATATAAAGTCAGAATTGTGTGGTATAAAGTCGAAATTGAGAGATATAAAGTTAGAATTGAGAGATATAAAGTCAGAATTGTGTGATATAAAGTCAGAATTGTGTGAGATAAAGTCAGAATTGCGATAAAGTCAGAATTATGAGTTATAAAGTCAGAATTGAGAGATATAAAGTCAGAATTGAGAGATATAAAGTTAGAATTGTGTGATATAAAGTCAGAATTTTGAGATATAAAGTCAGAATTGTGTGAGATAAAGTCAGAATTGCGATAAAGACAGAATTATGAGTTATAAAGTCAGAATTGTGTGATATAAAGTCAGAATTGTGTGATATAAAGTCAGAATTGTGAGATATAAAGTCAGAATTGTGTGAGAAAGTCAGAATTGCGATAAAGTCAGAATTATGAGTTATAAAGTCAGAATTGAGAGATATAAAGTTAGAATTGAGAGATATAAAGTCAGAATTGTGTGATATAAAGTCAGAATTGTGTGAGATAAAGTCAGAATTGTGTGATATAAAGTCAGAATTGTGTGATATAAAGTCAGAATTGAGAGATATAAAGTCAGAATTGTGAGATATAAAGTCAGAATTGTGTGATATAAAGTTAGAATTGAGAGATATAAAGTCAGAATTGAGAGATATAAAGTCAGAATTGAGAGATATAAAGTCAGAATTGAGAGATATAAAGTCCAAATTGAGAGATATAAAGTCCGAATTGAGAGATATAAAGTCAGAATTGAGAGATATAAAGTCAGAATTGAGAGATATAAAGTCAGAATTGAGAGATATAAAGTTAGAATTGAGAGATATAAAGTCAGAATTGTGTGATATAAAGTCAGAATTGTGTGAGATAAAGTCAGAATTGTGTGATATAAAGTCAGAATTGTGTGAGATAAAGTCAGAATTGAGAGATATAAAGTCAGAATTGTGAGATATAAAGTCAGAATTGTGTGATATAAAGTCAGAATTGAGAGATATAAAGTCAGAATTGTGTGATATAAAGTCAGAATTGAGAGATATAAAGTCAGAATTGTGATATATATAGTCAGAATTGAGAGATAAAGTCAGAATTGAGAGATAAAGTCAGAATTGAGATATAAAGTCAGAATTGAGAGATAAAGTCAGAATTGCGATAAAGGCAGAATTATGAGTTATAAAGTCAGAATTGACAGATATAAAGTCAGAATTGTGTGATATAAAGTCAGAATTGTGATATATATAGTCAGAATTGAGAGATAAAGTCAGAATTGAGAGATAAAGTCAGAATTGAGATATAAAGTCACAATTGAGATATAAAGTCAGAATTGTGATATATAGGCCCGGTTTCACAGACAGGGCTTAGACTAAGCCAGGATTAGGCCTTAGTTCAATTAGGACATTTAAGTAACTTTTATAAACGTCCCCATGAAAAAAACATTACTGGTGTGCATCTTGAGAAAAAACCATGCCACTGACATATTTTAAGATTTGTCAGTGCAAGATTCTTTCAGTTAAAATTGCTCAAACATGCATTTTAGTCTAGGATTAGCTTAAGCATTGTCTGTGAAACCGGGGGATATAGTCAGAATTGAGAAATAAAGTCAGAATTGACAGATATAAAGTCAGAATTGTGATATATATAGTCAGAATTGTGAGATATAAAGTCAGAATTGTGAGATATAAAGTCAGAATTGTGATATATATAGTCAGAATTGTGAGATATAAAGTCAGAATTGTGATATATATAGTCAGAATTGTGAGATATAAAGTCAGAATTGAGAGATATAAAGTCAGAATTGTGAGATATAAAGTCAGAATTGCGATAAAGTCAGAATTGTATTATAAAGTCAGAATTGTGAGATATAAAGTCAGAATTGTGAGATATAAAGTCAGAATTGCGATAAAGTCAGAATTGTATTATAAAGTCCGAATTGAGAGATATAAAGTCAGAATTGAGAGATATAAAGTCAGAATTGAGAGATATAAAGTCAGAATTGTGTGATATAAAGTTAGAATTGAGAGATATAAAGTCAGAATTGAGAGATATAAAGTCAGAATTGTGTGAGATAAAGTCAGAATTGCGATAAAGTCAGAATTGTGTGATATAAAGTCAGAATTGAGAGATATAAAGTCAGAATTGTGAGATATAAAGTCAGAATTGTGTGATATAAAGTCAGAATTGAGAGATATAAAGTCAGAATTGTGTGATATAAAGTCAGAATTGAGAGATATAAAGTCAGAATTGAGAGATATAAAGTCAGAATTGAGAGATATAAAGTCCGAATTGAGATATAAAGTCAGAATTGTGATATATATAGTCAGAATTGAGAAATAAAGTCAGAATTGAGAGATAAAGTCAGAATTGCGATAAAGGCAGAATTATGAGCTATAAAGTCAGAATTGACAGATATAAAGTCAGAATTGTGATATATATAGTCAGAATTGTGAGATATAAAGTCAGAATTGTGAGATATAAAGTCAGAATTGTGATATATATAGTCAGAATTGCGATAAAGTCAGAATTGTATTATAAAGTCAGAATTGTGAGATATAAAGTCAGAATTGTGAGATATAAAGTCAGAATTGCGATAAAGTCAGAATTGTATTATAAAGTCCGAATTGAGAGATATAAAGTCCGAATTGAGAGATATAAAGTCAGAATTGAGAGATATAAAGTCAGAATTGTGTGATATAAAGTTAGAATTGAGAGATATAAAGTCAGAATTGAGAGATATAAAGTTAGAATTGAGAGATATAAAGTCAGAATTGTGTGAGATAAAGTCAGAATTGCGATAAAGTCAGAATTGTGTGATATAAAGTCAGAATTGAGAGATATAAAGTCAGAATTGTGAGATATAAAGTCTGAATTGTGTGATATAAAGTCAGAATTGAGAGATATAAAGTCAGAATTGTGTGATATAAAGTCAGAATTGAGAGATATAAAGTCAGAATTGAGAGATATAAAGTCCGAATTGAGATATAAAGTCAGAATTGTGATATATATAGTCAGAATTGAGAAATAAAGTCAGAATTGAGAGATAAAGTCAGAATTGCGATAAAGGTAGAATTATGAGTTATAAAGTCAGAATTGACAGATATAAAGTCAGAATTGTGATATATATAGTCAGAATTGTGAGATATAAAGTCAGAATTGTGAGATATAAAGTCAGAATTGTTAGATATAAAGTCAGAATTGTGATATATATAGTCAGAATTGTGAGATATAAAGTCAGAATTGAGAGATATAAAGTCAGAATTGTGAGATATAAAGTCAGAATTGCGATAAAGTCAGAATTGTATTATAAAGTCAGAATTGTGAGATATAAAGTCAGAATTGTGAGATATAAAGTCAGAATTGCGATAAAGTCAGAATTGTATTATAAAGTCCGAATTGAGAGATATAAAGTCAGAATTGAGAGATATAAAGTCAGAATTGTGAGATATAAAGTCAGAATTGTGATATATATAGTCAGAATTGTGAGATATAAAGTCAGAATTGTGATATATAGTCAGAATTGTGAGATATAAAGTCAGAATTGAGAGATATAAAGTCAGAATTGTGAGATATAAAGTCAGAATTGCGATAAAGTCAGAATTGTATTATAAAGTCAGAATTGTGAGATATAAAGTCAGAATTGTGAGATATAAAGTCAGAATTGCGATAAAGTCAGAATTGTATTATAAAGTCCGAATTGAGAGATATAAAGTCAGAATTGAGAGATATAAAGTCAGTATTGAGAGATATAAAGTCAGAATTGTGTGATATAAAGTTAGAATTGAGAGATATAAAGTCAGAATTGTGTGAGATAAAGTCAGAATTGCGATAAAGTCAGAATTGTGATATATAAAGTCAGAATTGAGAAATAAAGTCAGAATTGAGAGATAAAGTCAGAATTGCGATAAAGGCAGAATTATGAGTTATAAAGTCAGAATTGTGATATATATAGTCAGAATTGTGAGATATAAAGTCAGAATTGAGAGATATAAAGTCAGAATTGTGAGATATAAAGTCAGAATTGTGATATATATAGTCAGAATTGTGAGATATAAAGTCAGAATTGTGAGATATAAAGTCAGAATTGAGAGATATAAAGTCAGAATTGTGAGATATAAAGTCAGAATTGTGAGATATAAAGTCAGAATTGTGATATATATAGTCAGAATTGTCAGATATAAAGTCAGAATCGAGAGATATAAAGTCGGAATTGAGAGATATAAAGTCAGAATTGTGAGATATAAAGTCAGAATTGTGAGATATAAAGTCAGAATTGTGAGATATAAAGTCAGAATTGTGAGATATAAAGTCAGAATTGTGAGATATAAAGTCAGAATTGTGAGATATAAAGTCAGAAATTTGTGATATAAAGTCAGAATTGCAAGTTTATATCTCCCAATTCTGACTTTATAACTCGCAACTGCGACTTTATATCACAAAATTCTAAACGCAAAGTCAGAATAGCGAGAACAAAATTAATAATTGTGAGATAAGTCGCAATTACCTTTTTTATTTTTTTATTCTGTGGAAGAAAGCTTCCATAAAATACAGCCTCTCTGCACTGCATTGTGACAAAACAATCCATGCAGATCAGGGACATTGTTAAAAATAAACTTCAGCCACTCGCTGGGATCCTTTAATGCACATAAGACATAAGGTTTGATAAACTTTTCTATCCGTCCAACTTTCTTGTTATGACCTCCTCCAGCAGCAGAATATCTAATGTGAGAAGGACACTTGCCATGCGACTGCCAAACATGCACACACACACATTTTACAGATTTCTTTCCCTGCACAAACATCATGAATTAATGAAACGTGCAGTCGGCCCTCTGGAAGCGAAGGAAAACAACATCAGAGAATTGTGGGACCGAGCCAGTGTCTCCTTTGTGTTGTATTGTCTCATAAAACATTACTGTATCTCAAACATGTCAGCATACTGTAGTCCTAAACGAAACAGCTGGAATTGGTTTAACTTATTAGCACAGATTGTATTGACACTGCACGTCTTCAAAAACAATCGGAACCTAGACCACCAGGAAATCAAAATGAATTCACGGTTTATTGCAGCCATAAAAATAAACACTGCTGTTTTAATTTCTATGCGAGCATCTTAATAAACAAACAGCAATAAAACAACTTGTTCTCTGCTCATTTAACCTTTAGCCGTAGCCATTAACCCTCCCTAGAGTCAGGCGCAGATGCTGAATGACTCTCATTGCCTGAATAAAGTAACCCTCTCATTAAAGAATCATACCAGCTACATTTTCTCTAATAAAATAGCAAATCACCTCAGAGGCACTTTGACAGCATTGCAATCTGCGGGCCGATTATGATTTATTTATTTATTTTGCCCTGAACTGGAGATACAGTGTCTGTTTTAACTACGCTTTCATTCACTTGTCACAAAGAGACTCAGAAAGGTATGAAGCTCCATTTGAGATAGAAGATAAACATTAATTTTATTGGTAACTAAAACAGCGTGAATTGATTAAAAATGCCTCATAGTATGGATAGGGAGCTGTTAGAAAATAATTATAAAAAAAAGAGGAGTATTGGAGTATGAGATGAGAAATTGCAAAAAAGCGATTAAGAGTAAGAACTCATTTAGAATTAGATCATCTATACTCTTTTCCTTTGTAAGAATAGTGAAATAGAGAAAAAAAAGGTGCGATTACAAACATCTATTGCAAAATACAACACTATATAAAGCTATAAAGTTAGCTTGCTGGTAGTCTCGCGTAGCCAGACCTTCAGACTGACGGCAGAAGGTCTGGACTCTATCACAGCTTTCAATGATCAAGGACCGCCCGATAGGATGTTTGACTGACATGTAACACAACCAATCACAGTTCGTTTTGTACCGCGTCATGTTTATGGCCGTGGAAATGTAAAATCTATGTCCCTACAATAACAGACTGCCGTGCATCTATAAATTATTCATTCAAGAACGTTTGCTGCAACATTGGAGCCGTGAACTTCTCATACTTTTGAAAATCCAGCGTTTAGTTGTAAGCGCTCACAGTCACAGTTGTAAACACAACGGTGTTCTTCTTCCATGAGTTTGGCGTCATGGAATTGTTTCCAGACGGACCGTTAAAAAACGCAACACGTCTCGCGGACATTCTAGAATTCAACCAATCAGATGACGACTTTGAAACTCCTGAAGTGTTTCCAGATAAGTGAGCCATATGGATCAGACGTTCAGCCAACAGTCTGTGGGGTCCTTGATTATAATTTCACTTTTTTAACTTTAGTTAGTGTGTAATGTTGCTGTTTAAGGACTACAACAAACGGCTGGTAGGGACTACAACAAGCTTCTTCCTGGGTTGGTGACATTAGTTCAGTAACCCTACCCACTGAATCGAGCACTAGTTGGTAACAAACAGACATAATGCTAACACTAGATCGAGCAATTAAGTGATAAACATGCCTTTGAAGAGTGTAAAATTTTGTGCAGTGCCAGGTTGTGGAAAAACACAGTAGCATTGGATTTGCAGAGAGCCTGAAAAAAAAAAAAAACGGATCCGACAGGAACGGCGCAACACACTTATGTGAGTAAGAAAGTTTTTACTGTGTCACTATTGCTTTGTTACAGATTGTGTGATATGTACGGCTTATGCGTACATGTCTAACCAAAACCACCAGTGACGATTTCTGATATGTAATGATTAGGGGTGTGATGAGACACTTATCTCACGAGACAAGATTTTTACATAGTATTTTAAAGAAATCCTCAATGATGAGATACATGATTAGAAAAATAGTTTGCAGGTGAATTTGAAATGTTTTAACACATCATCTGAATGTCATTTCAGTTCTACTTTCTGAGTATTAATTATCCTTTCCTGTATGATTGTCTCTCCAGACCTTAAAACTACACATGAGCTTCTTTTGACCTCCTAACTGAACTCCTCTCCTTCCCACAAATTGATCATATATTAAGTGCAAAAAATAACCATAATTAAAGTACTCAATTTTCAAAGTGAAAATAGAGACCAAATTTATCTTCAAACATGATACAGAGCTAAGAGATGGTTATAACGAGCTTTTAAATGGGGAGATATTCGCCTGCCTCAGGGAGCCGCTTTCAAACAGCGGTAACATATTGAAATCACGTTTGAATGCGCGCTCCCATTTATCTTTCACTTTCGCGATTGTGTGTACTCTGTGGTGCTGAACGCACGTTTTAAAATATAAGTCTGACGCTTCTGCTATGCAACGAATCCTCCGCCACGGTCCAGTCCACTAACATACAACACATACTCGATGCGAGCACTTCACTAAAACATAAGTCACACTCATAACACTCGCTCAATGTCTTCTCGTCACGTGATCAGTGCTGCGCACTGTTTACGACTCGAACAGCTCGATCATGTCGAATGAGCTGAAGTGCTATTGAAAATTGAGTACTTTGAGTACTTGAGTACTTTTTTATTTATTGTATTGTATTTACTTTGTACTGTAATTAAGTTGAGAGTGAGGTGAGCAATATATTGTCTGTTTGAGGGTCTCCTCATATTGTTTTAAAATTCCTGCTGTATTTATTACATTTCTATTGTATTTATTAATTTTCATATTGTGGCGAGCAGCGAGGCCGAGGGACCGTGAGGGCGGGACGAGGCGGCGCTCATCAGGGAGGATGAGCGCCAGCTGCGCGCCGCAGCGATCTCGGCCCTCGCGGAGGAGTGAGGGACTATAAAGGAGGAGCGACGACAGTGAGGGACCAGAGAGGACCAGGCCTGGACTTTATGTTGTATTTTATTTACGTTTTGTTATGTGTTGCTGCAGTCGACCGTGAGGGGCTGCAGCTTATTATTTTCATTTTGTGTTTGTGTGTAGGCGGCAGTCGACCGCGAGGGGCTGCCGCCGCCATTTTATTTTGTGTTTCTTTTTTATTAAATATGTTGAACGTTCTCCGGTTCCCGCCTCCTTCTTCCCGTACGATCAAACTTTACTACAGTGGTGCAGAAGCCCGGGAGGAAGGAGGGACACGCTGTCGAAGAGCCCTCGCAGCTGAGGGGGATCGCGGTGCCGCGGAGTTCGGGCAGCACGGAGGAGAGAAGTCCGCGAGTGGCTGCCCGAAGCGGTGGTGCTGGAGCGGATGAAGGTCGGTGGGACGGAGAGCTCGCTGCCATGCCCCTGGGTCGAGGTGGGGTGGCTGCTGTCCGCGAGGGGGCGAAGGAGTCCCCAGCGCTTGCCCGGTGCCGAAGCCTGCTGCCGTCCGCCATCCTGGGGAGGAGCCGAAGTCTGCTGCCGTCCACCAGGTTGGGGAGGAGCAGGGAGCGCGGGACGGGGACTTGCTTCAGGCCGCCCTCAGAAGGAGGAGCCACCGCCGGCCGCCAGGGGGCGGAGGAGTGTCGAGCCGTCCACCGGCCATCCAGTACCACCGCATGGCACCGCGAGGAAGAGCCTCTCGGCTGGCTGAGGACCGAGCGGCAGTGTGTCTGGGAACCGGACCAGAATTTTTTTTTTCTTTTTCTCCTCTCTCCACTCTCTCGTCTCTGTCGCTCCTCATGTTCCTCGCTCCGTTCTCTCACCTCGCGTTGGGGGTATGTGGCGAGCAGCGAGGCCGAGGGACCGTGAGGGCGGGACGAGGCGGCGCTCATCAGGGAGGATGAGCGCCAGCTGCGCGCCGCAGCGATCTCGGCCCTCGCGGAGGAGTGAGGGACTATAAAGGAGGAGCGACGACAGTGAGGGACGAGAGAGGACCAGGCCTGGACTTTATGTTGTATTTTATTTACGTTTTGTTATGTGTTGCTGCAGTCGACCGTGAGGGGCTGCAGCTTATTATTTTCATTTTGTGTTTGTGTGTAGGCGGCAGTCGACCGCGAGGGGCTGCCGCCGCCATTTTATTTTGTGTTTCTTTTTTATTAAATATGTTGAACGTTCTCCGGTTCCCGCCTCCTTCTTCCCGTACGTTCAAACTTTACTACACATATGTATTTTTGACTTTTGTATTTTAGGGTGCCTGTTAAGACCTGGCTAGGGACAACAGATGGAAACTAGCACTTGTAGCTAACTCTGGCTTGTTTACAGCAAGTAACCTGTTGTTGATCAATGAGCATTGTCCCTATCAAATAAAATTAAATTAAATGAAAATGAAATGGAATTGAAGCGACTGTTATCCACTTGAAGTAAATTGTTTTTATTTCTATTAAAAGCAAAACTACAATGGAGGCATAATGTAAATGTACCATTGGCATATTCTATCCTAACTTCACCCTCACAATCCGTCATGACCAGGTCAAGACAATAATGACACGAGACGAGAAATCTTGTCACAGTTCAGTGGCACGAGATCTCGTGACACCCCTAGTAATGATTCATGAAGACCAACAGTCAGATGTTTTTGTTTCAAAATCGTTTATTGTCAGTAAATCAAACCATTGACTAAATGGTCAACTTCATTATACATGGAGAGCGATCAAAGAACGGTTCCTTTGCAATAGCTGGAGCTGTCAATCAAACAGCACAAGTGTTTTGGACTCTCAAAACTCCCGTTATAATCAACGAATCTCTTGTGTTTGCTTTTGAGTCGAATCTCTTGAGTCCTGCACGCGGGCGGGTACCTGGGTAACCCGCTAACATCTGATGTAACGGGTGAAATAATATTTACGTGTCGGGTAGGCTAGGCTAGCAGTGGGTGCGTCAGACTGGCATGCACGGAGATGAGAATGGTATGTATGGACTTATCTAACTCTGGGGGATGCGGTGAATAAGCTAAAGTCCCAAAAGTCGGCGTGTTCCTTTAACTTACAGGTTATTTGATGATAGTAAAGTAGATGTTAGTAATGCGAATAAAGTAAAATTCACATAATTTAATGTCACAAAAGTAGATTTTATTTTATACCAGTCACTTACTTTACACTTATTCCTAAAAAGAAAGGTTCTTTCTTGGTATCTATAGTTTCATGAAGAAACTATAACCTTTCGGTTCCACAAAATGATTTTTTTTTATATAGTGAAAAAAGTGATTCTTATAATTATGTTCTTTGCATAAAGAAAAGAAAAATTTTTTTTTTAAAACTGTTCACTGAATAGTTCTTTGGGGAACCAAAAACAAAAAAGGTTCTTCTACAGCATCAATGCAAAAAAAACAAAACAAAAAAAAACCATTTGAAACCTTTATTTTTGCTAAATAAGTATTGATAGATTGCAATCATTTAATCAATTTTCATAAATGAGTACATTTAATGAGTTCAAGGGCTTAATAATGATGGCCAGTCACACATAAACCTTAGAGATAACGGCCAGAAACATCTTAGCATTAAATGGTCAGCTGAACAAAGATGTGTCCTGTCACAGCCAGTCAAGTGAGAGTGACAAAGAGACAGCAAGAAAAAGATCCTAAAATGGGGGATCAAGAAAAGGTTGGGGAACCGTGAGCTATTACCAGCCAAGTGAAAATAATCAGGACAGACGGGGTAACCTCAAGAACCGACAGGGGAATTACATGTTAAAGTGCCTTTCCTCCGAGCCCTTGTTTCAAATGACCACGGCCTCGTTCGTTTTAAGTGACCAAAAGGTTATTTCAAGTAAACCACTTGTGCAGAAAGTCATTTTGGATCTAACACTAATGGCTGGGTGACGCAAGTACTTTCACCAGTAATGGAATTCCATCAATCAGATGAAGAAAGCAACAGATCTTCACTGATTTTTTCTTTTCATCTGTTTTCATCACCGTTGAAGCATCCTTAGAAACCTCAACCCGAGTTCCACCGAATGCATTAGGAGAGGAGATTTGTGTATGTCAGGGCAGGGAACTCAGGGCATTTGTGTATGTTCTTCTACCCAAACCAAGGTGAACTGTGTGATGATGTCACCTGTATAAGGTAGAGTCCTAGAACATGTGCCAGACTTCCCTTTGTCTCTCGACACAACTAATGGCAAGCTGGCCTAAATATTTAAGCTACTGTAAGTGTCGCCCTGTCAGCTTGAATCAGTGCAAGGATGATGATGGATGCTCACTGTCTGCTCCTCTGTGATATGAAGGGGCACAGAGTAAATGTAATGGTGTATGTTGTTTTAAGGGGGTGTTCAGTTGAGGATTAGGAGAGGGCGAGGTAAAGGCTGAGGCAGCCAGACATCACTAATACAGGGCTGAGTGAAAAGGTGAGGTAAAGGAGAGGATTTTTTTAGTAGAGGGCACTGTAACATCAGCATTGATTGAAGGATGTGGTTCAAGCAGGACAGTGTCCAGATGGGTAGCCTTATCCACCCCAGATGCCACCAGAACACAACTCTCACAGGTGAGATAAAAACCAGATATAAAGGCCCATTCCCACCAAGAATGATAACAATGAAGATAACTATAACAATATCTGTATTAGCATTCACACCAGTCGACAATATTGTTCTGTTTATTCTAAGCACATGCTGCAGATATTTTGCCTGCTGCTTTAAATGCTCGCAATGTTAAAGCAAGATGGATTCTGATTGGCTGTCAAAGTTTTTATCGTTCATCAGCTGGAAATAAATGGACTGCATTTATCTAGCGCTTTTAACAGACCCATGGCCATCCAAAGCGCTGTACATATTGCCTCACATTCACCCATTCATACACCGACGGCGGTGTCAGCCATGCAAGGCTCCATCCAGCTCGTCGGGAGCAGCTGGGGTTAGGTGTCTTGCTCATGGACACCTCAACACTTGGTCAGGTGGAACCGGGGATTGAACCACCAACCTTCCAGTTTGTAGACAACCTACATGAACCACTGAGCCACTGCCGCCCCAACAATAAATCAAATAAATCATTCTGAAAGTGATTCCAATTATATTGTTTTGCTGTGCAGTTATCTGTATAGTTGTGGACTCTGCTATTCATTTCTATTTATATATCTCTTTATCGTTATCACTATATTTATCACCCTTGGCCTAGGCATTAACTTTCTTTCTTTTGGATCAAAAGTAAAAAAAAAAGCTTTGCGGTTGTTGTGGTCTAATGCTATTTCATGCATTCTGTTTTATTTTCACTGTTAAAGAGTTGGATTCTAGTGCTAAACATGGCCAACATTTCAAAAAAAGAGGTGGACGTATGAGCTTCGTTCAGGTAACGGAAGCCGTCGGCAGCGCTGTTATTTTGTTTTTAGACCACAAAATCAACAACGTCACTAAAGAAGTGTGTTTTTGGTTGTGAGGGAAAGATAACTTTGTTCAGCTTCCCAAATAACCCAGTGTTAAGGAAACAGTGGATGCAGTTTGTGTTTCTGGAGTTCTGGAAGTGTGTTTGTTTTTTCCTGGTCATGAGTCGAAACCGCAGGCGGTGAGTGAAACTGCATCAAATGTCTGTGTTTTGTTTGCAATCAGCGTATAAGTGCATATAATGTCAACAACACGAATGTATAGGGAATTGAAAGTTATCCAGGGATAATGATATGATGTATTGTGTGCGTCATAGATGTGTGTGTGCTCGTCAAGTTTGGCTGTTTTCGGAAATAATCGGTACAGGGTATCTGTCTTTTATAAATATGATAAAACTAAAGACTCTTCGGAGATATGAAAGATGCACTACTACTCTAGGTACTCAAGATTAACATGAGACTGGAAGAAACTGTGTGTTATGTTCCCTTTAATATAAATATAACACTGATTTCAGGGTTATCTTCCATGCATCCATCCATCCATCATCTTCCGCTTATCCGGGGCCGGGTCGCGGGGGCAACAGTCTAAGCAGAGACGCCCAGACTTCCCTCTCCCTAGCCATTTCCTCCAGCTCTTCCGGGGGAACCCTGAGGCGTTCCCAGGCCAGCCGGGAGACATAGTCCCTCCAGCGTGTCCTAAGTCTTCCCCGGGGCCTCCTCCCGGTGGGATGTGCCTGGAACACCTCCCTGGGAAGGCATCCAGGAGGCATCCAAAATAGATGCCCGAGCCACCTCAGCTGGCTCCTCTCGATGTGGAGGAGCAACGGCTCTACTTTGAGCTCCTCCCGAGTGACCGAGCTTCTCACCCTCTAAGGGAGCGCCCAGCCACCCTACGGAGAAAGCTCATTTCGGCCGCCTGTATCCGTGATCTTGTCCTTTCGGTCATGACCCACAGCTCATGACCATAGGTGAGAGTAGGAGCGTAGATTGACCGTTAAATCGAGAGCTTTGCCTTACAGCTCAGCTCCTTCTTTACCACGACAGACCGGTACATCGACTGTATTACTGCAGAAGCTGCACCGATCCGTCTGTCAATCTCCTGTTCCATCCTTCCCTCTCTCGTGAACAAGACCCCAAGATACCTGAACTCCTCCACTTGAGGCAGGAACTCTCCACCAACCCGACTGAGAACCATGACCTCGGACTTGGAGGTGCTGATTCTCATCCCAGCCGCTTCACACTCGGCTGCAAACCGTCCCAGTGCACGCTGAAGGTCCTGGTCTGAGGAGGCCAACATGACAACATCATCCGCAAAAAGCAGCGACGAAATCGTATGGTCCCCAAACCGGACACTCTCCGGCCCTTGGCTGTGCCTAGAAATTCTGTCCATAAAAATTATGAACAGAACCGGTGACAAAGGGCAGCCCTGCCGGAGTCCAACATGCACTTGGAACAGGTCTGACTTACAGCCGGCAATGTGAACCAAGCTCTTGCTCCGGTCGTACAGGGACCGAACAGCCCTAAGCAGGGGGCCGCCGACCCCATACTCCCAGATCACCCTCCACAGGATGCCACGAGGAACACAGTCGAATGTCTTCTCCAAATCCACAAAACACATGTGGACTGGTTGGGCAAACTCCCATGAACCTTCCAGCACCCTGGAAAGGGTATAGAGCTGGTCCAATGTTCCACGACCAGGACGAAAACCACACTGTTCCTCCTGAATCCGAGGTTCCACTATCGGACGAATTCTCCTCTCCAGTACCCTGGCATAGACTTTCCCGGGGAGGCTGAGAAGTATGATCCCCCTATAGTTGGAACACACTCTCCGGTCCCCCTTCTTGAAAAGAGGGACCACCACCCCAGTCTGCCAGTCCAGAGGTACTGTCCCCAACCGCCATGCAATGTTGCAGAGGCGTGTCAGCCAAGACAGCCCCACAACATCCAGAGACTTGAGGTACTCAGGGCGGATCGCATCCACCTCCGGTGCCTTGCCACCGAGGAGATTTTTAACTACCTCGATGACTTCAGCCCGGGTGATGGACGAGTCCTCCTCCAAGTCCCCAGCCACTGCTTCCTCAACGGAAGACATGTCGGTGGGATTGAGGAGATCCTCGAAGTATTCCTTCCACCGCCTGACGATATCCCCAGTTGTGGTCAACAGGTGCCCATCTCCACTGTAAACAGTGTTGGTAGGGCACTGCTTCCCCCTCCTGAGGCGTCGAACGGTTTGCCAGAATCTCTTCGAGACCAACTGATAGTCTTTCTCCATGGCCTCACTGAACTCCTCCCAGGCCCAATTTTTTGCCCCCACGACTACCCGGGCTGCAGTCCGCTTGGCCTGCCGGTACCTGTCAGCTGCCTCCGGAGTCCCACAAGCCATCCAGGCCCGATTGGACTTGGATTGCCGCCTCGACAGGCACCGGAGACCTTATGGCCACAGCTCTGAGCGGCCGCAGCGACAATGGAGGTGGAGAACATGGTCCACTCGGACTCAATATCTCCAGACTCCCTCGGGATCCGGTCGAAGCTCTGCCGGAGGTGGGAGTTGAAGATCTCTCTGACAGGGGGCTCGGCCAAACGTTCCCAACAGACCCTCACAGTACGATTGGGTCTGCCGAGTCTGTCCAGCTTCCTCCCCCGCCATCGGATCCAACTCACCACCAGGTGGTGATCAGTTGACAGCTCCGCCCCTGGCCGGAGGTCTGATGACACAACCACAAAGTCGATCATCGACCTCCGGCCTAGGGTGTCCTGGTGCCACGTGCACTGATGGACACCCTTTATGCTTGAACATGGTGTTCGTTATGGACAAACCGTGGCTAGCACAGAAATCCAATAACAGAACAACGCTCGGGTTCAGATCAGGGGGGCCGTTCCTCCCAATCACGCCCCTCCAGGTGTCACTGTCACTGCCCATGTGGGCGTTGAAGTCCCCCAGTAGAACGACAGAGTCTCCAGTCGGAGCACTATCCAGCACCCCTCCCAGAGACTCCAAGAGGGCCGGGTACTCCGCTCTGCCGTTTGGCCCGTAGGCACAAATGACAGTGCGAGGCCTATCCCCGCTTTGAAGGCGCAGGGAAGCGACCCGCTCGTTCACCGGGGTCAACTCCAACACATGGCGGCTGAGCTGGGGGGTTATAAGCAAACCCACTCCAGCCCTCCGCCTCTCACCATGGGCAACTCCAGAGTGGTAGAGAGTCCAGCCTCTCTCAAGAAGTGTGGTTCCAGAGCCCAAGCTGTGCGTGGAGGTGAGCCCGACTATCTCTAGTTGGTACCTCTCGCCCTCCCGCACAAGCTCAGGCTCCTTCCCTGCCAACGAGGTGACATTCCACATCCCTAAAGCCAGATTCCGTGTCCATAGATCGGGCCGTCGGGGGCCTCACCTTCGACTGTCGCCCGATCCACTATGCACCGGCCCCTTACACTCCCTCCTGCAGGTGGTGGGCCCACAGGAGGGCGGCCCCACGTCACTCCTTCGGGCTGAGCCCGGTCGTATCCATGGGGGGAGGCCCGGTCACCAGGCGCTAGCATACGAGCCCCAACCCCGGGCCTGGCTCCAGGGTGGGGTCCCGGCTGCGCCATGCCGTCTCGGTCCTTGCTGTAGTTGTCATCATAAAGGGTTTGTAAACTGTTCTTAGTCTGGCCCGTCACCAAGGACCTGTTTGCCTTGGGAGACCCTACCAGGGGCATATAGCCCTAGGCAACATAGCTCCCAGGATCATTCAGGTACTCAAACCTCTCCACCACGATAAGGTGACAGTTCAAGGAGAGGAGGGTTATCTTCATTAACTAAAACTAAAATTGAAAATTTGAAACGTAATGATTTTTTTTTCATGGTTTTAATTTTAGTAGGGTTATCTTCATTAACTAAAACTAAAACCATGAAAAAAAATCATTACTTTTCAAATTTTCATATAAACATTTATTTTTTGTTTTGTTTAAATTGTGTCTCTCAAATTACCTTTTGCTCATGTTTTTAATTTACTTAGATTTTTTTATCTTTAGCTCTGGCGCAAAAGCCTGCGCATATCATTCTGTTCACATTTGTTGTATTTCTGCTTATTTAATTTTTCATTTTATGAATGAAGAAAAGATTGTAGCAGTAGTCAACATGATGATGAGTAAGTGTGACTATGTGTGAGTAAGATACTATCAATATAATCATAAACCTGAAATGTTTGAAAGAATAAAATGAAAAAAAATATTTCACGAGTTCGCACTTACATATAATTTATAGAGAGTAGTTCAATGCATATTTGGCGTGCTGTCCGGGGGGAGGGCTTCGAGCTCGCAATTAGGCCCGGACCCAGAGTACCCCCCGTATATGTAAGTGGTTTTATAGTTAAAAGGTGTGGCGAAGGGGTGGTGGAAGGGTTGCTGATAACTGTCAACAAACGGAGGTAGGACTGCTGCGTGTATATATACCTCTATTGTTGATTAGCTGAGTGCTCTCCACCTGTGTCAATTATCTGAACGTGCTTCACCCAAACCTTGTTAATAAAACATCATATACGTAAAATGATTTAAAAAATCATCTGCACATTTAAACTTTTTTGTACCTTCCAAATACAAGTTTTTAACATTGATGACAACAATGATGAAAAATCATGAGAGTCTTTAAAATAAATCAATTAATAATAATAAAAAAAATTATATATATATATATATATATATATATATATATATATATATATATATATATATATATATATATATATATATATATATATATATATATATATATATATACACACACACACACACACACATACATACGTATCACACACATACATACGTATAGGCCAAAAATAACCAAAAAATAAACAAACAATAAACAAAAATTAGTAATGAATGTAAATGTCATAGAATTGATAAGAGGAAAACTGTTTTTCAAACATTCAAAAAAAAAGGGAAATATCCTGGACAGATGACCAGTCATCACAGAGGAAATATTATCAACCCATCAAACAATTTCAAGAATTATTTAATAAACTGTATATATATATGAGCAGTGGTGTAACTGAATGGTAAGGACATGCCATTGGGTTCAAGTGTTAAGATTTAATACAAATGCTTTCATTTAAAAACACATGAACATACCTACAGTCCTTGCCGGTGTCACTTCTTGCACAAAAGAGGAGGTTTACAGTCTGGTGTCCTCATTGTGCTAAACTATCAGTATGGTTCCCTAGAGGCCCGTGCCCTCTGAGCACCAATGACAAGGACAAAGTAACAGAAATGGCATGGTGCCACCCCCTGTCTGCCTGCGTCTGATAAAGAAAAGACATTATTAGAACCAGTCATTTATCTAATGCGGCAAACTACATCTCGGGCTCTCCCAGTGGCATTACCTCCTACTCGAGAGTATTCACTCATCTCTGCCATACATTTTCATACTTCATTTTAGATAGCATTGTGTCGTGTAACATTTAATTCAGCATTTTTTTCCCTCCTAGAAGTATTTCTATTCTTTGGTCAGTAGAGAGCTTGTGATAGCACTAATGAGGCCGCGATGGTGAAGGGTGTGTGCATCGAGGTGGCTTTCCGAGCATACCACAATATTGTTTGGCGGGTAAGAGGAAGATGACATCATCCTCTTCTGTCTCTGCTCAATGTCCCCTGTGTGTTTGTGTATGAAAACATTCCTGTTCAATTATTCAGTGCCACCCTGCTCACTGGTACAGACTTCCGTAATGATTTTATTTAGATGCTTGAACTGTGGTTGGGGGAGGGAGTCTTAAAGGTGAGGGTTGTAACGGTGGTCATGCTGCACTGTGGTACGCTATATAAAACCACTAGCAGTTTCTCAGTCAGTAGATACACAAAGGGTCTTTTTTCAGCATGACATCCTTTAAAGTCACCATGAAATCAAAATGGACAATTCTTATTTTTTATGGAATATTGCAGTATTTGTAATAAATGATTTATCCGTGCACATCAATATTTATTTTTATTATTCATGTGCCCTCATAATCATTTATCAAAATGACTTCCCCTGCCTTTTGCAGTGACATCTCTTCTCTTCTCTGATGACGTGTTTACTGGCATGAGGGCGGGGCACCCTGTCAATCACATGAGATCACACCAATAGAAAACCACAACCATCCAATCGATTCAATCCAATCAAATCAATTTCAAACAAGTCCTGCCCTACATTTATTCTTGATGGATATATGTCACAATAGGGAAGATAAAAGTACCGCAATAATGTATACATAAAAATACATTATTAATATTATAATATATATTTTTAATGAACCTCTTATTTTTATGTTTCTTTAAAGGGATCCCCTGGTGTTAAGACTTGTATGGCTTAATATAACATAAATGATGTCTCTTATTGAAATATTTAGTAGAAAACCCATGAAAGATCTATGTTATTTAAAAAATCCATTACATATTTGGACAATGGGCGGCGCCATTTTGTTTGCATTCTATGTCGATGACTTAGAATGGTTGCACTCGGCAATCAACTGACGCTACCCGTAGCTATTTTTTCCACAACACAACTCGAAAAATGTTTCAGAGTAAAAAAAAAAGTTGCTTTGTAATTGCATCTAAAACACTCAAACACACACACACACACACACACACACACACACACACCAGATCGGCGAGCGCGCGCGCGAGACTGCTCTGTCTCAATCGAGATGTGTTATGGGCTGCCCTCGTCAGTCTCCATGACAGGGCCGAATCCAAAATCGCCCTCTAAAACCTCAATCACTATTCCCTACGTTAGTCCCATAAATACAGTACACTTGATGAGTGAATGAAAACGAGTGAGTTCATTCGACCAGCCGTTGTGTGTACATCGGCTGAACACTCGATATTGCGGTGCAATGTGGGATAGGCAAGGCAAGGCAAGGCAAGTTTATTTGTATAGCACATTTCATACACAGTGGCCATTCAAAGTGCTTTACACAGAAATGAAGTTAAAATATTTGTAAGTGAATTAAATAAAAATATATATAGTATAACAGTTATAATAGGAATGAAAATAAATACAAAATAAAGATGAAATTCCCTATCTGGGGTGGAAGAAAATGGAGAGTCAGGTTTACTTTAAAAATATTTGTCAGGTAACTGTGCGTTTAGACAGTACCCTTGCAGACAAATCTTCTAGGCCTAACTTGAGGACGTTCTCTATAGAACGCGTGCACTCAGTAACGTAGATAGAATGAGTGCACTCAGTAACGTCCACTATGGTTTCGGACAACACTACAAATGGCTGTACCTTCAATAATGCCCTATTTGAGGGTATAGGGGGCGATTTCGGATTCAGCCAGGGAGAGTACTGGCCTGCCAAATCGAAACCAGGTGACAAGTCAACAGTCATGCATAACATTACAGCTGATTGAGCGTGTGTGTGTGAGTTTATGTCCATGTGTTTGAGTGAGTTTTAAATGCAATTACAACGCAATTGTTTAGCTCTAAAACATTTTTCGAGTTTGTTACGGGTAGCGCCAGTTGATTGCCGAGTGCAACCTTTCTACGTCATCGACATAGAACGCAAACAAAATGGCGCCGCCATTGTCCAAATACACTCACCTAAAGGATTATTAGGAACACCTGTTCAATTTCTCATTAATGCAATTATCTAATCAACCAATCACATGGCAGTTGCTTCAATGCATTTAGGGGTGTGGTCCTGGTCAAGACAATCTCCTGAACTCCAAACTGAATGTCAGAATGGGAAAGGAAGGTGATTTAAGCAATTTTGAGCGTGGCATGGTTGTTGGTGCCAGACGAGCCGGTCTGAGTATTTCACAATCTGCTCAGTTACTGGGATTTTCACGCACAACCATTTCTAGGGTTTACAAAGAATGGTGTGAAAAGGGAAAAACATCCAGTATGCGGCAGTCCTGTGGGCGAAAATGCCTTGTTGATGCTAGAGGTCAGAGGAGAATGGGCCGACTGATTCAAGTTGATAGAAGAGCAACTTTGACTGAAATAACCACTCGTTACAAACCGAGGTATGCAGCAAAGCATTTGTGAAGCCACAACACGCACAACCTTGAGGCGGATGGGCTACAACAGCAGAAGACCCCACCGGGTACCACTCATCTCCACTACAAATAGGAAAAAGAGGCTACAATTTGCACAAGCTCACCAAAATTGGACAGTTAAAGACTGGAAAAATGTTGCCTGGTCTGATGAGTCTCGATTTCTGTTGAGACATTCAGATGGTAGAGTCAGAATTTAGCGTAAACAGAATCAGAACATGGATCCATCATGCCTTGTTATCACTGTGCAGGCTGCTGGTGGTGGTGTAATGGTGTGGGGGATGTTTTCTTGGCACACTTTAGGCCCCTTAGTGCCAATTGGGCATCGTTTAAATGCCAAGGCCTACCTGAGCATTGTTTCTGACCATGTCCATCCCTTTATGACCACCATGTACCCATCCTCTGATGGCTACTTCCAGCAGGATAATGCACCATGTCACAAAGCTCGAATCATTTCAAATTGGTTTCTTGAACATGACAATGAGTTCACTGTACTAAAATGGCCCCCACAGTCACCAGATCTCAACCCAATAGATCATCTTTGGGATGTGGTGGAACGGGAGCTTCGTGCCCTGGATGTGCATCCCACAAATCTCCATCAACTGCAAGATGCTATCCTATCAATATGGGCCAACATTTCTAAAGAATGCATTCAGCACCTTGTTGAATCAATGCCACGTAGAATTAAGGCAGTTCTGAAGGCGAAAGGGGGTCAAACACAGTATTAGTATGGTGTTCCTAACAATCCTTAAGGTGAGTGTATATCATGGATTTTTTTAAATAACATACATCTTTCATGGGTTTTCTTCTACATATTTCAGTAAGAGACATAATTTATGTTATATTAAGCCATACAAGTCTTAACACCAGGGGATCCCTTTAATATGCTTCTCTGACTTAGTGAAGTTCACATTTGTAGTTTGGTTCGCTTGGTTCGGACCAAAAAACAAATAAACAAAAAACATTAAGTCCAGGCCCGATTAGCATTCAGATTGCCATTTTTATCACAGAACCAAAAGATACTGAACCTAAAGGCAATGGGAAAGGCCTACGTTCACAACCTGATTGGTCGGCTTTAATGACGCACTGCCAATTTTGAGACGGAACTTACCGGACATCCAAAACGATGCTGTGTGCGGAGATTAATGTGCTTGTTGTGTGTGCATAGCCTGCATATGATGGTATTTTGTTCAGCTGATAACTCGTGAAGAGCTTATAAAAGGTATAAAGGAGTCAAAACAGCAACAGGAATCCCTCCGTTACACACACAAATGAACATCTGCTGCGAGGAGATGCGGTTCTGATACTTGTACTGAACTGTGATAAGCAACATCCCGATTACCGATATGCGTGAGCATTCTGTCCTTTTTAAAGTCCCATCTTCCTGTTTTTGGTCCATTTACTGTCTTTGGTCCGTGTTGATATATAATTTGAATTGCACCAGAGTTCGTTTGGAGGCGGACTGAGACCCATCTTTTCAGCAGCCTCGGTCCGCTTGTTTGGTGCGCACCAGGGTTCAGATGGCAGTCTTCACATTTATTCACATGAACTGCACAAGCAATCGCACCAGGGTTCATTTTAATCGAACCAAACATGCCAAGTGTGAACGCACCCTTAGTCACAACCCAGATATATAACTGAATGTATTTCAATTATTTATATTCATACTGAATGAAATTATAATTTTTTGGTCCTGACACACGCACGTGCATGCGCACACGCATACACGCAATCACACTGTATATGTATTTATCTAATTATTGACCAGTAAAACAAAAAAACAAAACAATGCTGACCATAGATTTAAATAAACGCAGGGTAGTACACTAACAAGAATCATGTGAAAACAACCAGGACCATAAAACAGCAAACAGGAACTGAGGAAAAACTTAAAAAATGCAACAATACGTCGCTGTCCGATGAAACTCACGTATGTCCAAAACGCTTACTTTTCAGGAAGTGAAAAAAACACTGTATTTCAAAAGCAGTTGAATGTAGCGTTGTCATACTTGGTACAGCATCTTTACATGTAACCATATTCTTGACAGTGTAATGATATAATCCACATTTGACCAAAATTGAGTTTAAATGGACATACGTGCATATTTTACAGTAACAGTGGTCGATACGCGTTCTTCCGATCATTA
Organism: Romanogobio albipinnatus; assembly: GCA_023566225.1. Taxonomy (NCBI): domain Eukaryota; kingdom Metazoa; phylum Chordata; class Actinopteri; order Cypriniformes; family Gobionidae; genus Romanogobio; species Romanogobio albipinnatus. Next base: position 43,508,607 of record CM042249.1, read on the forward strand.
ATTAGAATGGCAAAGTCGCGTTTCAGCAGAGGAATACGTGAGGAATACAGAGGAATACATGCTGGATATTCTCAGCCTCTGGCAAGCGGTGATCGCAGTATGAGTGAGGCATGTTCTAGTGACAATCATGACAGTAGCATTACAGGCTATAATTTGATCAGTTTGACTGAGAAAAAAAAGGCTGAATCTTATCAAAGAGACCGAGTTTATTTACATACTAGCAAGCAAACTAATCTGTGAAGAACTAGATTAGAACTAAACTGTGGAGAGCTTCAATGTCGTACTTTCGGCTATCCAGTGCTGAGCTTCGATGAAACAATTTCACGAGACCGGCGAGACCAGCGAGATGCTTCCACAGGGCGGGAGATACGCGGCGTGATTGACAGCTTTGACACCAAATGGATATACGTGAAAATCAGATGACATGTTTTCACAACTTTTCATTGGCCATTTAGATATGTGACGCATACTGTATACGGAAATGAACCTGGACATTCAATCCGTCGAAAAATCTCAAAATCGGCAAAATGGACATACGTGGTTTTCATCGGACAGCGATTGCAACAATTTTGCTGCCTTAGCTTGCGATAGGATCACATAACATATAAATGTCACCTACTGTAGGTAGACATTTCACAATGGTTTGTGGGCACATTACATTTATTTTTTTGTATTTGGGTCCATTCTAGTAACACCACTACTCCCGAGGTCTTACCAAGCACAAGACACCTGTGACTTTGAATGTGCTTTAGTGGATAAACCACACACCAGGCAAAGATAACTGACAGACAGCACAACCTTTGCTCATAGAGAAACCATGACTGTGACAGCAATTTATAAATATTAATAAACCTCACAAATCCAGACCTGAATCTGAATCCTGCTCACGAATAAGCCTGCTTTAAACAAGTGTGCCAAGCCTTTTGTTTCAATTCACAAACTGTTCTTAGAGGCGATTATGCTAGAGCCATTGAAAGATCTTGTTTCCCTTCAATAACAAGAGCCTACATAAGACTCATCAATGTGAAGCATCATTGGAACCAGTGGCAAGAGGCCTTATGTGACAAAAGCATTAGAAAAGAGCACATGTGAGGAGCTCCATCAGTGGAAATCAGAAGGATCTGTTTTTTAAAGCCTTTTTATAATAGATTATGTGAAGAGTACATTGACGTGCACATCGCTGACATCGCTGGTCTCCACAAGGTTTTTACACACTGTTGCTGGTAGTTTGGCCCATTCCTCCATGCAGATCTCCTCTAGAGCAGTGATATTTTGGGGCTGTCGCTGGGCAACACAGATTTTCAACTCCCTCCAAAGATTTTCTATGGGATTTAGATCTGGAGACTGGCTAGGCCACTCCAGGACCTTGAAATGCTTCTTACGAAGCCACTCCTTCGTTGCCCGGGCGGTGTGTTTGGGATCGTCACGCTGAAAGACCCAGCCACGTTTCATCTTCAATGCACTTGCTGATGGAAGGAGGTTTTTACTCACGATACATGGCCCCATTCATTCTTTCCTTTACACGGATCAGTCATCCTGGCCCCTTTGCAGAAAAAACAGCCCCAAAGCATGATGTTTCCACCCCCATGCTTCACAGTAGGTATGGTGTTCTTTGGATGCAACTCAGCATTCTTTCTCCTCCAAACACGACAAGTTGAGTTTTTACCAAAAAGTTATATTTTGGTTTCATCTGACCATATGACATTCTCCCAATCCTCTTCTGGATCATCCAAATGCTCTCTAGCAAACTTCAGACGGGCCCGGACATGTACTGGCTTAAGCAGGGGGACACGTCTGGCACTGCAGGATTTGAGTCCCTGGCGGCGTAGTGTGTTACTGATGGTAGCCTTTGTTACTTTGGTCCCAGCTCTCTGCAGGTCATTCACTAGGTCCCCCCGTGTGGTTCTGGTATTTTTGCTCACCGTTCTTGTGATCATTTTGACCCCACGGGGTGAGATCTTGCGTGGAGCCCCAGATCGAGGGAGATTATCAGTGGTCTTGCATGTCTTCCATTTTCTAATTATTGCTCCCACAGCTGATTTCTTCAAACCAAGCTGCTTACCTATTGCAGATTCAGTCTTGGCCATAGTGAAGTTTGGAGTCTGACGGTTTGAGGTTGTGGACAGGTGTCTTTTATACTGATAACGAGTTCAAACAGGTTCCATTAATACAGGTAACGAGTGGAGGACAGAGGAGCCTCTTAAAGAAGACGTTACAGGTCTGTGAGAGACAGAAATCTTGCTTTTTTGTAGGTGACCAAATACTTATTTTCCACCATAATTTGCAAATAAATTCTTTAAAAATCAGATAATGTGATTTTCTGGGGTTTTTTTTCTCTCATTCTGTGTCGCTCATAGTTGAAGTGTACCTTTGATGAAAATTACAGGCCTCTCTCATCTTTTTAAGTGGGAGAACTTGCACAATTGGTGGCTGACTAAATACTTTTTTGCCCCACTGTACCTTTAAGTCCCACTGTAGTCAATACTTTTATCCCTTAAAACGCATCTTTGATCACCAAAATTACATATAAACATTTTTTTCCTTGATTTTTTTTTTCATCCCTTAAAATAGCTTGAATGTAACTCTACACCCATGCCTCATTTAGTATACACGGTTCTATAAATATGCAAATTAGCCCCGCCTCCACTCACTCAAACCAGCTCAGAGATCCACTCGTTGACGATCACACGTTGACGTGATTGGTTACAGGGTAGTTTGTCTTTGGTTCACGGCAGTTTTAAGGAGAAAATACTCAGCAATGGTGTTGACATGAATTTGCACACTTTTTTTCTTAAAGCATATTAAAAACACCACAGACATATAAACAGCATTAAAAGCTTGATTAGACTGCGATGTTGAATGACACAATAACCGTATAAAATTCATACACTACACGAATGAGTACATAGCGCATACGTACATGTAAGTGCATAGTGTATAGTGTATAGTGTGTCATTTGGGACGCAAAGACATACTGTAAACAAAGAAGTATTTGCTTACCTCCCTGCTTTCATCACTTCAATTTTTCTTCTTGTGTACTAGTTCACTAATCAGAGCGCTCTCTCTCACTGATGGGCTTCGCCGCCGATTCAACATGCTCAATTGGCCAAAAAAGCCACCGATGGGGGTCCAACTAGTGCTAATGGTGCAGAACACATCGCAAAAAAATAGGCTGACAGACACTCAACAACAGCCTGACATTGGCTTGTTGCTGTCATTTGAAAAATCTCCATCCTCTAATCATTACCCCCCAAATAAGTTAAAGCTAAAAGGGACTTAAATGCGGAAAACTTGTATAAAAGGGTTAATTTGTCATTAAGTGGAACTCTGAAGGAAAGTACATTATTTATCATTATAAAAATTTACATTATAGATCCCCATGAGGACTGAGAAAACTTCACACACCACAACATGAGGAGACATTATGAATGTCTGAGCCATTAATTCAGAGATCCAGGAAGCCTCCTGGGTTACGTTTTTCTGATTGTGGTTATGAATCAAAGATGGCTTCCAGTTGTAATCTCTGTTATTAGTGGTTACTCTTGCTCATATTGCATGCATGGAGATAAATGATGTCAAATCACACACCTTGATAGGGGAAGTTGTACTATTACTTTTCAAATCAATGTTATTGGTGGACAGCACTTGCATTTAGGGATTAACCAGAATATCATTCTATCACTAAGAAATCAATCACCTAGCATAAATAAAAAAATAACCTTTTATACTCTGGCTTCTAGTTCATTTATTTTAACTACCTGTGTTTAAAAATATCATTGCTAGTGTCCCCTATCCCGTAAAAGTGGGGGTGGTGTTGTCAATTTGGTCGACATTCCTAACTGCCATATAGTTGAGGTCACATTTCGAAGAAGATTTGGAATTGCTAAATCTCAACCAACCTGTCTACAAATAAACAAACAATAAGTACATAAATAATGCATCAAATAAATAAATATTTGTATTACAACAATGAGTAAAATATGTAAAATGAGGAAAATTCATTTTTATACAGATACTTATTTATAAAAGTATCAGTTAATTTGAGTTCTCAAAGTAAAAATTACTTTTACTTTATAATTCTTTGGGCAATCAAGTTACATTAACTCATACTTGATTATTTTGCTTAAGCAGATTTTTCTTATTTTTGTATAGCCTTTGAATTGATTTAAAAAAACTGGAAACCTTACAAAAGAAAATAAAGTAAATCTAGTCGACCTTAACTCGTTAGACATTTTTATAAGCAAACACACTAAAGGACATCTTTTATTTTACTCAATGCATTCAAGGAATTCTGTAGATCTGTAAAAAGGCAGAAGACACAGATGCATCATGGGTAGCGAGAGTGTTTTCCTTGGCCCCGGGTAAGAACCCACTCAGGTGTGAAATTGAAGATGAAACAGACATGCAGTTATAAGCACCAGATACAGCGTGGCATTTTGGTTAGACAAATGTATATGTTTAATGCACAATTACAGTAGAAGGCACATCAAGTTAAAAAATTAAAATATTTTACTATAACTTTAGTTTTAGTTCAGGAGGTTTATTTCAAGAGTATGTCATTCAAATAATACATTTTTTGATAAAAAGTTGTAATATTTAGTCACTGATCAATAGAATGATCAAAGCAACAATGACATTATTGGTGTAAAAAGCCATGATGCAACCAAAACAACACCGCACATGCTGTACAACAACCCTGAAACAACACACCTATTCCCTGCTTAAGCAAGCATGCAAAACTGTGAATGTGTGTAAGCGTGCCTATGTATTCAGTCGGGGGTAGGACACTGAAAAAAATATGAATAATTGAAAAGAATTTGCTCAGGCTGAAGGTCAGAAACTGGGAGAAAAAACTCCTCTTGATTAAAAATTCATGTTTGCAGAATTGTCTTCCAAGCTTTGTGCTGAGATGGCAAAGATGTTTGTATTGAGTGCGCTCGATTCCACCAATGACAAAACAGATCCGAGGAATCAGGCCGGGTCAGGCTACAATTGCAAAATGGTTATTGTGTGATAAACCATATTATGGTCTACTTACAACTCCCATATTACATTTATAACATACTGTATGGAAATAAAGCAGTCGTGTGCTGTCTCAGCACCAGGGCTTTGCTTTGTCTCTTGCATCAACTCAATGAAACTAAAAAATATGTACAGTGAGGAAAATAAGTATTTGAACACCCTGCTATTTTGCAATTTCTCCTACTTACAAATCATGGAGGGGTCTGAAATTGTCATCGTAGGTGCATGTCCACTGTGAGAGACAAAAAAAAATCCAGAAATCACAATGTGTAATTTTTAAACTATTTATTTGTATGATACAGCTGCAAATAAGTATTTGAACACCTGAGAAAATCAATGTTAATATTTGGTACAGTAGCCTTTGTTTGCAATTACAGAGGTCAAATGTTTCCTGTAGTTTTTCACCAGGTTTGCACACACTGCAGGAGGGATTTTGGCCCACTCCTCCACACAGATCTTCTCTAGATCAGTCAGGTTTCTGGCCTGTTGCTGAGAAACACTGAGTTTGAGCTCCCTCCAAAGATTCTCTATTGGGTTTAGGTCTGGAGACTGGCTAGGCCACGCCAGAACCTTGATATGCTTCTTACAGAGCCACTCCTTGGCTATCCTGGCTGTGTGCTTCGGGTCATTGTCATGTTGGAAGACCCAGCCTCGACCCATCTTCAATGCTCTAACTGAGGGAAGGAGGTTGTTCCCCAAAATCTCGCAATACATGGCCCCGGTCATCCTCTCCTTAATACAGTGCAGTCGCCCTGTCCCATGTGCAGAAAAACACCCCCAAAGCATGATGCTACCACCCCCATGCTTCACATTAGGGATGGTGTTCTTGGGATGGTACTCATCATTCTTCTTCCTCCAAACACGTTTAGTGGAATTATGAGCAAAAAGTTCTATTTTGGTCTCATATGACATGACTTTCTCCCATGACTCCTCTGGATCATCCAAATGGTCATTGGCTTAAGACGGGCCTTGACATGTGCTGGTTTAAGCAGGGGAACCTTCCGTGCCATGCATGATTTCAAGCCATGACGTCTTAGTGTATTACCAACAGTAACCTTGGAAACGGTGGTCCCAGCTCTGTTCAGGTCATTGATCAGCTCCTCCCGTGTAGTTCTGGGCTGATTTCTCACCTTTCTTAGGATCATTGAGACCCCACGAGGTGAGATCTTGCATGGAGCCCCAGTCCGAGGGAGATTGACAGTCATGTTTAGCTTCTTCCATTTTCTAATGATTGCTCCAACAGTGGACCTTTTTTCACCAAGCTGCTTGGCAATTTCCCCGTAGCCCTTTCCAGCCTTGTGGAGATGTACAATTTTGTCTCTAGTGTCTTTGGACAGCTCTTTGGTCTTGGCCATGTTAGTAGTTGGATTCTTACTGATTGTATGGTGTCTTTATGCAGCTAACGACCTCAAACAGGTGCATCTAATTTAGGATAATAAATGGAGTGGAGTTGGACATTTTAAAGGCAGACTAACAGGTCTTTGAGGGTCAGAATTCTAGCTGATAGACAGGTGTTCAAATACTTATTTGCAGCTGTATCATACAAATAAATAGATAAAAAATCATATATTGTGATTTCTGGATTTTTTTTTTTTAGATTATGTCTCTCACAGTGGACATGCACCTACAATGACAATTTCAGACCCCTCCATGATTTCCAAGTGGGAGAACTTGCAAAATTGCAGGGTGTTCAAATACTTATTTTTCTCACTGTATATGTAAAAATGGTAGTATACAAACAGTATTTGCACAATGCAGTGAAGACTCCACTGTGAAATAGTTGTGAAACAATCTCTTCGAATACTTCCTTCTGACAACATACTAAATAAATAACAGAGATACAATGAATGGCTTTGAATGAACATCTTCATAGCCCATTTCCACAATGGAATAATAAAATAAAATAAAAAAATTCCATTGGGTAATTGTGACTTTTTCTGGAACAGTCTTCCTAGCATTGTTCGTGAAGCAGACACACTCTGTCAGTTTAAATCTAGACTACGAACAAATCTCTTTAACCTGGCATACACATAACACATTATCACATTTCTATAATTCACATCAGTTAAAAGATTGTTAGGCGATATATAGCGTCATTGCGCTTCGCGGACCTTTCCCGATCCGTCCCCCTCTCTCTCTCCCACTTCGCTTCCTGTCTGCTTACTGTCCTATCATAATAAAAAAAAGACACAAACGTAACACCCCCCCTCCTCCCCCATAACACCCAATGTACTTGTTGAATTGTAAGAAGAATGGCATTGCGCTTATATTAGTCTCTCTGTTTATCCCGAGGATACCATAGTCATCAGTGTCCAGTCCATATCCAGATCAGGTGGGCCTAGACCTGATCACCTAGACATGACCACAATGCAGCACTAACTGTCAGCAGAGATCCTGTCAACTAGACAATCTCTGTCATCGGCACAGATCCTTGGCAAAGGCCACAAGAACCAGACAGGTCCTCTTCACAGACCTGGCGTGATAAATCCAATTTTAAACAAAAGGAACTGGATAAAATATTTGAATGTTACTGGTCCACAATCTGATTTCTGACGAAGTCTGAATTATAATCACACCGTTCAATGGCCAAAGGAGAACTGGCTGGTTTCTCCCAAGGTTTTTGTCTCCATTCTGTCACCTGATGGAGTTTGGGTTCCTTGCCACTCTGGCTTGCTTAATTGGGGATACTTAATATTCAACAATATTATTGATCTGATTGAACTGATGATCTTTACAACAGAACTGAATCAACAGTGAACTGACTCCAGCTGAAAAATGATACTATTTTCTTGTAGAGCTGCTGTAAAGTTTGCATCACTGAATCATTTTCCTGTTATCACTGTACAGCTGCTTTGAAACAATCTGTATTGAATATAGTGCTATATAAATAAATGTGACGAGGTAATTTGACAATTGTGAGTTTATATCATGCAATTTTTAGGTAATGTCTCAAATTGTGAGATCCTAACACACAATTCTGACTGTATTTCTTGCTATTTTGAGTTCATATCTCACAATTATGTCTTTTAAAACAAATTCTGAATGGACATTGGGAAAACCAGGAGAAATCCCAGTGGCATAACAAATGATTTGGACTTGCAACGCTATGATTTGACCAGAGCTGTACTATAGGAAACAATTTCAGGCCGGCAGGTTTCAGACATCAGTATTGTGAGATATAAATAATTTTAGATTAAAAGTCACAATTACCTTTTTACTTATTTATATTGTGGAGGAAACAGGCTTCCATAAATTTCAGTGTTTATCCAGTATTCTTCAAACATTCCATATTCCATTTAGTCCATGTGTAAAATAAAATGTTATTTCCTATTTCTGAAACAATACATGCTATTTATTTTCAAATCATACAGATGTAACCACATTACATACTCTCAGCCAGAAATACCAAGCCAAGACTTTTGCCTTCATGAAGTAATGAAGTACTTGATGAAGTAATGTATGGTCATGGTGGGATTGGATTTGATCTGTCTCTGTCTAGAGTTAGAGAGCAGCTCTACTTCTAGTTTGGTGGAAGAGAGACTGTGTGGCACTTTGATTTAACTCAAATGAAAGCGATTATGACTTTGATGAATGTTATTCATTATGCGCACATCAGCACCTTTGAAGAAAAAGGACAAACTTGGAGAGAGAGAACGAACATTTGTGTAAGAAGGCAAGACAGATGAGTTGAAATTAATGAGGAAACCATGTGATAAGAGAACAGACACTGACTGAAGAAACAGAAAACATAATTAAGGGATTTTTGAACTCATTATCAAAATAAAGAATATTCTTCAAACATTTTGCAAATATACTGGATATGAAATAATCTGCGTCCCTTTTAGACTGATGACCACAAGGGGGAGACAACCATCTAAGATCCACAGGCGCTAGACTTCATAGTCTTTTACCATTGGTGTTAGAACAAGTATTAGTTTAAATATTTTCTGTAATAATATAATATTATAAATAATGCCATGTCCATTTAATAGTCTGTTTTTACTTTTTGTACAGATGAAACTTTTGACCCAAAGGTCAACATATTCTCTCTTATTTTTTTCACTGTAACATCTTGATCAATGTCTAGTTTGAATATTGGCATATACAGCTTCACATGTCATATGAATGCTAATCATTTAACTAGATAATAGTGGTAATAGAGAGAATAAAGTGGAAACCGAAAGAGAGAAAGATAATAAAAGCAGAATAAAACTGCTCTGGTCTACTGAATGAACAGTTTTTCCAAAGAACACAAGTTACAGTTCCTGATATTAGTGTAACTGAAACATGGTAAGACTGACTTTTGATTACCTCTGCTATCGCTCTCATGTAAAATGATTTTTAATCTGTTTCACCACCATTTGGGTCTTGTCCTCTAGGCAGAAAACATGGCAGTTCAATCAAAAGAACAATGTAGGTGAGAGCAGCATTAAAGGTTTGTGGTATTTTGAATGGCATGCTGGGATAGATAGAATGCTTTGGTTTTGCCGAAATCATAGAACAATCACAGAAAGCTAGTGGTCCATATCAAAGCAGCTCAACTCGGAGTTTCACACTGAATGTATTGTGTCAGGTGCTAGATCCATTCTGTGTGTACAATCTGAATCTGAACTGAATCACTCCGTCTCCTGTGCATGTTGCCAGGAAAATCATTATTCATATCTCAACCTGTCTGGCTTTGCAGCAGGAACCTGCCCTGTGGTGGGGGGAATTCCCTCAAGCCTCGGCTCCGGGGTAATTTTTCTTCTGACTAAGGACACAACGGTCCAACATTCCAGCCCTCATCCCTTCAGTCTGGCATACATCTCGCTTCCAGGGAATAAGATGCCACATATTCCCATCTCACTAGTGTTAGTGCTGGAGGGAGCCAAGAAACGCTCTACCAAGAAACACACACACACACACACACACACACACACACACACACACACACACACACACACACACACACACACACACACACACACACACACACACACACACACACACACACACACACACACACACACACACACACACACACACACACACACACACACAGGATTTACATGAAAATGTATAATCATTAAGGATGGATGGTTGAATGGATAACAGTAGTCTGTATGGATGTATGGATTTTGAGTGGTTGATTAATTGGAAGATGAATGGATGGATGGATAACTATAGATGTATGAATGGATGGATTTTGAGTGGATGATTAATTGGAAGATAGATGGATGGATGGATGGATGGATGGATGGTTGGATGGATAACTATAGATGTATGGATGTAAGGATTTTGAGTAGATAAATAATTGGAAGATGGATGGATGGATAACTATGGATGGATGGATAAATATAGATGTATGGGAAGATGGATTTTGAGTGGTTGATTAATTGGAAGAAGGATGATGGATGGATAACTATAGATGTATGGATGGATGGATTTTGAGTGGATGATTAATTGGAAGATGGATGGATGGATGTATAACTATAGATGTATGGGAAGATGGGTTTTGAGTGGTTGATTAATTGGAAAATGGATTAATAACTATAGATGTATATAGATGGATGGATTTTGAGTGGTTGATTAATTTGGAACATGGATGAATGGATGGATGGATGGATGGATGAAAGGACGGATGGATGGATGGATAGATGGACGGATGGATGGATAGATAGACGGATGGATGAATGGATGGACGGATAGATGGATGGATGGATAAATATAGATCTATGGATTTTGAGTGGTTGATTAATTGGAAGATGGATGTTTTTTTTTAGTCAATGACTGAATAGCTGGTGGGTAGATGAATGAAGAAACAAACAAACATGACAGACAGACAGATAGATAGCTAGATGAATGAACGAATTAATGACTGACTGACTGACTAAATTAATGAATTATTAGTACTTGGAACTATTAGAAGATGATTTTATTAATGAATATGGTAGTTGGATGAATGGATGGATGGATGATTGAATTGATTCTTGGGGTGACTGATTAAACTGAAGCCGGAGGGAATGAATGTATATGGACGGTTGGATTGATGGATGACGGGAGTGGCTGGTTAATTGGAAGATGGAGGTTAGATGAATGAATGAACAAACAAATGGATAGCTAGAATAAACAAATGGATGGATCAATGGTTAGAAGACCATTTTGTCCAGGCCCTTGTCATTTCTAAGCAGGACTATAGTAATTCTCTTTTGGATGGACTTCCAACATATACAGTCAAACCTCTACAGATGATCCAGAATGCAGCAGCACGACTGGTCTTCAATGAGCCCACATCAAACCTCTGTTTATCTATCTGCACTGGCTTGCATCAAGTTCAAGACATTGATGCTTAAATATAGAACATCCACAGGCTCTGCACCCCTCTAAATCCACTCGCTCTTATGAGTCTATCCCCTCCAGCCTGAGTGGTGGTACCTTCACTGAGAGGCTCATGGATTTTTCCCAACCCTACCAGGGAAATCCCTGTCATATGATGAAACGCTTGTTGTTTTCCTCATTTGTAAATCGCTTTAAATGAATAAATGTAAATGTGGATGACCAAATTAATGGATGGATGGTTGGATGATATAATGGATGCTCAGAAACATGTCATATGAATAACATTGTCTCTTAGCCTGCAAGAATGAAAAACAATCACAAATTTGGTTGACAAAAAACAAACATTGTCTCTTAGCCTGCAAGAATGAAAGAAATCACAAATTTGGTTGACAAAAAACAAACAAACAAAAAAAACAAGAAACTTCTAAACCATAATCGCAGTGTAAAGTGACATTCCATGCTGGATGAGCAGATTTCAGAGCAGTGAGCCGAACAGCAACACCTGTCCACCATTCTCTTGCTTTATCTCCCCTCACCAGCCTCGAGTTTCACCAAACAACCTGTAATCCTCTTAACTTCATTCACACAGCTCAATCTATCTGGAGCTGCTGCATTTTAAATAAGAACTTAAATATCCTCATGACTTTCCTTGCTTGTTTCCTTAAATGCATTAGCAGTCATTGTTCGATTCCAGAGAGATTGTTTGCTCTGTTTCTTTTTTTCTTCTCAGACTGAGTCTGCTTCCTTATTGTGTGAATAAGGATCAAAGACTTCCTGTCCAGAGCTCTGGGGAGCGGCTGACTCAGTGCTCGGACTTTCACGCACTTGATCGTTTTGGGGGTGGAGTTAATTTGATTTTGAATTTGATTTAATCGGCTTGCCTCGGACAAGTTGTGTCTGGGGAGGAAATTGATGATGTCTGAGGTATTAACGTGCCATGACACATAAATATATGAGCATATACACAAGCGCACACATACAGATGAGTTTGTCTCGTTTCTCATGACCTTGAATGTCCTCGGCTGTAGAGGCAGAGATAGCCAATGCACTTTACTATGGGAAATTAATGACTCTTTTAGTTTCTCTCGTTTCTCACGACCCACGTTCCTTCAGTCCCTGTAATAATTTTCAAAAATTTCAGCATGAAATCTTTAATTTATTAATACACATTCCTGGTCTTATTGGGAGTGATTCATTAGCATTGATGCATTTTCCAACACCCCACCCACCCACCTTTTATCAGAATGTAACAACTTTTTTTGCTGACATCACCAGGCCCTCTTATTTCTCATCCAACATACGTCATATGGAGACCACTTTGCACGACCCAATCAATTACTGATTACTTTTTTTGCTGAATATCCTGTTTCACTTGAAAATGCGTCACATTGCAGAAATTGATGTTGACTTTAAAGGTCTTTAAAACCATGTGTCCACCAAAGTGTTTTTTTTTTTCCGAGGCTAGCGTATTTTTCCAGTTGTTTTCAATGGGAGGGCCGCATTTTTTAAATGGCAGGAGCGTAACTAGGTGCTGAGCATCTATTTCATGCTGAAGCTGAATGCCCAGCGTTTTTTACCATTCGCCGAGAGTTGAAGAATGTTCACATTTTGATAAAAAGCAATGCTCATAACTGTTGCTTTTTACCCAGTCGTCCAATCACAGTTGTGGAGGGGCGGGACAAATACCACACCGACCAACTGTCACATTCTGCTTGTACAACGGCAACAGATGAAAACATTATGACGGAACAAAAGATTGGCATCCGTCCCCAAGATTGGTTTGCAGCGATCGACCTGAAGGATGCGTACTTTCATGTCTCTATCCTTCCTCGACACAGACCGTTCCTATGCTTTGCCTTCGAGGGGAAGGCATATCAGTACAAAGTCTTGCCCTTCGGGCTGTCCCTGTCGCCTCGCGTCTTCACGAAAGTCGCGACGGCAGCCATTGTTCCGCTCAGAGAATGCGGCATTCGCATCCTCAACTATCTCGACGACTGGCTCATACTCGCCCAGTCTCGGGAGCAGTTGTGCAAACACAGGGACATGGTGCTCAGTCACCTCAGCCTGTTGGGTCTTCAGGTCAACCGAGAGAAGAGCAAACTCTGTTCCACGCAGAGGATCTCTTATCTCGGCATGGAGTTGGATTTGGTCAACGAGACTGCGTGCCTCACAGAGGAGCGAGTCCGGTCGGTGTTGAACTGCGTTGAACTGGCTTCGCGGCCGAATCCCGAGGTGGGCGTGGCAGAGCGGCAAGTACTGGGTCCCAGTGACTCCTTACTGCAGCCAAACTTTCAGCCAGTGGTTGGACCCTTCGGTTCTACGGGCCGGAGTGCCCTTAGAACAGGTGTCCAGGAATGCTGTGGTCTTCAGGGATGCCTCGTCCATGGGCTGGGGGGCCACGTACAACAGGCATGCAGTTGCGGGTCTGTGGACGGGACCCCAATTGCATTGGCATATCAATTGCCTCGAGTTGTTTGCGGTACATCTGGCACTGCACCGCCTCAAGGGGCTGCTACGTGGCAGGCATGTACTGGTCCGTACGGACAGCACTGCGGTGCCATTCACATCCCAGGTGCGCTCAAACGGACATCCGACGAGCTCTCACGGCAGCCGACACCTTCAGGGGAGTGGCGACTCCATCCCCAGGCGGTCCAGCTGATATGGGGCCTCTTCGGAGCTGCACAGGTAGACCGTTTGCCTCTCCGGACTCAACCCATTGCCAGTTGTACTATTCCCTGACCGGGGGTACCCTCGGCACGGTTGCACTGGCGCACAGCTGGCCCCGGGACCTGCTCAAGTATGCGTTTCCCCCAGTAAGCCTTCTTGCACAGACCCTGTGCAAGGTCAGGGAGGATGAGGAGCAGGTCTTGTTAGTTGTAAGTCCTTAGGGAAGCACGACCTAATCGTCAGGTTCCTCAGAGGTGCGAGAAGGCTAAATCCTCCTCGTCCAAACTCGTTACCCTCTTGGGACTTGGCTCTAGTGCTCAGAGCACTTCAGAGCCCTCCCTTTGAGCCTTTGCAGTCCATAGAGCTTAAAATTCTGTCAATGAAGACAGTGCTCCTGACTGCTTGGGCCTCTATCAAGAGGGTAGGAACGAATCGTGCCAAGAATTCGGGCCGGCCAACTCTCACGTTGTCCTGAGACCCCGGCACTGGATACGTGCCCAAGGGTCCTACCACTCCCTTTCGGGACCAGGTAGTGAACCTGCAAGCGCTGCCTTCGGAGGAGGCAGACCCAGCCCTGGCTTTGTTATGTCCTGTCTGTGCTCTTCGCGCTTACGTTGACCGGACTCAAAGCCTTCAGACCTCAGAGCAACTGTCTGTTACGGAGGCCAGCAGAAGGGAAATGCTGTCTCCAAGCAAGGTTAACCCACTGGATAGTGGATGCTATCGTCTTGGTTACCAGTCCCAAGACGCACCTTGCCCGTTCGGGTTGTGAACACACTCAAAAAGGAGTGTGGCTTCCTCCTGGGCGCTGGCTCAAGGTGCCTCGCTGACAGATATATGTAGAGCTGCGGGCTGGGCGACACCTAACATGTTCGCTAGATTCTATAGCCTCCGTGTAGGGCCGGTATCTTCCCGCTTTCTCGCCCACAGTGCCCAGTAGCGCTAAGTGCCCATTCTAGTGTTGGCTTGCAACGCCATTCCCGCCCTCTGGGCCGTATACGTGCGTCGTGTCCCTGGAAACGGCTAACCCTGTCGAGCTCCTCCGTCACCCCTTCGGTGCCAGACGTTGCGGCCGTCTGACGCCAGGCCTGCACCTGTATGCTTGTGAAACGTGCGTGTAGGCTGGGTTCCATATGTAGCGGTTCCCTCACGGCAACCCCATATGTGTATTCTTCCACGGTACCAGCTACCCTACTTGGCTAGTCCCGTGTCTTTCCCTTGACAGAGCTCGCTCTGTCATTTCTGGGCATGTTCTTCCCCCCTGGAACCACCCCATAGACTGCCATATGTTGCACTACCCTGCCAGGTTAGTCCTTTTGTGTATTCCGCCACCAATCCTTCCACTGAAGGACGTGGCTCCGCAGCGTACCATCTCCCGAGACAGGCACGCTTTCCCAGTGTTATCCAATAGTCACACTGAGTGGGTCTTGCAGAAACAGCAGTGACTGACCTCCCTGCTTGGAGCCCTGACTTCCGTACCATCTAAGACGGTCCAGTGCGCTCAAGCAGGACGCTGGAAGGGCTAGCCTCCTGGCGTTTTGGTAGGGATCCCAATTCGTTGGTCAGTTCTGACGTACGTCGAACGTGACCGACTGAAAGGGAACGTAAGTCCCGTCGCCAGGTGCTGCGCTTCTGCTAGGGGGCCGAGTCACTAGTTCGGCTCCTCAGCAGAAAAAAGCAATGATCAAGCATTCCACTTCCTTATTTATACCCGCGCTGCGGGGCGGTGCGTGGAATGCGTGAATCGCATGCCAATCTCCATTGGCTCGTTTTTAACACTCCAAGTAGATTGGTCTCTGAAATCAGATCCCAATTCGTCGGTCAGTTCCGACGTACATCTCCGTTTCCTCCCTCAGGGAACGAGGGTTACATACGTAACCGAGACGTTTCTTGTTTGTAGAGTTTAAGATGCCTGGGGCAGCTATATTTTTATTAATATTTTCAGTTGTTTTTAAAACTTGTTTTGTCTTTTTTGAAACAGTTTTAAGCCATCTTAAGGCACCCTTAGGAGTTTGCTGAAACCCCTAGCGTGCCCCGGCACTCCAGTTGAAAACCACTGATGAATTCTATTCATTTTCCAGTTCTTTGGCAGAAAGCCTTACTGGAAAACCGCACTGTCTCTGGCTTATTGTTCTTGATATGGCTGTATTTTTAAGCCACAGCATGTCACACATGTCCCAGTAGTTAGATCATGCATAGGTTCCAGGCCTATTAGCTTGTCTTTTGACATAAACCTGCTGGACTTGGATCCAGACATTGGCACTGACTGCCACTTGCCCCTTCTTTACTACTGGTGCCCAGTGCCACCTGCACCCTTGATCCATAAGGGCAGCTGCTCTTAATGACCTTTCACCCAGCAGCTGCGCTCAGAAGAGTCCATCCAGCTATTATCACTGCAATCATGGGGATTCAGACAGTGAGGGAGAAATTGGGGCCCTTGATGTGCACACTGCTCCATTTACTACACCTGCCATCTTTAACACAAAGCCCTAATCTGAACAGGTTTCCTTCAGTATGTTGATGACATCACCCCACTGGATACATCTTATCACATTAGAAGTTTGAGTGCACAGTGGGCCAAATACATGATGCGCTTTTTAAATCATAGAAATATAAACAATATTTAAGCACAGAAATGTTTACATATACATATATATATATATATATATATATATATATATATATATATATATATATTATAATTTTTTTTTTTTAAAGTATTTAAGAGAGGGCTAAATTGTCTATCAGTGATACTGTTTCAAACACTTGTGTATGACATCACTCCATGTGAGCATGGCTACAATGGTGGACTTTTTATTTTTTATTAATTAACAACTTAAATTTTGCTTTTGGTCTTCACACAAAGATACAATGTGGCTTCCGAAAGAATATAGTGCATAAGTATCCCTTTTATATGCTATTTTGCCATTGCGGTGCTTGACAGCCCAGGTCCCCATATATTTTTTTGCATCACATTGTGGAAATTGATGCTAAAGAACACTTTTAAAGAAGGACTTTAAAAGTGCCTTGAAATGCACAGCGTTATTCAACGTGTTGACATAATGTCCACTGAAACAGGAAGACAGGGAGGGACATATCAGGTAGATATGACATTTTCAGTTTTGATTGAAATGTATACGAAAACCGCAAGGTATCTGTGTTTTTGATGTCAAACTCACATGATCAGTGACTAGTCAACGTCAAGCTTAAAGCATCATGGCAGAGCATTAAAGTCAACAAGTCGACTTATCTACATTTACATTTAGTCATTTAGCAGACGCTTTTATCCAAAGAGACTTACAAGTGAGAGGAATAGAAGCAACTAGAACAGTCAAAGGCTACAGTATGCAAGTGCTGTAACAAGTCTCAGTTAATCTAACACAGAACACACAGGACAGAATTTATTTTTTATTTTTATTTTTTTATAAATTAGACAGACAGAAAATGAATAGAATGTTAAGTGCTATTCTTGATTGGTCAGGTGCTGCTGGAAGAGGCGTGTCTTTAGCTGTTTTTTGAAAATGGCTACAGACTCTGCTGCTCGAATTGAGATAGGCAGGTCATTCCACCAGGTGGGGGCAGTCCAGGAAAAGGTCCGTGAGAGTGATTTCATGCCTCTTTGGTATTGCACCACAAGGCGTCGTTCACTGGCAGAACGTAAGCTCCTGGAGGGTGTGTAAGTCTGAACAAGCGAGTTTAGGTATATTGGTGCAGAGCCAGTGGTTGCTGTGCAACACCTAGTCTGGTTTAAGACATTTTGGGCGGTAAACAATGGTGCGAATACCAGAAATTGACCAGCGCAAACCTTAGTAAATCACCTCGCATGATTCATTTAAATACTCTCCTCCCATAAATTTTGCGTCTGAAAGTGTAACTCCTACAAATGCATATGCAATAAGGTCAGCCGCAAAAATAACCCCGTCCACGCCTTTTCAGCGCTAATTAGTAAATCCTTTAGTAAATCCTGACAATAGTTTTTTAACGCCAAAAGAGGGTTTGCTTTGGCATAAATCTGGCCCTTGGTGTTCTTCAAATATTCACATTTTCAACATGAAGTTGAGTAAACAGACTTTTTATTATTATTTTTGGATGAAATATTCCTTTAAACTCACCATGAAATCAAAATTATTTATTTATTCAATGGAATATGGCACATAATAATTTTTTTCTAAAATTCATGTACACTCCTAATCTTTAATCAAAACAACTTTCCTTCCCTCTGGCAGCTACCTCTCTTCTCTTCTCTGATGACGTGTTTACTGGCACGAGGGCGGGACAACCGGTCAATACAGAGATCACACCAATAGCAAACCACAACCATCCAACGATCCAATCAAGTCCCACCCTTCCTTTTTTATTGCACAAGAAGCAATTTCACTTGTATAAATATATGTCACAATGGGGAGGAAAGACTATTGCATCTTCCGTTTTATGCCGAATTTTAATCGACCAAAGAGCCATATTTTCCATTTCACTGAAGCTGGCCAAAAAAAAAAAAAAAAAGCACAGCGGAGGAGAGTAAATGTTTGTGTTTGTGTGTGTGCAGTTTTCACCTTCCTTCTGTGTCCCTGCGTCTGCATGTGCGTGTGGCAGCGGGGGCGCTCAGAGGGTGAGCGCATTTTCATAATCGACAGATATACACAGGTGAAAGGCCAGAGACACGTGACTGCATGAATAAACATTGCATCTTGGCCTGGAACAGTTGTGTCCAGTGAGCAAATGCCCTGTAATGCAGTCACACAATGCAACCAGAACCAGTGAGCCACAGAGACCTGGATGATTTTCCTTTATTGAAAATGTGCTTTAAATGTACTTGTTAGGATGTACCAGCAGTCAGAGGAGTAAAATACATGACAGGGGCAAAAATGCTCAGGCCAGTGTGTTTTTAATTCCCAAAGGTGAAAAATTATAAATAGATACAGTAGCAATAATGGGGGAAAATATATATAATACAAGGGAAAATAAATTTGCAATAAACGAATGCAAGCTGGCTATGCCAATGTACAGGCCCAAAATACAAACGCAATTCAATTCCTCCTCACTACCCCCATTTCCCTAAAATGGCTGCCTCTTTTATAGGCTTTGGCTCCTCCTATTTTTGGACCATACCACTTTAGGGAAAACCTATAAGTTAACAAACAGGTGATGAGCAATAAGCAAACAAAACTTCATGATATAACTCTACAACAACATATATTATTTACAACTGTTAACACATACAGAGCTCAAAACAATAAAGACAAAACATATAAGGAAACACTGACATCCCAGGTTCTTTCCCTCCCCCATGAGGTCAGGACCAGATGCAGTAATCTTTGAACAAATGTAGTTTAAATATGGCCATTTTCCATGTGTACTGGTTTGGCAAGTGAGAGGTGCACCAGAAGGTATGTGTAGCTGTTTGAATGCATTGAATTAAACTGATAACTGAATGTAATGAAATAAACTTCCATGGTGTAAAGTATTTCTGGTGTTCCTTTCTGTGTAATGATATTAGAAAGCATGCATCATTGAACATTAAACATTTAAACAAATTTCAGCCTTAAACAAACAAAACAATGGAAAAACAATGAAACTAACAACTTGAGACGACTAATGGGATGTTACAACACCAACATCAGGGCTACAAACACACAACTACACAAGGATGGTATATTTGCCGGCATTCAGGTTGTGTATGTGTAATGGTGGAAAATAGTTTGTTGTGTGCACATACCCATGTTCAGTCCCTTCAAAATAAAAGTCCAGGGTCACAGTCAGTCTGTGACATTTCCCCCTCCTTCTCCAGACACCTCTTGAGGTGTTCTTGAGAGGAAGTCC
Organism: Romanogobio albipinnatus; assembly: GCA_023566225.1. NCBI lineage: Eukaryota > Metazoa > Chordata > Actinopteri > Cypriniformes > Gobionidae > Romanogobio > Romanogobio albipinnatus. The sequence goes on from CM042249.1 coordinate 43,528,434, forward strand.
GCAGTGCAATTTTGAGTCCCAGCTCTGTAAAGCACTTCAAAATCAAAAGGTTGAATGGCCAGAAACCACCTAGTGATTCGGGCATTGGTGTCTCTCATCTGGCCTAACCAGGCCAGAGCTCGATGATCAGTCTCTAGCCGGAACTTACGTCCAAGTAAGTAATAGCGCAGAGAGTCCAAAGCCCACTTAACAGCAAGACACTCCTTCTCCACTGTGGAGTACTTTGTTTCCCGGGGAAGGAGCTTCCGACTGATATAGGCTACAGGCTTAAGTTGTCCTTGTGCATCTTGCAATAGTACAGCACCAATGCCCTGTTCCGAAGCATCAGTCTGTACCGTAAAAGGTTGTTCAAAGTCAGGACTCTGGAGCACTGGCCCTTTGCATAAAGAGTCCCTCAAGTCTTGGAAGGCTCTTTCGCAGTCTGTTGTCCAATCCACTTTGTTAGGTCGGCTCTTTTTAGTCAAATCAGTCAGGGCAACTGCCCGGGCGGAGAAGTTCGGTATGAAGCGTCGATACCAGCCTATTAGCCCCAGGAAAGACCAGACTTGTTTTTTCGTCTTAGGTCTCTCTGCATTTATAATCGCCTCGACCTTTCCGACTTGCGGCCTGACCACCCCGTGTCCCAGCACAAACCCCAGGTACTGAGTTTCCATCCTGCCCAGGGCACATTTGTCAGAGCGAATTGTCAGTCCAGCAGCCTTAATCCGCTTTAACACCTCCTTAAGATGTCCCAGGTGTTCCTCCCAACTCTGACTGAAGATGATGATATCATCAAGATAAGCTGCAGCAAACGTCTCTGTCCCACAGAGAATCTGGTTCATCATTCTTTGGAATGTGGCTGGAGCCCCATGAAGTCCAAAAGGAAGAACCTGGAACTGATAATGCCCAAAAGGAGTCTTAAAAGCTGTAAGCTCCTTGCATTCTGGTTTAAGAGGAACTTGCCAATACCCCTTGCAGAGGTCTAATGTGCTGAGATACTTAGCTCTTCCCAATCGTTCCACCAGCTCATCCACCCTTGGCATGGGGTACGGATCGAACTTACTGACACTGTTCAGTTTTCGGAAGTCCAGACAAAATCGGAGGGAGCCATCCTTTTTGGGAACCAGCACAATGGGACTACTCCACTCGCTAGTGGATGGCTCTATCACCCCCAGTTCTTGCATGGTGTCTAGCTCCTGCTTCATTACTGACAGTAGCCGTTCTGGTACCCGGTAGACTGGCTGGCGGATGGGTTTAGGGTCTTTTAGGACGATGGAGTGAGAGACCAGGTCTGTCCTACCAGGTGTCTCCATGAAAAGCTGATCAGGTAAGCACTCTGTTAGTTGCTGTCTTTGCTCCTCACTCAGATGTTCTAGGCTCAGTTCACTCTCGCTTTGCCGACCAGGAATGTACTGCTCTTCAACCTCCTCCTCCTCCTCCACTGCTTTCACAAACAGGGCACTGTAAGCCACTGAGTCTGTTGCCCCCTGCACAGGCTCTCCTGGCTGTGCACGGGGATGCCATTTCTTAAGCATGTTGATGTGGAAGATTCGAAGTGGTTGGCTTCTCGAAGGCATTTCAATTTCATAGGTCACTGGACCTACTTTCCGCTGGACTTGATAGGGTCCTTGCCATTTTGCCATCAGCTTGTTCTCTGACGTGGGTAACAACAACAGGACCTCTTCGCCCGGTTGGAAGCTGCGTGTTCGTGCTGCCTTGTCATACCATGTTTTCTGCTGGGCTTGGGACTGTAGTAGATTCTTTTGAGCAAGCGCAGTAGTCTTTTGCAGTTGCTCTCTCATCTTGAGGACATGGTTGAGGATGTTTTGCTTACTGGACCTGTCTATGTCTTCCCAGCTCTCTTTCAGCACATCCAAGGGTCCTCTCACATGGTGGCCATAAAGGAGCTCAAAAGGTGAGAACCCGGTTGAGGCCTGTGGTACCTCTCGGTAGGCAAACAAGAGGAAAGGCAGCCACTTGTCCCAGTCTTTGCCTGTTTCGGAGACAAACTTCTTGAGCATTCCCTTCAGGGTTTGGTTAAACCGTTCAACTAAACCATCAGTCTGTGGGTGGTAAGGGGTGGTTCGTACTCTCTTAATCCCTAACAGCTGATATACTTGTTGCAATGTGCGGCTCATAAAGTTGGGACCTTGGTCTGTGAGGACTTCACAAGGTATGCCTACTTGTGAGAAAAATCTTATGAGGGCTGTGGATATTTGCTTAGCAGTGACTTCTCGAAGTGGGAACGCCTCAGGGTACCTTGTTGCATAATCGCATATGACTAAAATGAATCTATTCCCTGCCTGGCTTCTCTCCAAAGGGCCAACAATATCCACTCCTATTCTTTCAAAGGGTGTGTCAACAACGGGTAGGGGTATAAGTGGAGCATAGGCAGGGGTACGACCAACAGCGAGTTGACATTCAGGGCATGTCTTGCAATAATCTTTAACATCACTGTACATTCTTGGCCAATAAAACCTTTTAGCAATCCGCATGAATGTCTTCATAAACCCTAAATGGCCTGCCCAGGGGATGGAGTGTCCTATTGCTAACACCTCCCTCCTCTGTGTCTTGGGTACAACCAGCTGTGTTCCCTCCTCCTTACTCTCTCTGTACAGGAGTCCATTTTTCATCACATATGTCTCATCTGATAAAGTGGTAACACTTCCCTTCTCCCTAATATGCATAAAACAAGCAGCTAAGTTGGAATCTTCTTGTTGGAGCTGTGCTAGATTGTTCTGAATGACAATGTCTGTCTCCCTCAGTTCAGGTTCCTCTGCCTGTATTTCAGCGGGTTCTGAGGTCTCCATTAACTTTTCTACCCACTCTCTACGTTGCTGCAGCCTGACTTCCCCAGTAGGTCTAGAGTCTTCTAGCACCTCCTCTGAGCAAAAAGGCATCATCTGCAGAGCTTTAACGGTTTCTGATTGTGGGATAGAGTGTACCGTCTGCTTAGCCTGAGCCCTCGTCACTACACCACACCATGCTGTTTCCTGCACCAACTCGGCCAACACTGGCAAATCTGTGCCTAACAGAACAGGATATGGCAGATTCTGGGCTACTCCAACTTTCATCAGGTAGGGCTGGTTATGCACCTCAATATAGACTTCAGCTGTAGGTAATTCAGTGTTATCACCATGCACACAACAAACCGTCACAGTTTCTTCTTCACTCCAGCTATCTCTGGGTACATATCTGGCTTGTATCAGAGTTCGAGCACATCCTGTGTCAACCAAAGCCGAAAGTGGCTTGCCATTCAATAAAACTGTGATAACTGGCTCTGTGTCATGTGGGGGAAATGATGACTGCACTGGCCTTGGAACATAACAAAGACTAGTTGTCTTAGACTTTTTCAATGGACATTCTGGCCTAGTATGTCCTGGCTCTCCACAATTAAAACACACAACTTGTTGATGAACAGTGGCTTGTGATGTAGAAACAGGTGATGTGGGTTTAGGGTGTGTAGGCTTCAAGATCTTAACATGGCTTTGAGAGCTTGAACTCACCCCAGACCCCTCAGACTTACCCTTCGAAGATGGTAATATGCCTGCGTAACGGAAGTTTCCAGGGCCCCTCCTTGCCGCAATATAGGCCTCTACTAGGTTAGCAGCTTCGGCAGCAGTAGTTGGATTGTGCTCCTTGACCCAAGTCCTTACTTCTGGATACAACACCCTCAGATATTGTTCAAGCACGATAATCTCCATCAGGTGATCTTTACTATTTTGGCCGAACTGGACCCACTTGCAGAACAAGTCCTTAAGCCGTGTATAGAGCTCTCGTGGTGACTCATCTGCCGGGGTGCTCAGATTACGGAACCTTGTCCGGTACGTCTCAGGACTGATCTCATACTTCCTCAGTATGGCTTCCTTAAGCTGGTCATAGTCCTGGGCCTGAGAAGGGTTCATGGCCACAAAAGCACTTCTGGCCTTGCCTGTAAGTAATGGTATGAGCCGAACTGCCCAGTCTCCCCTTGGCCACTGGTAAACAGCTGCCAGTCTTTCAAAAGTGGTTAAGAAATGTTCAATGTCATCAGTGTCCTCAAGCCTAGCCAGACGTGGCTCCTGGTCCCATACCCTTGGCAGTGAACCATCTGAAGCTGGAGTTTTAACTCTGCTACGCTCCATATCCATCTGTAGTTGGGTGACCTGGTGGCTGAGTACCTTGTAGTGCTGTTCTCGCCGTGCTATCTCTCTTTCCTGACGCTCATCCCGGTCTTTCTGGAACTGCATGAAGGTCTCGAACATCCGTGCAAGAGATGAGATTGCAGCATCCCCTTCAGCAGGTGCCACACTCTTTCCAAGGGCCCCTCCTACAGCCCCGGGGTCCTCTTCCTGCTCCGTGCCTTCCTCAGGCTGACTCCTCGTTTTAGGTGGCATGTCAGCAAAAAAACTAAACAAACAAAAAAAATCCCCACTTGTCACTTGACTGGTACAGGATCCCACTTCTGACACCACTTGTTAGGATGTACCAGCAGTCAGAGGAGTAAAATACATGACAGGGGCAAAAATGCTCAGGCCAGTGTGTTTTTAATTCCCAAAGGTGAAAAATTATAAATAGATACAGTAGCAATAATGGGGGAAAATATATATAATACAAGGGAAAATAAATTTGCAATAAACGAATGCAAGCTGGCTATGCCAATGTACAGGCCCAAAATACAAACGCAATTCAATTCCTCCTCACTACCCCCATTTCCCTAAAATGGCTGCCTCTTTTATAGGCTTTGGCTCCTCCTATTTTTGGACCATACCACTTTAGGGAAAACCTATAAGTTAACAAACAGGTGATGAGCAATAAGCAAACAAAACTTCATGATATAACTCTACAACAACATATATTATTTACAACTGTTAACACATACAGAGCTCAAAACAATAAAGACAAAACATATAAGGAAACACTGACATCCCAGGTTCTTTCCCTCCCCCATGAGGTCAGGACCAGATGCAGTAATCTTTGAACAAATGTAGTTTAAATATGGCCATTTTCCATGTGTACTGGTTTGGCAAGTGAGAGGTGCACCAGAAGGTATGTGTAGCTGTTTGAATGCATTGAATTAAACTGATAACTGAATGTAATGAAATAAACTTCCATGGTGTAAAGTATTTCTGGTGTTCCTTTCTGTGTAATGATATTAGAAAGCATGCATCATTGAACATTAAACATTTAAACAAATTTCAGCCTTAAACAAACAAAACAATGGAAAAACAATGAAACTAACAACTTGAGACGACTAATGGGATGTTACAACACCAACATCAGGGCTACAAACACACAACTACACAAGGATGGTATATTTGCCGGCATTCAGGTTGTGTATGTGTAATGGTGGAAAATAGTTTGTTGTGTGCACATACCCATGTTCAGTCCCTTCAAAATAAAAGTCCAGGGTCACAGTCAGTCTGTGACAGTACTGCTAGGTCCCTATTAGCTTGTCAGCAGAACATTAATAAAAGATAGAAAATAAAACATGAAAATATCTCTGAATGGTTGACTGCTCAGCCCAGACATCCGTTATACATAGGGCCAGTTAATTTGATACAAGGTCAAAAAGACTTTCGCTCTAATTCTAAAGAGACAAACCCAATAATGCTCCTGTAATTGAGGCTATCACCCTTATGTGGAGTGAACTACTTACACATTGATTGAAAAAAAGACATCTGTTGGGCTTGATGCAACTTTAACATGACTGGCACATAAATACCTCTTTATTCAGTAAATCTGACAAATTCCAAACGATTAAGCAGTTTATAAATACAGTTGGGGTTTGTTCTTCTGGTCCATATGGATTTAGAGGATGTGAATGTGATCCACAATTTTGTGTAAATTAGATTACAAAATGATGGCCATGATTAGCACTTATCATAATTATTAGGAAAATATTCAATATAGTAATTCAGATATTATTTATAGTTTCTATGTGGTTGCTTATTTTTGCAGTTTTTAGAACAATTTCTGTCTTCTGGTTTGAAAAGCAAAGTCGGAGCAACGTCACAGATCCTGATGTCAACCGTTTCTGAGCGATTCTCTGCATTTATTCACGACAAAGAGCTCATTCAATCCAATCACTGCGCTGTAGTATGCATATCACATAATTGAGGCATTATGCATGAGACAGTCACTTCTGTTGTCATTATTTTGGAGACATGGGTCATAAGTGCTTGTTTCCTCTGTGCGACAACACTATAGTGTTGTGTGCATTTTCCCCAACATGTGTTTAGAGCTGGAGTTTGACTACAAACTCAATATGACTGTAACAATATTTAATATGTAAGAACATGCGGAGCGCATGAGAGCGGTTTCAGCCCGGAATGATGCAATGAGTTCATATTGATCATATTTGGACCAGAGGAAGCGTGTTTCAACATACTGTATTTCATATACTCTAGTGCAGCCATTCCCAAACTGTGGTCCGCGGACCACTAGTGGTCCGTGAGGGTACTGCAGGTGGTCCGTGGAAAGGCAAAATAAAATATTTTTTTAACCTTCATTTTACCAGGACATTCCCATAAAAAGAAAAAGTAAAAAGAATATGTAGGCCTATATTGATATAAAATTTAAATTCTCAAGTTATTGTGTGATTACTAAAATAGGCTAGTGGCGCTCGGCCGTGACATTCAAGTTCAGTGCCTCACTTTTTGAAGACTTGTAAACTTTAAATAATAACTCTAATAATCCCCTAAATTTGCCAAAGGTTTTGAAATGTTGACTATATCCAAGTGTTCTTTATACTGTATAGATTTCATACTCCATTGCAAAATAAGCCCGTTGTTTAAATGAACCTGATTATGCACTTGAGAAAATAAATAAAATAAATATGTGGCAGCCATTGTATACAGTAAACTTTCTTTTAACAAGCCTGTTGTACTGATGTGATGACCAGTTGTAGTTTTAGTGCTAGTAAGCCTATTTAGAGGTGCGGATTAATTCAGGTAGGTCTGTGTGTAGACATATTTTATTATGTGTATTATGAGGTGGTCCGCGAAATTTCTTGATTACAACTAATGGTCCACACACACAAAAAGTTTGAAAACCCCTGCTCTAGTGCTCTAAACATGAACCAGCACCATATATGTGTGCATATTTCATCATGTCTTCTTTAAATTAAATATATATTAGTGCAAATAAGGATACTGATGAAACCGTATGTCTGATCATAAAGCATGACGAATTATTCTGATAGACAGAAAACATTAATGCAGACCGAAAATTCAAAGAAGAATGGACAAAAAAGGTTTTTTTTCTTTCTGTTAAACTGACGCGTCGTCAGTTTAACAGAAAGAAATCTATACACCCAGTCAGTACATATATGACTTTCTTATTTCTAATGAATACAATAAATATCCTGATGTTTCCAAGCTTTATAGCTCGAGTTTGAAGCTCAAAAAGTGCATCCATCCATAATAAACGTACCCTATACGGCTCTGGGGGGTTAATAAAGCAAATCAATGGGTTTTTGTGAGAAAAATATCCATATTTAAAACTTACGTAAGTTACGTCCAGTGTCATATTACGTCAGTTACGCTTTTTCATAAGCTGAATACAGAAGGCGGTCTGGCAGAAGCTAGATATTTTATATAGTTTACTTTATAAAGTATATATAGTATATAGTATATAGTATACTTTATATAGTTTTAAATATGGACATTTTTCTTATACAAACCCATTGCTTCGCTTCATAAGGATTTCATTAACCCCCCGGAGCCGTGTGGAGTACTTTTATAATGGATGGATGCACTTTTTTAAACTCTTACAAACTCGTGGGCCCCTTTACTGCCATTATAAAGCTTGGAAACATCTGGATATTAAACTCCAATTGTGTTCATCAGAAAGAAGAAAGTCATATACACCTAGCATGTCTTGCGGGTGAATAAATCATGGGGTAATTTTCATTTTAACTAACTGTGAACTAATCCTTTAAAGGTGGGGTAAGTGGTATTTCAAAACTGCTTTAGTAAAGTGTCTCGGGCCGAGTACCAAAACAAACTTATATGGAGCTCTTCAGCTATTGTGTTGTTTTTGTTCATTTGTTCTGCGTTTAGTCATTCTTTTCCGATCAGTTTCACCACAGACGAACTACTCGATATTAGGAAACACACACCAGACAACATTTCTGCAGTTTTTGATTATTCGGACGTTTTCTTTGATATCCTCGTTGGAGTCGCAGCTGTGTCTTTAAAACGAGCGGCCAGAAGCAGACGTGGAAAGCGAGCCGGTGCGCTGGTTAAACTCCACAGCACTCCCTGGTATTCATTTTGCGAATCTCCGATCCCTTCCTAACAAAACGGACAAACTTCTTCTCCTCACCCACATTAACAAAGATTTTTCAAACTCTGCTGCACTGTGCTTCACTGAAACCTGGCTTAGTGAAGCCATCCCAGACAATGCACTATATCTGCCGGGCTTCCAGCTGTTCCGAGCGGATCGCATCGCGGAACTAATAGGGAAAACGAGAGGTGGTGGATTGTGTTTCTACATTAACGAAAGTTGGTGTTCAGATGTAACAATGCTGAAGAAGAAGTGCTCTCCTAATCTCCTGGCTGAACAAATAGCTGAGACTGAACAAAGGTTCCCAGACTCTCTTTTAATCATTCTTGGGGATTTTAATAAAGCAAATCTCTCCCGTGAACTGCCAAAATACAGACAGCACATTACATGTCCCACCAGAGACAGTAATATACTGGACCACTGTTACACCACAAAAAAGAATGCATATCACTCCGTCCAACGGGCAGCTTTGGGGCTCTCTGATTACTGTGTGGTTCATCTTATACCGACCTACAGGCAGAAACTGAAATCAGCTAAACCTGTAATAAAGACTGTAAAAAGATGGACTAATGAAGCAGAGCTGGACTTACAAGCCTGCTTCTATTGCACTGATTGGACTGTTTTTGTAGCTGTTACCACTGATCTGGACGAGCTAACAGAGACTGTAACATCATACATCAGTTTCTGTGAGGATACATGCATTCCTACCAGGACATTCTTATCATTCACTAATGATAAACCATGGTTTACTGGGAAACTCAAACAGCTTCGTCATGCCAAAGAGGATGCTTACAGAAGTGGGGATAAAGTCTTGTATAACCAGGCCATTAGATCAGTATAACCAGATCAGAGTTGCTAAAAGAAGCTACTCTGAAAAGCTGAGAAACCAGTTTTCTTCCAACGACCCAGCTTCAGTTTGGACAGGCTTGAAGAATATAATCAATTACAAGTCACCATCCCCCCGATCTGCTGAGAATCAACAACTGGCCGATGAGCTGAATGCTTTTTACTGCAGATTTGAAAAGCCCAGTCTCACACCACACACCCGCTCTGATCTAGAATTCACACGTCCCCCATCACCTCCTGCACCCCCTCTCCTCCCCCCTCCTGTCATCCAACCCGAGCTTAAGGTCTGTGTGGAGGACGTGAGCCGTGTCTTCAAAAAACAGAAGACTAGGAAAGCTTCAGGTCCAGACGGCATCTCATCTGCCTGTTTGAAAGCCTGCGCTGACCAACTGGCCCCAGTCTTCACGCAGATCTTCAACAGATCATTGGAGCAGTGTGAAGTTCCCTGCTGCTTCAAACGCTCCACTATCATTCCCGTCCCCAAAAAACTCAAAATCACTGGACTTAATGACTACAGACCTGTCGCTCTCACACCTGTGGTCATGAAGTCGTTTGAAAGACTGGTTCTGGCCCACCTGAAGGACATCACTGGACCCTTGCTGGATCCTCTTCAATTTGCCTTCAGAGCAAACAGGTCTGTGGATGATACAGTCAACATGGGTCTCCATTATACCCTGCAACATCTCGACAGACCTGGGACTTATGCAAGGATCTTATTCGTGGACTTCAGTTCGGCCTTCAATACCATCATGCCTGATCTTCTCTCAGCTAAACTGACCCAGCTCTCCATGCCATCCTCAATCTGTCAGTGGATCTCCAGCTTCCTGACAGACCGGCAGCAGCTCGTGAGACTGGGGAAACTCACATCCAGGACTCTCACTACCAGCACTGGCGCCCCCCAGGGGTGTGTTCTCTCCCCACTGCTCTTTTCCCTGTACACAAATGACTGACCCTCTGTGAAGCTCCTGAAATTTGCAGACGACACCACTGTCATCGGCCTCATCCAAAACGGTGACGAGTCTGCTTCCAGACTGGAGGTTGAACAGCTGGCTGTCTGGTGCAGTTATAACAACCTTGAGCTCAACACGCTCAAAACGGTGGAGATGATAGTTGACTTCAGGAGGAACAGCCCAGCTCTCCCCCCACTCACCACCATGAACAGCACTGTGGCAGCAGTGGAGTCATTCAGGTTCCTTGGCACTACCATCTCTCAGGACCTGAAGTGGGACAATCACATTGACTCCATTGTGAAAAAGGCCCAGCAGAGACTGTACTTCCTTCGTCAGCTGAGGAAGTTCAACCTCCCACAGGAGCTGCTGATTCAGTTTTACTCAGCTGTCATTGAGTCTGTCTTATGCACTTCCATCACTGTCTGGTTTGGTTCAGCTACCAAATCTGACATCAAGAGACTACAACGCACAATTCGGACTGCGGAGATTATTGGTGCTCCCCTGCCAAGCCTCCAGGACCTGTACTCTTCCAGAGTGAGGAAGAGAGCAGGGAAAATCATCACAGACTCTACTCATCCTGGACACCTCCTGTTTGAACTGTTACCATCAGGACGGCGACTCCGATCACTGGCCACTAGAACATCTAGGCACAGGAACAGTTTCTTCCCACAGGCCATTTCCCTCTTGAACAGTTAGAACAGAGAGAACTCAAGGAGCGAAAGCAGAGGTTGCTTTATTTCTTCTCAATAGGCGAGTAACATTGATTTTGTTTTGTTTCACATAACTAATGAATGCTGGCTTTTGCTTGAATATGCTCATGTGTCATGTTGTCCATTTGCGATCGTTCACTTCAGCGATGATAATTACCCATTCATTTCCACACCATAAAGGCCTGGAGTGTCTAAATCTCCTCACTGTCTGTTTCAAGCGTCAACTTCCAAAGTGTGTCCCAAAAAGTAAGACAATATTCTCCTAATATATGTTTCTTTCCTTTGGGTCCTCTTTTCGTGATCGCTATAACCCTCTAATCTGGTCATAATTGTAATTTGTTCATTAGTTGGACTGTCGTGCTCGTGCTATCGAGTTGTTCATGAGAACTGTGTTTGTGTTTTTGGGATGAAAGGGATGACTTTTTCACTGAACATTCGACCTGGATTACCATAGCTACACACATTGCTTTCACTTATTGATGATATCATACCCTCGCCCGGCTGGCACAGCAGATTCCACCATATCTGGGTTATATATGTGTGGGACGGAGCTATCAAAATAGGGGTGTGTTTGTATTGGTGATTTGAAATCAACATCGGTTACCAGAAAGCACTTGCTTTAACGGTAAAAAAAACACCAAAAAAAAAACTAAAGTTCGGCTTATTGCATTTAATGTCCATTCAAACTATAATACATTTTAATTTAATTGCAATTAACATGTAATTTAGTGTCCAAAAAGTCTTTTCAGAGAGGGGTCAGTGAGAGTTTGTCTATCCAGCAGTTTTGTTGCTGTTTTCTCAGGCATTTTAAATTCACAGAAAAATGCTTTAATGGTAAATTGGTATTCTCGGCTTTACTCGATCTGAAAGAAGGCCTGCAGAAGGCCTGGCAGATGTGTTTCATAGACCAGAGACAGCACAGCGCATACTAATGTCTGATCAGGCAGAAGTCTGCAGATCTGAGCAAAATAAACACACGTCACCCTATGACCCGAAATACATGCTCAATTCATCGCCCGACAGAACTGAACATAGTGGTTACCTCCCAAGATTTGTGTGCTACATTCATCAAGAGAGACAGAGAGATGTTTATGTGTGAAATATAGTGATCATGACAAGAAAATCGATGAAGTTATTTAGAACTAACCATCGTTCTATTTTATGATTGTAGGAGATGAACTCATTTTTAGTTTAGCCCTTTCCTCAATAAACTAAATAGGCGTGCAGATTCATCTGGCAGCTTTGGGCAATTATGAGCTGCGATTTTTTATTTTACTCTACCGTGTGGCATTGGATTGAAGAGCAATAGACTCTTTCTTTGTACAACATTACAATGAAATCTGAACACGGGACCATTAACTGCAGAGTATCGTCAGTCTCCCTCTCCGTTCTATTTCATTCACATTGTAACACACACACACACACACACACCAGTGACTGTCACTGTCTGTTGGGAGTTTAAAGTAATAGCACTGCTCAATTAGGTGCCAAATGGCTTTCCAGGGATCCGTATTTTACCTTTAATGCCGCATACAGCTGGGGGAGCAGCAGAGAAGCAAGATTTCCTGTCAGAGAGAGACATAAGCTTTATATTACATTTAAGTTATTACTCCTACAATTCAACAAGAAGACACATTCATGCAATATGGAATGTTCTTTACCTCAATAAAGAGTGCAAAATCAAGTCATTGTGTTCTTAGTTGTGGCTATTATAGCAGGAAGTCATGCATATGCTTGAATGGGAGGAAATGGGAATGAATTCATTGACATGCAGGACCCGTGGTCGGCTTTGAGGACCGGTCAAGACTGAAATTATCTGCGCAACTGTCTGGACCAGGTTAGCAGAGATCCGCCTTAAAGTCAATTTGCGGCTTAATTTCTTTGTCATGCTCCTCGGAATATTACTGTGATGTTGTATAATGGGATAATTCAAGCGTAATGCCATATTTCCTACATTGGAGCCATTCAGTGAGATATGCAAATTGTAGTCAATAAATCCAGGTTTATTCCAATAGCTATTTCCCTCTGGGTTATTCTGTAACTTTTCAGCATATGTGCACAATAGTATCAAAATAGACTACAATGATGTAGGTTATAACATTCGTGAGCATTAAAAAACATACATTTGAAAGTGGACAAAATATGTGAAAACATCAACAAAAAGAGCAGAAAGCACCAATAACACACACAAAAAAAAAAAGCAACAACAACAGACTTAAAATAAATGTATAAAAATGTGTTCCATGTGCAACAACACACATAAAAAAATAAACTAATAAGGTAAATAAAGAAGTTAGTGTAAGCACTGATTTTCAACAAGCTTTTTACTGTTACAATATCTATAGTAAATGTGGGTAATTCTATAATTGCAGCATTTGGTGTCCAAAATTTTTCAGTTTTTTTCAAATGGTTATATTTTTAATTATTTTAAAATAGTTACTCATTGTCAAGGATCACAAAATGTTACAGGCCATAACAATAAAATATTTTCTGTAAAAAACAAACATTTTATATAGCTAAAAATCATGATTTCCTGTTGTCCGGGTTAGTCAGTGTATTTTTTCCATCATGTATCGTGTAATCAAAATATTTTGGTAATATTTCATTTATTTTATTTATGAAAGCTCTTAATAGTCATTTTCCTAATTCTACAAAATTAAATTGTTTAAAAATATAATTTACATGTGTCCATAAATTGTTATGTACCATACTTTACATTTACATTTATGCATTTGGCAGACGCTTTTATCCCGTATTACAGGGACAATCCCCCTGGAGCAACATGACGTAAAGTGCCTTGCTCAAGGACATACTGGTGGTGACCACTGGGATCGAACCAGCAACCTTCTGCGTATCAGTTCCATGGTTTAACCCACTGGACCACCATCTCACACATTTTAACTTTGACTTTAAATTGGTGGAATTATCTCCCACAACAAGATAAATTATGTCACTTCCTCTCACTGATAAGATCTGAAGCACTTAAAGGTATGTGTGCTCTCTCTGAGAAAATATTTTAATCTGAAAAAAGTTACACCAAGAATTATTTTGTAAAATGTAAAAATTCCTGTCAGAGCGAGATATAAGCTTTATGTAATATAAAATAATATCAAAAGGACAGCAGTGGGTTGTTTAAAGGTATTTCAATTATGATTTTATTAGTGCTATGTGAAGCTTTTGGCTAAAAAGTTTAAAACAGTCAATTCTGTTACCGTCAAAATCTGTCACCAAGAGAGTAACAATGTTGCCTAATTTGTAACAGAGTTGACCAACAATACTATAAAGAAATGTTTTTTCCCATTAAAATAAAAAAAGGGAGTAAATTATTAAAAATTAAATGTTTTCTGAATATGAATTTCTGTTAGTGAATAATTATTTCCCCTTAACTGTTTGAAATGCAAAATGTATCTCCAATTATAGAATCACATGTAAATGAACAATGTTTACTTGTTCTCAGAGAAATTCATTTTCATTTGTAAGGAAAAGACTATTGACAGCTCCAGGGGCCGGTTGCATAAACTGCTTAGACTAGTCTTAAAAGTTCCTCCTCGTCTACTTTTATCTTCAAGACTGTTCTTAACTTTTTAAAGTCAGTTACATAAAAAGTTAGATTGGTCTAATTTGAATCAGAAAAGTAAGACTGATTACCTCTTGACTAATTGCTAGTGTGTCAAATTAGTTCTTAAGACACAGTCTAAACATAATGGCTAAGTTTATGCAACTGGACCCAGGGCTTTCGCAAAAACTACAGATTGTTCTTTTTTACACATTTTTGTATCCCCGCCCACAGACCGTCAGATCGACTGAGGGTTATTAACAGAACAGTTATTGTAAAGATACATTTAGCACTGAGACTGTACTGTGTCTAACAAACAAAGAGGTTTTCTAGATTTTCCATGGCACTGTTCTCTCCGTATTTATGATTTTTTGCAACCTTTCCACTACCTACAACGCACTGGATCCTTCACTGGAAACTGAAAGTCACTCACTCCCACTAAACGTTTACATTTTCAGTACCATTATAACTAAAAGTTTGAACGAAGAAGTATTTTCTTTTAAAGCAAGGTGGTATATGAATATGCTTGGTAAGTGTATCCATAGCAGACTGGTAGGAGTGGATTTGGATGGCAACATGCCCAGTGCATTATGGGTGTTGAAGTTTTCCTATTTGGCAAAAAGGAAGACAACAGCCTCTAGTTTTCCTCTAGTCAGATAGCATCGATTGATGTTTTTGCCTTTCTACTGTATATGCAGCCAAGTTTTAAAAGCGTTTTGCCAGCTTTGAAATACCATTAAAAATGAAGTACAAATATAAAAATGAATCTAAAAATAGCTGCAAACTTAATATTATTTTCATTGCGTGAAAGCTGAAAGAAATAATTGGCAAGGCCATCATACCCAAGTGAGTGGCGAAGTTACAGAAGTCACCCAGCGTCCTTGAAAGCTGACGTCTCTGTCAGACAGCACCTGGACTTTGAAAACGCAAAGGTGAGCCATGTGTGTATGTATATAGTTTTAGTACCTAGGTTTCAGTCCAGATGCTGTCCGACAGAGACGATCAGCTTTCAGGGTGACTTCTTTAACTTCACCACTCACTTGTGCATGATGGCCTTGCCAACTTTTTCTTTCAGCTTTCAGAAAGAGTTTGCCAATAAATTTCATCAAATCAAAAGTGCAACCAATCTCTCTTTATTCAAAAGAGTATGGAAAAACTCTTTTCTATACGAAATAGCCCCTTTAATACAGCATATACTCAATATACTTGACATTCTGCCCTCGGAAGAGTTTGAACAGCACAAATAGGCAAAAATATATTTCCCAGGACGCAACAGCTCTCAAAATGACACAGCCTTTGTAGGATGTCTTCCCATCAGCTGGGGAAAGACATATTTCATTTGACACAAATGTAAGCTCTTGTACCCTGACTGATCAGACTATCTCTTCTTCAAACCGTCTGCACACAGCAGCTTGGCTATAGGTGCATCTTATACAAATATTACATTTTTTTCTTATGAAGTCAGTGATTCGACAACATATTATTCCAAACTTAACCACTCTAGAGGACCAGCTCTGTACAAAATACATTCTCTCTGAAATCCCTACTGAAGACTTGTCCATCAAAAACATCAAAAGTAGTGTTTTTTTCCTAAACCCCAGATACAGCACATCTAGATCAATAATGCCTACAAATGTTTGTAAAACCCAACAGACGCCATTGAATCTACAAGAAAGATCTGGTGGAACCTCCTTCATGCTCTGTAATTTATTTACAGCAGAACACAGGAAAGTCTTACTACACTGAGCCTCGACTGCGAGAGCCATGAGGGACGGCAAGGATTAATGGTGCTTCTTGGGTCATGGGTTTGCAGTTCGGCAGTCCCCTGTCAG
Source organism: Romanogobio albipinnatus (assembly GCA_023566225.1). Lineage (NCBI taxonomy): Eukaryota > Metazoa > Chordata > Actinopteri > Cypriniformes > Gobionidae > Romanogobio > Romanogobio albipinnatus. Next base: position 43,544,575 of record CM042249.1, read on the forward strand.
ATACAAAAGGAAAGTCTCAATAAAATACTTGATTTAAGCCTTTGCCTGTGGCCACAGGTCGAATTTGGCTATATTCCACCTCAGCATTACGCTCTGCAAACACGTACAAATGAGGTATTACTAATGGCAAGTCAGAGCATTTTGTTCAGATGTAGCTAAATATACTTTAGCTTTGTTTCGCTGAGTAAAGTTTAATCAAAATGTTAGATTCAACAAAGAGACAGACATGACATGCCATTACGGTTCTTAAAAAATGTCCAGCACTATCCTTAAAGAAACTGCAGATTCTCTCATCTACTCACCCCTATGTTATTCCAAATCCATTTGACTTGTTTTCTTTTGTGGAACTCAAAAAGAAAAGACAAGTTTATATGCCAATTTTTTTCAAGATCTGAGCGCATGGTCTGAAGCACATGGGGGAGGTGCACTTAGGGTGTGCCTGAATCCACTTATGCTAGTTTAATGACGGAAAAAACAATCGGCACACCAGGCGCATAGTCCAAAAGGGTTGTACCTAGTCTCTTAATGAGTCATGGGTGTGTTTTGGGCATAACGTGCAATAAACCAATCAGAGTCTCATCTCTCATTCCCCTTAAAAGCCAGTTGCACTTGCACCAAGGCGGATTTGCTATTAACATGGCAGAACTTGCGAGCGGAAAGACTGATAGAGAGCAATCCTTTTATTTTTAATATTTAAACATGTTTGTGTTCAGCTGCGAGTCCCTGTGTGTGTAATAATCAGTGTATGCATGTTGTGCACCCGCCTATAGGTGCATATTACTAACGCGCCCTTTAAATAACACAAAAAATACTGCGCCATTGACTTTAGACCAAGCGGCAACCTCCCGCAGTTTCTCTTGAAGCCAATACGGAAGAGCCTTAAACTGCAATTCATCGACTGGCCGCTAGGGACAGGCTCCAGAAGGGAGCAGAATCTCATTGAGCATCATGTTAAAATGGCCAACTTTACAGCAGATTAAAACATGTTTACAGCCTGGTACAAATTGTGGTTTTGGTCTATACGGCTAATTTTGCCCTTCATGAGAACTGTGAGGGGGGTGAATTTTTTTATAACTCATTCCTTTACATTATATAAAGCATTGAAGTTCTGCATAATTAAGGGCGTGGCCACTTCAAGTGACAGGTGGATAGCCATTTATCTGCTAGTCATCGCGTCACTTAAGCTCCGCCCACGTTCCGCCTTTTTGCCCATTTTCTGTTATCCGGGAGTGACGCGCTGCCAAGATGGCAACGGCCATCTCGTCCATACTTTGAGCTTCAGAACGGCTCATCAGAATCCTATGGATGACGTCACAGACACTACGTCCATATTTTTTTACAGTCTATGCTTTAGACAAGGTTTTGTTTGTTCAGCACGCACATGGGCGAACAGATGGGCGCGAGTGCTTTTTTTCTATTTAAACAACGTGGCGCTGGACGTGAAAATGATAACGTCAGGCTGAAACTAGTAAAAAAAACATTTGCCGTCACATTGCGCTGGGTGTATGATAGGGCCCTCTGAGCAAAAAGCTGAGAAAAATCGCACTTTTGTCAAAGACTACATCCAGATTGGATTCAGAATGATGTTCAATGGAGTATATCAACACCCTAATGCTTTACGGTCCTGTAGCTCGTCCTATACATTTTATTCTGTAACATTAGGCAGTTTTGATTTATATGCCGTTTAATGTTGATGATCGCGTTATTTTACATATGCATCAGCTGACATATGTTATCGCTTGTTTCTGATATTTCCCCCTGTGTTTTGATCAGGAGATTCTGTACTCTTTCAGGATATGCGTAATAGCGCCCCCTACTGTATAACAGTGAAAACACGGAAAGCCAGACATTTTCGTCAATGGCAAAGAGTTAAAGGGATAGTTCACCCCAAAATTAAAATTTCTGTCATTAATTACTCACCCTCATGTCTTTACAAACCTGTAAGACCTTCGTTCATCTTCAGAGCACAAATGAAGATATTTTTGATGAACCCCGAGAGCTCTCTGACCTCTCCATAGACAGCTATTTAATTAACACTTTCAAGGTCCAGAAAGGTAAAAACATTGTTAAAATAGCCTATGTGATTCCAGTGGTTCAACCTTAATTTAAAGAAGCTATTTTCAATTTAATTTTATTCAACAATTTCCTCCTACGCAGTTTCCGTTACATTCTGCAGGGTTCCCGCGGGGTCTTAAAAAGTCTTAAAATGTCTAAAATTTTATTTTTTAAATTTAAGGCCTTAAAACGTCTTAAAAACGGCCAGATTTTCACCCGAGGTCTTAAATTTAATTTAGTTAGGTCTTAAAAAAAGTGTTATCCTCGTTCATTTCCAGAAATGCTGGCCGCAGAAAGTTATTAACGTTACACTGTAGCAAAAAAGTATCGAATCGCGAAAGCGGAGCTCTAGAGTCTTTGCTGCGCCGCCCTCAGCACATTTGTTCGGTGTGTTGTAGTTCTTTCTGGGGGTGTTGGTACACGTACTCGGTGATAAAAACTACAAATCTCGTGATAAATGCAATTACCTGCCCGCAAAATACGTCTACATTTAATAACATTGTATTTTTCTGGACAGAATGAGGCAGACATGCATTGTTTTATATTATTCTAAACAGTGAGAAAGTCTGCACTCAATCAGCACTGCATACCTTATTATTATGACAACAGTGAAGGCTTGAAGAACTCAAATACACCATAGCTTGCAGTCGTGTTTATTGTCTTCGTTTCATCAGTCAAAGCGTTTCTATCTTCAGTTTATCCTACATCGCTAGCTTCACATTAGGGCTAACGATTACTTCTCTAAGGAAAATGTGGAGTTTCTGCTCGAGGGCGCCCTCTGGCTTCCAGTATGAATGAAAGTTTGGGTAACAAATATGAAAAATAATACTTCTCTCTAAATAAATGTATATGACAATCCTCCAATGTACAGTTTTTCCCCCACAGTGGATGCATAAGAGGCTCATATTTAATATTAAATACATAGACTTTAAGAAATTTATATCACAGATAAAAAGCACAGAATTTCTTTATTTTATTTTTTACAATAAATCTTTAGACCTTTCTAATGATTTTTAGTCATAGGCTGTCTGCATATTAACAGGTAACCCAGCAGGTTTTCTGTAAAATATAAATGTTATTTTATTAGTATTATTATTATATTGATATATTTATTCTTAAATACTCTATTTAAAAAAATTTAATAATTAAAATGTTATTGTAGTAGTAGTATTTCTAATTTTGTTAAATATTTGTATTTATTGAATATAATCATTATTATTAGTCTCGTTAATATATAAACATTAATATATAAAATGTTATATGCATACACTTTTCATTTGTAAAAAAAACCGAAAAAACATTTGCATTTTAACCAGAATAATCGCAATTAGATATCTTCCCCAAATCGTGCATCCCTAGTTTATCCTATCTCCCTAGTGCATCCCCTGTTCAATCTCTATTAGGCTATTAATATGCTGTTTTGTAATCTATTCTATTTGAGGGCAAGTTTGTTTTAGCCTATTTTCATTTTGGGCCTAAGGTTTTGGGCATTTGGCTCGTTGTTGGCTGTGGAGGGTTACTAACGTCATTGCTTTTATTGCTTTTTTTATTATTTCTTTGATTTAAATAATTTTGGTAATGCGTCGTATAGGTCTTAAATTTCAATCTTTATGGTCTTAAAATGTCTTAAAAAGGTCTTAAATTTGACTTTCTGAAACCTGCAAGAACCCTGATTCTGTAATAATGACAGAATTTTCATTTTTGGGTGAACTATCCTTTTAAGTAGCTCATAAGCTTTATTCCATGTATTCTAAAGGTGTGGTCAAAGTAACAAAATATTGGAAAATTTGGGCAAAAAGTTATGTTGTCTATTGTCAATAGTGTAGCAATATATGGAGCACAGCTCACACAAGTCACTTTCAAAGCAAGCAGCTTTCTGTTGGCCAACGTGCGTCACCTTCCACCATGAGTGTGAGGATAAGACCAACATTTCAATATTCTTCTCTTGCAATGCTACATTTTAGATTCACACATTTGAACTTGACATCACAAAAGATAACTCCAGGTTTGAAAGCAAACAAATCTCATAACCAGTTGCAACACAGAAACTTGTGCGCACAAATGGAAACTGCACAAATGGAATTTGGGAGGAACAGTTGAACACAAGATTTGAATAATTATAAATTTGGTCTGAACCTCACAGAAGTATATATAAAAAGACTTAGAATATGTATATTTATGGTCCTTTATGGTATTTATTTCTCATTTAAAATGTCTGACAACACAATCACTTTAGTTGTAAGCCAATGGAAAACCGCATCTAGTACATTCCATCTGAAATCTCTTTTTATGTAGGTTTGATTCTGTTAGAAAATCATATACTGTAGGTTTGATTGAATCAACCTGAACTGAGTAAATGATGATAGAATTTTATTTATCTTTCACCCAAAAATGAAAATTCTGTCATCATGGAACAGTTGATGGGCTCCGTTGACTTCCATAGTATGGACAAGGTCAATGGGGTCCATCAACTGTTTGGTTACCAACATTCTTCCAAATATTTTTTTTGTGTTCAACAGAAGAAAGAACTCGTACAGGATTGGAACAACTTGAGGGTGAGGAAATGATGACAGAATTTAAATTTTTGGGTGAACTTTCCCTTTAACTTCATCATGATCATGCAGGATTCATGTCCCTACTTGTTTTTTTGGATGTTTGGGAATACATTAATTGCTCAATATTACAATGTCATACTTGTTTTACTGAGATTTTGACTGATGATATGGTAATTACATGCTATAAGGCGTCTCTACATGCAGAGACAAATGTGCTGCTGTCTAAGAGATGGAAAGCATAAATGTTTGTGTGTGGCCACAAATCCATCCAAGCCCATTCTCTTCCACTGTGTTCACCCTAGCAATTAATTATGCGTTATATCTACGGTAGGCTAAAGTAACCTTGTTTTTTTACGAGGAAAATCATACATGGAGACCTATGTGTGAGAGTGGTCTTCCCATATAAGATGCGCGTGTTCTTTCAAGGGCAGAGGACAAGAAGGAAAATTAATGGATGTTTTAAATATGTCAGCTTATGGAAGGACATGCCTTTTAATAATCCTTCTGCATAACAGAACAAGAATATTGTGGCAGGACTATAGGTTATGAGATCTGTATCTTATTATTGTTATGCATAATGTTGTATTGTCATACTATAACCTATACTTTTTTGTGGCAGTTTTTTATAATGTAAGTAAGGAGTCAGTATTTTTCTATGACCATTTCCACCCTCTCAACAGTCAAAAACATAAGGCCTCAATCATTAAACTTTCATAAATATACGAGTAAATTCGTAGCAATTTGCACGTAAAACAGACTTTCCATAAATCAGACCTTCCATAAATCAGATTCACAAATTGGATTGTAAACATCCAATTTGATAGTTAAGCGTGTGGTAGTGAATTCCAATCATTTGTAAATAGGGTGCACGCTCATCCACAATTAGCATAATCCCTGTCCATGGTAGGATGGTTGGTAGGTGTAGTATTTGTCCCGCCCCTTCCCCACTATGATTGGACAGCTGGTTAAAAAGTGACAGTGACGAACGCTACGTTTGACCAAAAGTTGAAGAGTTTCGAATGTTTTACGCACCATTTACACGTGGTAGGGAGTAGGTGTAAATTTATTTCGTACCAACTAACATTTTAAAAATACGAATCATGAATTTCATGAATCGTGTTTTGTCATCGTAGGGTTATGCAGTCAAGTCAAAGCGGCTGATTTAGGAGTTTTTTTGCTGTCTCCGTGTGGTCCTGTTCGGTGTTGCAGCTTGACGTCTAAAATGAAAACAATTTCGTTGTTGTTGCTCTGTACACATACTATACACTGTAAATTCTGTATTTTTTTCTGTAATGTTTTTTTTTTTTTTTACAGTTTTGTGAGAATCACCCTTCAATCTGATTGTTTACTTTGCTGGATATAGCAAATGATGACAAAATGAATGTGTTTAATGAAATAAATGGCGTATGTTTAATTTCACGATAAGTGTGTGATTAATCGCAATTAAAAATGTTATCAATTGACAGCCCTACATTAAATATAATGTTTTAAATTAAATTATGTTTTATTTACGTAGTGAAAGATGCTGGAATCTACCGCCAATTGAATATAATATATATATATATATATATATATATATATATATATATATATATATATATATATATATATATATATATATATATATATATATATATATATATATATATATATACTTAAATTCATAATCAAAGCCTCAATCAATATTCATCCTCCTATATAATTATTATGATTTTAGTGATTCTTTCCAGTTATGATTTTGATTAATCAATAGGACCCATGATTGTTTCTTCCTTTATAATTTCTCAAATTTGTATTTGGTCTCTGGTGGTGACTGAGGGTCTGTCCTGGTGGTGTGTGATGTTTCGCAAAACACTTGATTTCAGAACATGTTGTTGTGTGTTTGGATTTTGGAGGCATCACACACCAACTCGACAGGAATGCAGTAACAGGGATTGCTCATTTAGCCCGGCTTTCAGAGATGAAATATGGATTTGTCTTTCATTTTATTTTATTTTAATTAATTTTATTTAATTTTATATTTCCTCTTACTGAAACCCTAAAGAATCAAGATGAATATGGTCTGTACTATTGTCTGTATCTCTCACTGAGAGAAAAGCACATGTTATCAATATGTTTTGGAAAACTTTCTCTGGTTGGGACCAGATCTCACCAACTCCAACCTTGGCAGAGCTGTGATTCTAGGGAGCTTTTGTGTGTGTGCATTGCATGATCTGTGCAGGCCCAATATTGAAGATGGACATTTTCTGCACACGACACCATACCTGAAGACGCCTTTCTGCAACCTCCGAGGTCAACAATGATCTAATTCTAGTGATGGGGCGACAACTAGTCTACCTAGTTTAGTGATATGCTCTGCTATCTATCCTTGTGTGGAAATTTACAGTGACTGTGCATTTTCTCTGCCAATCAGAATCATTCCACATGGCAATAATGACGTGGTTAGACCTTGAAAACAGTATAACTGTTCAGAAATTGTATGTACGATAGGTGGAGGCGGGTAGGCTGGTAGAGGAAGCGCGGCCTACAAACTCCTTGTGAGACTTGAAGCTGGCTTCTGCTGATGAAACTGCAAACTATTCTTCAGTACATTTTTCTTTAATTAATTACACTCCTGACTCTTGGTCTTCATTTTTCACTACTGGTCCTGGGTCCTAAGCTGTTACCCCAACAGTAGTTCGGGAGGAACATGTCAAAATCAGCATGAAGGCAAGCCATATAACCACAGTCAAACTCACCTAAGGATTCTCTACAGTCTTCAGAATCTCTCCACCGCCCTGTCTCCTCTCACTCACTAGGTTACTTCCTATACGGGGGGGATACTCTGCGTCCGGGCCAATAACCAAGCTCGGAGCCCTCTCCCCGGACAGCACGCCAAATACGTTTACCAACTTAATCTATCCGACTTATTCGTAAGTGTGAACTCGTGTATTATATATTATATTATATATTAAATATTATAATTTATATATCTACAAAACACACACACACACACACACACACACAAATGTTGGGTTTTCATGTTTTATGGGGACAATCCATAGGCATAATTATTTTTATAACCGTACAAACTAGGGGTGCACCGATCTGACTTTTTCAGTCCCGATAGCGATACCGATGCCTGGGCTTTGTGTATCTGTTGATACCCGATACCGATCCGATACTATTGTTGAATTAATAATAAACTGTATATCTTCCACCTTATACCTTCCTTGAAGAGACTAAAGGCACCAGACTTTACTAACTAAACATAACTAAGACAAAATAACAGATGTATGTAAAGTGTTGAATTCTTATTTATTTAAAAAACAATTGTGCATTCAAATCTAAAATAGAATGTAATCAAACTTCTTTAAATAAATTAAATGTAGCAGTGGAAACAAAAAACAGTGTATTGGTCAAACATACAATAGTAATCTGACAGTTACCAAACATTTTTTACACTACAGATAATTGTTTTGGTATATAATCATATCAATATTAAAAAGTAGCATTACAAATTAACAAATAGTCAAATTTTCTGCCATATGCAATTTAATAAAAAATATCAGCTAGCTAATAACAACTTTGTTCTGGATTCACCTCACTCCAGTCTAAATGATTGTAGGCTGGGCCTATTTATTTTACTACACATTGTCAACAGAAATAAGCTGAAATACTGCTGATAATTAAAAATAATTCTTACTACCCACTCTTGCTTAATTGAGTAAGCACACTTGTGTTCTCTTTTCAGATGTGTTCAGAGTAAATTTATAAACTGATTCATGAGTTCAGTGTTGGACAGATCAGTTGTTCTAACCAGTCGTTAAAATGATTCGGTTCAAAGGAGTTATTAGGTCACGAATTGGAATTGGACATTAGCAGACGCGTTGTGTGCGAATCCCGTCTGTTAGAACATCGCGAAAGATGTCAACACACAGAAAACACTTCATAACTGAATATAATTTGTCTCCCGTTTATTGAAAGTATGCTTTATGTCAGCTGGTCAGAGAAGAGTCAATGTTTTTTGAGCGCAATTCACACCCAGCGGTAATTCAAGGACAAAATTGTCAGAATGTGTCACGTGCAACATGGTTTCGGTCTTCCGACCTTTTGAATTGGATTAATATGTGAAATATGAAAAAGAGCTAACAGCTAACACTGATTATTTTGAAGACCCAGAGAGTGTGCGCGGGGGAGGAGCTCTCTGATCGTTCTCTCTGTCACTCTGTCACAAGCACAGCATCTATTCTACATCACCCGTAAATCACAATAACTCATCAAATTAGGCTTTGGCGGCCGTCAAAAAATGTTCAATGCAGGAAAAACCCTGACTTTGCAGTTATACCACCTCCCCTCGAAACATTTAAGTTACTTTGCAGACATTGCAAACAGCCGACAAACTAGTTGGCGTGGCAAGCGTGAAATATCTCCTCCACACAGCCGACTCTCTGGCTCGCTCCATGTTGCTTCTAGCATGCGACACACGTGAAGCTGACGAATGACATAGGTTCTGCTGCGACGGAAAAAAAACACCTATTTTGTCAGTATCGCGGCCGATATCCGATCCTAATATCGGATCGGTGCACCCCTAGTACAAACTGTATATTCTATCCCCTACCCCTATGCATTTTTACATTTTCAAAAAACACTTAGTATGATTTATAAGCTGTTTACGTGCACTAAAACTTCTAAAAGGAAAAAAAAACAGGCAGTTTATTAAGAAATGTTCATTTGGAATTCAATTGAAATATTTCATATTTCTTCTGGTTCTTTCGTTGTGAATGAAAGGTGGAATGGATTGCAATGCATTACTGAAAATCACATTCTACAAATGTGCATACTGCAAATTAGCATGCCATTCTAAACAAACCCAATGATCTTTGTAGGACTTATAGAAGGATTTTGGTCACTAAATTGGAAGAAACTTTCCTGAAAAAGCACCCCAGAGCGAGGAGGATGTTTCTTTCTTCCAAGCAATGACAACTTACAAATGAGTTGTGAAAGGACTCATTACTAGATGGCAAAATTTACCGCACAGCATTTCAAATTCATATCTTTACTGGGAGGGGTATTGACGCTGTGTGAGATACTCCTCTAAGGAGCTTTAAACTGCAGCAAAGTATGGGCTTCATTATATTTCCTCCTTCCTCTGCTCATTCTCATCACCAATGAATATGGTTATGAGAAAAGATTTACTGGCCAAAGTTTTCGAACGAGGTGAGTGCACGGCAAATTGGCTATGAAACATTGTGCTTAAGATGAGCACCGACAGCTTGTTGTGAATGACACAATGAAACAAATTTGTACTGCAAGCTCAAGGCACAGACTAATTAGCCTACCAAGGCAGCTTTTATTTCCTGGCTTTGTCACTGAGAGTTGTTTACCGCCGAGTCCCACAAGAACGGCAACTTATATTGTCTTAGGGCAGATATACGGTAGAATTATGTGCTGCTGCAGTAGGTGTGATACAAAATAATGTACAGTAGAAATATGAACAAGAGAAAGGTTCACAAAGCCACAGTAGATGTTGCCAGTGATTGAGCAGAGCATTGTGGGATAAGTAGGCCTAAATATATTTAAATTGGCTTGCGGTTAGTATCACTTGATCAAAAGTTACTCATCAGAATACCCGATTACGATACAGAGATGAATTATCAACCTAACAGCAAAGCTTATTTTTCCACAGTAGAACACTTTAGACTTTATAGGTTCACTTGTCTCCACAGCTGCGCTTCATAAATCATAAAGTAGTGTCAGTAGGCGCAGAGCCCCCTCTCGTCTAGTGAGTTTTTGCGAGTTTACACAATGGGCCAGACTAAACATGTTACAAATCATGCTAATGATTGAGTGTATTATGACATTCTACACACTGGGTCAGAGCATCTCTAAAACTGCAGCTCTTGTGGGGTGTTCCCGGTCTGCAGTGGTCAGTATCTATCAAAAGTGCTCCAAGGAAGGAACAGTGGTGACCCGGTGTCATGGGCGGCCAAGGCTCATTGATGCACGTGGGGAGCGAAGGCTGGACCGTGTGGTACGGTCAAACAGACGAGCTACTGTAGCTCAAACTGCTCAAGAAGTTAATTCTGGTTCTGATAGAAAGGTGTCAGAATACACAGTGCATCGCAGTTTGTTGCGTATGGGGCTGCATAGCTGCAGACCAATCAGGGTGCCCATGCTGACCCCTGTCCACCAAATTACCCAGATCTCAATCCAATCGAGCATCTGTGGGATGTGCTGAACAAACAAGTCTGATCCATGGAGGCCCCACCTCTCAATTTACAGGGCTTAAATGATCTGTTGCTAACATCTTGGTGCCAGATACCACAGCACACCTTCAGGGGTCTAGTGGAGCCCATGCCTTGACAGGTCAGGGTTGTTTTGGTAACAAAAGGGTGACCAACACAATATATGGGGGGCAGTTCTCCTCTGGCCAATGAATGAACACGGTGCGATTATGATTCAGGCTGTGTCACAAGTCTGGGAGAATTCAAATATTCATCCAGTTCCTTTTGCTTGAAGATCAGATTTATCACGGCCGTAAGCAAATGGTAAATATTTGCCATTTACCGCAACCGTTCGCAACACAAAGTTAAGAAAATGGATCCATTTATAGCTGCCTTGACGCTACACAATCAGTGTTGATTCTTTCAATGTGCAGCTGACTGAAAACATGGCAGATTAGATGTTGAGTGTGACAACAACTAGCATTTTATTGACACTTTTTTTATTCATGATTAATCTAAATGTTAAATTCTCTGAACAAACAAGTTAAAAGAAATTTTTGGTCGACTGTTTGTAGTTTTCTTTTCAACGTTAGTGGACCCAGCAGTCTTCACACATCCCTTGCCCTCATTTACAGGTAGAGCGAGTAAACCGTGCCTCTCTGTGTAAAGAGACCCAGCAGACTCTTCCATCAGAGTTTGCTGACACAAGCCTATGGTTTGTATACTCACACAACCACAAGAGCACTGCAACATCACTGCAGGATGGATGGCCTGTCATAGAGGTCTACATAACAAACACATCTACATTCATTTTATATTATACATGTAACCCCATCATCTAACAAGAGATAATGAGAACTCAAAAAGGGCAACAACCACAGTGTGTTTCTTTGCAAATATAACAAGGTTGATTATACAACATTCACAAGCAACACAACAAGAATTCAGAAATGGCAAAGAGTCAAAACAAATGAAAAACAAGCAAACTTGTAACCATTACAGACAGGGTTCCCAATCATATCCAATGGAAATAGCTCTGCAAATAAGTGCAAACTCAAATCACAAATAAAACAATTTCACTCCAGACTCCAAAGCAAAAGTAAATTATCAAATCAAACCACTACAAATTGCTCACCCATCCCCCCACCTATTTAGGTCAAACAAAACTAAACAAAACAAAACCACTTTGTCACTTCAATACACAACAGTCAACATTAGTCATCTCTTCAGACACCCATTAAGCCACCAATGCTTTGAATAAAGTAAACGGCAATCATGCATCATCTGTATTCTTAAAAATATCTGCTTAATTCTCTGAGGCACCAGTCAACACGATTCCCCTAAGGACACGTCGCAATTCAGTTCTATGCTGCTCATTAATCAACTGGTATTTTCATCTGCCATTACACAAGCATGAGAAGCTGTGGTGTTTTTCAAGCCTAACACATGGTACCACAAAGAGGAAGCGCCAACAAGTTTGGTTTCCTTTTATAGTGTGTTGACTCATGGGGTTTGTAGTCCATCTAATTTGTAGTCCTACACCTACCCCATTACATACACATGCACAGACAATGTGATGAACACAAAATATTGCTTGTGTTGAGTATCAGGACAGACACAAGTATATCTCCATCCTAGCTTCTGCCTCAGAATATTTTTTTTTTTAATGTTACTGCGATAAAGTCTCACAATTCTGACTTTTTTCTCGCAGTTCACCCTTCGATCAGACCAATCATAATGCCGAATCCGCGATTTTGTCCAACAAACAATCCACACAGGCGTGTTAGTAGATTAGGGTTAGTGAATTTTAACTTGAAAATCCTTTAACCTGTGGGTGAAACAACATACCTTCTGGTTTATTCAGGTTTATCTTGTGCTATAACTAGTAAGAAGAGATGATCAGTTCACGTGCTGCTTGAACTGAGGCGCAACAGCAAATGGTCACAACACATTAAAGAGCAACAAAACTTTGAAAGCTGAGACTTTGTTTCATACCAGAAGTAACCTGCTCTGTCTCTTCTGTAGGTGCATTGCGAGTTTATATCTCGCAATTCTGACTTTATTTCTCACAATTCCGAGTTTATATCTCACTATTCGCAGTTCTCCACAAGTTTCCTACCCCCCATGAAGCCTTGCGTCAAAAGTGGGAGCGTCTTCCGGTTCTAAGTAAACAAACGGGACATTTTGCATTTCCATTGTAGTTCTGTCAGGTCCATTAAGTCAAGAACACACAGACAATAACAATAATTAAGAATTTTTATTGAATAGATTGCAAACAATTTGATGTTCCTGAATTGAAATTTGGCGGTATGGCTCTGTTCAGGGAGTCCTCTGACCTTTCATGAGCACCATGAAATAGCAGAGAGTCAGAGGACAGCAGCAGCAGCATTAGGGAACGCTCACACAGTTTAGGACTGAGAGCTAAAATATCCCCCTGTGAACAGAGCAGGCAACATGACAAGCAAAATGCCACGTTATGCATAAGGAGGAGCTGGGGAGGTGGCGGGCAGCAGTAGCGAGCAGCAAGCATGTATGAGCAAACTGAATGTGCTTTAAATAGGGCGCCTTGTTTGAGCTTTGGCCATTGAGCAGAGAGGGGAGTTAACCAGCTAATGCAGTCCAGCTGAAACAGATCAGCTGAAGCAGATCAGCTGACGGGACAGTGTTGTTACAAATAGCATAGCAGCGTCACAGAATTTTAGAAAATGTATCTGACTCAAATGAGTGCATACGTTTTTTTATGTGCATTTATAGAATTTATGCGCATATTAGCGCTAAAAATAGGTGGATGGAAACATAGCTTATTGACATTCAACTGTTGACAGTCATTCAAGCTATCCAAAAGGGTTCAAAAGCATGAAACAACAGTGCCTTTACCCTCCGCGGTAGTTTATTCGAAGGATGATGTGAAGAAGTGGCCTCATATCATGTACGGTAGCATTTTTAGCTATTTTCTAGATTCAGTAGCCTGTGATGGTAAGGCGATGAGCAATTTGAAACGCTCAGACGCATATCAGTATCTGAGCCTACACGTATCCCATCACAAGGCATGGGTGCTAGCATCAGTGACAGGTGAAGTACAGACAGCGGGTTGTTCATGTATAGCAGGGCCAGGACGCTGTTGTAGTCATGCAGCAGCACTTCTGCGGAAGGTCGGTAAACTAAGGACAATTAAGCGCACGTTGATTGTTGATTGTATTGTGATATTATTAATTAACTAATAAATGTACAAAACTAAAATGTTTAGTGTGTGTCATTCATGTTGCTTCACAGTAACCTTCACTTAACCCTTGTGGCACCATCTGATAAAAAAAAAATAAATAGTAAAAATGTTAATTTTGAAACCTTGCCAATGATCCGAAAAACACTTAGCCTCTTCACTAACTAGCACACAAAATACCACTGGTATATTATTTCCACCGCCTCGCCGGAAGTTGTACCCACATTCTTTTTTACAGTAGCCCCCCCCCAGAAAAAGGTGGATAACTTTTAAGTTTATCTCTCCGTTGTAAGAAATAAAGTCAGTATCGTCTTTTTTCTTAGAACTGTAAGATATAAACTCGCAATTGCAAGACAAAAAAAAAAAAAAAAAAACTTCTCTTTGGCTCTTGCATTTCAAATAAAATATCCCAAACTCCAACGTCAGTACAAACGGGACTCTGTTTAATACATCTTTCGGTTTCAAATGCAAGACTGATCATGAGCGTTCCAGTCATTGAGTAATTATATGCTAGATAAATATGACATAAATGTTATGGAGTGAGGGACTTCCCCAGCACATGTAGATAGTGTTGAGTTTGCACATTGCTAAAAACCTTCATGGTTGTTGATTTCTATCTATAAACTTTCATCACCACTTCCATAACCTCTATAAAAGTTTGGACACTCGCCAACCATTAAGAATGGGTCAAATTGAGTTCCTGGCCTTTTGGAAACTTTGTTTGGCTGGAAATACAAGCTTTAAATCAAAAAGAAAGATAATCTGATATTCACTGTTCTAATATTCTTATTCACATTTTTATCTCACATAAGACAAATCAAAAAGACACAAATAGCCCACTAAAGAAAAGGGCCGTAGCAAGTATTCTGACAGGATCCAGGATCAGGAAATTAAATGAGATGCTTGAGAGATGCCCAATCTTGCATCACTCATATGAGCTCAGGGGTTCATCTTTGGCCTGACAGGTGGGGTGGGGACCAATGGTTGATCTAAAGTCATTCAAACAAAGATTATGACACAAAACAAGAATGCTTTATACATTTCATTTTAAATACATGGGTTCAAGTCTCAGGTCCGGCAAGAATTGTCGGTGGGGGGGAGTGAATAACCAGTGCTCTCTTCCACCCTCAATACCACGACTGAGGTGAGACCCATTGAGCAAGGCATCAAACCCCCAACTGCTGCAGCAATATGGCTGCCCACAGCTCTGGGTGTGTGTTCACTACTGTGTGAGTGCACTTGGATGGGTTAAATGCAGAGCACAAATTCCAAATATGGGTCACCACTTGGTCACACATAATTTCACTCACTATTAGGTTGTACTGTGCTCTCTGAACAAAGATGTCGTCCGTAAATGTCCGTTTTTTTTTAATACTTTGTGATTTCATATTATTTAAATATACAATAAAAATGTTGGCCAATTACATGGTTTGTAATTGTTATATACATTATTACATATAACATCAAAAACATTGGGAGTTTGATTGACAGGCAATCAGACCAATCATAACGCCGAATCCACCATTTTGTCCGACAAACAAACCACAAAGGCGAGTTAGTAGATTAGGGTTAGTGGATTTTAACTTGAAAATCCTTTAACCTGTGGGTGAAACAACATACCTTCTGGTGTTCATTCAGGTTTATTTTGTGCTATAATTAGTAGGGCTGTCAAAACAAATATTCGAATTTAGAATATTCGTTGAATTTACAAAAAAAAAGCACATTCGAATGAAAAAACTGTACATTCGAATTTTTGGTAGAGGCTTCCTGCTTCCTGCTGACGAAAATCCTCTCAGTTGGTGGCAAAAATCATGCGGTAAAGCGTTATATGTATCCACATATTGCGCAGCTGGCAAAGGCATAGTAATTGATCATACCTCACCAAAAAATGCTCAGCACTCGCTGCAGGTCAAGTTGACTGTTTGGTGTTTTTCACCAACAATATGTAGATGTTTAGTGAGTGGAAATGGATTGTTTCTGAATGTCCATTTGCTATTTTGTGTTCACATTACGTTGCCTGTTGAAGCGTGTTTTCTCAGGTTACTGATGCACTTGCAGTTTTATGCACTTTTGTTACCCAATTGTCCTTACATGCTCATTAATGAAATTATAATTTATTTAATAACACTTGTTTAAAAAAAGTTAATGCACTGTAAAAAGTGGATGTCATTTAATTTCAATAAAATATGCGATGCTTGATTTGGTTTACATTTGCTTGTTGCACTCGTTTGCGCCCTCTTGTGGCCATAGGAGACAATACAGTACATTTTCCATCTAACATTTAAAAATTGCCTTTAGAATTTGAATATAATTCGAATTTTGCTAATATTTATGAAAGAATTTCGAATTTAACTTTTCAGACATTTTGACAGCCCTAATAACTAGTAAGAAGAGATGATCGGTTCGGGTGTTCTGAAGACAGACTGTTAACTGTGAAACAGGGGTGCTCTGAAAACACCCCCATTAGCAATTAGTGCTTTCCACCTGATGAATTGAACGCGGCCAAGCTGATGAAATGAACGCGGCCAAGCTGATAAAACGAACGTGGCCAAGCTGATGAAATGAACGCGGCCAACTGATGAAATGAACGCGGCCAAGCTGAGGAATTGAACACGGCTAAACTGATAAAATGAACGCGGCCAAACTAATTAAATGAACGCTGCAAAAAAATCGACCAATCAGAATTTTGGTCGAGCTAGAACGTATCGACTAATAATCGACTAATCGACTGGGAGATTACAGCCCTACTATATAGAAGGGTAGTATTTGATTTTGGACGCAGCGATTGTGTCAAAAAATGTATACAAATTTGGGACCAAAATTATTCAGACACTTTGACAGACCATGTTTTGCTTAAGTGTTTTTTTTTTTTTTTTTGCTAATGCAACCTTTTACACTACAGTCTGAACAAAATTAAGCATTGCTTGGTTATTGGTTGACCTAAATTAGTATTATATAATTGTGTACTTAAATTTAACAGCTGACAGCTGATTGGTTGATTGTAATCCATTACTTACCTTTCTATCAATGTTCTCACATTACCAAGACAAATTTGTTCTGACACAGTTCTTCTTGTCATATTTAAATACCATTTTCTAAACTATAGCGAATAAAACGTGATAATGTGAAAAAATGTTGAAGGTGTCTGAATACATGTTGGTTTGACTTGTATATTGACAGAGTGACAGAAACATACACTTGACACTACATAATGCAAGATGATCTGAAGTCAAAGCCAACCAAGACATGTTTGATATACGTGTGGTTTTCTTTTTCCTGGGATATAGTGGAAATGTTCAAAAGCCAAGTTATTCTCAGCTGGCTTGGTGCTGAATACAGCGTGTGTTAAACACATTTAAATTTGTGGAGTAATTGCCCACTGGCAATTGCTCTAATGGCTCTTACAGGACAGTGGATATTTGGTGAAATCATTTCTGCACCATTAGCCTCACCAAACATGCAGGTTGAGCCGATCAGGATGCTCAAATAAATAATTCTCAATTCACCAGTGGGAGAGGCAAAAATTTCCATCGCTTTAAAAAGAAAACCAAAATTCATTGCAGCACTATGAACTCTTTTGATACTGATCTCTCACAAATACTTTCTGCAGTAACTACTTCAGCATTAAGTGCACAATGGATTACCTATAGTAGCAGTACCGTTTGTGGCAGATGCTTCTTGGCTGAGGGGTCTTCCTGCTGAGGAAGAGAGAGATGAGGGGGTGGGTCATAGAGGGTCCAGAGAGAAAAGCAGAGCTTTGATCGCCCTTCCTTCCCTCAGGCAGTGTTCTGCTTGAGCACAGGTCATTACCATAGCTAATATATTTCTTGCAACCCCCCCATCCCACTATGCATCAGGTTTCTGTGAGGCTGTCATGCCTTTGAAGAACAAGTGTGCACACATTGTGTTACATTTGAGTAATGTACCACAGTAAAGCGGTCTGTAAATTACTTTAAATTTTAATCAAGACTTAATCAAGACAGTTCAACACTGTTACTTCAGCAATAAAAAAAGAAACACAAATGTGATGTTTATCTAAAGCCATTTTTGCTTTGAGTATGATTGAATTGTATCATTGAAGGTCAGCAGCAAAGACACTGGTTAATAAAGTGAGATTAAATCCATAAAGTCTGTTTGTATTATTTAACATATTTAATTATTGCAGGCTTGCATAACATTTATTTATGTATAATCTGTTTTTGCGTAAGTGAGATGCAATTAAAATGCATGTTCACATTTCAGGCCAGATTTGCTAAACAGGGCAAATTAGCGTAAGCGCACAATTTAAAAAAAAGTACCGATGGGAATGTTAAATTCTGTGCGTGATTTTCTGACAACGTGCAAATTGAACACAGACACAGCCGGACCATTTCACATAATGACCAACACAATCTACCAGCGCAAGAGCAAATCAGTGTCTGCTTTAAGACATTCTTTTTGGGGTGGTAAATAATGGAGCAAATACCAATAAATTGACTAGCTCAAATTATTAAATCACCTTGCGTGATTAATTTAAATGCTGTCCTCCCATAAATTTTGTATGTGAAAGGGAAACTCCTACAAATGCGGTCAGCAAAAATGTTCAGTCTTTTTCATGTCTTTAGTAAATCAAAATAAATTCAATATTTTTTTAACACAAAAAGAGGGTTTGGTAAACCTGGCCCTTAGTCTAGAACTACAATAACCATCATGTTTACACACAATGCCTCTGCACTTACTTCCGATTTCTCTCAAAACAGGGACAGGTGTGGTGTCTTATTAAATGGGAGAACAAAACTAACTTGCGTTACTTACTTGAAAAAGTAATTCCGATATTTTGTTGTAAATTTAAAAGTAATGCATTTCTTTACTAGATATGTAACCCCTTTGGTCCTACTCACCCCGCCCTGAGCAGGACTTGAACCAGCGTGACCGGCATGGGAGGCCGGGCACACTAACAAGGATGCGAAAGACCTCTAGCATCAGTTGCTAGCGTGTATCTTGATGCCAGTGGAGTAAGGTTTACAAGCACAGCTCTTACTAGCATGCCTCCATTACACTCATCCCACTAAACCTCAATACGATCCAGGCACAACATTAAATGTAACCCCTCCAGTCCTATTTAGAAACACGAGCCGCGTCTGAAAGGTAAAGGGGGAGGGGTTGCTGTAATTTATAATAATATCTTCAGTATTACTCAGAAGTCTAGTTTCAAATATATTTCCTTCAAAGTTTTGGTGCTTTATGTAACGTTATGTAGTGTACATGATAAAACCTGTTTAACATTTGTGTTAGCTACTGTATAAAGGCCACCAGGGCATAATACAGACTTTATCAAAGAATTTGCTGATTTTCTATCAGAGTTGGTAGTGACCGTAGATAAATTACTAATTGTTGGTGATTTTAATATCCATGTAGAGAACGAAAAAGACGCATTGGGATTAGCATTTAAAGACATTCTAAACTCTATTGGAGTTAGGCAACACGTGTTAGGACCCACTCATAACCATAATCATACTTTAGACCTAATATTGTCACATGGAATAAATGTTGATACCGTTGAAATTCTGCAGCAGAGTGATGACATCTCAGATCATTACCTAGAATCATGTATACTTAATTTAAGTATAAGCTAAGGTTGCAAAGCTGCCCCCTCGTTTCAAATACGGCAGGACTATCACTGCCGCCACTAAAGATTGCTTTTTAAATAATCTTCCTCATCAGTATCATCTCCTCAGCATCCCAGATAGCATAGAAGAACTCGATGTTGCCACAGAAACTATTGACTCTCTCTTTTCCAGTACTTTAGACACAGTTACTCCCCTGTGCTTAAAGAAGATTAAAGAAAATTGTTTAACGCCGTGGTACAACGAGCACACCCGGGCCCTTGGAGCGCAGCTGGAAGATAACAAAACTAGAGGTCTTTCGTAATTTGTGGAAAGAGCGCATGATCGCATACAGAAAGGCCGTAAAAACTGCTAGATCTGCTTATTTCTCGACTCTCTTGGAAGAAAACAAACAACCCTTGCTATTTATTCGATACAGTAGCTAAATTAAAGCTTCAACTTCGGATGTTTGTAAACAGCACAGCAGTAATGACTTTATGAACTTCTTTACATGTAAGATTGATAATGTTAGGAAGAAAATTTTAACCATGCAGCCGTCTACTACAGTATCACATCAGACAGAGCATTGTAGTGTTACCGAGGAAAAATTACACTCATTCACTGCTATAGGAGAAGAAGAATTGGCTTAACTAATTAAATCATCAAAATCAACAACATGTATGCTCGACCCTGTACCGACTAGGCTATTAAAAGAGATGCCAGAGGTCATAGATCCTCTTCTTAATATCATTAATTCATCTTTGTCATTAGGATATGTACCAAAAAGTTGGCTATTATTAAACCACTTATTAAAAAAACGCAACTTGATCCTACAGAATTAGTAAACTACAGGCCAATCTCAAATCTACCCTTTCTGTCAAAAATACTTGAAAAGGCAGTGTCTTCACAATTATGTTCCTTTTTAGAAAGAAATGGTATCTGTGAAGATTTCCAGTCAGGATTCAGACCGTATCATAGTACTGAGACTGCTCTCATCAGAGTTACAAATGATTTACTCTTATCATCCAATCGTGGCTGTATCTCTCTATTAGTGTTACTGACTCTTAGTGCTGAATTCGATACTATCGACCACAACATTCTTTTGAATAGACTCAAAAATGATGTAGGCATTAGTGGAATTGCATTGGCATAATTTAAATCATACCTATGTGACCGTTATCAGTTTGTAGCAGTAAATGTCACACCGATCCCAAGTTCAGTATGAACTTTATGAATAAAGTTGACTTGACTATTCTCACCGCTCCAAGCGGGACTCGAACCGGTGTCTCCTGCATGGAAGGCGGGCGCACTAACAAGTATGCTAAAGACCGCAACCTCTAGCATCAGTCTCTTGATGCCAGCGGTGTGAGGTTTACAAGCACCACTCTTACAAGCTTGCCTATGTTACATGAAAAAAAGTAATCTGATTACATATCTTGCGTTACTTGTAATGTGTTACCCCAACATTGAATACTACTGTGTTAAGTTCTGATGTCAGGCAACTGTTGAAGTCACAGAGCAGAAGCAATTCATCGGGATGGCCTCAGGGCTGAAGAGATGGGAAAGCAGGACCGCTGTCCCTTCATTCATCTATATTACACTGGAGTGCAGCGCTGAACCATCCATTTGCCTCCCTGAGTGACTCTGTCCTCAAGAACTCTACTGTTGTTTCTTGCTAACAGGCAGAACACAGCGCATTAATGCCCGACACATACATTATTGATGGAGGGCAGGAGCTGATAAGCTCGTTGTAGCTGCAGGCTTCTTCTTCTACACAGAGGGCCAATTAAAAGCAACCCAATTCATGGCCTCATAAAGCTTTTGGTTGTTCAGGGACGGCTGATATACTCACTCAAACAGATGGATGTCTGGAGGTACCCAACAGAGGCACCCAAGTCTAGTATATACATATATACACACTAGCTGTGTTGCAAAGTGTGCTACCTACCAAGGCAATATTTATTGGCATCATGGGCACACTGCTGACCCAAAGTCTAAAGAAGTTATGATGCCTTATACTTTGTTTTGGGAAAATACAGCATTTGGATCTATCTTTCACAGATAAGGCAATCCCAGAATGCACTGCAATGAACATGAAATATATTTAAATCAGTACTGCAACAAGTTCCTGTAGCTGAAGACGTATCGCATGATGCTATCCATGCCAAAGTAATGGTATGCACTTTTTTACATTGTATACTTGGTGTTTTGTGTGTATTAGAGCATCAAACCTTTAGCATACTAACATCAAACAATACAACAATCAATTCTGAGCCGTTTTTTTTTTTAAACATAGAGTGCTAGCCACACCAAGGTCATGGGTTTGATTCCCAGGGAATACACAAACGACTTAGGCTTAGATTTAGGCTTTAGATACAAGTCCTATCAAATAAAACCAAATAAGAATTATCAGTAGAAAATGGTTTCATCTAATGAAATGCACTTTTATTTGCATATGCTTTGTGGTTTTTGTTCTTGTTAGAGCATAAAATAATAGCTTAGCAAACAAGCTAATGTAACCCCTCCGGTTCTACTTGCACTGCTCTGAGTGGGATTCGAACCGGCGTTTCTGAAATGGGAGGCGGGTGTGCAAACAAGGATGCTAAAGACCGCCTGTCACGGCACCAATGTAAACCGTTTGCACTGCTCTGAACGTGATTCGAATCAGCATGAGAGGCGGGTACATTTCCTGCAAGTAGTGTGGGATGTTACTCATGCCAAGGTGATGAGTTTGCTTACCATGGAATATAAACTCAAAACGATTGAATGAATGAATGAATGAATGAAATGAATAAATCAATTAATCAATGGATCAATCAATCAATCAATCAATCGTAATTTGGCTTGGATACTGTCAGTCAAAAAAAAAAAAAACACACACACCAAAAACACAAAATATAGTTCTATCAGAGTTCCATCTAATAAAGAAAAATTCACAGAATAGTTGCATATGCTATCTGTGCTTATTAGAGCTTCAAATCATTAGATTAGCAACATACATCAATTTCTATTGGAATAAATTGTGAGTGTTTTTCAACATGTAGTGCATGAGATTAGCCATGAGTTTGATTCCCAGGGAATGGAAACCAAAAAATAAACACACAAGCACACAAATCCATTAGGTCTGGCCCGTTCACAGGGTCCAGTATGATGCATTATCACCTGGCGCCTCACCTTTCCTCCTCATACCTCAAACCCAAAACAAGTCGAGAGAACGGCAGTCCCTACGGTCCACTGTTACTCCTGACACAAGCAGCTCACTGACAGCTTCAACATGACCTATGACCCAACAGCACACTGGGGCCTAAGCAGGCGTGCATTGGGGGAGATTTTTTGGATATGTAGGGCTGATCCCTGAGACAGGAATCTCACTAGGGCTTTGGGATCTTTAGAGAGAGTGGGGGGTTGAGGCTCGAAGTGGATGGAAATGTGTGCGTATGTGTAGGGTGTCCGTGGTGCCTGTTATACGTGGAGCACTGCATAAATCATAAAGGGTCAGGGAGTCACAGCAGTCATTATGGCGTTCCCTTGGAATCATGCCCAGGGCTAGATTATCCATCCCACAGAGAGACTCTCCTCGGTGAAGAAAGAACCTTCTCCAGATCGCTACCAGTGAAAACAAACATCGCTTTGATTACATAGACATCTCAGAGAAAGGCAACACACTGAGAAAAACTAATAACGGCATGATACACTCAAGCGAGTAAATTTAGCCGCTCCTCTGAATCATCAATACCTCTTCTTTTTAAAATATTCATGAGGTCAGATTACTTACCAATTCACACTCTGCTGAAATAAGTCTCAACTTACATTTGTACAGCTAGCTTACCAATGATCCCGTGAGGGCTCTGCTAGTTTTAGATCATTTCGATTGGTAAAGTGTACTGCAACATTATATGGCATACATTGCTAATAATACTGGATCATTCTTATGACTTATTATAGTGCTTGCAAGGCAGTACTTGAAATTATTATTATTTTTTATTTATTGCCTTTTACGTAATAGTATTATTGGTGCCCACAAAAGGAAACGCCACTACTAATATTTATCATAATTAGAGTTATGGATTTGAACAAATCCCTGTTGCTAGATATTAAACATTGGTGTGTAATTCTTACAGAACCATTGCTACAGATATGAGTGATTAAATTGCGGCTTGTTAAGGAGAAGTGATTGGACATTTTTTGCCTGTGAATATTATAGAGATGGGCTGTTTTGACTTGGGCCAACATGCAGTCACCTAGCAACCATTTGGAACACCCTTGCAAGCATGTAACAATTCACTAAAATTACGCAGAATACCTTAGCAATCATTGGCAAGCTATTTTCTTCAAATATACACTGCTGTTCAAAAGTTGGGGGTCGGTAACCCTTTTAATGTTTTTCATAAGTCTCTTATGCTCGCCGATATAGGTCTTCAATAATCTAATAGGTTACATTGACTGATTTTATTCTGTCCGCCGCTGCCACTGTTTTAAATGTTAAGCTTTATTTGAGAAAAAAATTGCAGAATTATTGGTCAGTCTGTAGATTTACTTATAGCAACCGTGCACATTTGCTGTAATTCTGCATAAACGTTACATTTCCCCAAACCATAAGATTAATATGGTCTGTAATACATTTAATCGGCTGCTGTGTCAGTCTAATGATATGATTATTTATCACATTGTTTCACATTCCAAAATGCCAGGATTGCTGTTCACTGTCTAAGATGCGGAAGTGTCTGTCCTTACTTTGGTCTTGACGTGTTGGCTTACATTGAATTTAGTTGGTTTTGTGGCCAGTTGTCACCATATTCTGCTGAAATGACACACCGATTTTGTGATGATGAGCATTTTATTACTTTTTCTTTAATTTTGGTGATAACTCTCACGCTCACTCTGATGTTTTGCTTGTGGCATTTCTTGTCAAAGGTAACATGCAGTAAGAGGACACAGAAAGCTAGGCTGGAAGGGAAGGGGGTGAGAGGGCCAAGCTTCAAGAATCACCGTTCGCTACTGTTCTTGTTTTAAGACCATAATTACCTCGCCAATCGAATCTCAGTCTCAGACATCATGCTCATGGACCGTTGGCTGAATGTCTGATGCATATGGCACACACAATTGGAAACACTTCAGAAGTTTCAAAGTCGTCATCTGATTGGTTTAATTCTACAGGATGTCCGGGAGGCGTGTGTGTCGTGTTCTGTAACGGTCTGCTTGGAAACAAAGATGCCGTGACGCCAAACCCCCTCATGGAAAAAGAAAGCCGTGGTGTATACAACTGTGACAATGCGTGCTTACCAGGATCAACTAAATGCTGGATTTATGTGAAGTATGTTTATGATTTATGTGAAGTACACACCCTTTCTGTTATTGTAGGGACATCAACGTTACACTTTCACGCCCCTAAACATGTCGCAGAACAAAACGAACTGTGACTGGTTGCTTTACATGTCAGTCAGACGGCCTCTGGGCGGTCCTTGGCCAATGAAAGCTGCGATAGAGTCCAGACCTTCTGCCGTCAGTCTGAAGGTCTGGCTATGGGAGACTAATCTTAAACAGCCCGCTCTAGAGGATATCTTCATAAGTTTCTGCCTAGCTAGGATACACTTGTAACTCTCCCTGAGGTGTGAACAATGAATGTGAGTCTATATGAGTGTGTCTGCGAGGTGATGGATGTAACTGTTAGATATCGCTGAGGGAAAAAACTCAACTCACCGGCTGCCCTTACAATCGATGGGTTTCCTGGGCCAGCACAATCTTGTCTTCCTCCTGAAGCAGCTAGATTTAGATTAAAAAGTACATCAATTGAGTCTAAGCCTAAAACCAACTTATCAGCAAGCTAATTCCAGTAAATATCATATACACTCTAAAAAATGCTGCGTTGATTCAACCCAAATGTGGGTGAAATATGGACAAACCCAGCCGTTAATTTTAAATTACATTTTTAGCCCAATGGTTGAATTTGTCCATATTTTTTAGAGTGTATACCCTTAGTCTACATGGCCGTTTTGCAAAACAAGGCTGACTGCTGAATTAATTGTCAAAAAGACATAGTATGATAAATACAGGCAGTCCCCGTACGACTAAAGTGGCCCATATTCATCATTCATTGAAACAACCTGTGTCACAAGAAGCCCTCCAGGGAACTTAGATCTCTGTGCTTTACTATAAAGGCTACTGAGAAGTACAGCGAGAAGAACAAACAAATATAAAAATGATCTACTGGTGTTGTTGTAATGATTACAGATTTGGAACACCCAGCAGAATCATGAACTTTGTGGGCCTTCATAAATAAACGTGAATGTGTCTGAGTGTATATGCGTGAGAGACATTTGAAGTGTCTGCGCCTGGAGGAGGGGCAAAAGTGTGGAATTGACTTTTCCTTCCACGTGGAGAAAGGTAATCACTCATTCTGAGTGGCAGGTGTGTTTTTGTTTGCCGTGCGCAATGGCCTTGCCCTGACACACACACACACACACACACACTTAATTTTGTTATTTTAGCCTTCCTATTCGTAATAATTAAGTGTTCTCACACCCCAGTGATCCCAGTTGAAATGATGTATGATTTTTAGGGTATTTGCATGCTTCTGTAAGTGCAGCGTTTTATCCTTCGGGGCAAGGAACTGTTTGCAAATTTCACTCAAGGTACAATGAGATGCGTGCTGGAACATTGGCTTTGCTTGTCGCAGCAGGGGGGTCTACACTAACATTAAATTGAAATCACATGCTGTAAAGGAGAAACTTTGACCGAATTCAACACAAAATTAATCTCTTTTTTTGTCCCCTATAAAGCAACAGGATTCTTTGTGATAAAAGAACACTTGTATGTGCATGTGCAATGAGTTTCTTTAAAAAAAATGAAATTTTAATAATAAATTGGTATAATAATAAATTGTTTTTTATTATTACAAATATTATTTCATTACAAACATAACACAACCTTGAGGTTGTTTTTGAAAAATTGCCACTGTCCGCAGTAAAATCATTGTAAAATAGATTTTTTTGGTGTGTGATATTTCAACTATAATTGTATCAAATTATTAAATTAAATTATTATTTCAAAGTGTTTTCAAGATAAGCAAAAATGCTACGCTAGTGTAGTACTCATTAATATCCTGTAAAGGATGATATATTAATGAACACGAGTTCAAGTGATGCGATCGTCAGCATTTGTTTATCTTGAATGACATGCATCGCGAGAACTCTTTCTACAACGGCGCGCAATGACGCGCACACGCCCGCACAACCAATCACACACATCCATCTTTAACTATAATAATATATTTAATTAATTCAAACTGATAGCGCTTTTTGTAAGAACTCGCAATATTTGCAACAAGTATTTAAATGAAAACAAAATGATAATTATATAAATCTAATACAAATCTGTAAATGACACCTTAAAGCAAAAGCACATAAAATACATATGAAAACTGATAGTGATAATAATTATGCACTTATACCAGATAACTGATTATTCAGTATACCACACTAGCTTTGAAATTAACTTTAGCAAAATAAAGTTTTATTCCCAAAATAAAATTTGAAATAAAAACTTAAATGTATAATTACACTGTAACAAGAACACCTTAAAATAAAGTGTAACCAAATGTAATCCCAAACACACAATACTATCAAATAAAATACTCTCGGCCATCTTACAAAAGTGCACATAGTGGAAGGAACACAGTTACTTACTGGGTTCGGGTCTATATTTTATTCTATATATATCAGCCGGATCCGGGTCGGGTCCCAATCTATTACTTCGGGTCCCGGGTCTGTTTAACATTTGTGTCTAATACCCGAGTCGATACGGACTCGGAGAACACCTGCCCGTGAACAGAGTCAGTCAGCACTGCTTGTGTGTTTTTTGTAACTTGCAACTTGTAAAATTAGGATAAGAAAAGTGTGAGCCAGGAAATAAGGTTTAAAAAAAAGAAAGAAGAAAAACACGAGCGATCTCTCTCTCTCTCTCTCTCTCTCTCTCTCTCTCTCTCTGCAATAATAATGGATACCTTCATGAGTGATAAAAAAAACAACGAATATAAAGAAGTTAAACCCACGGGCACCTCTTCTGTCTGGGCATCCTTCATGCTTCATCCTTTAATAATAATATGAATGAACCGTCTTGTTTCATCTTAAAGGTCCCGTTCTTCGTGTTTTTTTGAAGCTTTGATTGTGTTTACAGTGTGCAATATAACATGTGTTCATGTTTCGCGTGTAAAAAAAAAACTGTATTTTAATTTTAATTTGTACACCACTCTTTTCACTGTCCTAAAAACGGCTGATGACTTCCTTTATTCTATGAAGTCCCTCCTTCAGAAATACGTAACGAGTTCTGATTGTGCCAGCGGTTCCCGTGTTGTGATTTGACCGCAGCTTAGCGAACGTGGCACGGTTCCTGTGTTGTGATTCGACAGCAGCTTAGCGCACGTGGAAAGGTCACGCCTCTTAACGGGAGATATATGCGCTTAATGATCTCTACAGCGTTCCTGGGAAAGCCAAACAAAGGTGATTTGACTCCGGGATGAAAATAACTGCGTCTCGACGACATGGCGACAAACACACTCAAACGCACCACTTCCTTTTCTCCACGCGACACGTCCTCTTCTCCACGTGGGACAGCAACAAGACCACGCCCCCTTTTTTTCGCGTATTCTTGTGGGCGGAGGTTAGTCTGTTCTACTGTTCTACTGACGTCATTTATGAAGGAAGTACCAGGATGTAGTCCAAGCCAGCCGTTCGCTGTAGGCTTTGAAAGGGAACTTCTGTTAAATAAAATATCTCGCTTGGCATTGAACTTTGAGCTTTATAATTTTACAGGTATTATTTATGCTCTAACAGCAACATTACACACTAACTAAAGTTTGAACAATGGGATCACGAAGAACGGGACCTTTAAAGTTTTGGTGGTCAGACTCAGCTCACAGAGATGATAGCAAATAAATAATGCTGACGCCAGCGGCCACCGAACGAACAATCGTTATTATAGTTCAAAAAGGCAAACAGTCAAAGTTATTATGCGAGTTAACTCAAGGCGAAATGCAAATCTGCAAAGACGCATTTGTCATCCGTCACCAGGAATTCCTGGTGCTGTTTTGACTCCTTTACACATTTTCAAATTTTAAGTGAGTTCTCAGGTGGTAAAAATATCATCATGTGTATGTAGCGGTTGTTCCTCTGCGTTGTGTTTAATTTTTGCTGATGGTGGTAATAAAAGGATTTTTCCACACAAATCTGGTTTATCAAAGGCGATTTAATGTTAGCACTTGTGTGATAAAACACACAAACAGACAGACAATGCTATAAGCAACTTTCTCTTAGCCATGCCTGTTAACCACAAAATACATGTTAAGTACACCAGATAGTTGACCACAAAACACAATGAATACCATGTACAAAATATATTAATAGACTAAAATATATATCTTTCGACTACAAAATAGATTTACGTATACATACATGTCTTTGTTTATACATATAGATCTATTATTTATCAATTTTATACAGTGAGGAAAACAAGTATTTGAACACCCTGCTATTTTGCAAGTTCTCCCACTTGGAAATCATGGAGGGGTCTGAAATTGTCATCGTAGGTGCATGTCCACTGTGAGAGACATAATCTAAAAAAAAAAATCCAGAAATCACAATATATGCTTTTTTAACTATTTATTTGTATGATACAGCTGCAAATAAGTATTTGAACACCTGTCTATCAGCTAGAATTCTGACCCTCAAAGACCTGTTAGTCTGCCTTTAAAATGTCCACCTCCACCCCATTTATTATTCTAAATTAGATGCACCTGTTTGAGGTCGTTAGCTGCATAAAGACACCTGTCCACCCCATACAATCAGTTAGAATCCAACTACTAACATGGCCAAGACCAAAGAGCTGTCCAAAGACACTAGAGACAAAATTGTACACCTCCACAAGGCTGGAAAGGGCTACGGGGAAATTGCCAAGCAGCTTGGTTAAAAAAGGTCCACTGTTGGAGCAATCATTAAAAAATGGAAGAAGCTAAACACGACTGTCAATCTCCCTCGGACTGGGGCTCCATGTAAGATCTCACCTCGTGGGGTCTCAATGATCCTAAGAAAGGTGAGAAATCAGCCCAGAACTACACGGGAGGAGCTGGTCAATGACCTGAAAAGAGCTGGGACCACTGTTTCCAAGGTTACTGTTGGTAATACACTAAGACGTCATGGTTTGAAATCATGCATGGCACGGAAGGTTCCCCTCCTTAAACCAGCACATGTCAAGGCCCGTCTTAAGTTTGCCAATGACCATTTGGATGATCCAGAGGAGTCATGGGAGAAAGTCATGTGGTCAGATGAGACCAAAATAGAACTTTTTGGTCAAAATTCCACTAAACGTGTTTGGAGGAAGAAGAATGAGTACCATCCCAAGAACACCATTCCTACTGTGAAGCATGGGGGTGGTAGCATCATGCTTTGGGGGTGTTTTTCTGCACATGGGACAGGGTGACTGCACTGTATTAAGGAGAGGATGACCGGGGCCATGTATTACGAGATTTTGGGGACAACCTCCTTCCCTCAGTTAGAGCATTGAAGAAGGGTCGAGGCTGGGTCTTCCAACATGACAATGACCCGAAGCACACAGCCAGGATAACCAAGGAGTGGCTCTGTAAGAAGCATATCAAGGTTCTGGCGTGGCCTAGCCAGTCTCCAGACCTAAACCCAATAGAGAATCTTTGGATGGAGCTCAAACTCCGTGTTTCTCAGCGACAGGCCAGAAACCTGACTGATCTAGAGAAGATCTGTGTGGAGGAGTGGGCCAAAATCCCTCCTGCAGTGTGTGCAAACCTGGTGAAAAACTACAGGAAACGTTTGACCTCTGTAATTGCAAACAAAGGCTACTGTACCAAATATTAACATTGATTTTCTCAGGTGTTTAAATACTTATTTTCAGCTGTATCATACAAATAAATAGTTAAAAAATCATACATTGTGATTTTGTATTTTTTTTATGTCTCTCACAGTGGACATGCAGCTACGATGACAATTTCAGACCCCTCCATGATTTCTAAGTGGGAGAACTTGAAAAATAGCAGGGTGTTCAAATACTTATTTTCCTCACTGTATATATATAGATTTTTTTAACTATATTTTATTTTGCAAGTTCTCCCACTTAGAAATCATGGAGGGGTCTGAAAAACTGTGCCTGGAAAACACACTCTCATATCTACCAACTTGTTCTTCCAAAAGGGAGACACTTCACTATCCCTGACATTCAGATCGCTCAGCCACAGGTCATCCAACCTGCTGTCACCTATCAAACTTGCTCCAGATGTAGAACCTCCCACCGTAAGACTACCACCTGACCTGTCAGAACGTACCACACCTGCATTTTGACTAAACACTCTGTCAGTGGTTTGATCGAGGTCCTCCAAAGCGACGCAAGGGTACACATCAGCCACTTTCACATTTTTCCTCAACACAATTTCGGTATTGGTCGGGTTGATCATCTTTACTGGCAGCCAGCGATCGCCCCATAAAGGTGAAACAACCCTCCCAATCAGCACATTTCAATGTGTACAACGTGAAGTACTCGGTTCAATGACTACTTTCCTCCCTACTGACAGTACTGACCCTGGAGGCAAACGACCCCAAACAAGATGTTCGCTTCATGTCACAGCTGACCTCAGTCTCAGAGTACTCACCTTGTCGGGGATCAAGTCACCCCTCCATCTCTCTATACACGAAAGCATTCGTAAAAATTGGACATTTTCAGATTGCCCGGTCGAGTCAGGTCTATTAACCACCTTCCAAAATTGGTCTGTGCGCTTTATCTGACTTATTAGAGATTTCAAGACATTTGTGCCTAGTATGATTGGGTCCTTCTGACCCCTCACAATCAGAACCGGGACAATGAAACTGACCCCGTACACTTCAAGCTTCAGATTGCACTAACCATCCGGAGTAGTTTGTTTGCCACCACAACCCACCAAGACAATATCTGAAGAGTTCAGGATATCTTGGTCCAGCACCCCAGCGTTTCCAAGTTGAGGAAGTACTTCTGCACTCTGTGGTCGCCATGGAGCCACTGTCCAACATCCCCTGAAGCTCAAATTTGTCCTGTAGTAACACACTTGCATAAAATAAACTGTCACTTTGCTCAACTTGCATGCTGTTCTGCAGAATGACTGTTTTTGTTTTGCCAGTGCTTTCACAGATAAAGGAATACACAGATTCAACATCAGTCATTACTACACAGCCCCACATCGCCCTCTGTACGAAGGGAGCTGTCTAGTTTCCCTGAGGGGTTTTGTCTCGCTGACCGGAGCCCACCCTGGACTTAGTTCTGTGACTGTCGCAGTTGTAGCTCGCATGTCCAGCTGCAAAACACTTGAAACACAGGTTATACATTTTACAGTTAGCAGTCGTGCTATGTTCACTACTTTGACACACTCTACATTCGCAAATATTATTGCCTGTTAGATTAGGCCGGGGGCCCAGCAGAGACTGAGTGTTGCACACTAACGCTTTTTCCAGTAAAGACAGCACTTTGTCTAACGCATTCTCATTGGCTGCGCCTGCCCCCTGATCAGACTTAGAAGGCGAGACAGTCTAAACAGCTTCTTGTACTGAGACAACAGTGGTGAATTGTTTGACAGCTTGACTTGTCAACTTCCGTTCTCTTAACAATTTATCAAGTTGCCCTTGCACCTCAGATGCAGTCCATGACTGTGCAGGTTTACTCTTAAAAACAAAAGCTAACTCTCTGTCAGGACAGTTACGAATGAACATGACTGCTACCTCTTTGCTCCTGTTGTCCAGAGTTCTGCCTTCCCATTTCAAACTCTGCTCAGCTACAGCAATTTCATCAGGAAGTGCGTAGAAGACGTTGTTCCGACCAAAACAATTCGGCTGTACCCTAACCAGAAGCCGTGGCTAAATGGGGATGTTCGCACGGCACTCAATGCGCAGACCTCCACTTTTAACTCCGGTAATGCGGAGGAGCATAAACAAGCAAGTTATGCTCTCCGGAAAACCATCAGAGCAGCAAAACGCCAGTACAGGGACAAGATTGAAGGACAGTTCAACACCACCGACTCCAGAAGCATGTGGCGGGGAATTAACACCATCACGGACTATAAAGGGAACACAAACTCCACCGTGAACACCGCTGCCTCTCTCCCGGACGAGCTAAACACCTTCTATGCTCACTTTGAGGGAACTAACACCGCCCTCGCGGAGAGAGAGCTCGTGGCTGAAGATACAGAGGTTAGTGCACTCTCTGTATCTGTAGCGGATGTAACCCGATCCTTCCGGCGGGTGAACATCCGTAAAGCCGCGGGTCCAGACGGCATTCCGGGCCGAGTCATCAGAGCGTGCGCAAACCAACTGGCTGGAGTTTTCACGGACATTTTTAACCTGTCCCTCTCCCTGTCTGTGGTCCCCACATGCTTCAAAACGTCCACCATTGTGCCTGTACCGAAGCAGTCAAAAACCACCTGCTTAAACGACTGGCGTCCTGTTGCTCTGACCCCCATCATCAGCAAATGCTTCGAGAGACTAATCAGAAACCACATCTGCTCTGTTCTCCCTCCCTCACTGGACCCACTGCAGTTTGCATACCGCACAAACCGCTCCACTGATGATGCCATTTCATCAACAATAGACACTGCTCTCTCCCACCTGGAAAAGAGGAACACATATGTGAGAATGCTGTTTGTAGACTACAGCTCAGCATTCAACACCATTGTGCCCTCCATACTTGACGGGAAACTCCGGGCTCTAGGCTTAAACAGCTTGTTATGCAGCTGGATCCTGTCAAACAGACACCAGGTGATCAGAATGGGCAGTAACATCTCCTCATCACTGACTCTCAACACTGGAGCCCCTCAGGGCTGTGTTCTCAGCCCACTCCTGTACTCCTTGTACACACATGACTGTGTGGCAACCCACAGCTCCAATACCATCATCAAGTTTGCTGACGATACGACGTTGGTAGGTCTCATCACTGACAATGATGAAACGGCCTACAGAGAGGAGGTGCACACTCTGACACGATGGTGTCAGGAGCACAACCTCTCCCTCAACGTCAGCAAGACCAAGGAGCTGGTGGTCGACTTCAGGAGGAATGAGAGAGAACACCGCCCCATCACCATCAATGGAGCACCGGTGGAGAGAGTCAGCAGCTTCAAGTTCCTCGGTGTCCACATCACAGAGGAACTCTCATGGTCCGTCCACACCGAGGCCGTTGTGAAGAAGGCTCATCAGCGCCTTTTCTTCCTGCGACGGCTGAGGAGGTTTGGAATGAACCGCCACATCCTCACACGCTTCTACACCAGCACCATAGGGAGCCTGCTGACTGGCTGCATCACCACCTGGTACGGCAACAGTACCGCCCGCAACCGCAAAGCCCTGCAAAGGGTAGTGCGCACTGCCAGCTGCATCATCGGAGGTGAGCTTCCCTCCCTCCAGGACATTTATGCCAGGCGGTGTGTGAAGAGAGCTCAGAGGATCATAAGAGACTCTAGCCACCCGAACCATGGGCTGCTCTCACTGCTGCCATCAGGCAGGCGGTACCGCAGCATCAGAACACGCACCAGCCGACTCCAGAACAGCTTCTTCCCACAAGCAATTAGACTCCTTAACTCTTGATCCATCAGTTCATAACACACACTGGACAGAATATCACTCAGCACAACCCACTGTAGATACACACACATTATATACACATTTATTTATCATATAGCATCTATTGTACATTGGATCTCTATTGTGATTAATATTGTATACTGTACATTGTATATTATTATTATAGCTTAATGTATATTGTTTAATGTATGTTTAGTGTACATTGTTTAAAGTATATGTATATTGTAAGTATGTGTATATTGTTTAAAGCTGTGAGAAATACACTCACATTGTGTAAATTATTTATTGTTTATTGTAGAGTTTACTGTGCTGTGAGTAATTGTGGGCGCATCAGATGTGCAATCTGATGTTGCTTTAAATGTTGTACATGTCATGTCATGACTGCTATGTTGCTCGGAACTGCACCTAAGAATTTCACCTACTGTTGCACTTGTGTATATGGTTGTGTGACAATAAAGTGATTTGATTTTGATTTGATCTGCTGCCTTATTCAGTCTTATCCAAAAATCCCAAGCACCCTCTTTGGGAAATGGTTTCACGGAATAGAAATCAGCCAACGGGATACCCGAACTGCTCTGGTCCCCGAAGTGCTGCTTCAACACAGAAAAGACAGAATCAACAGTAGGAGTCGTTGAACCATTGCGCAGCCATACTCTCATCACATCTCTGGCCCGCCCCATAACTCTGTTCATGATCTCATCAACCATTTCAGAATCTGTCACATCAAGTTTGTTCAAATAAACCCTCATCATGTCTTCCCATTCCATGACTGAATATTTGTCCGAACTATCTCCTCTAAAGTGTGGTGGTGCGGACACCTCAGCTTTCAGAATCAAGTTCATTTTTGACGCATCAATGACAGTAGTATTTTATGGGTCAGTCACAGGACCACTGACACTGTCTTGGAACTTTCTGGCGGATGAATGATTAGAAAAATCAGGCCTCATCATACTTTCCCTAATTGATTGTCCAATCTCGACATCAATTTGTTTTATGAGGTTACTCATTTGACCAGACATTTCTGATTCCTGAGAAGCGAACTCATAGTTACTGGCTGCAGCGAGTGGACTACCACACATTTGAACTCATCAAAATCGAATTTGACTACCACACATTTGAACTGTCATCGGGGGAAAGACCAATCAGTTTACCCCAGCCTGTACTACAGTACTCAGGATCTTCAAACAGCTTTGCTTTGTCAGGCATATTCAAGAGACTGCCCAGCCCTCTACCCGCTGTAAACGTATTGTCCCACCCCAACTCACTTCGTTTAGCAGCCATTCCACTCAGGTGTCAGAATGGTCTCAAAACAAAAACATTAAACAAAATAAAATCTCAATGGTACTGAACCTGTTTAAATAAAACAGAAAAAAAAAAAAAAAAAATTCAATCATCCTTAACGCTCATATGAGAGAGATCACTTTTGTCTCAGTCCTCCAAAAAAAATAAGTCATTTGATGATACGAAGTGCCTCCACTCACAGTTCAGTCAAAACAGGTTTGATTGCGATACTCCGATGATCCAGCACACTGCTCACTCGTTCCAACTCAGTCACAACTCACCAATCCAACCGTCTGCACTTCGCCCACCGAACACTTCAATGTTGATTTCTGCAACAGAGCGTCAGCAGTCTCCTCCCAGGCACAGCTCAATCCATAAGATATCCGAACACCACTGAAGAAACAGCAACAGATGACAGAAGTCCCGTCTCGCCTCCAGCTCCCCTCAACGGCAGTCACACTTCACATCAGCAATCCCGGTGGTCAACAACGATCAACCATTCGATGGGTCACGGCACCAGTTTTGTAGCGGTTGTTCCTCTGCGTTGTGTATAATTTTTGATGATGGTGGTAATAAAAGGATTTTTCCACACAAATCTGGTTTATAAAAGGCGATTTAATGTTAGCACCTGTGTGATAAAACACACAAACAGACAGGCACTGCTATCAGCAACTTTCTCTTAGCCATGCCTCTCCTCTCCAGTGTCATTGCAGGAAAGAGCGCAACACACACACACACACACATACACACATTATATATAATAGTGATAGTATGAGTAATACACATTCATAATTATAAAAATAATAATACATTTCCAACCCTCTCATTCTTATATACTAATAATACAAAACAGCATTACTGTGTTTCTGGAATTCATATTAACATACCTGTGTGATAAAACACACAAACAGACAGGCACTGCTATAAGCAACTTTCTCTTAGCCATGCCTGTTAACCACAAAATACATGTTAAGTACACCAGATAGTTGATCACAAAACACAATGAATACCATGTACAAAATATATTAATAGACTAAAATATATATATTTCGACTACAAAATAGATTTACGTATACATACATGTCTTTGTTTATACATATAGATCTATTATTTATCAATTTGTATTTCAGATATATATATATATATATATATATATATATATATATATATATATATATATATATAAATAATGTATCTATCCATACATTACTTCATCAGAACTTTAGCTGCTTACACATCTCTCACATACGCGACGCACACACTTCGCCGCCATTTCACGCAATGCACTATCCAATCTCTAGTAGCACTCAAATAAACATTTGCTAAGTTGATAACTCGAAATAAAACTCGATCAAATATAACATCAATGAAATTCTCTCTTACATTTGATCATTTGTATATGACATGAACACTTATAATACAATTTAACATTTGATGAAGGGAGCTCATGAAATCGTACCTCTCCTCTCCAGTGTCATTGCAAGAAAGAGAACGAACTTCCGATTGCGCTGCGATTTGAACCCCGCACTCACGCATGACGTCAGCCGACGTACATACTGATATGCAGCACGTGAAAAAAATGATTTATAATCTGGTGTAACAACATATCTCTGCTACATGTACACAAATACAACAAGGGAATTTAGCCCAACACACAGCATGGTTTTAGATGTTTGGTAAGTTAGATATTATATTTGTATTATAAAAATGCTTATATGTCATAACGGATAGTCATTGCATGTTTCAGAATGACCTATTTGCAGTAATCACAAATTAAATTGGCTAATTATTTGACATATCGTGGCAATACACATGTATTTAAACTGACTCGTCAGGTTGAGGGTGTCTATATTCCGCCATGTAAATAGCGAATCCGCCATGGTGCAAGCACAACTGGTTTTTAAAGGGAATGGGAGATGAGACACTGATTGGTTTATTGCACATTACCCCAAAAACACACCCATGACTGTAGCGACTGAGGCGAATCAGACACATAATCGCATTTGTTTTACATATTCGCAAATATGTTTCAAATGCTTTGTGCTTAATAGCAGACCTTCCCCCAATAGCACAGGGTACTAGGATACTTCGTTACCAGGGTTACCGTCAGATAAACTTTGTTTTACGACTCAAAGGAATGTGCAGAGAGCTGAGACTCTCAGTCTTTCTGAAAAGGACAAATAAACCATCTTAAACTCATATAGCCTATATATAACCACTTGAGAAATATATAAACATACATCCATCTCATTATTTGTTTTTATAGGGTTTGGTCTATGTGTTAATTCAATCTCTGTTGGATTTAAGTTTCTGAATTGCATACTATGGTTAACGAAACGTTTGGTGTCTACGAAGTTGAAATTTAAAGATCGTAATGATTGTGTATATGATATGTTGACCCTTGTGCAACATATGAATCTTTAATAGTTCCTTTATCAAGCAACCAATCCAAATTATCTGCTTGAGACAAAGGGTCATAAAACTTTCCCTCCAAGAGCCTGAATACGATTGGCTCACTGACCTTTTTGGATTTCTCCAAAAAGCTCAAAAGAGAGGGACAGACCCCCCCCCCCCACCTTCTTCTTCTTCTCCCTCGCGGACATGACACGCTGTGGCCCAGCAGGCCACCAAACATGGTGGGCCTCCATACACACAGAGTCAAATGTGTGTGTGGAACAGGAAACCTGATGCTACCACACGGGCCAGCAGGCCCAAACTCTGCACGCCCTGTGCAACTTCCTCAATCTTGACGGAGTCGAAACAACCATGCAAGCTCTTCATTTCTTCTTCAATCGATACTGAAGAACTTGATCATCACTTCAATGCCATCGGACGGAACCATTGAAACTTTCTCCTGCAATTTCCCCTCGGACGGTCTTCCACAGCTCAGGCTAAATGCAAGTAAAGTACGAAACAGAAATCGCTGTGTAGTTAGTAAAACTGTAAACCCCTGTATTGCATAACTTCATCCATCTGTTCTGACTCTTTTCCTCCAACCACTTTAACCTTGCCTCTTACCATGTATATGTTTTGTGTCTTACCATGTATATGTATGTATGTCTTCTGTCAGTTTAGTCTTGTACGTGATTTAGTTCTTTAAGTTTGTGCACAATATATGTTGGTTCTGACTCCCTGCCTGCAAACAAATTGTCCCTTAAATGACCGATCTTGTTATGCCCTCTAAGCGCTTACATTTGGTCATGAAAAATATCCAGCCCATACCAAGCACCATGCACTGGAAAAGTGCCATAAGCGAACCAGGACTATGTATCATTTTATTTTTTGGTCCTGACCTAAAAAATGAAGAGAACTGAACTACAAGTGTGATTATAGCCTAAAAGTCATTTTTGGACCAGTTCCAAAACCTGCATGAGAAATACTCCTTACAGAATATGATAGGTGATTCACAGCATTGTATCATGTTATATATGAAACCAATTTTTACCTGACGATAAACATCCTCAATTTCATTTAATTTGATTTCTTGATGTACAGGTAATGCTATACACACAGTAACATTTGTCCCTCAGCTCCAGGTGTATGTACTGAGAGAAGTCTGACAGAAGAAAGGGAGAGAGATTGAGGATTTTCTTAATGCAAGCTCTTTCCATTAATATTTTCAAAGGGTAAGCGTTGAACAGAAGTGCTGCATGTTTTTGCTAGATAGAGCGTGAAATGAATCGTAAGGAAACAGAAATTCAGTGCGTCTCAGAGAAACGAGAGATGGTGTTTATGGTCTTTTGAGATTAAAATGAGAAGTGTTTTCTGCTGCTCTCACAAATCACTGATAACATATTTACTCGGGGAGAGAAAAAAACTTTGTGTGCATGTCTGACAATATCCATATCCACATGTTTGTGCGTTTATGTGTGTGTGTGTGTGTGTGTGTGTGTGTGTGAGTGTGTATGTGTGTGTGTGTGTGTGTGTGTGTGTGTGAATTAGGACTGAGTGCTATTCAGAATTGCATTGAGAATGTCTTTTAAATTGTATTTCGATCGACCCTCTGCTTAATCTCCACCTCCATTATACTCTTACTTACTCAGACACGCTTTACAAAAGATCCTGTAAGACTGAAAATACGGGGTCCCCCATACGACCTCACTTCCGCAAACTACTAAGAACTCACACAAGAATATGGTTTAATGTGAATGTTTATCATTGACTGTTATGTTTTTGGTGTCATTTGAAATGTCTCAAAGTGAGTTGTACAGATATCTCATATCCAGATAGATAAAATAAAAGGTAATAAGGTTTTAAGAGTTTATGGATAACTGACTTAGAAAGGAAGCAAATGGTCAACCACCCCAATGAAGGTGCGACCACTGCATGCAAATTTCTTTTGTTAGCACATGTTTCCATGTGAAAGAGGTCTGACTATTTAATGAGATGCAGGAGAGAGTTCGGGGCCTTTTTCTGTACTTCAGATCGGCCCGTGAGGCTGAGAGAAAGAAATCTCTCAGCCTCACGTATTTCTTAAAGTTGGGTTTGCATCTTCTCTTTATTCCTGAGCATTTGATGTTTTTGTATCGATTATCTTTTAATTGATTATGAAATTGGCATGATACATTTACCTGACATAATAAATTGTTACATTTGATTATTCTAACTGATTTTGACATTGTTCACTTAATGGTTAAAAAGAATAGTCAAACATTCGCTCACTTTTAGTGAGGCACAGATATTATTAAAACTTTTCATTTATGGAGTCAGATGAAATAAACGAGTAAATATATGATTAATATATTACAAATTTAACCAACCAATACTTTGCATGAGTAAGGACAGAACACGTGAGACCTTCCCCGTGTATTGGCGAACCGGCAGATTGGACCAATTTCACGGGCCTTACAATCCCATAGAATGAACTAGAGGTTTTCTGTGAACAGCATATTTTTTAGTAAATGTGATCATGAAGTGGTAAAAACTGACTGACATGTTTGCTGGAATGAATTGTGAATCTTATTACAGCATTTCACCTGCTGCTTTTCTTTAAATTAATTGTTACATTATGCAGTAACGTGATTAATCGCAAACTAAAATTGCACGTTTTTAAAGGTGTAATTATAAATTTATGTATAATTAACTACTATAGACCCTTTTTGCGCCAACGTCACAATTACGTCACGGCGTTAGCTGGAGGCAAAACAGAGGAAAAACTGGAGGTGGCCAATAGAAACCAGCACAGAGTATGAGCTCAAAATGTCATCTTGTTGTGATTTTGGGTGCCAGAATCTACGGCGTACAGGCTCCAAATT
Organism: Romanogobio albipinnatus; assembly: GCA_023566225.1. Taxonomy (NCBI): domain Eukaryota; kingdom Metazoa; phylum Chordata; class Actinopteri; order Cypriniformes; family Gobionidae; genus Romanogobio; species Romanogobio albipinnatus. Next base: position 43,585,344 of record CM042249.1, read on the forward strand.
GAAATTTTAACGCACCTGCTGCTACTGCAAGACAAAAAAACAAAACGAGCGGACTGGAATGAGTGTGTGTGCCAGGCGCTGGCTAGGCAGAACTTTGGATCGTACGACACAAAACTCATCTGTTAAATCTGTGTATTTTAAGTCTTGTACGTGTCCATTTAGCACATAGTTATAGGCATCTAACGATCTAAACTATGCACATTCATGTTTTCACCATGAAGTATGCCTAAACTGAGAAATGTAGATATTTAATGTGAATTTTACTAAAAAATGTGCTATTTTAAATAAACCTGTTTATAAATATTATTACTAATTCCGGCAAATACATTTGAAAAATGCCATATATCCCCTTAAAACTGCACAACTGTAGAGTAAAAACATTAGGCTATTAAAAAAGTGATATGTGTTTATAAAAAGCTGACATGATTTTTTTATAAAATCACACTGAGTACCCAGAACAGCTGCTTGCATAAAGTTTAAGGTAAAAATAAGTATTTGCCTATTCCGCCAATGCCGCGGGCCGGCCCTGGGTGTAATGGCTCAACCGGAGGTAATGCTGTCAGATTGTCCATCCATTGAGTGAGCGTGTACAGGTCGGTTAATCTGGTTCCGTCCGTTAAGGTTAACGTCACGGTCCCGGACAGAGAGTGACCTTACATATTCATATACAATTACTCCAGTCATTGTTTATAAACAAGCTCACCTTAAAAAAAAACTTGCTGGCTAGCGTTAGTGAAGCGATCAGGGGAATCGTTCTGCCTCCAGCTAAACTACGCCCACAAAAAACGTCACAATGTTTACTAACTGAAAAGGGGTCTACACTGTAAAACTCAAAAAATGTAAGGTAATCAGTTACATAAACATTTTTAAGCTAATAAATCCAAAGTTTAAGACATGCAAATCTTGCACGCCAACGTTCTAAATACTCATAAAAGTTCATTTACATTTACATTTAAGCATTTAGCAGACGGTTTTATCCAAAGCGACTTACAACTTGGGAGTACATGAAGCGATTGGTCATGAAGAGTCGAGAAGCGCAATAAGAGCCTGAAATACTGAGTCTGTGTACATTGCTCAGTGTAGCACAGGCTAGAGTAGGGAGGGAAGAAGGAAGAGAAAGAGGAAAGAAAAGTTTTTAAGTGCTCACGGAAGAGCTGAGTTTTAAGTTGACTTTTGAATGATGTCAATGATTCTGCGTTTCGGATGGTGTTGGGAAGATCGTTCCACCAGCTGGGAACGTTGAATGAAAATGTTCTGGAAAGGGATTTTTTCCCCCTCTGTGATGGTACCACAAGCCGTCGTTCCTTTGCTGAGCGAAGGCTTCTGGTGGGGGTGTGGATTTGTAGAATGGAGTCAAAGTAAGCAGGAGCTGAGTGCGTGGTGGCTTTGTGGGCAAGCGTCAGCGCCTTAAACTTGATGTGAGCAGCGAGTGGTAGCCAGTGCAGAGAGATGAAGAGAGGTGTGACGTGGGTCCTTTTGGGCTCGTTGAAGACAAGACGTGCTGCTGCATTCTGGATCATTCGAAGTGTTTGGATCGCACAAGAGGGGAGTCCAACCAGAAGCGCATTGCAGTAGTCAAGTCTAGAAATAACCAGGGCCTGGACAAGAAGCTGTGTTGCGTGCTCTGTTAGGAACGGTCTAATCTTCCTGATCTTCCTTACAAGTTCATTTGATTGATTTGATTAATTTGTTTAATTTAAGTTCCCTACTCAAACCAAATAATTATTTTGAGCATTAGGGTTTACAATACAGTTACGATTAGGGTTAAAGTTTGGTTTAAGGTTAGTTGCATGTAATTATGCATAATTTACCATTATTAATACCGTAGTAGGTATGTAACAAAGACACTGTAAAATAGTGTTACCAAAATCAGAACCGAGGCAAACACTTTTCCCAATCAACTTAAAGAATAATAAACGCTTCATTTGATAATGATAAAGTAAACAGAACTGCTCTTATTATTTGTAACACATTCATTATAGCTAAAGTCCCATTAAAGTACATTTCTAAATTATTTTCTTTTTAAGGACCTTACATCCGCATTGTTTGAACATGCTCTCTCAAGTGGATATGTTTTAAAATCCCATTTTTCAAAATTCATATTACATTTCTTGAAAGATTACAGAAAATGTACTCGCAATTACTGAACAGCAAAAACATGAAGGCAACTGCATTTTTTTTTCATGATGCTATGATGTTTTATGCATGTGCAGTAAGATGATTTCAGCATTTTTAGACGTTTTAGTGTTTAAGCAACCTTTGGATAAGTTTGGAAATGCTAGTGTGGACGGAGAGCTTTTTTAAAATATATCCAGATTATTGTAGATGTATGCACGGCATACTGTGAACTCTTTAGTTATCACTTTACAATGACCGGAATATGTCAATAAAATTGCTAATTTAGTATTAAAATTAATGCATGCAAATTCAGAATTAGGACTGACACATAGTTTAATATACAACATGAGGGAACGCAAATAATAATACAAATCCAATTGTTTCTAAGGTATTAATTTTTTAGGCGGGGTGTCAATAAAGTGTCAATTTCAAAATGTTTTGCTAATGATGATACCCTATATTTCTTCTGTTAATAAAATTGCTGAGAATACACAGGTTATGGAACATTTCATAGCAGCAGTAAAGAAAACATGTTTAGGCATAAATAGTCTGTTTTGATTTGCTGTGGTCATTATTTGGACCGTATCGAACTTGAGTGTAATCAGATGAGAAATGTATTCTACATCAGGCATAATTAGGCGAATTAACTCATCTTCCTGTCATTTTCAATTCAAATACCAGTTCAACATCCTGCATGCGTTGTGGCCAAATAAAAAATGCATCCTATAATTAATAAGCAGGTAATTCATAAATTTGTCCAACCCTGGCTAGAATGTTTGTATGAAGAAATAAAGAGTCCCAATTTGTTTATGTGTGATCATACAAATGGCCTTATGTCCATATTATCTATCCTTTCCCCACATTATGAGGGGAATCCATAAACTCTCAATTTCTAACAATACTGCCTGCCTCAGTGCAACATTCAGCCATAAACAACACCACCTGAATATGCATCATCAATTAGCTAGTTTTCATTTTAACCTCTTAGCTAAACAAAAGCGTATGTTTAACATGCTCATAACTATAGCAGCAGGGCTAAATGATCCTATTGCTCCTCAGAAACAGCATATCCAAGATGCATGTTGATTAAATTCAAGCATTAAAGAGAAAACAGTGTCTTCACTTTTATCTTTTTACACATTCATTTCCCACATACAGGGAGTGCAGAATAATTAGGCAAATTAGTATTTTGATCACATCATCCTCGTTATGCATGTTGTCTTACTCCAAGCTGTATAGGCTGGAAAGCCTACTACCAATTAAGCATATTAGGTGATGTGCATCTCTGTAATGAGAAGGGGTGTGGTCTAATGACATCAACACCCTATATCAGGTGTGCATAATTATTAGGCAACTTCCTTTCCTTTGGCAAAATGGGTCAAAAGAAGGACTTGACAGGCTCAGAAAAGTCAAAAATAGTGAGATATATTGCAGAGGGATGCAGCAGTCTTAAAATAGCCAAGCTTCTGAAGCGTGATCATCGAACAATCAAGCGTTTCATTCAAAATAGTCAACAGGGTCGCAAGAAGCGTGTGGAAAAACCAAGGCGCAAAATAACTGCCCGTGAACTGAGAAAAGTCAAGCGTGCAGCTGCCAAGATGCCACTTGCCACCAGTTTGGCCATATTTCAGAGCTGCAACATCACTGGAGTGCCCAAAAGCACAAGGTGTGCAATACTCAGAGACATGGCCAAGGTAAGAAAGGCAGAAAGTCGACCACCACTGAACAAGACACACAAGCTGAAACGTCAAGACTGGGCCAAGAAATATCTCAAGACTGATTTTTCTAAGGTTTTATGGACTGATGAAATGAGAGTGAGTCTTGATGGGCCAGATGGATGGGCCCGTGGCTGGATTGGTAAAGGGCAGAGAGCTCCAGTCCGACTCAGACGCCAGCAAGGTGGAGGTGGAGTACTGGTTTGGGCTGGTATCATCAAAGATGAGCTTGTGGGGCCTTTTCGGGTTGAGGATGGAGTCAAGCTCAACTCCCAGTCCTACTGCCAGTTTCTGGAAGACACCTTCTTCAAGCAGTGGTACAGGAAGAAGTCTGCATCCTTCAAGAAAAACATGATTTTCATGCAGGACAATGCTCCATCACACGCGTCCAAGTACTCCACAGCGTGGCTGGCAAGAAAGGGTATAAAAGAAGAAAATCTAATGATATGGCCTCCTTGTTCACCTGATCTGAACCCCATTGAGAACCTGTGGTCCATCATCAAATGTGCGATTTACAAGGAGGGAAAACAGTACACCTCTCTGAACAGTGTCTAGGAGGCTGTGGTTGCTGCTGCACGCAATGTTGATGGTGAACAGATCAAAACACTGACAGAATCCATGGATGGCAGGCTTTTGAGTGTCCTTGCAAAGAAAGGTGGCTATATTGGTCACTGATTTGTTTTTGTTTGGTTTTTGAATGTCAGAAATGTATATTTGTGAATGTTGAGATGTTATATTGGTTTCACTGGTAAAAATAAATAATTGAAATGGGTATAAATTTGTTTTTTGTTAAGTTGCCTAATAATTATGCACAGTAATAGTCACCTGCACACACAGATATCCCCCTAAAATAGCTAAAACTAAAAACCACTTCCAAAAATATTCAGCTTTGATATTAATGAGTTTTTTATGTTCATTGACAACATGGTTGTTGTTTAATTATTAATGTTGTAAAATGAATCCTCAAAAATACAACTTGCCTAATAATTCTGCACTCCCTGTATAATTGAATGAGGAAAGGAAAAACAAAAGAAAACAGCAACAACAGACTAGCATGTTGACAACTTGAACATACATTTTGCTCTCCTTTCTTTCTGGCCAGCAAATTTCTCAATGACTCTCTGATTAAAGTCAGTCATCTCAGTAGTGTCATGACGTTTGCACATGACGTTTGGTAAATAAGCTTAAACTTTTTTCACTCAAACACTTCAATAACAATGGATCCAATATTTGGTGATAATAGCATAATAAGAGATTTACAAGCAATTTAAAAGGCTGGTCATTTTTGACCGGGACATCGAATTATGTAAAGAATTTTCAACAACATAACACAATTATGGAAATAATATGCTTGAGAAGAATATACTTAAGTGTGAATTAACTATACTTTTTCAGACACTTAATTGCATGTTATTTGCAATTAAATGAAAATGTATTATAGTTTACATAACATTTATTTTAATGTTATTAATTGCATTGAATACATCTTTATATGTGTCACAGATCAGCCAGGCTCTCTCACTTCCATCACACAGCGGTCTGGCCTTGTACTAGGAAAGCCTCACTTACCTAATATCCTTGGTTTTCCCAGAGTGTGTTCCTGTCTCCTTGCGACTTCATCCCAGAGTGTTGGCTTTTGTTTCTCACCTTCCATCCCGGCTGCTGAGGTATCCGTTTCTCCATCTCCATACTTCCTCTATAAGACAACCATCAAGACTGTTATTCATCTACCATCTCTCACCGTGATAAAAATGCATCTTCTACACCCCATTCTCTGCCCTGTGTTCCCAAATAAAGTGTGTGTTTGGAATTACAATATGTAATTTCAGAATTACTTCTATTGTCTTTGAAAAATGTTTAAAGTGTACTAACAAGCATTTATGATCAGCTAAAATATGTTTAATGCCATTTCTATTTAAACAAGGATGACATTGCATTTAATTACACATTTGAATGACGAAGTTGTAATTTATGCATATAGTGCATATAATGTTGTATCTGGCACCAAGATGTTAGCAGCAGATCCTTTAAGTCCTGTAAGTTGCGAGGTGAGGCATCCATGGATCGGACTTGTTTGTTCAGCACATCCCACAGATGCTCGATCGGACTGAGATCTGGGGAATTTGGAGGCCAAGTCAACACCTCAAACTCGTTGTTGTGCTCCTCAAACTATTCCTGAACCATTTTTGCTGGGCAGGGCGCATTATCTGCTAAAAGAGGCCACAGCGACCAGGGAATACCGTTTCCATGAAAGGGTGTACATGGTCTGCAACAATGCTTAGGTAGATGGTACGTGTCAAAGTAACATCCACATGGATGGCAGGACCCAAGATTTCCCAGCAGAACATTGCCCAAAGCATCACATTGCCTCCGCCGGCTTGCCTTCTTCCTATAGTGCATCCTGGTGCCACATGTTCCTCACGCACCTGGCCATCCACGTGATGTCAAAGAAAACGTGATTTATCAGACCAGGCCACACCTTCTTCCAATGCTCCGTGATCCAGTTCTGATGCTCATGTGCCCACTGTTGGCATTTTCGGCAGTGGACATGGGTCAGCATGGGCACCCTGACTGGTCTGCGGCTATGCAGCCCCATACGCAACAAACTGCGATGCACTGTATATTCTGAAACCTTTCTATCAGAATCAGCATTAACATCTTGACCACTTTTGATAGACCACTGCAGACTGCAAACCCCACACAAGAGCTGCAGTTTTAGAGATGCTCTGACCTAGTCGTCTAGGCATCACAATTTGGTCCTTGTCAAACTCGCTCAAATCCTTACGCTTGCCAATTTTTCCTGCTTCAAACACATCAACTTTGAGGACAAACTATTCACTTGCTGCCTAATATATCCAACCCACTAACAGGTGCCGTGATGAAGAGATAATCAGTGTTATTCACCTCACCTGTCAGGGGTCATAATGTTATGCCTGATCGGTGTATATATATATATATATATATATATAGTATATGTAATATTGAATAACAGACTACAGTTAGAATTAAAATTACTTTGTAAGTCCTTTAGTAAGTTAGTTAACACATTCAAATAATTGTAAATCTTTAAAGCATTCAGTATAACAAAAAAAAATTGAAAAAAATATTTAAAATGTACTTTAAAGTAAAACTTTAGATTTTATATTATCACAACCTGCACTTTTTTTAAACATGTACTTAAGTGTGTTAAGAAACAGAAAGTGCACTTTTAATTTTATATAATCTGCAAGTACAAAAAAATGTTCTTTTAAATTTACCTTTAATAATCAAAGTACACTACAAGTGCACATTCGATACAATTAAGAACATTGTTTTTTCTCAAGGGTTGAGTTAAGTTTTTTATTCTATTAGTGCAATATTTATCAACCTTGTGCTGTTGTTAATGGTGTCAGTGAGTTCAAGTGCAGCTCTTCTGCTGTTCTGCATCTGTTGGCACACCTTTCCATTCATTCACACCAATACACATGCACTCTAGGGTACATTTTCTTCTTGTAACTCTACCTTGTAAATTCCTGTCAGATTGTAGGATAGGCTCAGCACTGAAACACAGTCAGCTGATGGTGTAAATAACAATTCACAATGATAATTACAGAGCTGCTACCTTGTAAATGTGTCAAAGCATCCATTATCCCTTTCAATCCATTACCTTACGGCACAGGTATGCGCTCATGCTCTCTTTACCGGACTGAGGAATGAGAATGGAAAAAGAAAGAAAGAAACTAGAGGCAAAAAGAGTGCTAGCAAGAAAGAAGAACAGAGGCGGTCTTACTGTAAGGGACAAGTACGGACAACTAGGCAATAATAAAGCAGAATGGGTCGGGTGGGGTTTCAACAACTCTTCCAGGGTGAATAACTGTGTGTTCAACACCTTGCTCCTATAATCATACACCTAGCACAATGTTTACGGGCCCCCATGAATCAAAGAGAATGGACAGATTTACTCTTTCTCCCTGAACAATAACTCCACCCAGCAGCAGGTACAAAATCATACTGGTATTCAAAGTAGAGCTGCCAACTTTGCGCTATAAGTGTCCATTTACAAAATCTAAGAATTATACACCGATCAGACATAACATTATGACCACCGTCCTAATATTGTGTTAGTCCCTCTTTTGCTGCCAAAACAGCCCTGACCCGTTGAGGCATGAACTCCACTAGTCAAGTCAAGTCAACTTTATTTATATAGCGCTTTTAACAATGCAGATTGTTTGAAAACAGCGTTACAGTGTTAAACAGCTAAAAAATACAACAGAATTGTATTACATTTTATTAACCTGGTATGCAACAATGCTTAGGTAGGTGGTACGTGTCAAAGTAACATCCAAAAGGATGGCAGGACCCAAGGTTTCCCAGCAGAACATTGCCCAAAGCATCACACTGCCTCCACCGGCTTGCCTTCTTCCCATAGTGCATCTTGGTGCCATGTGTTCCGCAGGTAAATAAATCACACGCACCCGGCCCACCACGTGATGTAAAAGAAAACGTGATTCATCAGACCAGGCCACCTTCTTCAATTACTCCTTGGTCCAGTTCTGATGCTCATGTGCCCACTTTTGCCGCTTTCAGCAGTGGACAGGGGTCAGCATGGGCACCCTGACTGGTCTGCGGCTATGTAGCCCCATACGCAACAAACTGTGATGCACTGTGTATTCTGACACCTTTCTATCAGAACCAGCATTAACTTCTTGAGCAATTTGAGCTACAGTAGCTCATCTGTTTGATTGGACCACACGGCCCAGCCTTCGCTCCCCACGTGCATCAATGAGCCTTGGCCGCCCATGACACCGGTTCACCTCTGTTCCTTCCTTGGAGCACTTTTGATCGATACTGACCACTGCAGACCGGGAACACCCCACAAGAGCTGCAGAGATGCTCTGACCCAGTCGTCTAGCTATCACAATTTTTCCCTTGTCAAACTCGCTCAAATCCTTACGCTTGCCCATTTTTCCTGCTTATAACACATCAACTTTGAGAACAAAATGTTCACTTGCTGCCTAATACATCCCACACACTAACAATTATTGTTATAACAAAATTATTATATATAGTGGCTTTTCCCTTCTTTTCTTAATGATACTTAGCACCACTCTATCAGGAAGTGATAATTTTGTTCTTTCGGCTAATTGGATGGAAACACTGCTTTATTTGCAAATGTTTTATTAGTGGAGGATATTCCCATTTTGCATAGGGATGTACCGATACCGATACCAGTATTCGGGTGTCATTCCGATACTGTTGTCAAGTACTCGTAAAACTACCCCGATTCAACCGCACCCGATACCATTTTATGGCAACGCATCTTCGGATTCGGAGCCGCGCGGAAAGTTACATAATTCGGCGTGCACACCATGGCCATTGCCGCGCGCACCCGAGCGCTAGTGCGGACGCAGCGAGTATTTAACCCCGGTAGTATAACAAGCCTAAGCAAGCTTAATTGTTATACTAGTTTGACATGGAAGAAAATGGAAATGTTTTGGGTAACCTTTCAAAATCCTCCTTCAACCGAATGGAGATTTATCTGAAGCCTCCGCGAGCGCCAGAGAAAACCAACGCATGCAAAACCTGAGGTAAAATTAAATGATTTTGTTTTGCTGCAGAAATAAACTTTTCAAAATAATATATTAATTTCAAGATATACCAATAACACGACAGTAATTTAAACATAGCGTTTGTAAAAAATATATATATATTTAAAGCAAAACCTTAAATGTGCCAAAAAAAATTAAATGACTAGTATTTTCCAAGTCGTCTAGCAGCAGCACTAACTTTTAATCGACTAGTCTCGCACATCCTTAGCTCAGTGTCATACATTGTAAATCTTTTCATCAAAAAGAACCAGCCTCTCACGTTTCCGAAAAGGGCTGTATGGCTATGAAAACATATAATAATTTAATTCAGTTGTTCTGCTACTATGTTGTGTGGTACTGGAATCCACTGAACAGGTTACATTTATGTGAAATGGGCAGCAGTGCCATGTTTGTTTAGGAAAACACCAAGATGAATGTTAAAATGTCAGCAACACCATCAATTTGTGTATTTACTTTGTTACAGTCAGAAAGTGAAAAACATCTGATGAAAATAAAACATTGTTAGAAGAACTGTAATGGTAACTTTAATGTTATAATGAAGTACTCGTATCAGTACTCAGTATCGGCAAGTACCCAAATGTAAGTACTTGTACTTGTACTTGGTCTGAAAAAAAGTGGTATCGGTGCATCCCTAATTTTGCACACAAGTTAAATTCGCAACTTTGGATGGAAACATTCTCTGCTCTCCATGTTGATCTAAAACTTTGACTTTTTGTAATCTTTTGAAGTATTAAAATCCTTGTTATCAAAAGCAATTGCAATATGCATATTGCAATATGTAAATGTGTGAAATTTCGATAATTTTGATATATTGTGCAGCCCTATCAAGCAACATTATAGACTGTTTTTGTACAGCTAAAATAACTGGAAGTGTCTAACAGGCAGTCTTGTACTTTCAAGTTTAAAATGGCCGCAGCCATTCTAGTGTAAAAAATATGGTGGTTATATGGTGTCACTTGGGCAACACCACGTAAAGAAATAAAATAGGTTTTTGAATGCAATTTCATGTTGACTTCAAATCCGTTCCTCAGGATTCTAAAGCTTTTGCCCCACAATCAGTTTAGAAAATGTGTGCAGGTTCCGTGTGGGTCTCGTCATGAGTGGTAGAGGCCAATTTTAGGAGTCTGGTATTGAAAACCAATAAAAATAACCCATGAGATAAGTCACAGTAGCTGCCGGGTTGATACAATATAAACCAAGGTAATAAAGAACTAAATATATAAAACTGTTATTCGCTGCTGTCAACCTTTCTTCATGCTCAAGACTGAAATGTGAAGATTGAAAAAACCAAGTCAGTGGGTTAAGGGATGGAATCTCCCAGCAGTCATGTCTGTAATGGGCCTCTGTTGTGCGAAGAATTAAATACGGTCCAATGGCCCATAAACCACCATACCTACCAACTGGGTCAGGGTCAACGTCCCGAGCAGCGCTCTGTATGGAATCGCAATTGCAATCACCCACACACCCACGCGCCAGAAAGGGTCTTTCCACTCCCCTTAGTCTCAATGGAAATGCAGGATTGGCGTCCAGCTGGGGGTAATTTGGCCTGTATCTGATTATCCTCTGGGTGCATGCACTCTCTAATGGGCCATTCCCACAGAGCCTCCTTCTTCTCCAATATTCACAAATGTGGAAGGCTCGTACACTTCTCCTGACCTCCAGATGTCACGTCTCTCACTGTCAGTCCTGCATGTCCGCTATCTGACAGCATGTCTGTGCATTTCCCCTCTCAGGAAGAAAATTGGCAGCGTCCTCTCTGTCTGACCCCTAGAGTGTTTGCTTCAGACCCCCCTCATGAGCTCACGCATACAGCTTACCAAAATGCGGTTATAGGGCACAACTGAAATGGAAAAGGTTTCATTTAGGTTGCGCTGAAAGAGTAATCATGTAGACAGTGTCCAAACTGTCTGTTACATATACTCTCACTGAGACATCGCTTAATGGCTTATTCTGGTCAAGAACTGCTCATTTAGACAAGGAGTTGGCTGACCAACAAACAACAAAAGAAAATTTTTCTTCTTCGATGTTTAGGGTTGGGTAAATTTGATTTTGATGATACCAAAATAGTAGCTCAGGTAAAAGTTAAAATACTTCAGCAGCAATGTTTGCAAACAGGTTAACAGACAACACAGAGGAATTAACTAATGGAATTTCTGGAACAAGACAAATTTCAGATTTCTCATTATCATGAAATACCTTAGGCGACCTACCTAAGCTTCTCAGTTTTCACATCTAAACCCATTGTTTAGGCAGTAGCGGTAACATGTTTGTGCTTACAGAGACTCTCTTACAAATGATTTTCCAGTGAACTATAACATTCTAAAATCCATAATGATTAATGCGCGATTTCGTTTTTGAAATTTCATACGCATCAGTCAACCAGAGCAACTGTTTACACTTATTTCCACAATTGATTACAGCTTCTCAATAAATTAATTTTATATAGATTGTTCATAAATAAGAAATAACAAGCGACTGCTGTTATAAATTTGGAGATACATTGACATCTGATATACACTGACGTCAATGCGTTCATTTCCGATTGAGATTAAGAATTGACAAACCAATATTCACTGCTTTTTATGTACAGTCGACTGCTCTCCCAGAGCTGGTTATAACCATTGCACCATACACTAAACACCTGCTCAGGAATATTTTGAGTCATGATACAACTATTTCTGTGCATTTGCAGGTAAGCTCAGGTGTGACTGCTAATCATAGTGTTAGATGTTGCGGTTAAGTTTCAGGTGAAAGAATGAGACCAAATTCCCCCTTCAGACGGCACTGTATGTGCCTGAAACTCAAACCCGGTGTTATTTAAGAAGATTCCAGTATTTGGGAAGCATTATTTGTGAGCAGCGTTTCTGGTAAACCCTGGCCTACATGAGCATGCTTGATGCAAAATGGCCTTGTTTTTCACCCTGTAGGCCTTAGTTGGCCATATGTGTTACTGTAATGAAAATGTATCTTATAGCAACAATGAGGTGTGTGAGTATTTTCAGTTAAAAATAGTATTAATTACTCAATATCACTTTCCAACCTGCTAATCCTTTTTTTGTAATATATTTTTAGCTCACAATAGCCAGTACAGAATGACATCATAACAGCACAAACAATACATTTGTTGTTAATATTTTTACACTGAAATAATTATATATTTATTTCAAATCTTAAAGTTGCCAGCCAACCCCAGCGTTTTTGATCATTTTCACAAAACTATGAATATCTGAACATGCAATGTCACGGCACCTGTTAGTGGGTGGCATATATTAGGCAGCAAGTGAACATTTTGTGTTCATTGTTGATGCGTTAGAAGCAGGAAAAATGGGAAAGTGTAAGGATTTGAGCGAGTTTGACAAGGGCCAAATTGTAATGGCTAGATGACATCTCCAAAACTGCAGCTCTTGTGGGGTGTTTTCGGTCTGCAGTGGTCAGTATCTATCAAAAGTGGTCCAAGGAAGGAACAGAGGCGACATGGGCCAGTCATGGGCGGCCAAGGCTCATTGATGCACGTGCATGGGGAGTGAAGGCTGGCCAGTGTGGTCCAGTCAAACAGACGAGCTACTGTAGCTCAAATTGCTCAAGAAGTTACTGCTGCTTCTGATAGAAAGGTGTCAGAATACACAGTGCATCGCAGTTTGTTGCGTATGGGGCTGCATAGCCACAATCCAGTCGGGGTGCCCATGCTGACCCCTATCCACTGCCGAAAGCGCCATCAGTGAGCATATAACATTAGAACTGGACCACAGACCAATGGAAGGAAGGTGGCCTGGCCTGATGAATCACGATTTCTTTTACATCACGTACATGTGTCACTTACCTGGGGAAAGTCGTGGCCTAATGGTTAGAGAGTCGGACTTGTGATCGGAAGGTTGCGGGTTCGAGTCTCAGGTCCGGCAGGAATTGTCGTGGGGGGATCGAATAACCAGCGCCCTTCTCCACCCTCAATACCACGACTGAGGTGAGACCCTTGAGCAAGGCGAACCCCCAACTGCTCCCCAGGCGCCACAGCAATATGGCTGCCCACTGCTCTGGGTGTGTGTTCACGGTGAGCACAAATTCCAAGTATGGGTCACCATACTTGGCCACACGTCACTTCACTTCACTTCATTTTAAAACACGGCACCAGGATGCACTATGGGAAGAAGACAAGCCGGTGGAGGCAGTGTGGTTCTTTGGGAAATGTTCTGCTGGGAAACCTTGGGTCCTGCCATCCATGCATGTTACTTTGACACATACCACCATATCACCTAAGCATTGTTGCAGATCATGTACACCCTTTCATGGAAACGGTATTCCCTGGTGGCTGTGGCCTCTTTCAGCAGATAATGCGTTCGGGAAAGCAAAAATGGTTCAGGAATGGTTTGAGGAGCACAACAACGAGTTTGAGGAATTGACTTGGCCTCCAAATTCCCCAGATCTCAATCCAATCGAGCATCTGTGGGATGTGCTGAACAGACAAGTTCGATCCATGGAGACCCCACCTCACAACTTGCAGGACTTAAAGGATCTGCTGCTAACATCTTGGTGCCAGATACCACAGCACACCTTCAGGGGTCTAGTGAAGTCCATGCATCGACGGGTCAGGACTGTTTTGCCAGCAAAAAAAGGACCAACACAATATCATAATGCTATGCCTGATCAGTGCATATATATAGTATCTAGTCCATTTACACCTCTAAATATTCAATATTTCCGAGCTGTTAGTTGAAGATGATGATAGATAAAGCTCAATAATCATGTTCCAACTTACCCAAATAGTTCCTGGCAGGCTCTTATTTACCACTCAAAGAAACTTGGAGAAAAAAAGCCTAGTGAGTAGATTCAGGAACACAGCACTGTTAACACAGTGACCCAGATAAGAAGAGCATCATTTACAAAAATCTCAGAGGATATAATTCATTACAATGACATGGAACATGCTTGGGCAGCTTGCACAAGTGCCTGAGAAAAACATAGCTGTTATCTTCATCCAATAACTTGCAGCTATAAGTGCACTGGCTTTACACTAAAGTGTATATGCTTGTCGGACTGACACTTATTCCATCAGGGACCAGAACACACGCCTACCTTATGTTTCATAAATGCTTTCAAATATCAGAAAAAAGCTCAGCAATAAACACACTCCCAAAAGGAAACGTCACTGTGATGTCATATTCTACAATTTTGGGTGGGATGAACCTTAAGGATTAAGGTGATAACTGTTCATTGTGCATTATAGTTTTCTGAAGCCATACAATAGTCTAATGTGAACCGAACAAAATGTATTATTCAAAAATCTCCCCCTCCGCCACTTAACGTAAATTATGTTAAATGCCATTGGCTCTCACTCATCTTGTGACCAGTTTAGCATATTTTTGAGCATACAGATTATGCATCATTTAGAAAAATCCTGAAAACAATCGAAAGCAAACATGATTTAAAAATCGGACTTTAGGGAAATCCTGGTATTTCCAAGAGCAGTTTTATTCAGTAACAAATATAAATGTCACATCTGATTGCAGGACTCTGAGTGAATGCCTTGTGCGGATTACATGGAGCCCTTCACAAATATTTAAATGTCAACAGTGCATGAACACTTTCTAATTATCACCGTCAAGAGCCGTACTCATCTTCTGTCCAGATTGCAGCTGGTCAATAGTCTTCCCCTGCCAGCAAGCCTCAGGGCTGTGTCTCTAGAGATGGCCTGCCTGAGAGTGACAGAATGACACACACACACACACACCTACGAGAATATTGACCCCATAATCTTGTTTTTGTAAAGTTTTATCCCAGGAATTAAACGTCATTCAAGACAAAAGGGAAATAATAACATGACACAGGTGTTACGTCCGGAACTCAAGAAATAGTCGGATTCAATTGCAAGTAAAAGATGTTTATTTTGAGTGTGACAAGAAGGTCTGGACACAGCGAAGATCCTCCAGGAAGAGACACTTGGTGGCACAGGGACTCTGTGGACAGCAGCGATCTCCCGTGAGGTGAAGTGGTGAAGACGGTGATGGTGACACATCCACAGGAATCGGTGAAACACGAAGATCAAGGAGCACGGAGAACAACGGGGTGAGGAACAGGAGGGCAGGCAGGAAACAAACCGGACAACAACCAACAACGCTCTGACAATGACATGACAAACAGAGAGACAATAAATATGGTGCGCTGATCAACCGCAGCTGGAACGCTGATCATCGCAGCAGGTGTAATCAATAATCAGCACACCCAACTTACGCACGCACAACTCATTCAATCAACCCACACACACACATTCACTCATGCGCCCACGTAAAACGTACGAGAGTGAGATAGTGAATTCATGAACCGTGACAGTACCCCTCCCCCTAGGAGCGCCTCCTGGCGCTCCCAGAAGAACTTACCTGTTGCTTGTAATCGTCAATAAGGGAGTGATCCAGAATGTCCCTAGCAGGAACCCAACTTCTCTCCTCCGGACCGTAACCCTCCCAGTCCACCAGGTACTGGAATCCGCGTCCCCTCCGTCTCGAGTCCAGAATACGGTTGACCGAATACGTAGGTTCCCCATCTACGAGACGCGGCGGTGGGGGAACCGGGACAGGCGGATTAAGGTGAGAATGAAAAACAGGCTTTAATTTGGATACGTGAAAGGCGGGGTGAATTCTCCTGTACGCAGGAGGAAGTTTGAGGCGGACTGCCACCGGACTAATGATCTTGGTGACAGTGAAAGGGCCAATAAATTTAGGAGCAAGTTTATTAGATACGGAGCGGAGCGGAATATTTCTGGTAGAAAGCCACACTTTTTGACCCACGACGTATACGGGAGGCTTAGACCGGTGGCGATCGGCTTTAGCCTTGGTGCGCGCCCCCACTTGGAGCAGAGTCTCCCGGGCTCTGGTCCATGTGCGGTGACACCTCTGGACAAAGGCGTGGGCGGAGGGGACCGCGACTTCGGAATCCAGACTCGGAAAAATAGGTGGCTGGTACCCTATACTACACTGGAACGGAGAGAGGCCCGTAGATGACACTGGTAGTGAATTATGAGCGTACTCAACCATAGACAGCTGTTGGCTCCAGGAAGAAGGATTCTTGGATACCAAACATCGTAACACTCTCTCCAAATCTTGATTGGCACGTTCAGTCTGACCATTACTCTGGGGGTGATAACCCGAAGACAAACTAACCGTAGCTCCTAGTAATTTACAGAATTCTCGCCAAAATTTGGACACGAATTGGGGACCCCTGTCAGAAACCACGTCCATCGGGAGGCCATGTAACCGAAAGACGTGGTCAATGACAGACACCGCTGTCTCCTTGGCTGAGGGCAATTTGGGCAAGGGAATGAAATGTGCTGCCTTCGAGAATCGGTCCACTACGGTTAAAACAACCGTCATGCCATTAGAGGGCGGGAGGGCGGTGACAAAATCTAGCGCGATGTGGGACCAAGGTCTCGAAGGCACCGGCAGCGGATGGAGTAACCCGTCAGGAGATCGGTTAGACGTCTTACCAATCGCACAAACTGAACATGCCAATACAAAACTGCGGACGTCACGAGCCATTAATGGCCACCAGAATCGTTGCTTTATCAAACCCCTAGTCCGGTTTACTCCTGGATGGCAAGCAATGTTGGAGCAGTGACCCCATTGAATAACTTCGGACCGTAACTCCTCCGGCACAAACAATCGGCTCGGTGGACCGCCGGGCGGAGGCGTTACCCCTTCTAAGGCCGATCTGACCTTCGATTCGACCTCCCATGTGAGTGTGGAGACCACTAGTCTCTCCGGCAAAATACACTCGGGAGTAATCGGGCGTTCGGATGGATCAAAAATGCGGGATAAAGAATCGGGTTTGATGTTTTTGGACCCGGGGCGGTACGAGAGTAAAAAGTCAAAACGACCGAAAAAAAGAGCCCACCGAGCCTGCCTGGAATTGAGTCTTTTCGCAGTTCTAATATACTCCAAGTTCTTGTGATCAGTCCAAACGATAAAAGGTACCCCCGACCCTTCTAACCAATGACGCCACTCCTCCAACGCTAACTTGACGGCCAGCAACTCTCTATTGCCAATGTCATAATTACATTCGGCAGAAGATAAACGGTGGGACAAAAACGCGCAAGGGTGCATCTTGTCATCTGAGAGAGAGCGTTGCGATAGAACTGCACCTACCCCCACCTCTGATGCGTCGACCTCTACCACGAACTGACGTGATGGATCAGGGGCGATAAGGATGGGGGCCGAAACAAAGCGGCCTTTCAGTTTGGTAAATGCAGCTTCTGCTGCATCAGACCACCTGAACGTAGTTCTGGGAGAGGTCAAGGCGGTCAGAGGCGCGGCTAGTTGGCTGTAGTTGCGAATGAAACGCCGATAGAAGTTGGCGAACCCCAGAAACCTCTGCAGGGCCTTACGGGAATCTGGACTTGGCCACTCTACCACAGCCTTAACCTTGTCAGGGTCCATACGCATTCCCTCAGACGAGACGATGTATCCTAGGAAAGGAACAGACTGTGCATGAAAAACGCATTTCTCCGCCTTGACAAAAAGCCCATTCTCTAGCAACCTCTGAAGCACTCGTCTGACGTGCTGAACGTGTTCCTGGAGAGATGAAGAAAAAATCAATATGTCGTCCAGGTAGACATATATGAACTGGTCGACCATATCTCTCAGCACGTCATTGACGAGTGCCTGGAAGACCGCTGGGGAGTTGGATAGCCCGAACGGCATCACCAAATATTCAAAGTGCCCCCTGGGGGTGTTAAAAGCGGTCTTCCACTCATCCCCCTTCCTGATGCGAACCAAATGATAAGCGTTACGTAAGTCCAGTTTTGTGAAAACAGATGCTCCCTGCAACCTCTCAAAGGCTGAAGACATCAGCGGCAAAGGATAAGTATTCTTTACCGTGATGTTATTCAGCCCTCGGTAATCAATGCAAGGTCGCAGTGAACCATCCTTCTTTCCCACAAAAAAGAACCCCGCCCCCGCTGGAGAAGAGGAAGGTCGGATGAATCTGGAGGCTAGAGAATCAGAAATGTATTTCTCCATGACCTCCCTCTCAGGAATAGAAAGAGAGTAAAGCTTGCCCTTAGGCGGAGACTTACCTGGGAGTAAATCTATAGCACAGTCATAGGGACGATGCGGAGGAAGAGAAGCAGCGCGGGACTTACTGAACACCTCCTTCAGGTCCTGGTACTGGGGGGGCACGTTAGACAAATTCATCACCTCACTCTGAAAAACAGGACGAGACACAGACGAAACGGCAGACACCAGACAACACTCATAACACTTATTACTCCAGGTGGAAACTGAATTATGTCCCCAGTCGATCCTAGGGCTGTGCTGGACCAGCCAAGGATGACCGAGGACAACGGGAGCCAGGGGTGAGTCCAAGAGAAGAAATGAAATGAGTTCCGTGTGGTTGCCAGATGTAATGAGTGTCAATGGTTGTGTGGTGAATGTAATACTGGGAAGTTCTTGTCCGTTAAGTGCGTTGACCTTGATACTGTCCTGAAGTGTAGTGATGGGTATACCCAGAGTGCGTGCCAGTGAAAAATCCATAAAATTACCCTCTGCTCCGGAATCCAAAAGTGCCTGACAGACGTGTGACTGGGCTGCCCACAGCAGTCTTACCGGAAGGCGAGTAGAGGATGAGGTCTTCTCCACGGAGATCCCGCCCGACAGTAGCCTCTGGTTTACCGCCGGGCATGGTCTTTTACCGGGCATCTCTCCAGGTAATGTCCTGTACCACCGCAGTAGAGGCAAAGACCATGGGATCTCCGTCTCTCTCTCTCCTCCCGGGAAAGCCGAGCCCGACCCACCTGCATGGGCTCCAGATCAGCACTGGAACTGACCGCACCCCATCTGTTGGTTTGAGAGCACTCGACATTGGCGGCTTGAGCCCTTCCTCTCGACGACTGCTCCAGGCGACTGAGGCGACTATCCACCCTCAATGTCAGCTCGATAAGACCGTCGAGTCTCTCAGGAAGGTCCAGGGTGTAGATCTCTCTTTGGATGCGGTCAGCCAGCCCATGCAGGAACATGTCCCGCTGTGCCTCCTCGTTCCAATGGCACTCAGCGGCGAGGGTGCGGAACTCAATAGAATAGTCTGAGACCGAGCGGTTGTCCTGACGAAGATCGGCCAGCTGACGTGCTGCCTCTCTCCCCGCCACCGCTCGGTCAAACACTCGCTTCATCTCTTCTGAGAGTGCCAGGAACGAGGAACAGCAGGGTTGACGATTCTCCCACACCGCCGCTCCCCACAGCGCCGCCCGTCCGGAAAGCAGAGTTAACACGAAAGCCACCTTCGCCTCCTCTGTGTGAAAAGTCTGTGGTTGGAGCGAAAAAATCATAGAACACTTGGTCAGGAAAGGTCTACAGAAATTCGGCTCACCGCTGTAGCACTCAGGACTGGGTAGGCGTGGCTCGGGATGCCGGATCGGCTCTGCAGGTGTGGGGGGAAACGGCGGTGGGTTGGGCACAGCAGGACTGGCGAGTTGTTTGATCCTTTGGGTCAGCTCGGACACCTGTGCCACCAAGGTCTTAACCGCGTGTCCCGTGATGTTCAGATTCTCTTCCTGTTGATCCATCCTCGCAACACTTTGCGTCAGAAACTCACTCAGGTCCGATGAACTTGCTGAATCCATGTTATGGTCAGAGCGTTCTGTTACGTCCGGAACTCAAGAAATGGTCGGATTCAATTGCAAGTAAAAGATGTTTATTTTGAGTGTGACAAGAAGGTCTGGACACAGCGAAGATCCTCCAGGAAGAGACACTTGGCGGCACAGGGACTCTGTGGACAGCAGCGATCTCCCGTGAGGTGAAGTGGTGAAGACGGTGATGGTGACACATCCACAGGAATCGGTGAAACACGAAGATCAAGGAGCACGGAGAACAACGGGGTGAGGAACAGGAGGGCAGGCAGGAAACAAACCGGACAACAACCAACAACGCTCTGACAATGACATGACAAACAGAGAGACAATAAATATGGTGCGCTGATCAACCGCAGCTGGAACGCTGATCATCGCAGCAGGTGTAATCAATAATCAGCACACCCAACTTACGCACGCACAACTCATTCAATCAACCCACACACACACATTCACTCATGCGCCCACGTAAAACGTACGAGAGTGAGATAGTGAATTCATGAACCGTGACAACAGGATGACAGCTGAGCAGCTGTAAGTTTTGCTCACTTTATGCCCAAAAAAAGGTAAGTGTCAAAAAAGCTTTTCATGTACCCTGATGAAGTCTACTGGGAATCCAATATGTCCTTCTAAACTGATTATGCACATTATTAGCATTCCAAACCATCATCGCCATACAGGCCTTTGGTATACTGAGGGAGACCAATAAACTCAGCTGTTGTTTAACTAAACTTGTTTAACTAAACTGTTGCGCTCCAAATGGATAAAAAATCCTTTTGCTTCAGGTGCATATAGAGCCCAAAAAATAATTGAAAACAAACAAGAAAATGACTGATAGCACCCCCTAATTAAAAAATAGACAAGCACAACATCGCACACTTCAAGTGGAACACGCCTATCATTTTGATTGTTTTTTTGTTTTGTTTTTAATTGAAATTATTATTAATGTTATTAACAGCTATGCTGCTTAATATTTTTCTGGAAACCATGACGTTTTTTAACTCAAAAGAACAGCTTCTATTTGAAATATAAATCTTTTGTAAATGTATCAACTTCTTTTACTGTCACATTTGAGCAATTTAATTCATCCTTGCTGATTAAAATTATTTGTTTCTTACACAAAAATAATAACCATAAAAAATAAATAAAATAAAAAATTGCATGTTTTTAGTTCTTGTTTCCCTGAGTTTCCTTAATGACTATCTATTGTTAATGATTATGTTCTTCACCTCGGTCTTGTTTGGTTGCTTGTTTGCTCTGGTATATATTGCCCTGTGTTTCTATCTTGAGTTGTCGGTTATTGTCTTTAAAGGAACACGGCAACTTTTTGGGACTTTATCTTATTCCCCATATCCCCCAGAGTTAGATAAGTCCATACACACCATTCTCATCTCTGTGCGTGCCATAACTCTGTCTGACACACTCACTGCTAGCCTAGCTTAGCACAAAGACTGGAGGTAAATGGCTCCAGCTAGCCTACTGCTCAATAAGTGACAAAATAATGCCAACATTTTCCTATTTACATGTTGTAATGTGTGTATAGTTACAGCGTGTACTAAGACCGACGGAAAATGAAAAGTTGCAATTTTCCAGACTGATTATGGCTAGGAACTATACTATCATTCCTGTGTAATGATCAAGGAACTTTGAGCGTAGGGGAGAGTGGGGTAAAGTGAGACATTTTTTACATTTGCTCCCCTCTAAGCGAGCTAAAATGATATATCAGTAGAATTGACACATTTCCCATTAATTCAGGATGTTTCCTGGCAATGGAAATTATCAGAATGTATTCAGGATGAAGGTCAGTGAAAATATGATTGTTTTTAAAAAAGTCGTCTTGTGTCTCACTTTACCCCAGCTTAGGGGTAAACTGAGACAGACCAGAGAAATCAAGGGGGTAAAGTGAACCACTTACTTTTTCCACTCTTAAACTACCATAACAACACGTTGTAACAGTTAGAATCGGGGGCGTCGCCATCTTTTCAGAAGTGAGGGGGACCGAAATGTCAGGTGTAATACCAGTTTTTTCTGACCTTTGTCTAATTATTCACATTGACGTCTACGTAAACGCACTTGCCTGTGTAACAGACGTAGGCCAGTAAGAGTGGTGTGACTAGACGCCGGTTCGAATCCCGCACGGAGCGGGTCTACTAGGACCGGTGCAACCCGGTAAAAGTTCGGGGGATGAAATGGTAAAAGTACGGGGGACGGAATGTACGTTTTATTAAAAGTGCGGGGGACACGTGTGTATTGCCTTGGCATGATTGCTTTTCTACAATGTTTATGACATTAAAAATAAAACATGTAATGTAATATTTACATTAATATTTAATGTAATATTACATTAAAATATGTTTAAGAGTAAACTAAACTCGTGCCTCATGTCTCACTTTACCCCACAGCATTTGTCTCACTTTACCCCACCACCACATTTTTAGAAAAAAACATCTCTCTTTAGCCTGGATGCCAGACGAACTTAGCCCCGCCCACAAAAAAATTGCACGGGCAGTTCGGTCTGGACTTGATCCGTAGAGAAGTAATTATGCCCGAACAGGAACTGTTCGGACCAATGAAATTGTCAGGGCGGGCTTTAGACGATGATGGACAGGTGATAAACAGTAACGTAATCATGCACGTCATCAAAGGCGCTTGGGTTAAATTTGTTCTAATCCAAAATGGAGAACTTGTTCGTATATGCATTCACCTTTACTATTTCTCTCAAGAATGATGATCGTGTTGGTAAGTACTCTGTGTATCCTTAAATTCTTTTTTTACAACACCGGCAAATATCGTTTACACTCATCTTCTTCTTCTAACGTGACTTATTCTAGCGTGCGTGCAGACAGGGTTGCCAAGTTTTTACAGCAAAACTCACCCAATTGCTCAAAACTAGCCAAAAACAAGCCCAATAGCTTTCCGGGTGGGGGGGTTCTCCGGGAAAAATGGCATTTGGAGGGTAAAATATGTGTTATTTTGGCTGGACTGGCTGCTAAATTTCGCATTCCTGGGTCTGTATATCACATAATTGGGGTCGCTTCAACCCGCGGACTTGGCAACACAGTGCAGTTGAGTTCTGTTGACATTTGACAACTAACGTTATGCGTCGCTCCGTTGCTCTGATTGGTTGTAGGTCTGTCCAATTGAGGTCTTTCCTGGTTCGGTTGAAACACGCCCCATAATCACAGCCCAACGGAGCAGTATCAGACTCAAATTCTGACTAGAATTGAGAATGACGACGTCAGGCTAATCTCTCTTAGCAATTCAGGATAATCTTCAGATAGCATCATCACATGGTTTTATATGTTGGTAGTTCATCAACATGTATGATATACATTTTTCTACCTGAATCAATTTGCTTTGGCATAACAGTTGATTAAGTTGACAGCAAGAAAAAAGAAAATGTACTTTTACATGCAAAAAAAAAAAAAATTTTGTGAAAAAAGCATGCTTGCCACAGCACCATGAGGTCCTCTCCTTCATGGCCAAGGGGAAATTGGAGGGGTTCGAAAACATAATGGTCATATGACCACAAATGTGTTCTGTTGACCAGATACATGTATACAATAAAAGTCCCTACTTATTAAGACAGATAATGTAGACCTTAAACCTATTTAAACACACAGAAATGTCAAGAATGAACACAAAAAACAAATTATAAGATAAATCTCATTCAAGTCTGTTACACGTTGGTTATGTTGATGCAGTTAGCCTATATTTTCAGGTGCTGCATAATATTATTGCGCCGCTGCACTCGTGGTATGGCAGTAAAATTCCTTGATCATTACGCAGGAATGATAGTATAGTTCCTAGTCATATCGGTCTAGAAAATCACAACATTTAATTTTCCGTCGGTCTTAGTAGCTACACAATGTAACTATACACATCACAACATGTTAATAGGAAAATGTTGGCATTATTTTGTCACTTATTGAGAAGTAGGCTAGCTGGAGCCATTTACCTCCAGTCTTTGTGCTAAGCTAGGAGTGAGTGTGTCAGAGAGTTATGGCACGCACGGAGATGAGAATGGTATGTATGGACTTATCTAACTCTGGGGGATGTGGGGAATAAGATAAAGTCCCAAAAAGTCGGCGTGTTCCTTTAAGCAAAACATTTACACTGTGTTTTAATTTGATTTGCCTGTTTGAATTTTATTTATTAAAGCTGCACTATATAACTTTACTATTTACTATAATATATAATATATGTTGTATGAAGCAGAGGAGGACCGAGTGTTGTGGGAGCTGAGCAAGGCCGCTGGAGCAATTGTTAATAAGAAGAGCGGAACACATGCCTCGCGAGCAGCGGGACTGTTATTACGGCATAGTCGCCGGTAGGACTTTTATTATGCCACAGTCGTCGGCGCCACTTCCACTTTTCCGGTCATGAGTATGAGGTAACACTGCTCTGTTTATCACATTAGATACATCTGAGTGTGTTGAAAATTATGTTATGACATTACTCTGTGCGTTCGCTTGGCGACTGCTATGACACTTGTTCACACTGCAGTGAGAGTAAAGCGTTTCTGCAAAATAAAACCGGAAACCGAGGGTAACGCAGGTATGACGCAATTGACAGGCGACTTCCTCACACGTTCCAAATCCTTGGTTAAAATTGCAATTTTCTTACGATTTACAAATAGTTGGAAACATTTGGGATATTGTAAGTACTCAACTGAACAAAATATATAACACTGGCCAAGTGGTTTTTGGATATTTTACTGAAAATTTTTTACATAGTGCACCTTTTAATTATTATTATTATTTATTAAAATTGCTGCAAAGATCCTATACTCAACTCTCCTTTCATCATCTCTGCTGCACCAATTTAAATTGATTCAGCTGAAGTTTTACATAAATTGGCAGGATGTGTGGTTGTACAGTATATTGTCATGGTAAAGGTAGAACATGCCTCAAAAACCCAATCCCAGGCCATAAATATCCCCCTTTTAAGTTTTCTGGCACTGCTGTGAACTGAATTGCATGGTACTGAATTACATATATGCTTTCAAAACCTTTTAAACACAGCTTGATCATTAATTCAAATTAGCCCATAATCTGTATTGTTCCACACCAGTTTTGATCCAGTGGAGCAAACAAAATTAGTCTTGCAATTAATCCTAAAAATAACTCGTCATTTGTAGGTAATCATGTGCTTCTTATATTTGCATAAGTATAGCTACAATATCCAAAGTGTAAACAAAGACTTAACCCAGCCAGCGCATTGCCGAGACGTGTTTGAAAGAGTGTCATCTAAGCGAGACATAATACTGATGTATTTCAGATGAGAAAACACTCTATAAATGCCATCTTTCAGAAAAAAAAAAATACATTCATTGAGTAGATATCTTGGCAATGTACAGTATACTGTTCAGAAGTTTTGGGTCAGTAAGACTTTTTGAAAGCTGTCTTTTATGCTCGCCAAGGATGCAATTATTTGATCAAAAATACATTAAAAACAGTTATATTGTGAAATATTACAATTTGAAATAACGGTTTTCTACTTTCATATACACTCACCTAAAGGATTATTAGGAACACCATACTAATACTGTGTTTGACCCCCTTTCGCCCTCAGGACTGCTTTAATTCTACATGGCATTGATTCAACAAGGTGCTGAAAGCATTCTTTAGAAATGTTGGCCCATATTGATAGGATAGCATCTTGCAGTTGATGGAGATTTGTGGGATGCACATCCAGGGCACGAACCTCCCGTTCCACCACATCCCAAAGATGCTCTATTGGGTTGAGATCTGGTGACTGTGGGGGCCATTTTAGTACAGTGAACTCATTGTCATGTTCAAGAAACCAAATTGAAATGATTCGAGCTTTGTGACATGGTGCATTATCCTGCTGGAAGTAGCCATCAGAGGATGGGTACATGGTGGTCATAAAGGGATGGACATGGTCAGAAACAATGCTGAGGTAGGCCGTGGCATTTAAACGATGCCCAATTGGCACTAAGGGGCCTAAAGTGTGCCAAGAAAATATCCCCCACACCATTACACCACCACCACCAGCCTGCACAGTGGTAACAAGGCATGATGGATCCATGTTCTCATTCTGTTTACGCCAAATTCTGACTCTACCATCTGAATGTCTCAACAGAAATCGAGACTCATCAGACCAGGCAACATTTTTCCAGTCTTCAACTGTCCAATTTTGGTGAGCTCGTGCAAATTGTAGCCTCTTTTTCCTATTTGTAGTGGAGATGAGTGGTACCTGGTGGGGTCTTCTGCTGTTGTAGCCCATCCGCCTCAAGGTTGTGCGTGTTGTGGCTTCACAAATGCTTTGCTGCATACCTCGGTTGTAACGAGTGGTTATTTCAGTCAAAGTTGCTCTTCTATCAGCTTGAATCAGTCGGCTCATTCTCCTCTGACCTCTAGCATCAACAAGGCATTTTCGCCCACAGGACTGCCACATACTGGATGTTTTTCCCTTTTCACACCATTCTTTGTAAACCCTAGAAAT
Organism: Romanogobio albipinnatus; assembly: GCA_023566225.1. Classification (NCBI taxonomy): domain Eukaryota; kingdom Metazoa; phylum Chordata; class Actinopteri; order Cypriniformes; family Gobionidae; genus Romanogobio; species Romanogobio albipinnatus. Next base: position 43,611,842 of record CM042249.1, read on the forward strand.
GGTTGTGCGTGAAAATCCCAGTAACTGAGCAGATTGTGAAATACTCAGACTGGCCCGTCTGGCACCAACAACCATGCCACGCTCAAAATTGCTTAAATCACCTTTCTTTCCCATTCTGACATTCAGTTTGGAGTTCAGGAGATTGTCTTGACCAGGATCACACCCCTAAATGCATATAAGCAACTGCCATGTGATTGGTTGATTAGATAATTGCATTAATGAGAAATTGAACAGGTGTTCCTAATAATCCTTTAGGTGAGTGTATTTTAAAATGTAATTTATTTCTGTGATGCAAAGCTGAATTTTCAGCATCATTACTCCAGTCTTCAGTGTCACATGATGCTTCAGAAATCATTCCAATATGCTGATTTCCTGCCATCCTGAATAAAATTAATTTCTTTTCCCCCCTTTATTTTAAAAGTCGTAGTGTATGTGTGCTACAAAAACATGTCCACACTAAAATAAAAATCTTATCAGATTTTCAAAATGTGAGACCACAAACATGACGATAAAAAAAGTTTTAAATATGGATATACACAAACGCATATACAAGCCACTTCGCTTCAGAAGGTCTTGATCAACCCCCCGGAGCCATGTGGAAAAGTTATATTATGGATAGATTTGAAGAGCCAGAACATTTTTTTTATATAATTCAGATTTTATTCATCTGAAAGAAGAATGTCATATACACCTAGCATAACTTGAGGGTGAATAAATCATGGTCTAATTTTCATTTTTGGGTGAACTAACCCTTTAAGGGAAAATGAGGGGGAGAGAAAGAAAAAAAACAAGCTAAAAGCTGATTTTGACTAAAAGCATTGAAACCTTTGGCTTGAATTGCCAAATATATTAAAATTTCTGTATTATCAGAAGCCAAATGTCTTTTCGAGCATCTCTATTAACAGTTGGATGTCTTCGCCTTGCTGGATCTGTTTACATGATCATTTACCATTGATGTGTTTACCGTTTGGCCTAGTTATATAAAATATAAATTGCTTGTTAATAAAAAAAAAAAAAAATCAATCCCACCCGTTTCTTCTGTTTCAGATCCTTTATATTTCCTCTATAGTGTGCATCCTGAGGCTAATTGCCTAAGCCATTAGCATAAACACCAACTCAATGCCCCAAAGTGGGGTCTGTAGAATCCCAGCCCAATTATTGAAAGCACTGCTTGCCCGAATGTTGGCCCTCTGTGGGCTGGGCCAGGGACAGAATGAACACACCGAGCGCACCAATCGCTGCGAGCACAAACATCATTTTAACAGCAATCACACAGAAGACAACCACTCGTTGCTAGCTGCTAACACCCACACAGCGCTACAGGTAACACAGCTTTCCACATAGCCGTTTAGTACACTGAAAGAAAATGGTAACATTTAAATCAAAAATATTATTTAACATCACTGAATCAACCTAAATACATTCATTTATAACACAAAACTAATTAAATGGGTTAAATCGGGTAGATATTTGCTCTTTATTGTAACAAGTGTAGACATAAGCATCCTCTGAGAAGCTATTGTTTCAGATGTAACTTGACATCTAGTTTTCTGAATGACTGCAAATATAAGACCAAAATGTGGGATTAAATCGAATGGTTATTTGTTTGCCATCTTAAAGGAACAGTTCAACGTACTGTCATGTTGTTCCAAACCCATATTTTGTTTCTTCTGTAGAACACAAAATGAGTTATTTTATTTAGCTCCATGCCTTACTGTTTGAGCTTTACAGGAACTTTTTGAGCAACATTTTTGTGCTTTTATTTGGTGAACTTGTGATGGACAAGGTCCTCATTGTACAACAACATGGGTTCTGCGGTGCATTGTGGGACTTTTTAGGGATTGAATGTTTCAGTGCACTGGAAGGACACTGCGATTGAGACAGCCCTTAAAATGGCCGACTCCCTGATCAGTGCCCTGACTATTGAACTAGGGAGCTGATTGAGATGCTGAGTCAAGACTGAGACAAGAAGAGGGTCGGAGTCTGTTAAGGCCAATTCAATAAGCTCCTAATCCACGAAAAGATCAAAACCATGAAAATCTGGTCTTAGATATGGGCCTGAGACCAAATCCAAGACCATATATTTCCATACTCTTTGTATTGTCATAGACTATGGAGCATATGGACTGCCCTCTTCTGGTCTCAGACTGGAATGAACTGTGTGGTGGAGGGGGTGTGGTTTTGTGAGGTCTGTAGCGGGAGAGAGAGAGCGGAGCCGAGCGGTTGGTAAGTAGGTCAAGTGCAGATGAATAACACCTGTGTCTGATTGCAGTAATTGGCGTGGAGAGACTGCATATAAGCCGCAGCGGGGAGAGAGATGGGGGAGAGAGCTTGGGACTGGGACATCGCGACTGCCTGCCTGCCAGCCAAAGAGAAACGCAGTTAAAAACCGAGTGATTAAGCTGCAACCATTTTGGGTGAACGGAGTCATTGATGCGCCCTCGAGCGCTTGTTTTGTTGTTTTCAAAAGTTCTGAGTATTAAAGCAATCAGTCCCAGTCACGCTGACCCCGCCTTCTTCCTTCTCCACACACACACAACCATCGAACCGAACTACAAACTGTTCTCAACTAAAACACTGACAAAATGTGAACTGTTAACTCCAGGAACAGGGTGTGCTAGATGCACGTCTTTGACCACTGCATCATGCCTCACTTAGTCTCTCGTTTTTACATGTAAGTGTTCTGTAAATAATCCCTTCTGGTGTTTTTTTGTGGTTGTCACATTTGGCGCTTGACTGCCACCATTTCCATTCACTGTAAGACAAAAGAGGCCCAGTTCTATGGGGGAGCAAGAGCATATGGAATTGGCCATTTTGTACGACAAGCAAACCAGACAGGAGAGTTAGTATATTAACGTCGGTGGACTGGAAAAATGGTGTGAATTGAAGTTTTTCCGTGGCTGAAACAACATACCTTCTGATGTTCATTCATGTTTACTTTGTGCTGTAGTAGGAAGAGATGATTGTTACACATGGTGGTTGAGGCTGTAGCGCCTCAACCGCCATGTGAACTATTAGCGCGATTAGCTGCTATTTCAAACTTGTGGCCGCCATTTTTTAAATAGTTGCTAATCGAGTTTGTGACCATTTTTGAAGTAACAGATAATCAAGCTAATAGCAGCTCGATTGTAATCTCCGTTTATACAAATTACAGCGAGCTGCACGAACGCGTTGGATTCGCCATGTTTGGATGCCAATGTAGGTTCTGAAAGCCATGTGCGTCAATAGTAACGCAACATCCACCTTTGTTGATGGAAGGCTTGTTCGAGATGCATCGGCGCTGCACAGACCAAGCGGAATATGACATCAAAGTACCGCGAGAGCATTTGGAGATCATGCTTATGAATCGCTCTTGCAGTACTTTGATGTCATACACCGATTGGTCTGGTGTGTTTGTGTTTGCCGCTGCCATGCTAGCGTTGCTGGGAAAGATGAGACGTTTACAGTGATGTAAGACTTGGCTCTGTGGTGGCTCTCTAGCCCGTGGAAAGGCAAACCGGTTCTTAGAAGGCTCGCCAGTCGAAACAAACTCCGAACCGCACTAGCTCTGAACTAGCACCCGGTTCATGCTAGTGGAAAAGTGGTATGTGTGATTTGATTCTGGAACCGGGCCTGACTTGATGGCAGAATTTTCATCTTTGAGTGAATTATTATGGTTTTGGCTTATTAGTATGCAGAGAAAATAACAGCATTCATTTGTATCCCATTAGATGTTCATTTGTTGGCATGTTGTCAACAGAGAAATTAAACTCGTCATAATGGAACAACCATCAAGCTAAGATGAACACGGCCACAGCCACAGTTTTGACAAATGAAGAGAATTCATATTAGCTTTGAATAGTTTGTGACAAGTGTGCCTTGTATTTACAATCAAGTCATACCACCCTAAAATTGCTCTTTTAGGTTTAATATAAACAAAAAATGAACCATTGTCTGAGTATTTATGGCAATGTATGCATGCTAGCATATATGCTAGCTCTTTCATTCTCTAGTGAAGCTCATTTTACTCCCACTGAAAGCTACTTGCTGTCACCAGCAAGGCTACAGCGAGAATGTGAGGCATGGAACGGGTTAGTTTATGCTCAAATCATAAAGCTGTCTGTCTAGCGGGGCACAGAAGAGCTCAGCTTCCTCTTCAACACTCATAATGGCCACGCAGAACCCACAATGACACCCCAGTTATTTCTACCGCAAAACCAAGGTCACTAAAATGAAATAGAGAAGGTTATTTTGGCCTGACAGGATGAGTGAAGAAGTCAAGACAGGCGAAAGAATAAAACACTCGCTGAACTCGTTTCGGCTTTTCCCTGAGCGAGCGTGTATCAACTTTCCGGCCGTGAGCCAGATCAGATACAGTATATGTATGAGTGGCTCTTCTTCTTGTGTCGCTTGTTAGTATCCTCCAAACAAATTATGTTGCACTCCTCAAGGAGAGAAAAAAAGTTGGGCTCGCTCGGCTGTGGAGGCGAGATAATAGTAATAAGAATTTGGATGAGCATATCGCTGTGGAGAGGACGGGACAGGGGAACAATAGCTGGAGCCTGTCTAGAGCAGTGCTGCCATGTAAACACAACAAGAGAACCTGATCCATGAAAACGGCAGACGCTGATGTCTCTATTCAATCTGAGGTGAATAAAAACAAAACTGATTAATTATGGTGCTTGGAGTAAACTTGACATGCAAAGGGGAATTCAAATGTGAATGCTTCCAAAAACTGTACCGTTATCTGTGCAGATATGAAACTCATGTCGTGTAAACATGAAGATTTCTAAGCAGCCCAGACAATTTAATCAGAGCGTAGATTACTTAATTAGTTCAAAAGGAATGACAGAAACACGTTTTTGTCTCATAAATGTCTAAATTAATTTTTCGTCCTAATTCCTTTTTTTCTGTATCTCTTTATGAACGACTGGGTCCAAAGGATTTTTCCTGTTATTAAAATGGGACAGATTGCTTTAAAGGTAAAGTTCATAAAGAAATAATTAATTGGCAGTGTGCCCATTCTTCTCCAACTTGCTGTCATATGAATCTCACGAGTATCATCAGTACAGATGGAGATTTCTGCTTGCTCGCATTTTCCTACCGAATGAATTCTTGCCAAAATGAGCTTGACATAAAAATAAATGAGATCTAAAAGATTTAATTGAAATGGTGAATTATGGTTTACATTACATGACCATGTGTGGTCAGCTTTGTCTACATAAAGCTGATGAAATGTTAATCAGGTCAAAATCAAAATAAGATTTTGCTCAGAGGCATCATCAAATCATTAATGAAATCGGATGAGAAAACGCCTGGTACTGATCATCTAGATGGCAACATTTTTAAAATTGTCGCAAATATTTTGTGCAAACCAATATGTCACATTTTTAATAGTGCAGCTCTCAGTGGAGTGTTTCCTAAGCTATGGAAACAGTCTAAAATTGTGCCTTTACTTAAAGATGATAAGGCAGGGTTTACTCCTTCTAACTGCAGACCAATTCATATTCTTCCTGTATTAAGTAATATATTTGAAAGGTTACCTTTTAATCAAATGCTAGAGTACTTTACATTAAATGAATTGCTAACTAGTTCACAGCATGCCTATAGACCAGGCCATTCAACTAATACTGCATTAGTGCATATGGTTGATCAGTGGCTTACATATATGGAGGATAAAAGACTTGTTGGTGCAGTACTTTTAGATTTTACAGCTGCATTTTATGTAATTGACCATGATATTTTGTTGTCAAAGCTCAAGTATTATGGATTCTCACAATTGTCTGTTTCACTGATAAGGAGTTATCTCTATGGCAGAACTCAGCAAGTATTTTTTAATGGTAGTTTTTCTGATAGTAAATGTATATCATGCGGTATTCCACAGGGCAGCTGTCTGGGTCCACTCTTATTTTCAATTTTTGTGAATGATTTGCCACATGTTGTTAGAAATGCAGAAGTGGTACTGCATGCAGATGATGCAAGTTTATTTTGTGCATCTCCTTCAATAACCAATCTAAGTATGAACCTTCAAAACCAATTGAATTTGATTATCAACTGGGTTCATTTGAACAAATTAGTTTTAAATATTTCCAAAACCAAATGTATTGTTTTTGGTACTAAACATTTGTTAAATAAACCTTGTAACCTAAATTTGACTATTGATACAACTTTGGTTGAGCAGGTTACTAAAACTAAACTCTTGGGTGTCAAGATGGATAATCAGCTCTCATGGACTGATCAGATAAATTATATTTTTTCTAGGATGGGCAGAGGCATTGCTTTAGCTAGGAAGTGTGTGCCGTTTTGTCCACCCTCAGTCATGAGAACAGTAGTCCAGTCTTTGGTATTGTCACACCTGGAGTACTGCTCAGTTGTTTGGTCCAGTGCTACACAGGAGCACTTGAAAAAACTTCAACTTGCACAGAATAGAGCTGCCAGAGTTGCTATTGGCTGTTCATACAGGACCAGTGTGAATGAGATGCACACTATATTAGAATGGTTGAAGTTACAGGATAAATTAAGGATAAGTCTTCTGCGCTACATGCATAATGCCATCTATAAAAACAACCCTAGATTTTTTGTGGATAAATTGGTGTACAGTGGGTATTGTCACCAATATATTACTCGGCAGGTCAGCTCTGGTGATTTAGTTGTTCCTTTTGCACAGTCAAATTGTATGAGGAGAACTGTACTATTTAGATCCTCAGTAGCTTGGAATCAACTGTGTATAATGTGTATAATATGTGTATAAGACAAATAAGCAACAGATCCTATTTTAAAAAGATGGTAAAATGTATGATCTGTAATGAAAAATAAGTGTAATGACTCAAAATGAACTGTATGTATTCTTTTGATAACATATTGTAAAAAGTGTAATGTGATTGTGTATGTTTTGATATTGTAAAATGGACCCCAGGAAGATTAGCGACCAAATGGGGCTCCAAATAAATAAACAAATAAACAAATGAAATGTGTTCAAATTCATTTCCACACATCAATTGCAACTGTTGCAGAGAGTAATAATAGAATTCGTTATAAACAAATAATAATAACAATACACTAAAATTCTTTTTTTTTCTTACTTACTGTTATTTTTAATAATCTCCGATTTCCTGAATCGATTCCAATTCACAAGCTCTTGATTTGATCAATTGTCATTTAAATCTGGAGCCGTATTCACAAAACATCTTAAGGCTAAAAGTAGCTCCTAACTTGCCGATTTAGGAGAAACTCTTAAAAATTGTATCCTAATTTTAGGACACTTTTTTGAGTATTTCACAAAGCATTTTAGCGCTAAAACTAGTTCACAAACAATCCTAATGGCTGTTGCGGACCTTTATCCCCTTTCTCTCTTTCACTTTGCTTCCTGTCTACTCACTGTCCTATAGGGGTGGCACGGTTCACAAAACCCGCGGTTTGGTTCGTATCACGGTTTTAGGGTCGCGGTTTTCGGTTCTGTACGGTTCTTGTTGTTGTTGTTTTTAAATCGTTAACACTCCAGAAATTTACTTCAGCATATGATATATAGCTTAATCATCCACAATTTAGGATACAGTATTAAAAAACATTGGCGTAACATTTTTCATGTTAATCATGTCAATTTTGACCAGAACAATGCAGTGGTTCTGCGTCATATTCTCGCACATGCGTCTTGGTGCTTCGTGAGTCCACAGCACAGGAAGACAGAACTTGTGGAATAAAGTCGTTATTTTGATTTTTTTTTCTCGCTCAAAAACTATTGTCGTCGCTTCATAACATTATTGTAGAGCCACTGTAGTGAGATGGACTTTGTGACGACGTTTTTAGTGCCTTTTATGGGTCTTGTGAGAGTAAATGAACAGAATCCCTATGGAGGCCTGTCTGAAGCCTTTCTCAGCATCAGCTTTCAACAAAAATATCTTCATTTGTGTTCCGAAGATGAACGAATGTCTTACGGGTGTCGAACGACATGAGGGTGAGTAATTAATGACATCATTTTCATTTTTGGGTGAACTAACCCTTTAAATAGTATGATGGAAATGCACATGTCTACAAAGCCTTGTCTAGATTACTCAGGATAAGAAGTGCGATATATAATTATATAAAATATATTTTTGCTACAAATCCAAATCATGTGATCTACTCAAATTATCCAAGTAAAGTAACAAACAAAGATTTATTTGTAAAAAAATATAGATTTTTTTATGTTACACTTTTTTTTTTTATCAGTTTCGATTCGTCCATTTTGCTTATATAAAAAAAGTTTACATTATAAATATCTTTTTGAACAGAACAGGACATTTGTCTCGGAATTGTGGCTAGATTGGTTGTGCTGTATGTTTTTGATGAATTGCAAAAAGCCTCATAAGAGTCATTTGTTCCTGAATCGGACATTGCACATTTGTTTTTGGTGCAGCCTACATGAACTCAACAGACAAATGTGCCAATATTATTATTATTTTGTCTTTTTGCTGAAAAAGAAACAGGAAACATTCAAACATACACAAATATTAATTTTAAAATTTACCAAAAGGACCCAAAATATCCATATCCGTATATTGTTTATACTGAAGATCCCCATCGGAAAATCTGTATTCTGATCAACAGAAATGAAAAATTTGCACGAGGTAACTACTAAATAAACAATCACAATTTGTAACTAACAAAACTATTTTATCTATCTGGCCTTTCATATAAAAAAACATCTGCTTTATATTTGTTAGATGGAAATAACAGATGTCAAAACTATCCCTTCACTATCCTCATCACTCATGACGGCAACATAAGATCACAGCAGAGATATCCAGCCCTGCATCAGTAACGGTGTGAAAGTTTCTGCAGGATCAGAGATAGCGCCTCTATCATAGCTGTCCTGTGGTCATGGATTTCAGGAGTAATCTCACACATACCATGCAAAGCATGTCTATCCTGATGAAACGGAGTGATAGTTATCTTCCTTTATCTGCCTGATTTTTTGCAGGCCGGATAGAAAAGCTGTTGGTTGTGTATGGCTTTCTTTTTCAATGAAGTACTATACAATAATATTCATCATTGTGAAGAACCAGTAACCCATTCTGAAGAGCAAAATAATTGATGATTAGGCAGAGGGTCCTGTCAGCAATGATGCATCAAATTGATCAGACATTTATAATGATAAAAAAAAAGATTTTTTAATAAATGCTGTTCTTTTGAACTTTCTATTCATCAAACTATTAAGCAGCATAAAAAGTGTTTATGGATCATGTGAAACTGAAGACTAGAATAATGGCTACTGAAAATTCAGCGTTATATAATAAGCATGAACCAAAAAACCTACACACTCTCAAAAAATGGTACAAAAGAAGTCACTGGGACGGTACCCTTTCAAAAGGTTCTAATATGTACCATTTAGGTACTAATATGTACACTTTTGGTACCAATATGTACCTTTGAGGTACTAATACTATGCACTCTTTAGGAACAAAGGTGTGCCTTTTGAAAGGGTACTACCCCAGTGACATTTTTTGTACCTTTTTTTCTGAGTACGCACAAATGCATAAAGAGGGTCAAAATGACCCGTATTGGAATTAACGGTTTTCTTAAAAAATAAAATAAATAAAAAAATAGGTGTCATATTAATGAAATAATTAACAAAAATTATGATACACAAATATATCAAATAATATATCATACATGTTTCTTTTTACAATTTCCTTGCATATATGCATTACACATTTATTCTTTTAAAAATGCAGTTACTTTTGCTTAAACTCCAAATTTAGATCTTAAGAGTATATTCAGGTCTGAAGCTTCACTCCACACATTTCTCACAGACCATGTGAAAATGATCTTTTATTATCAGAACATTTCACATGAGATTTGCACCTTTCTAATCATCACTTTTGGGTAGAGTTTGCACCTTTTCCTTACTTTGGGCCTTCATCTGTCCTTTCCTGTGGCCTTTCTCTATCATCTACTGAAATCATATATACTGTTTGAGTTGGTTCTACATTTGACGAATTTCATGACTATTACAAAGTACGCATGTGTCCATTATGAATATTATCAAGAATGAATGTGTGTAGTATGAAAGCAATCTGAATGTACTACATCCGCCACCATGTTGGTATTGTCATGTGAACTATATAGAGAGTTGTGTCATTTCCAAGCCATTTATGACCTCTCTCCCATGGTCTATGAACAGTAACGTGTCCATTAGATGTGAACTTCAGATTTATAGCAGAAATATAAGTCATCCGGATACTTCTCTTGGCTACTGTTTAATGAACACTTTGAATTTAGACACTACTTAGTTCACATACTGCTTTTCATGTATATAGTATGTGAAGATATGAATATGCAAACACTGGGTTGGTGTCTGAGGCAGATAAAAAAAAGGTTATAACAGATGTAAGCAAGTAATTCATACATTTTAAGAAAATAAATAAATATATTATTATTGAAAAAGCATTTATCCAAAAATACTGTGTTGAGTTAAAATTCCATAACTACATTGTAAACCTGAATAAATTGGCAAAACTCAAAAAATTGGATTCCATCAGTTGTTTCGATTTTTTTCCAGTTAAGAAATTCAAAATTTAAGTAAGCAGAACTGGCAGATTTTAATTTTGTACTTATACATTTTAATTGTTGTAGCGATTATGGTCGCAGACCTTATAGATGAATGAATCTTCCAAATGATTCATTACATGAACATCCCTTTCACAAAGCCCTAATTCAGCTCCAGACCCCAGGAAATCGATCATTTAGCACGAGGCTCCATTCTGCCTGGAGCTACCACTTCTATATTACAATTACGTGATTTCCTATGGACTTTTGACCAAAACTTCACAAAGAGGACAAAAGAATCGTTGTGATCGCAAGACAAAGAAACAAACAGATCTCTGTCTTTTCAATGACCGTTAAATGAACTTCAAGTGACAGTTTAAAACTCCAAGCAAACTCCCAGAAAATGTTACATACTAGATTGCATAAGATTATGATTATTGGACTTTCACTCAAATAGCCTTCGACATAGTTTGTTAGCGTGTTTACAACTGATACACGTGACTGTTTTGCATGTATATCATTCCCAAATTCATGCAATTATGTACCTATTGAATGAGTGGATGAAAAGACACCGTGTTTGATACCTTTGTGGTCGAATGGGTACAACTAAACAGATGAGCTGGATGAAATCTTTATAGAATTGACCATGTCCTCATAGTAAGAAATTAGGTCTAAATTTACTCTCTGCTTAAGAGCAGGAAATTAAATGACTATAGATAACCCAATTTTATAGGAGGGGTGGAGACACAGTCACCCCTGAACCCTAATTGGCCAGAATCCATCCAGGGGATGGGCAAAAATTTGAGTTTAACCTCTGAACACAGACGTTCAGTGGGTGTTCACGTTCTGTTCATTGTTCAGTCAAGAGCTGTTCGCAGCGCGGTTCCAGAATCTGCCAAGGCGACGATCGGACGATCGTGGCAGACCATCAAAGAAAATGGGTTAACAGATTTCATTCAGGCCATCTGCTCTTCTCTCACTTTCCTTTCTTTTACTTAAAGTTTATTTTCTTTCCGTTAAGTCTCGGGTTCTGTTAAGTTTCGCCGTAAAGTTACTCAACGAGTTTCCAACAGCGCGCTTCGACTTCAAGCAACGCCCACAAGACTTCCATCCAGCCGCCAATACGCCACATTGGCTTCCCAAGACGTCGATCAAAGACACGACCAGACCTTCAGCGAATCAAAGACCCGAGGGAACCCCTCTCCAGCCAGGAGGAAAAGGGAATCCCCCTTTGTCAAAGACGACACACGTGAGACAAACGCAAATAATACCTCTAGATTTCAAGCTGAAATGGTGCATTAGATCAAATGTAATAACCCCGCCTAAGAAACGATAGGAGGATAAATTACTGATCAATGGTTTCTTCAGGTCATGTGTCATAAATGTATAGCTATTGCTTGGGATTTCATAATTTCTTTCTCCTAAGACTTACTCTTTCCTCACTTTCTTCCTTTCTGCAACGTATGTTTATGTTAGATATTAGTTTGATGTGTTAGAGTAATCAATAAAGTTTTGTTTGTAGTCAAAGATAACTGTTCTTGTGTTATGTGCTTATGAATTTAATGTCTTGAACTGCCGATCTAAGTTACCTGGCTGTTAAATAGTGTTTCACTATTGTACGGATATTAATATCCGCTGCAGAGTTGATATTTGCGGCCCGTTCAAATGAACGTTGGAAGAGTCATTTGCTCGGTTGTAAATTAGACTCGCAAAATGAATTCATTAATTCATACATTTGAGCTACATAGACTTGTTTAACTTTAACAGACTCCCCTTTAAGTTCTTACATATCGGTGGACGAATAAGTTAAGGTGTAAACATTAATTCTGAATTATTTATAAATTATAGCGTAATTCGAGGCGCTTTCATTTTAATTCAAATTCCCTGTTGAGTTATTATTTTATCTGACTCATTGTCGCTACATTGTTCTTAACTTGAAATTTTTAGAGTACACTAATTCATACATTTAACTTAAAATTTTCAACAATGTGAACATTTTTATTAGTATAAACTTTGCTAGCTATGACAAGCTAATTCAGAAAATGCTAACTAGCTAATTTGCCAACAATAGCATGGTATAGCTGAAAGAGTGCAGCAATATAAAGCATTTAACATACTTAATCTCAAACTAAGCAGCATGCGCCACTGCCACCATGACGGTGACTCTCCAAAAACCCACATTAACAGAAACTCTTCCACATTAGCATAACAAAACATTAATCACTACTAAATCTCCCACTTAACATTAATCTTGCACAAAAAAAAAACATTTTACAACTCTTAATTTTAGCAATTAATCTCCCTTTCGAAGAAAGTGCTAAATACTCATAAAAGTTCATATGACTGAACTCATTTGTTTAATTTAAGTTTGTCCTTCTCAAACCAATTCATTATTATTTTTTTGTTTTGTTTCCCCATAATGACCAAGAAATATGGAACTTACATTGATGAGGATTAGAAACAAGTTTTTTGAAGAATTCATGCAATATCAAATAAATAATTGTTTTCATTGATAAACTATTTCAGAAAATCGCAGCATGCTGGGTCAAATTTGACCCCTTTTATGTATTCTATAGGGTTAAAACATCAAATGAACCTACCATCTGCATGTTGCAGCAGAAATATACAGTCAAAGTCACTTAAAACACATTTGCTCCCCATACTTGTGTTTTGGAGAACTGAACCTCTTGGCCATGTGCTTTTATGAGTTGCTGCTATGTGATTGGCTCATTAGATATTTCCATTAACAAGTAGCTGGACAGGTGTCCTTCATAAAGTGGCCACTGAGTGTACCGACCAACATAAAGTGGAATGAGAGAATGGAGTCAGTTGAATGGGCTGAGAATAGAGCCAATGCATCTGCCTCATTAACCTCATCATAATTATGACACACTGGGGAATAATAAAGAATGAATTCAATATTGAACTTCTGTAAAAACGACTATTTTCGTTATTCACAGCCTTCCATCTACTGCTTTTATTATCCTAAAAACCAAGACACTGACCGAGCAGTCAGCTTGTAAACAGCAAGCAAATTGTGATATTATCCAATTCCAAGACATTTCATGTGGAAACGGGCTATAAAAATTAACTGGAAATGGAAATTATTTATGACACTGAATTTAGAACTATTTTTAAATGGTTTTGTGTCATTTAGGCTTTAGGGTGTAAACATTCAGACCTGACTCTTACATCCATACAGCTGATGTAAGGGAAGGCCATTCTTTTGAACTCAGAAGTTTTTGGGTGCACGGAAGTACTCGTGTAGCTATTTCTTCTGACAGCTTCCTTATCACACACACATCTCATCCTGATGAACAAAAAGACTGAAGGAATAGTTCATAGTCATAATGCTATGTCTTTTAAAACCTGCAACAATTTCTTTCTGTAGAAAAAAAAAAGATATTGATAGCAAAATGTCAATGAAAGTGAATGGTGACCATGGCTGTCCAGCAAGATTTTTAATAAACAGATCCTGTAATATTTATCATAGGGGTGTCACAATATATCGCCATACAAAAATGCAACAATATGTGTCATGGATAGAGACAATCTGTATTGTGTACAGTTCATCCAAAATAAAAATGATAGTGTGAGAAAAAAGTTCTCAGAGTTTTAGTGTCACTACTACATTAAACTACAATTTATAATGTTGAATATAATGTTTAATAATGCAATGGTGGAATATTTGTGGGTCCTGATAATGCAAAATGTCTTGGCCTGAATTATATACATCATATACAAATAATTAAATACATTATATACAATGTATTTTAAATACATAGTCAGTGACAGAGTGCAAGCATATTCATCAAAAATAATTCTGTATTTTCAGCTTCAGAATCATGAATATTTTTATTCTGGTGTCACCATTGTCCTGTGCATTTGGTTACCAACACCACGTCCAAACCTATCCATTTCTACCCCCAATATAATACCAAATTCAGCATTTTAATCAAAAGTAAAATTTTTGATTAACCTTTTACCATATGTCTTGTAGTATCACAATAATATCATATAGTGAGGTAAGTATCATGATATGTATTGAATCGTGACATGAGGGTATCGTTACACCCCTAATTTATAATAATAACAACTATAAATGATCTAATTATTTATATTGACATATTTATTAAAACTAAATGCAAATATGCATATTTTTATGTAAGGATTGATATTAATATCAAACATATAGTTCATGATTTCTCCACAAATAATCACAGACTTCTGACAAATACCACGTTTTTGGGAAGCCAGCCTAAAATAATTTTCCAAAGCAATCTTGTGAAATTTGTCAAGTGTTTTGCTGTCTATTTACCACAACTTTTAAATCATCATTACCATAGAAAATGACTGTTCAGTTGCATTGTAAATTTGCTAGACAGTGCAGTCTGATGATAATTGTCTGTGTTATATATTTTATTGTCACGCAGTGCTAAGTGCTGAGTCTCTTTTGGTGCTTTTGAACATTGTTGCATCTGTAATTATCCACACAGACAAAACCTCTTCATGTGACACCTCTGCTTTCAAATGGCCAATGTACTTTCCCTTTTCTCTCCTGTGCAATTTGCATAAAAGGTATCATGGTGAAAGTATTCTTCTTAAAGTGCTTTTTGCTAGGCTTTTCAAGGACAGGATGGCAATGAAAGCATTTTGCAGTATGTGATGGCTAGCAAAAAAGTGAAGAGTGAATTAGAATGATGTCCCGATTGCAAAGAATTAATTCCCTTTGAGATTGTAAATGTAGACATGAAAGAGAATGGATGGTTCTACGAAGCATGTGTAAGTCATGCACTCAAAAAAAAAAAAGGTTCCATATGGCACCAAAAAAGGTTATTCGTCGTAATCACAGAGGAACCACTTTTTGTGCTATATAACACCATATCTGAACATGTTCTGTATATGGTAGCGGTGCTATATAGCACCATAGTTAGCGGTGCTATATAGCACCTTAGTCAAAGAACCGGTGAAGAACTCTGAAGAACCCCTGAAGAACCACTGAAGCACCAAAATTGGTGCTATATAGCACTTAAAAAGGTTCCCCTATGATTACGAGCCAAGAACTATTTTTGGTGCCATATAGAACCTTTATTTTTTAGAGTGTGTGCAAACTGGGGGGCTTTCAAGGGGTCAAGCTGATGCCATAACTATACACTCTTTCATGCGGTGTGTATATAGCTTTTTGTGAACGTAAAATTTCTGCAAAGTTTTAAAGATCAAAGTGCAAGATAAATGGAGTTATTGGCACCCAAGTGCCTGAAACAAGTCGTTAGTAATTCCAGTCTTACTTCATGCCTGAACCTATATAGGTTTGTTATACATTTGCATAATGCCAGCCTATGGTCTTCATTGGCTGCCTGCAAACAAAGCAAAGCCATTTGCATGCACTTCCAAAGAATGAGAACTTGAGCTTGAATTGATATGGTAAGGCTTGTTCACACCGGGACAATTATTGTGCATGCTTATCGCTGACGTTTAACGCCTCGTGACTAAACAGAGGGCGTCAGTTTGAGTGTGCACACTAATGTGCAAAACAGCAGCCGTAAAAGCGTAATTTTTAAAAAAAGCCTTGGGTTCGTATTTTTGGTTTGACGTGCCGCGTTAAAAACTGTCCGCCCAATGAGATTGCCGCGTTTGTTCACGTGCCTGGAGCTGCTGAAGTTACAGTTAAACACGACTTGGTGGCGCTCAAGCACAAAACGGTGAAGGAATTGAAAATAATCAAAGATATTTGAAATCCAACAAAGAAATTTGCTTTACTGTTGTCAACCCACATTCCTTATCAGAAGGGCCATCTGGAAGACAATAGAGAGGCCTGTATGCCAAATGGGTGCCACATCTTTACAGTGGGGGAAGTTTGGTCAGTTTTGGATATCTCACATTTGGTTTGGTCACATGGTCAGGGAAAGGGATACAAGAAGATTGGAACTGTTGCTCTTTCTCTTTTTCTCTGGCTTTTGCTCTTTTATTCTCTGGCTCTTGATGTCTTTGGGGCTTCTCTTCCTTGCTCTCTCTCTCTCTCCCCCACTCTCTCTCTCAGGTAACATTGTATTCATGTTGTGTACTATTAATGGTATAAGTTTATCATCTCATACATCCACTTTGAAACTATTTTAAGTGTAACCATAACCAGATTTTGTCATTAAATCCTTTCTATTACACATACTGTGCTAACTACTGGGCTCCCTATTGCAATAAAATATAGTCACATTATAGCAATGCTCTCCCACATATTTTGCTATTGTAACTGCACTTATTTCCGTCATTGGTATAAGTTGCAGTGGGTGGAAATATACGAGAAATGTACAGTTTTCTTCCATCTTTCTGATAATGTTTCTTTAGTCGTTCGGTTACCCTCCAGCCTGAACACCTGGAGGAGTCCACTCTTACAACGGTCTTGCCGAGCACACATTGATACCTAAGAAGAAGACGATGAAGAGTAAGTAGATGAAGAAGAAGATGCAATGAGGCAAGATGAATGTAGATCTGCTGATCTCTTTGGTGTCTGAACACAAAGAGCTTTATGACAAACGCTACAGCGACTACAAAAATCTCAATAAGAGGGAGTTGTTATGGAGAGGAATTGCAGATCAAATCAAAAACGCCATCTACAGTCAGGGAGTGAATTTGCATGTTCACTAGGCGCATCGCCATTGAAAATCGCTTGGATATGAACACAAAGACGAGTCGAAGAAAGTCTTGAAAAACGTTGGTGATGAGCGTGCGCAATAGTGATACGAATGGTAAAGCCTTGTGCACATTGAGACAATCAATGTGCACAAGGCTTTACCATTCGTATCACTGTGTATACAAGTTCCGAGGAAGATCCAGAGCTGAAATTCAGATATGGTAATGGATTTTGGTTTCTGACACGCACTGTAAGCGGTAGACCAATCACAACAGACTGGGGCATCTGACCAATCAGAGCAGAGTGGGCTGTCTGAAAGGAGGGGTTTAGAAAGACCGAATCCTTAATCAAACGGTTTTAGACACTGTGAGAAAACAGATGATGATGCAATGTATATTATGAGAAAATTAAAAAAAATTGACCTTGGATACATGCAAACCTATTGGAGGAGACCTCCAAATCGAAATTATGAACCTTTAAGATAGCATAATTGGGGCACTTTAAGGCTATTTTTACATTGTTTGAATACTCAAGTGTCTAGTTCGTTGGGACCACCTCTGCGAGAACGCATCCCTGTCGCTCTGTGCTGTGTGTGTGCGCATATGAGCCCAGTCATCTCCTTTGATAAAGGTCAGGCCTGGCCATGATGGATGACTGCTGCCGCTGCTTTAATTTGAAATAAAGAGCAATAAAGGGGAGGCCTGTGCTGGTGGCGAACAGAGCCATGATGAAGGAGTCGTTAGTTAAGCAAAGGTCGTCGGCTCCTCCTACAAAACTGACAGACCTTGTCAGGAGTGTGGAGATCACATGGTACAAAAGGAGAGGGGGATAGAGAGAGATGAAGTGTGAAAAGAGGGGATGAGGACATAATACACACCGGAAAAAGTCAGAGTGTAAAATACCTACTGTACTTGGGAAGTACGATACATAGATGAGATGGTAACCTTGATACTCTGATATTTACCATGTATATTTTTACATTTACCATATACTGGGAGCTCTTTTCTAATGAATTAGGACTGGAGCTTTCAAACATCGAAAAAGGAAGTGAAAGCACCATAAAAGTATCATTAATGTAGTCCATGTAACGCAGGGATTCACAAATTTTTTGTCAGCCGATCAACTTTGACCCGAGCTAATATTCGATACATTTCAATAAACACATGTGCATGTTCACTGTTCTCAGGCATTGGCTAATGGTCACATGATATACAGGTAAACAAATAAAATATTGCATCTGTTTTAGTAAGTGCACCAATTTGATTGTTTTTTAACAGATTCTTTCAGTTCAGGTAACTGACTAAATCTGGTAGAAGCAGATTTCAAGTGAAATTTTTCAGTAACAATAACAATATCAGATTTATTTAACGTTAAATCTTTTTATATTCATTCAAATATTCATTTATATTCTTTAGAACTGCATGGAAACAAGCAACCAGTACATTCTTCCAAAATTCTTATTTTTTTGTCCCAAGGACAAAATAAAATCATGAAGGTGAATAGTCATAACTTTCATTTTTATGTGAAGAAGTATTCCATTAATATGGCACAAAAAAGATGATGTCATCATGGCACCATGTCTATAATAAACATGACAATACAATGGTACGTTTTACATTAGTGTAGAAATGCCCTAAAAAATATGACAGAATAAGGAAGAAGAATAAGAAAAAAGGAAAACAGGCATACAAAAGAGGCACACAAAAATACTGCACATAAGAGATACGAAAAGGTAAATTTGTAGAAAAAAGCAAGAATACACTAGATTTCTCTCATGGGATTCCTGTTTATCAGGAATGACACTGCAGTGGATTTGCATGCAAGGGCAAAGGAAGCAAGATAAAGCGGACATGGAGACAGGCCCTCCCTGAGGACCCCGGGACAGGCTGTGTTAACATGCAGTCAGTGAGACCCAATGTCACCCGAGAGCACCTGAGACACTGAGCTCTAAAGACAAGGATCCTTGCATTTACAGAGCCTTGGCATTACAGTGACACCCATTTAAGGTTCCCAGCACTTTAGAGGAAAGTTACAAGAGAACACTCTCTCTTTTATGTACAGGGTTCAGCCTCTCCTTTCTGACCTTACACTGGTTATACTTTAGTATGTGTTCTGTAATAGCGGTCTGTGTTCTTATCAGTCTGCCCCACTGTACTATCAAGATTGGTGTTCAATCTTCTATTCAGAGATTAGCTTTTGGAGTGGACAAGTGCCCACCAAGAGCGATTGAAAGGAAGAACACTCTGAGCACTATGCTGTCTTAGTCTAGTCTGTCCTTTTTCCCCCTTCGAAACATATTCTGCACCAGTGTGTAAACATTGACGCGTTTAGCTATGCAAAAAACAATGTCAAAGTGCAGTTCCAGACTGATCGCATTAGAATTCATATGATCAAAATTGACCTGAACACAATTGATATTTTTTAAAATATAAAACAAATATTATGCCATTTTTCTTTTTCTTATTTATTTTTGCAACGTTGTGCAGAAACTAAAGGCATTTT
Source organism: Romanogobio albipinnatus (assembly GCA_023566225.1). Classification (NCBI taxonomy): domain Eukaryota; kingdom Metazoa; phylum Chordata; class Actinopteri; order Cypriniformes; family Gobionidae; genus Romanogobio; species Romanogobio albipinnatus. The sequence goes on from CM042249.1 coordinate 43,631,478, forward strand.
GACCAAACGTTCAAGCATATTTCTTTCAATGTTTTAAAACTCATCCGGGTCAAAAATGACCGGAAGAGCACTGGAGATTTTTCACCCCTACCATAATCACACAGAGCTATCAAAACACACAAATAAATGGGTTATGTTTCATTAAATGTTATGATGCATTTGTCTTTTTTTTTAGTCACAGCTGTACCATGGCAAACAAAATAAAAATAACATATAGACATAATTACTTGTTACATTTAACACATATGCTTTAAATGCTTTATGCTTAGTAATCTACCTTCCGCCAAAGAGCAGGAAAGGTCTCAGTTGCTATAGATACCAACTGATAAGACATTCTTTCAAGCAATAAACTGTGAAAAACAAGGGCCAGAGGGAGAACCCTAGCCCTTAAACAGACTTTCCTGCATTAATTTATAGAAAAACTGTTCTATAAATGAACATGCACCCCAGGCCATTGCGCGTAGGATTATAACTATCTTGTAAAAGTGTATCTTGTATGGTATTTCGTTTTGTGCATATCTTATGAAAAAAACACTAGTTAAAGGTCCCATGGCATGGCATTTTTCTATTATTTTATAATGTTTTCTGAGGTGTACTTATATTGTTAGTATGATTTTTACATCATAAAATGTCATAATTTAGAAATAAAAGGCATTTTTTCTATACTGCTCTTTGACCTGTGGCTGAATGCCCTGCTTCAAGAGGCGTGTCTGCTGTGAGACTTCAGTAAAAACGCCCACTGTTGTGATTGGCTGACATCTTTGCATTTTAAATGAGCGGAGGGGGCGTGGTTTAACGAAGCACGAGCAGGCACGAGTCTGCCAGAGACGGATGGACCTGAGTTCACTTCTCATCAGTTCTCAGTCTCAGTTCAGGGTGAACTGTTGTAGTTACTAGCATATACTTCAGGTTATTAGTTTATTTCTAGTCGGAGGGGCTGTCACTCATGTCAGAAAGTTAGTAACTTTAGTAAATTATGGATCAGCGCTGACTGGAGATGTGAACCGTTTAGAACGATTCAGTCCGATTTGGTGAACTGGTTCGGTTCACTAAAAAGAACCGATTCAAAAGAATGATTCGTTCGCGAACCGGACATCATGGAGACGGAGCGATTGCTAACAAAGTTATTTATAGTAACTTCTGAGTTATGAGAGCGCTGTCAGTCAGCGACTCAGCGCTGTGAGTTTATTGTGTTTGTATCTGAGAGTTCTGAATAAACACGAGTCCCAGTCACACCGAGTCCGTATTCATCATTATTACCAACTTTGTAACACATGCAATGTACCATTACAGCGAGATGAACGAGTTACGAGTAAGTGTTGAGTATAGCATTATTTCTAGATATGTTCCAATCATATGAATAGCGTCAGTGACGCGCATTGAGTAACGTTACACAGCGCAAACAAAGACACAACAACAGTAATCGAATGTAATCCAGTTTATTGTGGGGAAAGATGGCTAGCCTAGCCCAGATATGCTCATGCTTACCCCCCTTCTGCTTAATCTCACGCCGCGTTTGGTGCCTCCGCTGTGGGCCAGATGCAGTACTGGGGGTCGGGGATATTGAAGGCCGAGCTTCGGCGTGTGTGAAGTTTATCTCTAAAGATGTGACTGCTGATGTTAAACAGAAAAGACTATGCACATTTTAGAACCGGTAGACGCGACGAGGACGTACAAAAACACTGACTCACAAGATAGAAAACACGAAAACACCGTTCTGTCTGGAGAGAGAGAAGCCGCAGTGTGTGCACGAATAATAAATAATTAGCTACACATAAGAGATCACTGATCACAGATCAGAAGGAACTGAAGAAAGACTTCTGTTTTCATTTGTACATCCAAACACTGAGAAACTGCCTGCATTCACTCGTTCACAAGTAACGTTAATGATCTCTCGAGCGTTTGCATGGGCGTGCCAGATTCTCTGGGCGGAGGAAAGGGAGGTAACCGTTCCTGCTTGGACGTCAAAACAGGAGACTTCAGGATTGGCTCGTCTGGCCTGTCATTTTCTCAAAGGCAGAGAGAGACAGCCAGAACTCGGGTTTACACCGATCAACATTTCTATCCACTTGGGGACAATATTCAGGCTAGGGGAACTCATATTAATGTTGAAAAACCTCATAAAATGAAAATTTCATGCCATGGGACCTTTAATGTAACCTCACCTATACCTTGTTTGGTGTCTACAAAGTTGTAATTTAAATATTTTAATGATTGCGTATATGATATTCAATACCTGTGCAACGTATTAGTATTACAAGAATCTTTAATAGTTCCTTCATCAGCAACCAATCCAGTTACATATACAAACGATCTGCTTGAGACAAAGGATTGTAAAACTTTCCCTCTGAAAGCCTAAGTACAATTGGCCCACTGACCACTCAAAGGAGAGGTTAAAAGGCCCCCTCTGCACTGCCCCCTCTTTCTCTCTCTCTCTCTGGACTGACAACTGACGCATCACCTCAGCTTTCTCTCAGCAGGCCAGACTGGTAAGGTCTACACACACATAGAGCCATGTGTGTGTGTGGGACAGGAAACCCTGACCACATGGTCGCGGGCCGGCAGGCCCACCACCTCAAGTCGTGTGCAACTTCCTCGACGGAGTCGAAATAACTGCAAGTTCATCATATCTTCTTCAGTCAACGCAGAAGAAACCGGAAAACTCTTTTAGATGGTGTTCTTTCATCCAGGCTGAGATGTCTACCAAGCAAGTTCTTTGTGTAGCAGTGGTAGGAAATCATGCACTCGGATGATAGGTCACAGTGATATTGTATAAATCAAGAAAAAGAAGGGGTCAGGCACTGAACCCTGAGGTACGCCCATGGATAATTGGTGTGATTTAGATGTAAAGACGTAATGTAAAGTTAAAATACAGTATGTTTCAGGCCGAAGTTTGTAGTAGACAACAAGCAGCATTTTGTGACATAAGATTGCACAATGGACGCTTGTTAGCACAAACAGTTAGTCTGAATCCATATCAGTTCATCAGCATGGAGGAAACATGAAATTACCAAAAGCCCCGTGCTGGTTAATAAGTTGGCTAGTTCACCTTTTGGTGACAACTTGATCAATTTGGCACACCAAAGCTAATGGCTGTCATCAAATGAGACTGGCTTTCAGAATTGGTTATCTCAGTGGAGTCCAATTTATTTGCTGTCACCTCTTAACCACGCCACTTGGCATAGATGCATCAGCCGCCGCCACTCCGGTGAGGTAGCCCCTCCATTAGCAATGTTAATCAAACGATGATGCAAAGCTGAGGAAGTGGCCTTTCAATTTAGCATGCAGAAGCTAATGGCTTCTGATTCCAAACAGTGCCTGATGGATTGGTCAGATGTGGTAATATAGACACTGGATGAAATGAAGGAGGAATTTTAGTGCTTTTATTTGCGGAAGGGTAAAGATGATTGAGGGCGTTCTTATTTAGCCTTAAAGGTTTTGTAATTGGAATCAATGAGGTGCATCCATCAGTATCATGCAAAAGAAATATTCAGTGTCACATGGCATTGGCACTTTCATTTTTCCCCCTACGCCAAAGCAATATTGAAAAACGGTGAATCAATATTTACATATTGAACTGAAGCATTCTGTTGGTTCTAACATGACATAATTTATGTATTATGTGTATACATATAAACGCTTGTGGTTAGATGGTATTCCTACCCCATGTCAGAAAACTATTGAATGATTCAATATGTGTCGTGTGTGCATGAATATGTTCACAACCATGGCCATATAGGTGTGTATGTGTGCGGCTTGGAAAAAACTGATGTTGCCAGATTATGTGCATGTCTAGACGATGATCGTGTCAGATGATTTGAATGCGTTGATACATTAACAACTATTTGAATACCATTACCCTACCCCTCTGAAAACACTGGAGAATGAAAGATAGAGGAATGAGCCAGCTGTTGATTACCCAGGCTAGTCATATCATCACATCTTTCTCATTTGTTTAGAGGAGATTGCATCTTTCTGCTCGGTCAGCTGCCAAACTTGAAAAATATCTTTAGGAAATGTGCAGCAATGTGTATGTGTGTGTGTGTGTGCTGATGTTTAAATGGTCATTCCTGTATAACTTTCTCCATCAGAATTGTAGAAGTATTAACCATTAACCATTCTTGCCACACTCTCAGTAATCTGCCCACAGCCTTGGACAAACATTAAATATTTGCATTCAATTATCTACTAATTATCTACTAATACTAATGATATTACTATCAAAATGATATATACAAAATGTTTTTTTAACCCTTGTGGGGCATCTCATGCAGTTTCTCCCTTTTTTTTTTTTGCAGGACCTCTCAAGCTCCATCAGGTTCGATGGGAGTGTCAGTGCTCAGCCATTTTCTCCAGAGATGTTCAATCGGGTTCAAGTCTGAGCTCTGGCTGTGAAACTGTCGCCCCAGTCTGAGGTCCAGAGCGCTCTGGGGAAGGTTTTCATGAAGGACGTCTCTGTACATTGCTGCATTCATCTTTCCCTCAATCCTGACTAGTCTTCCAGTTCCTGCCACTGAAAAACATCCCCACAGCATGATGCTGCCACCACCATGTTTCACTGTAGGGATGGTATTGGCCAGGTGATGAGTGGTGCCTGAGTTCTTCCAGACATAATGCTTGCCATTCCTGCCAAAAAGTGCAATCTTTGTTTCATCAGACCAGAGAATTTTGTTTATCATGGTCTGAGAGTCCTTCAGGTGCCTTTTGGCAAACTCCAGGTGCGCTGTCATGTGGCTTTTACTGAAAACAGGATGCACCTGAGCTCAATTTTGAGTGTCATGGCAAAGGCTGTGAATACCTATGTACATGAAATTTTTTCATTTACACTTATGCATTTAGCAGACGCTTTTATCCAAAGCGACTTACAACTTGGGAGTACAGGAAACGATTGGTCATGAAGAGTCGAGTAAGAGCAACAAGTACCTGAAATACTGAGTCCATGTACATTGCTCAGTGAAGCACAGGCTAGAGTAGGGAGGGAAAAAGGGAAGAAAGAGGAAAAGAAAGGCTTTTTTCATGAGGTTAAGTGGTCACGGAAGAGCTGAGTTTTTAGTTGACTTTTGAATGTTGTCAATGATTCTGCGTTTTGGATGGCGGTGGGAAGATCGTTCCACCAGCTGGGAACGTTGTATGAAAATGTTCTGGAAAGGGATTTTTTGCCTCTCTGTGATGGTACCACAAGCCGTCGCTCCTTAGCTGAGCGAAGGCTTCTGGTGGGGGTGTGGATTCGTAGAATCGAGTCAAAGTAATCAGGAGCTGAGCGCATGGTGGCTCTGTGGGCAAGCGTCAGCGCCTTAAACTTGATGTGAGCAGCAAGTGAAGTCATGTTGTATAGTGGGACTGGCAGGGAAGACGAGAAACTCAGTCTTTGCCGGATTGAGCTGCAGTTGATGTTTTCTCATCCATGCAGAGATGTCCACCAGACAGCTGGAGATTCTTGCAGCTACTGTGGGGTCGTCTGGTTGGAATAAAAGGTAGAGATGAGTGTCATCAGCATAGCAGTTGTATGAGAAGCCATGTATGATGGGTCCCAATAAAGTAGTGTAGATGGAGAAGAGGAGAGGTCCAAGCACTGAGCCCTGAGGAACCACCGTGGTCAGTTGATGTGTTTCGGATTCCTCTCCTCTCCAGGCAACCTTGAAAGACCTACCTGTGAGATAAGACTCAAACCAATGAAGCGGAGTCTCTGTGATGCCCAGTGATGAGAGACCACAGTGCAAATGTATTAAAAATAAAAAATCAAAGATTTTAAACAAACTTCTTTCACGTTGTCATTATGGGGGTATTGATTATAGAATTTTGAGGAAAATAATACATTTATTCCATTTTGGAATAAGACTGTAACATAACAAAATGTGGAAAAAGTGAAGCGCTGTGAATACGTTCCGGATGCTTTCAATTTGTTAAAATTCACTAGATTGAGTTCCAGATGGTTTTCTGAGATGTCTACCAGGCACTCTTTTGTCTGCCTAGCAGTGGTATGAAACTTAATGCACCTGAATGATAGGTCACAGTGATATTTTATATTTTGAGAAGGAAAAAGGTCCAAGCACCGAACCCTGAGGTCCGCCAATGGATAATTGATTTGATTTAGATGTAAAGATGTTTTTTTTTTACTTATAGAAATTCAATCAATAATGATGTCATTTTTGACATTTCCTTCTGAATACATTTGCATGAGCAATACTCTAACCTTGCGAGAAGGGGCATTGACTTGCTGCTGCCTACTTCAACAGCCCCATCCTCCCAGCACACACAGATAGACAGACCTAAACATAAAATTCACATTATAAGTAGGCCAGTCACAGTTACTTTTTTTTCTTTTAAAATGTAAAATTCAACCATAAAATCCTGGGTGGAAGAAAATAATACAGGGGTAAGCTGCAAAGACCATGGAAGTGTGTTTCAAGAGACTTGTGTGTGTGTGTGTGTGTGTGTGTGTGCCTACAGCGGTTGAAGTAATGCATCATTATAGGACAGAAACCAAGGATGACCAAAGGCCAAACACAGCATAACCACAGGCATCTCAAAAGAAATGCATTGCAGCAGCCAGAGCAGAACTCATGCTGGGTTAGGTAACCCTTACACTGACTTTGATCGAAAACATGCAATAGAAACACAAACAATCTCATGACTGTTCTTATTGCCATCATTACACATTATCAGAAGGTATAGACAGTGATTGAGAGCTACAAATAAAAGCAGTTCACTTAAAGCTGCCCTATATCAGTCTTCCCCCATCATTATTTTGTCCATCTCATCTCATCCTCTCCTCTGCACACGGATACTGTTGCGGTCCAATCATCTTAGCATTCATTTACATGTATAATTATAGGACAGGCGCTCACTGAAAAGATTAATTCGAATTGTAATTAACAGTAATTATTTTTTTTTAAATGGGAGCCATGGTCGTGAATAGGCATTTATGAGACCTAAATTGAATCTAATAACCTTACTGCAAAAAGATTTGAATGGGTGGAGACCTCTGTAAAGACATATTATTTAGTATGGATGAATTGTGGCACAAAAGCATAATACTGAGAAGAGCAGAGCTTTCTGACATCTAAAGGTTGTTCAGTCAAAACAATGCATTCCTATGGATTATATTTTACATTAAAGCAAGCATACTACCATTCAAAAGATTGGGGTCAGTGAGGTTTTTTTTTTAATTCAACATAGATGCATGAAATGTACCAAAAGTGGCAGTATTCACTAGATTCAGTTCCAGATGGTGTTCTGAGATGTCTACCAGGTGTGCTGAGTGTTTTGTCTGTTTAGCAGTGGTATCAAACTTGCACCTGAATGATAGGTAACAGTGATATTGTATATTTTGAGAAGGAAAAGAGGCCAGGTACCGAACCCTGAGGTACGCCAATGGGTAAATGATTTGATTTAGATGTAAAATGAGAATGTATTAAAAGTGACAATAAAGATTTTTATACTGTTATACAGAAAATTTGATTTTGGGGTGGTTGATTATAATTACACTTTTTTAACTGTAGTTAGTGTGTAATGTTGTTGTTTCAGCATAAACATCATCTGCAAAGTTACAGCGCTCCAAGTTCAAAGCAAAGGGAGGTATTTTCTTTTAAATAAATCGCATTTTAAGGACTACAACAAACGGCTGGTAGGGACTACAACGAGTTTATTCAGGGATTAGTGACATCACTAACCCTAAAATTTACATAAACTCTGCCAAGGGGAACACACAACAAAGGCAATGTTGAGAAGAGGAAGAGTTGTTGTAGTAGAGCACATTTAGGAGTCTGCTCACGCTGTCGCTCTTTTCACATTTATTGCAATAAGGTACGTAACACAAATGCAACATGAAGAAACTAAACTATACCTGTTCTATATTCATGCAGCATATATTCTTTGTAGGTATCTTACAACAGTTCCCACACAAGCAATGCATAGATTATCATGACAGAATATAATAATCAATGACTTGAAGATAGTAACTCCACATCATCTACATAAATTCATCAAATAACCATTCAGAAACTTTTGCATTCTACATGTTGTCACTTCTTCTTGAACCTCTCCATCATTGTACGACTCCGGTTTGAACATAAAAGGCTGAACAGTTTCTGACCTTTTCAGTGCGTGTCTGCGTGAGGTAATCAGAGTTGCTAACACAAGTTCTTGAAGCTCCGCCCTCTTCCAGAAAGGGGGCTGGGAGCAGCAGCTAATTTGCATTTCAAGGGACACACACAAAAAGTGTGTGCAGTGTAGTTTTGGAACGAATTCAAAGTTAAATATAATACAAGTTAATGCAACACAATACCACCACTGTCTAAAAGAAAAAATACATTACATTATATACTTAAGATCAATCAACCTCCTCATGGTAGAGACCAAATTTGAGACTATCAAATTTAGGGTCAATACTTATCAAAGCAGCACATTATCTGAGCAGACACCTCTTCAGAGTGCTTGTGTTATTTACTACTAACAAGCCTTTTCATTTATACTTTAGACAGGACATAGTCAGAGCCTGTTTAGTACTTAGGGTTTATGTAAAACAGTTCTCAGTGCCAACCTCTACATTCTGTTTCTATTACTCTAAACAACAAAGCTTAAGATTATCCAGAAGCCTGAAACCAAATATCCAGGCATTGTTGGCATAAGCTATGCAAATCTTCTTTGAAACTCATGTGCATAGCAGATACGAAATCCAATTGAAGTTCAGTGTGAATTTAAATCATGATCTAGCAGTCCAGGCTAAGGTGAGGTGATAGCTGATTGGCTAAAAATTGGTAATTGATTGATCTGGCTGATCAGAACTCTTAAAGACATTGAGCGGAAACAGTTATTATATCTTATCCATGTCTAATTCAGGTCAAATTTCAGTGGTATACATTCTGGGGTTCTACACAATTAGATACATTGGGATAAGATGATCTCCTAGTGAAAAATAACCTTAAAAATGATGATACATTGAGAAAAGGAACCTTGAAAAGAGCCAAGAGTCTTTTCATCCACATGAGATATTTTCTCCTCAGCAAAACCCCCTTTCCACACCCGATCAACTGGGCATTAATAATAGAGGCTCATTGAGGCCTCATGCATGTCTGAGTGCATTAAACTCGCACAGGATTTACTCAAGAATGGATCTCAACGAGGGGGGGAATATCTTTTCATACACACGGTGAAAGACAAAGAAAAGGAAACACACTGGGAGAGAGAAGAAGGGAGAGAATGTGTGAAATCCCAGAAATTCAATTGGCTTTCAAGTGTCACAATCAATGACAATGTGAAAAAATAGATGGGAAAAAAGAAAAGAAAGGAACTGCAGAAATACAATGGTACCTGATTGTAACCTAAGTCTTCAGAATCCATAAGATTGCTATTTTTGAGGAACATTCGATGAACTTCAAGTCCATCCTCAATAACGACCATAAACGTCAAATCCTGCACCCATTACAAATGTAACATTTTACGCCTAAAACGTTATGTTTTACACGTTTTACACAAAACTATTGTGTAGCGCTAGAGAGGACTGCAACATCATTATTTAGACTATTTTAGTACTGATTCTTCACATTTTTGCAATAAATAAATTATTGTTATTATTATTTACACTGTCTGTTATGTTTTTCTTTATACTGTATATATTTTTGGAGGTATTGACACCTCAAAATATCTATTTAATGGTATGTTGTTACTAAAACATCTGTGAAGTCTTATATATATTTTTTTTTACTTTTACTCATATATGTTTAGGTTTGGACAAATGGTTATGGGATCTAAAATATATCTAAAAAATGGTAAAAATGCAAGTATACAAATTTGTTACAAATTTACAAATTCCGTTTTTCGTGTTTTTTTTAAGCTTTGATTGTGTTTACAGTGTGCAATATAACGTGTTCATGTTTCGCGTGTAAAAAAAACAGTATTTTTCACACAATTTACTTATCTGTATACCGCTGTTTTCACTCTCCTAAAAACGGGCTGATGACTTCCTTTATTCTATGAAGTCCCTCCTTCAGAAATAAGTAATGAGTTCTGATTGTGCCAGCGGTTCCCGTGTTGTGATTTGACCGCAGCTTAGCGCACGTTGCACGGAAAGGTCACGCCTCTTAACGGGAGATGTATGCGCTCAATGATCTCTACAGTGTCCCTGGGAAAGCCAAACAAAGGTGATTTGACTCCGGGATGAAAATAACAGCGTCTCGACGACATGGCGACAAACACACTCAAACGCAACACTTCCTCTTCTCCACGCAACACTTCCTCTTCTCCACGTGGGAGAGCAACAAGACCACGCCCCCTTTTTTCGTGTATTCTTGTGGGCGGAGGTTAGTCAACAAACTGTTCTACTGACGTAATTAAAGCAGGCTGTACCAGGATGTAGTCCAAGCCAGCCGTTCACTGTAGGCTTTGAAAGGGAACTTCTGTTAAATTAAATATCTCGCTTGGCATTGAACTTTGAGCTTTATAATTTTACAGGTATTATTTATGCTCTAACAGCAACATTACACACTAACTAAAGTTTGAACAATGGGATCACGAAGAACGGGACCTTTAAGACATAAATGATTTGTAAATATGTTACATTTCTCTAGATGTAAATATAATAATAGATTTACATTTTATATGTTGTCAATATTGTACATTCATTCTGTCAGTGGGACGGCATTTTGGAATTGTAATCTCCACTCTCCAGAGAGCGGGCACAGACGGAAAACACGGAGCAGATTAGCGGAATCAGTGGATTTTTAGCGGAGAGATAACAGAATGCTTTTTATTGGAATCCTCAGGGGGGTGAGGGAGGGGGGTGAGAGGGGCACCTCAGCCGATGAGAGCAGAGGGGCAGTGGCTCTAATCACTGGGCCACCCCCTGTGCATGGCCCTGTTGGTCAGATACATGTGAGGTAGCAATCCATTTGATTTGTCATATTTGTTTGCAGGTCTGTGATGAGTGAGCGTGAGTTGAACTCGGATAGCATGTGATATTCCAGTAACCTTTTTTAAGCATTTTAAAGGGATAGTTCACCCAAAAGAAGAAAATTCTGTCATTAATTTGACTATCGACTAATTCAAATCGACTATTATAATGCTTTGTTTTATGGGCTTCCTTCCAAATCTCTTCATAAATTACAGTTGTTACAAAATGCCGCTGCTCAAGTTATTACCAAAACTTCCATTTATGAACATATTTCTCCTGTTTTTTTTTTGTTTTGTTTTTAGAAAATTTGCATTGGCTTCCACTTCAATTCTGTGTAAATTTCAAAATTGTACTTTTAGCTTATAAAGCACTTAATAATTTGGCTCCTTCGTATCTTCTGGATCTTCTTCATATAGGCCTACACACTCCTTCCCGCATTCTAAGATCGGCTTCTGCAATTACACTTGTTCTTCCACGCACTCTGACAACCAAGGTTATTTTCGTAAACGAAAACTGAAACTAAGACTAAAACTATTGGTCAAAAAACATTTTCGTAAACTGAAATAAAATTAAAAAATCATAATAAATGAAAAACTATAACTAAACGAAACTAACAACTCTTACTGAAAAACTAACTGAAATAATAAAATAATTAGCTAAAATAAATATTCGTTTTCGTAATTAATAAGCTCTCTAACTGTGGCGGAAAATCTGACCTGTGGCGGTTGTGTGTCTGTATATGGCTCTACTGCGCCTGAAGTGAGCTGAGGCGTGCAGTGAACACATCGCTAGTCCTATACGGCTGTTCACAAAGAATGCGTTTGTGGCAGTGAAATGGGAAATGACACAAGGTAGTGCGTCTGCACGTTGAACTTCTTTTAACTTAAGCTCACTGCTTTTAGAATGCCGTTTCATACGCGATGAGAGAGACGCAGGTGCAACAGCAACTATAGTAGCTACTGAGTGTTTGAGATTTCATGTTTGCATAATATTGACAGGCTCAGAGGTGTTATCATTGTTTTTACAAATAATTTACTACTAATAATATTATTATCCGTGTGGAGACATTTCCCCACAAAGTAGGGAATACCTAGGGACACACTGTTATGAACTGCTCCGAGACTCGGAGGTGGATCCAAATGCAGCTTTATTTGAGGGCAATCCAGAAGCGTAATCCAAGGTACAGGCAAGGGTCATACACAGACAGGCAGTCCAAACAAAGAAACAAAGAAACAAAACAGGCAGGGACCAGAGGCAAGAGAGTAATCCAGGGAACAGGGCAAGGTATCAAAAAACAAGAAACAAGAAAATCAGGAGAGTGCTCAGAATTGCAGTGTAACATTAAACAAGACTTTGCGGTGAGTGAATGAATGACCATGGTATAAATAGACAGAGACTAACAGGATTGTGAGACACAGGTGAATGTGATCAGTGATAAGAGATGATGAGTCCGGGCAGTGAGTTATGGGAAATGTAGTTTGTGAGTGATCATAGTCTTATGTGTGGAGTGCCCTCTGGTGGCTCTCAAGGGCACTCCAGCTGGTAACCGTTACACACACACAAACTTCATTATTTACTCACACTGTCTTCGCAATAGTTTGTGTTGGCTGTAGTCAGATGACTTTAGCTGTGGTCACACTGCTATCCTACATTGTACTACTGAAGAAATTAAAATAAGCTTGTGTTTAACAAATAGTGTTTAACAATATTTCATCTTTAATATGAATGAGTTTGTCTGGAATTTATCATTTTTATTTTTATATTTTTACGTTGAATTTATTTGGTTCTTTGTTCAATCTCAGACCATTGTCTGTCATATAGGTCATAGTTTGACTCTTAAAGGTGAAGACCCAACTTTATGCATGTTTTGTAAGATTCCCCTCTCCGTTAAACATTTTGTTGGACTGTCCTGGGTTAAAACAAGAATGCCCTTTTATCAAGTTATTGATAAATGTTTTGGATTTTTTTTTTAATCATAAGTTGATTTAAAAAAATCTTGTATAATATGACGTCTTGTGTTTGTTTGCTCGGTTGTACTGTATCTATATGATATTTGTATTTTTGTAATTACATTTTTGCCATTAATATAGCCTTAGATGCTGACATGGCATTAAATAAAACAATCTGTATTCCATTATTTTATTATTAAAGGGTTACGTCAGTGATTTAGCATTAAGCTTTGTATCAGTAGAATCCCAGTAGTATATTCAAATTATGGTACTCTCCCTCCTCATGTCCCCCTGAGACGAGAGAATTATGCATTTTATTTCAGGAAAAAAATGACGATATTTGCGTCATCTGAGGATTTTTTGGCCAGAGGCTAGAGTCTACAGCCAGTAGTAGGAGCTGGTCTGCATGTTTTCAAACTGCCCATAGGGGTGGGATCTCACTCACAGAATGTAAATGAGCACAGTCGCTCAGATTGGGCATTCATAATTAGGGATGCACCGATACCACTTTTTTTCAGACCAAGTACAAGTACAAGTACTTACATTTGGGTACTTGCCGATACCGAGTACTGATACGAGTACTTAATAATACCATTACAGTTCTTATAACAATGTTTTATTTTCATCAGATGTTTTTCACTTTCTGACTGTAACAAAGTAAATACACAAATTGATGCTGTTGCTGACATTTTAACATTCAACTTGGTGTTTTCCTAAACAAACATGGCACTGCTGCCCATTTCACATAAATGTAACCTGTTCAGTGGATTCCGGTACCACACAACATAGTAGCAGAACAACTGAATTCAATTATTATTTGTTTTCATAGCCATACAGCCCTTTTCGGAAAAGTGAGAGGCTGGTTCTTTTTGATGAAAAGAAGCTTCTCTGCATTATCAGCTATGAGCCTGTTTCTGTTTTCATCTACAATGTGTGACACTGAGCTAAGTTAGGGATGTGCGAGACTAGTCGATTAAACGTTAGTGCTGCAAGACAACTTGGAAAATACTAGTCATTTACATTTTTTTGGCACATTTAAGGTTTTTCTTTAAATATATATATTTTTTTTACAAAGATTACTGTCGAGTTAATGTTATATCTTGAAATTAATACATAATTTTGAAAAGTTTATATCTGCAGCAAAACAAAATCATTTCATTTTACCTCAGGCTTTGCATGCGTTGGTTTTCTCTGTCGCTCGTGGAGGCTTCAGATAAATCTCCACTCGGGTGAAGGAGGATTTTGAAAGCTTTCACAAAACTTTTCCATTTTCTTCCATGTCATGTCAAACTAGTATAACAATTAAGCTTGCTTAGGCTTGTTATACTACCGGGGTTAGGCTAGTCATTACACACATCCCTACTAAACAGCCTTTCACTTTCAGCACTCACTACCGAGAGGTATATCTGCCTCACGAGCGGTTAAGCTTGGTTTATACTCGCCTCGTCCGCACTAGCGCTCGGGTCGGGTGCGCGCTGCAAAAATGTGCGCTTTGAGACCGCGAGACCCCTTTGCACTTGGCGCTGTGGTGTGCGGGTGTGCACGGCGAATTATGTAACTTTCCGCACGGCTCCGCAGCCGAAGATGCGTTGCCATAAAGTGGTATCGGGTGCGGTTGTATCGGGGTTGTTTTACGAGTACGAGTACTTCACAACAGTACGGACCGACACCCGAGTACAGGTATCGGTGCATCCCTATTCATAACGGAGCAAAGTGAGTGTTTCAACTTTTCAATGTATTCCTATGAAAGTTTAGCTTCCATATAGGCATGATCTAGACTGGACATGCGCTGAGAATGAATGCCACGCTTACCTCAGCTCTGCTCAGCTCTTTGCTCTCTGATGAATGAAATCTGACTCCTGCTGCGTTTGTGCCGTGACTTTCGTTCGGCTCACTTACACTTTATTGAAAAGACACGTTCAGTTTTTAATTGTAGTGTTTATTCTCTAACTGAACTAAATTATTTTATTACTATGAATATCAAAACGACGTTGGGGGCGGTGTCATGGTGGGCAAGTGATAACCAGTGGCTGTGGCTTTGGGAGTGGCCTCCTAGGGCAGCGAAGCAAGTGCATTCTGGGAGTTGTTGTCTTTCATCCACATGAGAAAAAAAATACATTTTCTGTCTTTTCTCGGTCTAGAAGGCACCAAATTCAAAAATAATTTCACATTTCATCCACCTGGATGATGTGATGGCAGCCATATTGCGCCAGAACGCCCACCACACACCAGCTTATTGGTGGAGAGGAGACAGAGTGATGAAGCCAATCGTATATATATATATATATATATATATATATATATATATATATATATATATATATATATATATATATATATAGTTTTTAAAATTGTTATATATATAGGGCTGGGCGATAAAACGATAAAGATAATTAAAGCAAAATAATTTTCCTCGATAAAACGATAACAACAGTTCGATAAATGCTCGATATAATGCTACACGCTATGCGTAGCGCTGCGCATGCGTTTGGCAGACCGGGCTTCTGGGTGCTGCACGCGGTGTTGTTGACAATCACAGTGGATGACAGGCTTGGAGGATTAGAGTGGAGTGGAGCGAGAAAAATGAGCGATAGTGAAGAAAATTCAGCGCTCATGAGCAGAGAGACGTGCACAACTTATCATAGGTCCACCACACGGTAATATAATTATTCAGTTATCTTGCTTCCTCAAAGTTTTTCCATATAGCATTGAACCCAACACTACATTAGCCTAATATCAGTTCACACATGGGCTTATCGCCTCGTTAGTTGTGGGTGAATTACAAGCTGTTACCAAACTATGATCACTAAAACATCGGACTTGTGGAAAAATACATTGGTATCATATTTTTTTGTCTTTGGTGATTTATTAATAACACATCGCCTGTATTAAAGAGGAATAAAATAATTTCATCCAATGTTTAAAGTGAATAAAATAGACTTGACAGCCTGTAACGCTTAACTGAGAGATCGGATAGTTGCAGCTAAGTGCAAACAAAACTCACGTAGGCGATCTGACGTTTCACATAGGGTTTTATTGTCAGCGTCGTTCCCACGCACACATGCGACGCTTGCTCACAGCTCGCGCTCCATCCACGGACTGCCCACAGCCCACTCATCAGCGAGTGCGTTCCACCTTAAAGGAGCAGTACCTAATTCTACTCGTTACAAGCCCTTACTGGAACTTTGTACTCTCGTTGCAGGTGTGTGTGTGTGTGTGTGTGTGTGTGTGTGTGTGTGTGTGTGTGTGTGTGTGTGTGTGTGTGTGTGTGTGTGTGTGTGTGTGTGTGTGTGTGTGTGTGTGTGTGTGTGTGTGTGTGTGTGTTTCTGCGAGTTGCGCGGTGGACCAATCCAGTAGTGGTTTTACTACTTAATCAATTATTTTAATTCAGTGTATATAATTATATTATAGATATATTATAGAGTGTAGAGTAAAAAAATGCTGACCACATTTAAGATTTTTCTTTAATTTATTCATTTTATTTATATTGTCAATGTCATTTATTTATAAGGTTTGGCATGCTGACCAGAAAGATTTTTTTTTATTCTATTTTTGTTTATTGACAAACATTATCTTTAAAGCACTTTAACTTTTCATTTGCAGTCAGCAGAGCCAAATGTTATATCATTACAGTTCTAGATTTTACTATAGATATTTATTTTATATATTATATTTATATTCTACTCTACCTCAGTTTTTAAAATTGTTCACCTGTTTGGGAAGTGTTTGTCATGTTTTGACAATAAAGGATAGTTAACCCACTATTAACTGTCTGTTTTCTACATCTTTCACTCAGGAGCAAAAATATGTCTTTAAACTTTAAAGAAATAAAGATTTGACATTTATCGTGACATTTATCGATATCGACTGATATGGAAAACTATATTGTGATAATTTTTTGGGGCCATATCGCCCAGCCCTATATATATATATATATATATATATATATATATATATATATATATATATATATATATATATATATATATATATATATATATATATATATATATATATATATATATATATATATATATATATATATATATATATATATATTAGTGCTGGGAATAGATTAAAAAAACAACAACTAATTAATCAAATTTTTTTCTGTAATAATTCGTGATTAATCACAAGTTTTTAATATTTTAAGTTTGTAATATTTTGATATTGAAGGAATTGAAAATAATCAAAGATATTAGAAATCCAGCAAAGAAATTTGCTTTACTGTTGTCACCCCCCATTTGCTTATCAGAAGGGCCATCTGGAAGACAATAGAGAGGCCTGTAGGCCACATGGGGGTCACACCTTTACAGTGGGGGAAGTTTGGTCTGATTGGTCAGTTTGAATGTCATGTTTGAGTTTGGTCTGATTGGTCAGTTTGAAAGAATACATTTGGTTTCAGTCACATGGTCAAGGAATAGATAAAAGAAGATTGGAACTGTGGATTTTTCTCTTTTTCCTCTGGCTCTCTTACTCTCTGGCTCTTGAGGTCATTGGGGCTTCTCTTTCTTTGCTCTCTTCTTCTCTCTCTCCCCCACTCTCTCTCCCTCTCTTGCTCTCTCTCTCTTTCCCTCTCTCCCTCTCCCTCTCTCCCTCTCCCTCTCTCCCTCTCCCTCTCTCCCTCTCCCTCTCCCTCTCTCTCTCTCTCTCTCTCTCTCTCTCTCTCTCTCTCTCTCTCTCTCTCTCTCTATCCCTCAGGTAACATTGTATTCATGTTGTGTACTATTAATGGTATAAGTTTATCATCTCATACATCCATTTTGAAACTATTTTAAGTGTAACCATAACCAGATTTTGTCATTAAATCCTTTCTATAACGAATACTGTGCTAACTGGCTTTGATTTGGTATTGACTTTCAAGTGCTCCCTGTTGCAATACAATATAGTCACATTATAGCAACGCTCTCCCACATATTTTCCAATTATAACTGCACTTATCTCCATCATTGGTATAAGTTGCAGTGGGTGGAAAGAGACGAGAAATGTACAGTTTTGTTCCATCTTTCTGATAGTGTTTCTTTAGTCTTCTGGCAACCCTGCAGATTGAAACATCTGCAGGAGTCCACAGTTACAATATTGTAATAATTTCAGTTACTCTCCAAATTAATGTAGAAACAATTTAAAGACAGCATATTTTAAATATGTGTTGTAATTGCAAGTTTTTATGAATGAAGGCCAGTATCACTGATACTAATGTCTCTATGAAACATTAATGACGTTACATTACAGTATAACTGAAAGCTACCAATTTCAACATTTATTAGGCCTTAAAAAAACTACTTTTAATTTAAATGAACTTAAAACAATCTTTACATAAACATTTATTATGAAAAAATAATAAATGTTATTTTTACCTGTGGCCTTCCCTGTTAGACATATACAGAAATGTAATAGTTATAAATATTACTGCATAAATAATAAATTAAATATAGATTAATAATTTTTTTCTCTGTTCCTGTTGTTCTGTGATGAACGTTAATGACAGGCATCATCAGTGCTCCTATCACTTTAAGAACGGCCGCTGACGAACATGGCGCGGATCTCATGTGCTGTCCCGCGCATCTCATTTCCTCACAAGAATGAGAATACTAAAAATTCTCTGTGTTGTTGTTATTGTTTGTTCAAGAGCAAAAGAGAACTCGATGTGAGCAGGAGACTGACGCGAGTCTGTCTGTGCGTCGAGTGTGTGTGTGTGTGTGTGTTAGAGTGTCCCTCGATTAGCTGACATGAGACCCAGCCACATAGAAAGGACATTGACATACAGCGCGTTCTCTTGTGTCTTGTCGCGCTTGGAAGCATTTACATGGATAGGAGTGTGATCATGTAACGCTAGGCAAAAATGTATATAAAAACGGACGCTGCGTTATTTGCGTTAAATATTTTTAATGCATTAAGCAAAAAAAATTAATCGCCCACGTTAACACGTTAACCCTCTAGGCGCCACAATCGAGTTTACTCGACAAGATGCGGCACTGAATAAAACAGCCGATTTTGTCAAATAGGGTGTCAAATTTCGTTCAACCTCCCCTCCACTAGATGGCAGACATGTCATACTTCATCCCCGACTCAAAACCTGACTGTTCATCATGAAGTTAGCAGGTGTGTTAGTGTTGTGGGGAACGAGACGGGAGATTTTTACCACGCTAGCCATGAAGCTTTGTCTTCTGACCGTGTGCCTCTCCGCAATCGCGGCGACAGTATTGTGGTGGAGATTTTGTCTAATGCCACTGGGTATGTTAGACGAGGTCGAAGTATTCATAGGACAGTTAGGGGGCAACGTGGAGGCAGGGTGGGGAGTCGCAATGACAATGATAGTAGTCCAAACTGTGCACACTCGGCGGGCGCGCACGCGTCTGTCTCTCGTCTTGTCTTGTCATCTCATTCATGATCTCTGCCTTGCCGTGGCGAGTGAGCTTTTGAACTAAACAGGTCTTTTCTACTTGTGTTTGTGTGTCATATGAATAATATGTGAGATGGTGGTCCAGTGGGTTAAACCATGGAACTGATAGGCAGAAGGTTGCTGGTTCGATCCCAGCGGTCACCACCAGTGTGTCCTTGAGCAAGGCACTTTACTCCATGTTGCTCCAGGGGGATTGTCCCTGTAATAAAGGCACTGTAAGTCGCTTTGGATAAAAACGACTGCCAAATGCATAAATGTAAATGTAAATATACATGTGCCCCATACATGGAATCAGAGTGCCTACTGTATGTAGTAAATGGAAAATCTCTACAGCAAAAGGCCATTCGCTACATGCATTCGGTTTGTTTCTACCATTTATTAGTAATGATTTACACAGTTTGTTTACTATTTACCTGAGCATTCAGTATTGTGCAATATAGCATACAGAAGGTGAGGGACATTTTGGGGGCAAAGAAGTGCTGCATTTGATCATTTAAACATGTGATGGCCACCATCATATGACGTCATAATATGCAAATTAGATGAGTCATCCTTAATATTGTAATACCTTAATATTGTAAAAAAAAAAAAAGTAATACCTACATAAACTTTGGGTCATCCTTAATATTTCTCTAATTTACAGAAAGTCTATCTTTTATCACTTTTAAGATATAGCCTTTTGAAATTAATATGTCAAAATCGAATGTTTTAGAAAAAAACCTCTAGCGCCTAAAGGGTTCATTTGCCCAGCCCTAATATATATATATATATGGGGATGGTTAGGAGGCCATGATGGACAGAGGCCAATGGGCAAATTTGACTTTGCCGGGGTTACACCCGTACTCTTTATCGAAGGACCTCCTAGGATTTTTAATGACCACAGAGAGTCAGGACCTCGGTTTAACGTCTCATCCGAAGGACGGAAGGTTTAGGCAGGCTTCTATGTCATTTTAATGTTTGTTGTTGTCTGTTGCTGTATTGGCTTTATTGTTTGATGTGTCATTCTACTTCATCTTCTTTTGTTTAATGGCGATTTACATATCCTACTTAGTGCACATCGCCACCTATTTGGTGGTTGTGCAATCATTTTTTCAATCTTTTTGTTTCTTTTTGTAATCTTTATTCACTGAGAATAAGGATTATATTGTTTGTTTGATGCTAATTAATTTAATGCCGTTGTGAGAAGACAATAAAATAAATAATAAATATATTTAAATTGAATTAACATTTAAACATTACCTTGTTATAATAGTGCTTTAGAATTAATTTATAATATTGTATATTATACAACTGCAACTACACTGTAAAATCGAATTAGTTAGATTTACTTTAAAAAAAGCATGCAAACCGATTGCCTTAAATAATAGGAATAGTATGTTGTGCTAACAAATGCTTAGTTAGTATAGTTCACTTACATGAGAGTTCTATTAACTAAAATACAACTGTAGAGACTACTTGATATCTTATTTTAGAATTACTCTTGACTCAGTATAGCTACCATTGTTGTTACCATTGTTGTGTTTTGCATGCTTAATGTTGAAGTCTGTGTGTGGCTCAAGTATGGTCAACTGCAATATATT
Source organism: Romanogobio albipinnatus (assembly GCA_023566225.1). Classification (NCBI taxonomy): domain Eukaryota; kingdom Metazoa; phylum Chordata; class Actinopteri; order Cypriniformes; family Gobionidae; genus Romanogobio; species Romanogobio albipinnatus. The sequence goes on from CM042249.1 coordinate 43,652,301, forward strand.
GTAAATATAGAGATTATAATAACCCCATTAAAAGTTTCACTGGTGTTTATGATGTAAGTGTTAGCAATAAAATTGTAAACGATTATTATACAACATAAAGGGAAATATTATAGGTTCATTTTAAAAGGTGACCTTAATTTCTGACTAAATCATTAACTATAGGTCAACTTTTAAAAGCAACCTATTTATTACTTCTCTTCCTTTGAAATCAAATAACTGTGATTTCTTGTTACATCACTGCATCTATATGAACAGAGTTATAATAATATGAATGTTCCAAGTGCCCAAGATTTTTCTTTTCTTTTGCTTGACAAAATGGCACTCAAACCAATCAATTAGTCTTAATTTGGGTTTTCTGAGTAAACAAGGAATAGTATGTGAATAGTACAGATTACTAGATTTTTACAGTTAAGACATAACTAAAAAAGGTCTGTTTTTTTAGTTAACTAAAAAGTGTTAGTTAGAATCACTGTTGGGTTTTACAGTGTATATATCAAATTTAGTTATATTTATATGACTATATTAATTATATAACACATCTGAATACCTCTTAAGCTTATGTTCAGAGAGTGAGTTGCTATGGCTACTTACATACCCTGAAAATTACCTCTGTTTTTGGAACCGAAAGTTGAGGTTATCCGCTTACTTACTCTTAAATATACCCGGGTATGTCACATAACCTGCTTTCTGGAATACCCCCCTGATGTGTAAGTTGATAAATGTTGTTTATATGTGAATAAAAGCATAAATTCAATCTGTTCGTCATATAAAGCGATCGAGACTCTCAGAAAATGTTTACTAAACCGCTCAAATCATACGAGCGGTTTAGTAAACTCCTCTTTATGAACGTTTTGAAATGTCAAAGGGGTAGTTGTGCTGTCAATGTAGGGAGAGAAAGCTCTCAGATTTCATCAAATATATCTTCACCTGTGTTCAGAAGATGAACAAAAAAAGAGGACGGGATTTAAATTTTTGGGTGAACTTTAATAACAATGTTACACGGTCAAAAAACTGTATCATTACAGTCTTACATTGAAAAAAACAAATGGGTATTTCAGGAAATTACCACCATTAAGCGTTATTATTGGAGCATCAATTTCAACGTTTTTGGAACTATTTAAATATTAGGACCTACTTTATATAATAACATTTTAATTACCCATTTGATACAATGCACTTATTGTGAAATACATGTTTTTACATAGTTACATGGAGTTTTGGTGCCTTTGGCTTGGCTTTACACAAAATATTCAAATACATTTTCAACTATATTACTGATCTGCCCGCATTGTCACTATATGATAATTGAAATGAGCCGGATAACATCACCGTTTTCTCCACAGCCGAATCAAATTCTGTTGCATAATTGTTCCTGTTTAACACCGTGAAGCTGCTTTGAAACAATCGTCATTGAAAAAAGCGCTATATAAATAAAGGTGACTTGACTTGACTTGTATTTCCAACTCCCACACATACATGTCAATAACCTTACTGTATCACTCCTCTATAAGTACACAGTAGTAAAAGACATCTAATATAAAGTGGGAACAGATATTATGCTACAATTTATTCGCAATTATTATGTATAAAGAAATAAGTAACTTGTGGGTTTTACAACATGGATCATATTTATGTAAAAGAAAAGGTCTGTGCTTATTTGTATTCTCTTTTATATTTGAATCTGACTTTTGTGTCTGTTATTGTAAACAGCTATGAATTCAGGAAAAAACAGAAACATTACCTGACAATACTATTCTTAATCTCCTCCTGTCCACTGTACATTAAATAGCATCTCAAGCAATAAAACCTCCCCCTTTTTCAATTTAATCTTAGTGGGAAAAACGAATTAAATAGCAGTGATGGAGCAGTAAATTTCTTATACGAGCTGTCAGGCGTCCAATCCCGCATGTACATCTGTACACTGTGTGCACGTGAGCATGGAGGTGGGCTGGTCTCTTTTGGACAAGCCGAGTGGTTGACAGTTTGGGTGGCCAGACGATGTTCCTTTGATGAGGTGACAGACGGCCACTCGTGAACCGAGGGGGTTGGATGACATCAGTATTCACTCATGGCTTCACGACCCCAACTGACCTTCCCCTCTCAATTCGCACCACACCTCTCCCAGCCGCCTCTTTCTCTACAGGCACAGCGGGAGGTGCGCATGTTCCCTTGAATGAAGTTATTGATGGCTTTATCAGCCCTTCGGCTCCTGCACTGCTTCAGTGGTGCGTTTACAGGTATAATGCTGACAAGGAGTATGATAATGGCCATCGCTGATCATACACATCTTTTCAACCTTCACAGCACAGATTAAATTGCTTCTCACTTATTTATCCTGCATAATAGGCTCTGGGAATAAAACCTGAGTGCGGCCGAGAGGGAGCCACTGCCTGCATTAAATGTGATAATAAAGGTTGATGTCAAAGAGGCAAAAAGAAAAAAAATTGTGGTCTAGTCGCCTAGGACCCTGACGTGCTGGGGGGCTTGGAGTGATGGTCCATAGTAAATGACAACATTCAACACGAGGATGTTTAGTACTTAGTGAATGCTGGAGCGCTATTACATGGCAGAAACAGTGTCTGTCAAAGCATAAGGCTTGTCATGATTTTTCAAGAATAATATGCTTGCAAAGAGATGCAAAGACATCACACACGAGTACGAGTAAAGATATATTACTGAATGTGTTTCTGAATTGATATATATGTATATACTGTTCAAAGTCTCCCAGGTGGCTCGCCAAGGCTGCATTTCTTTGATCAAAAACACATAAAAAATAAAATAAGTAATACTTTGAAATATTTTTGTGTTTTCTATTTTTAAATATTTTTAAAATATTCATAATTTAATTTGTTACATTTCTATAGCGCTTTTCTAGGCACTCAAAGCGCTTTACATGGAAGGGGGGAATCTCCTCAACCACCACCAATGTGCAGCATCCACCTGGATGATGCGATGGCAGCCATATTGTGTCAGTAGGCCCACCACACACCAGCTACTTGGTGGAGAGGAGACAGAGTGATGATACCAATCGTATATATATATATATATATATATATATATATATATATATATATATATATATATATATATATATATATATATATATATATATATATATATATATATATATATATATATATATATATATATATGGGGATGATTAGGAGGCCATGATGGACAGAGGCCAATGGGCAAATTTGGCCCCTACTCTTTATCGATGGGCATCCTGGGATGTTTAATGACCACAGAGAGTCAGGACCTCGGTTTAACGTCTCATCCGAAGGACGGGATAAATCATTCCAATATGCTGATTTGGTGCTCAAGTAACATTCCGCGGTTATTATCAAAGCTGAAAATGGTTGTTCTGCTTAATATTGTTTGGAAACCATGATTCTTTTTTTTTTTCAGGATTCTTTGATGAATACAAAGTTCAAAAGAACAGCATTTATTTAAAAAAAAAATGTTTCTTTACACTTTTGATCAATTTAATGCATCCTTTTTTAAATAACAGTATTCATTTATTTTTGTTTGTTAACATTCATAAACATTACTTCATGAACTAACTATATGCAACATATAATTTAAATATTAATAATGAATATATATTTTTAAGCTTTTATTAAGCTTTTTTTTCTTTAAGGTTAGAGGCTTTATTTTAAGGTGTCCTTACTACAGTGTAATTATACATTAATTACTAATTACATTAATAAAAACAGCATATACTATACACCGATCAGGCATAACATTATGTCCTAATATTGTGTTGGACCCCCTTTTGCTGCCAAAACAGCCCTGACATAAAACAACCTAGATGTTAGCAGCAGATCCTTTAAGTCCTGTAAGTTGTAAGGTGTGGCCTCCATTGATCGACTTGTTTGTTCAGCAATTACCACAGATGCTCGATTGGATTGAGACACCTCAAACTCGTTGTGGTCCTCAAACCATTCCTGAACCATTTTTGCTTTGTGGCAGGGCGCATTATCTGCTGAAAGAGCCACAGCCACCAGGGAATACCGTTTCCATGAAAGGGGGTACATGGTCTGCAACAATGCTTAGGTGGTATGGTGGTATGTGTCAAAGTAACATCCAGATGGATGGCAGGACCCAAGGTTTCCCAGCAGAACATTGCCCAAAGCATCACACTGCCTCCACCGGCTTGCCTTCTTCCCATAGTGCATCCTGGTGTCATGTGTTCCACAGGAAAGTGACGCTCCATGGTCCAGTTCTGATGCTCACATGCCCACTGTTGTCGCTTTCAGCAGTGGACAGGGGTCAGCATGGGCACCCTGACTGGTCTGCGGCTATGAAGCCCCATACTCAACAAATTGTGATGCACTGTGTATTCTGAAACCTTTCTATCGAACCAGCATTAACTTCTTGAGAAATTTGAGCTACAGTAGCTCGTCTGTTTGATCAGACCACACGGTCCAGCCTTCGCTCCCCACAAGCATCAATGAGCCTTGGCTGTCCATGACCCTGTCACCAGTTCACCACTGTTCCTTCCTTGGACCACTTTTGATAGATACTGACCACTGCAGACCGGGAACACCCCACAAGAGCTGCACAATTTGGCCCTGTTCAAACTCGATCAAATCATTACACTTGCCCATTTTTCCTGCTTCTAACACATCAACATTGAAGGAAAATGTTCACTTGCTGCCTAATATTTCCAGTGTTGTACAAGTTACTTCCAAACTGTAATACATTATAGATTACTTGTTACTGTTATTTAAAAGTAATTATTTACCATACAATATTACTGTCTCAGAATTGTAATGCGTTACATTCAGTCCTTCCAGAAAAATGCGGCTTTTTTTTGTGATTGTTGCGGGCAAAAATCCTTGATTATGCGGCACGTTTTCTTAAAAAATGCGATGGAAAATGCGGGATATTTATGCAATTTTATGCGATAAAATTGCGGGAACTTGCAAAAACTGCGGTTTGATGAGAAAGAGAAAAAAAGCACTACATCACAGAAAGTGCTGGGAATATTTATGTTCCCATCTTGTTTTATTGAAGACCTTAATAAACACATGGCTCAAATTTACAAAACATTGAGTCAAACAAGTTCTGTAGCTTTACAAAAGGAATATGCTGCAACTGAAAAAATGAATAAATAACTTCCTGTTTTACAGAGGTAGCTTTACAAAACAGACATTTGAGTGCTTCCACTGCACAAAGTGCAATCTCTTAAAGGGTTAGTTCACCCAAAAATTTAAATTCTGTCATTAATGACTTCCCCTCATGTCGTTGGACACCCGTCAGACCTCCGTTCATCTTCAGAACACAAATGAAGATATTTAAGTTGAAATCCGTTGGCTCAGAAAGGCCTCCATTGGCTCAATGCACTGTGCACTCTCAAGACCCATAAAAGCTACTAAAGACATCGTTACAATGTCCATCTCACTACAGTGCAGGTTCTACAATAACTTTATGAAGCGATGAGAATAGTTTTTGTGCTAAAACCTAAATAACGACTTATATAGTGATGACCGATTTAAAAACAAACAGCATCATGAAGCTTCAAAGCGTTATGAATCAGCGAGTCGATTCATGATTCGGATTGCGTGTCAAACTGCTGAAATACGTGACTTTGGCGATCCAAACCGCTGAATCGACTCATTGATTCATAACGCTTCATGATGCTGTGTTTTGAAATCGGTCAACACACCGGGAAACTGCTTTGCGCGGTCTTTTGCTGTTATTTTTGTTGGCAAATGGGAGTTTGCGCTTCATCATGGTTTCACCGATATCTGCAGCTTTTCGATGATGTTCGCTTCGGGTAATTACGTCACTTCAAAACGTTCCCATGGCAACAGGGGGAAATGGCGGCTCTTGTGTGAAGTAAACGAACATTTTTCAACTTTCTGCTAATATATATATGACTTTTTTTGCAACGAAAATGCGGGGATTATGAAATCATGCTAGCCCCGCATATTTTGCACGTGGAAATAGGCAATTTATGCAGCGAAAGTGCGGCGTATTTGAAAAAATGTGGCCCCCGCATAAATATGCAGACTTTGGCTGATTATGCATTAAATCATGCGATCGCATAATCACGTTTTTCTGGAGGGACTGTACATTACTCCTGTATTACTTTTGAGTTACTTTCACCAAAATAAACAGAAGTAGAACTTAACATTCTAAAATGACAAAATGTACTACAGAGCATTTTACATCCAGTAGAAAACGATATGATGCAATGATGACAGTGGGCTATCCAGGCTAATAATATAGCATATAATTGGCAAAGTGAAGGCTCCAGACAATGCAAGAAAGGATGAATCACAAACGATCCAAGTCTGTTAAAAGTATGGTAGAGGTAAAGTGATTATCTGGCAATATTTGAGAATAGCTTGGGTCTATTCATAATATCAGACACAACAGAACTGTATGTAAACTCTAATGCCGTGACAAGCACATTGCACATTTGTTCTTTTCTTATTGTTGACATTATTTTATTCTCTTTGAATTCAAGAGGTTCACAACACAAAACTGTCGTCATGCACAAAGTGCAAGAGATGTTTTTTTTTTTTATTGTAAGTGCTGTTTTGCGACATCGATAGTTCTTTCGGTTTTAGACAAAGGTTGTATTTGACTGCATTTGCATTTGACTATTACGTTCTTCTTGTCCTTATATCTGACAAACTTGAAGTAATGCGCATAGGTCCATCTCACGAATGTACAGTCGTTTTCTGCCATCTTCATTCATTAAGCCTTGTTTATACTTTTGTTAGGCTCCTCAGCGCGAGCCTCCGCTGACTGCGCTTGTACCTTGTCCGTTTGAGGATGTGTTTACTCGACGCGCTCACAGGCGTTGTGCTATTCTTTGAAACGACAGAGCCTTTAACCCTTCTTTATTTACAAACTTGGACACCACACGCGGCTATTGACTGACCACGAACAGGTAATAACTTACTTGAATTTTTCATTCGTTAATATCTTGCGGTCTTGCTGTTTTTTGTTTGGGGTTTTTTTTCAGCTAAAAGTATGTTGTTACGCAAGCGTTACTGAACATGTACTGAGTAAAATATTACTGAAAATGTATTAGTAATGCCTTAAACTACGGCGTTACAGCAAAACGAAATATGTTACTGTAATGCATTACTTTTGTAACGTGTTACTCCCAACACTGAATATATCCCACTAACAGTTGCCGTGATGAAGAGATAATCAGTGTTTCTTGTTATTATGCATAATTTTCTGTTATTATTATAGTAAGTACATGTAACATGAAACATCAAATACAATGTTACCTTTTTAATGTCAATTTAATAAAAATAGCTCTGTTTTATATTCAACGTGCATTAACTAAAGTTAACAAATATAACCTTTTGATTGAATCAAAATGCATTAGTAAATGTTGAATTTACCATTCAAATTAATAAGTGTTTTAGTGTTGTAGAAGTATTGATCATGTTTGTAAAGTGCTATATGCGTGTGTGTGTGTGTGTGTGTTTCATTTACAAGCACATTCACATGTTGCATAAACATTTACAGTACAGACATACCGTTTTTATTGATTTACAAAAGAAGGAAGTCACTTGTCATGTTTGCTGTAGTTCTTTTTTTGTATTTTAAATATGATGGGCATTTTTAGACTAGCGGGGCCCGTTTTCCTAGAGCCTCACAATGATACCCAGACTAAGACCTGGGAAGACCCAGTTACAGAGGGTTGTGATCTGTGGCAGTTGGTCGTGCTAGATGGTTGTTGAATTTTCATCAGGCCTCGCAGAGAGGAAATGAAATGTGTTAACAGTATTTCACATCAGGTACAGTGCTTCCCTCCCTCCAGCCAATGACACTGTGGCCCCCTGTGTGATTAGCAAACATAAAAACGACCTGCTTCCAGTGCCATAGGTCAAAGTTCAGAGGTTATGCACACCAAACGTGCTTGTGCAGAGAGCTCAACAGCTGCACGTCTGAACGTTTGTCATATGAAGATGGCCAATCCCGGTAAAACAAACACTTCAGAAAGCCACGAATAGAGGAAAAGACAGTCACAAATAGAGACTAAAGAAGACATATCTTTTAAAAAAGCTTTTCTATTGTTGTCTCTGTATATAAAATCAAGTTAAAACAACAACAACAAACAAACTCTACATTAATTGTCTAGAGTGGCATTCATACAAATCAAGTCATATGTAAAAGGAAACGAAACAAATTTGCTCTGAATTAAAATGAAAGCTTTCCCTTGACATAAACCATTGCAGAATTATAATAATGTTGGTTTGCTTTGTTGAGAATGAGAGAAAATATGAAGGGGAAAAAGACCTGAGGGATTCCTGAACTGAATATCATTGAATAGCATGATTAATAATTGAACATTGTAGCTTATTGATTTAAAGCAAATCTGTTCCCTGTGAAGCAGTTGGACGCATGCTTTCATTAAAGCTTTGCTGATTTAATAAAAACATAAACTTTTAACTGAAATGCACATTAACGAACCCTTCAGGGAACTGATGCAGGAACAAATGTGTATTTCTTGTTGAAAATGTGTACACATTTTTATATCTTGATGTATTATATTTGCATCAAGGGGATAAAAGACTATACCTAATATATTTTTGACTGTACAGAGTAACATCATGTATTAGACAGAAACAATCAAGAAAACAGATTTTATCATCCAGACTCCAGACTATAGCCGTAAATTAAATGCATTGCTCTGCTTTCGCTGGGAGTCACTCTTCTTTTCTCCAGAGATGGATGTCTGCATTTACCATGTGTTAGTGAAATCATACCTCTCACAGCAAGAGACTGTGAGAATAAATGTGAGAATAAATACATTTATATATATATATATATATATATATATATATATAGTACTGTGCAAAAGTCTTTACACCTCCAAAAATGGTTAAGCCAGTTATTTATACATTTTGTAATAGTGTGTCAGTAGGTAATATCAGTTTACATTTTCAAACATTCATTTAGCCATTATTTGTAATAATCCATTCTATTGAGATTTTTGTATGCAGAAGGAGTCTGACAACAGAGCTATGATCCACACAGAGATCTGATCTCACCATCATCGAGTCCGTCTGGGATTACATGAAGAAACAGAAAAAACTGAGACTAAATCCAGAAGAACTGTGGCAGCGTCTCCAAGACGCTTGAAGAAACCTTCCTGTAAAGCTACAGTACTTAGACACTTGGGTAAAAATGCTGTAAAGTCAAGTCTACTTATGACATTCAAAAATAATGTCATAAGTAGACTGTAAATTTTTTCGATCAATTAACTTCTATTAACTAAATCAAATCAGTTTGTGTGACCACCCTTTGCGTTGAAAACAGCTTTTGTTTTGGGACACTTGCTCATAGTTTTTTAGGGAGCTTTACAGGAAGGTTTCTTCAAGCGTCTTGGAGACGCTGCCACAGTTCTTCTGGATTTAGTCTCAGTTTTTTCTGTTTCTTCATGTAATCCCAGACGGACTCGATGATGGTGAGATCAGATCTCTGTGTGGATCATAGCTCTGTTGTCAGACTCCTTCTGCATACAAAAATCTCACTGGAATGGATTATTACAAATAATGGCAAAATTAATGTTTGAAAATGTAAACTGATATAACCTACTGACACACTATTACAAAAGTTATAAATAACTGGCTTAAAACCATTTTTGGGGGTGAAAATACTAACGTGCCTAAGACTTTTGCACAGTACTGTGTATATTATATATATATATATATATATATATATATATATATATATATATATATATATATATATATATATATATATATATACACTGTATATATCGAGAGTCTAAAGCCTTGTTACAAAAACCTAGAGAGCTGGCCTTTCATGCAGAGCGCATTTTTTTGATTGTACAATCGTGAGACGTAGGGCAGTGGAATGAAAAAAAAAAAAGAGTAAGAGATGCATTTTATAACCACGTTTTATAACACTGTCACATGTGCCAAAAATAATTTACTCATCCTCAAGTTGTTCCAAACCTGTATGAAGATATTTTGAAGAATATGGGTAACCAAACAATTCAAGCCCCATTGACTTCATTTCTTCTGTTGAACACAGACAGTTGAATACCAGACAGTTGATGGTAGCCATTGACATCCATATTATTATTTCCTACAATGGGGACCAGCAACTGTTTGGTTTCCAACATTCTTCAAAATATATGTTATGTCCAACAGAAAAAAGAACTTTATTCAGGTTTAAAACAACTTATAATAATAGTCATCGAGAAATCGATGACAGAATATTTTGAGTGAACTATTAATAAAACAACAAAAGACAAAGAGAAAATCACTCGCTGCTCTTGACTGAAAAACTTTAGTAAGTAGCTTTAATAAGAATCAATGTATATTTTATAGTGAAGTCTATGTAGTGTTTTATTTTTACATTTATTCATTCAATTTCATACTTAAATGCTGCTGTACAGCTCTGCGCTGCAAGTGTAAATCTTTATATATATTTATTTTATATTATACTATACACTAGGAATGTGTACAAGGGTACAAGTTTTAAGTTTAAGTAAGATTTTTCAAGTGTTTTAAGCTAAATAAAGAAAGGGTATTGCAATAAAAGTATTTTTTCTCCTTAACCTCTTGCTGTTCCTGTTGCCTAAGAATAGAACCGTGGTTAAAAAAAAACGTCTCGGTTACGTATGTAACCCTCGTTCCCTGAAGGAGGGAACGGAGACGTACGTCGGAACTGGCCGACGAATTGGGATCTGTTTTCAGAGACCAATCTACTTCGAGTGATTTAAAACGAGCCAATGGACATTGGCATGCGGTTCACACATTCCACTCACCGCCCCGCTGCGCGGGTATAAATACGGAAGTGGAAAACCGCATCATTGCTTTTCAACTGAGAAGCCGAGATAAGTGACTCGGGCCTTCAGCTGAAGCACAGCACCTGGCGACGGGGCGCACGTCTCCGTTCCTCCTTCAGGGAACGAGGGTTACATACGTAACCGAGACTTTCCCTTTCAGTTGGTCACGTTCGACGTACATCGGAACTGACCAACGAATTGGGATCCCTACCAACACGCCAGGGATGCTGGCCCTTCCAGCGCCCTACCTGAGCTCGCTGGACCACTCCTATGTTGGAGTGGGAGTCAGGGCTCCTGGCAGGGAAGGACAGTCACTGCGGTTCCTGCAAGACCCACTCAGCGTGACTATTGGATAATGCTGGGAAAGCATGATCGTCTCAAGGAGATGGCACGCTGCGGAGCCACGTCCTTCAATGGAAGGAGAGGTGGCGAAATACACATAAGGACTAACCTATCAGGGTAGTGCTACCTATGGCAGTCTCTGGGGTGGATCCAACCTGGTTCCAGGGGGAAAGAACACGCCCAGAGACGACAGAGCGGGCTCTGTCAAGGGAAAGACACGGGGCTAGCCGAGTAGGGTAGCTGGTACCGTGGACAATACACATATGGGGTAGCCGTTAGGGGACCGCTACATATGGAACCCAGCCTACACACGTTCCACAAGCATACGGGTGCAGGCTGACACCGAAGGGGTGGCGGAGGAACTCACAGGGTTAGCCGTTTCCGGGGAACTCAACTGGAGCAAAATAGACGCACATATCCGGCCCATTGTGCGGGAGTGGAGTTGCAAGCCGACACTAGAACGGGTACTTAGGGCTACTGGCCAATGGAGGCGAGGATGCGGGAAGATACCGGCTCTACACGGAGGCTATAAAATCTAGCGAACGTATTAGGTGTCGCCCAGCCCTCAGCTCTACATATATCTGTCAGCGAGGCGCCTTGAGCCAGCGCCCAGGAGTAAGCTACACTCCTTTTGGAGTGTGCTCGCAACCAAACGGGCAAGGCACGTCTTGGGACTGGTAAGCCAAGACGATAGCATCCACTATCCAGTGGGCTAACCTCTGCTTGGAGACAACCTTTCACTTCTGCTGGCCTCCGTAACAGACGAAGAGCTGCTGTGAGGTTCTAAAGCCTTGAGTCCGGTCAACATAAGCGTGAAGAGCACGGACAGGACATAAAGCTAGGGCTGGGTCTGCCTCCTCCGAAGGCAGTGCTTGCAGGTTCGCCACCTGGTCCCGGAATGGATTGGTGGGAACCTTGGGCACGTATCCAGGCCGGGGTCTCAGGACAACGTGAGAGTTGGCCGGCCCAAATTCTAGGCACGAATCATTGACCGAAAGTGCATGCAGGTCCCATACCCTCTTGATTTAGGCCAATGCCGTCAGGAGTACTGTCTTCATGGACAGAATTTTTAGCTCAACAGACTGCAAAGGCTCAAATGGAGGACCCTGCAGTGCTCTGAGCACCAGGGCTAAGTACCAAGAGGGTAACAAGGTTGAACGAGGAGGACTCAGTTTCCTTGCACCTCTGAGGAACCTGACGATTAAGTCGTGCTTACCAATTTTTTCCTTTTTTTAATGATTTTTGGTATATTTAAGGCTATTGTGACATACACTTTGAGGGTGGAGGGAGACAGCCTTCGCGCCAACCCTTCCTGCAGAAAGGAAAGAACAACATTAATCGAACACCTTTGGGGGTCTTCCCGGAGGGAAGAGCACCACTCGCCGAACAGGTTCCACTTCAGCGCGTAGAGGGGCCGAAGTGATGGTGTCTACCACTGCTTGTGGCAGTGAACTAGAATCTCCGCGTCCCATCTAGGGACCAGACATGGAGATTCCAGAGGTCTGGATGCGGGTGCCATAGAGTGCCCCGCCCCTGAGGAAGCAGGTCCTTCCTTAGGGGGATCGGGCAAGGAGGGGCTGTCGCGAGGAGTGTGAGTTCAGGGAACCAGGTCCGATTGGGCCAGTAGGGCGCAACTACCAAGACCTACTTCTTGTCCTCCCTGAGAAGGCTCACTGGGGGAAATGCATACTTGCGTAGGTCCAGCTGTGCGCCAATGCATCTGTGCCTAAGGTACCCCCGGTCAGGGAATGGTACCTCTGGCAATGGGTCGACTTCAGAGAGGCGAACAGGTCTACCTGCGCGGCTCCGAAGTCCCATATCAGCTGGACGCTCCGGGGGTGGAGTCGCCATTCGCCCGGAGGTGTCAGCTGATGAGAGAGCTCGTTGGCTGTCTGGTTCAGCGCACCGGGGATGTGAATGGCACGAAGTGAACTCACAAACTTCTGACTCCACAGGAGGAGATGGCGGGCGAGCCGGAGCATGCAACGGAAGCATAGACCAGCCAGTTGGTTGGTGTACGCAACGGCCGCAGTGTTGTCCGAATGGACCAATATGTGTTTACCCCGAAACGGCTTCTTGAACCGGGCCAGGGCAAGACGTACCGCCAGTAACTCTAGACAATTGATATGCCAAAGCAGTTGGGGCCCCGTCCACAGACCCGAAACTGCATGCTCATTGTACGTGGCCCCCCAGCCCGTGTATGAGGCATCCATGGAGACCACAGCATGCCTGGACACCTGTTCTAAGGACACTCTGGCCCGGAGAAACGAGGGGTCCGCCCATGGGTTGAAGGTTTGGCGACAGTAAGGAGTAACTGAGACCCGGTACTTTTGACACCAAATAGTTCCACACTGCTAAATTTTTCCGATGCACATCCAGGCAGCCACCCGGGAAAGCATGGCTGTCAACTCTGAATCTGATTCAGCATGAGCACACACTATTATAGAGGAAAACTCAGCATCATCATCTCCAGCGCATAACAGCCCTCTCTCCGATGCAGCAATTGACATCTGTCCTCTGCCAGAGCCACAAATGAAACACTAGGTCCTCCCTTTTTTCAAAAAAGGACCAGCAATCCCATCTGAGCTACCAGCAGGCATGAGAGATAGTGGGCGTGGCCGCCAGACTCACGGCACACGGCACGCTGAACGCTCAAGCCCCTATGAAAGGGGCAGGACGAACAACGCGCCGACATGGCCATGTTCTTATGAGAGAACATGAACCACCCACGAACAAAGTCTCAGCATGCTCATGATGCGATAGAGGAGTGGGGGCCTGAAGAAATGTACCCGGCGGGGATGCCCCTCTGTAATCCTCAGGTCACCAAGGCTTATTAGCCAAAGTAGCCCTTTTCTGGTGCACCAGAAAATAAACTAGATCAGGGAATAAGCAAAGGGACTCAACCCCGTTTGAGGTTTCATAGTCTGGACCGCGCAACTAGAGAGTGCTGAGTGACGTGCTGGGTTGCCGTAACAACACCCGCTGTCAGCCGGTGCTCGACGGCACACGGCGCGCTGAACGCTCAAGCCCTTACGAGAAAGGTGAGGCGAACAATGCACCGATGTGACCATGCTCTCCTGAGAGAGCATGAATCACCCACGAAAGCAATCTCAGATGTTTATATGTGAGAGAGATCGTGGCCGTCAAATGAGGACAGGAAACAACCGCATCCAGAAACACACGGTTTGAATGACATCTTGAAAAAGACGCAGGGTCAAACCGTGTTGCTCTTTTAGAAGGAAATGCTCTTTTAGAAGTGCTGAAGCACTCAGGGAGATGACCGCGGTTCACATCAGTCCGATGGCAAGCCTGCGTGTGAGCACTAGCAAAGGAAACGCCCAGCCAACCAACACAGGAACAAGTGTATTTTGCAACGGCCACTCGCGCCGTCACACCAGCACCCAGGTAAGAGAGCAATCCTCCTCGAGACTCATTAAAACACTCTTCGTAGAAACAGCTTGATACAGCAAACCTTTTGGTTCCGAAGTTAAAAGCAATGATGCGGTATTCCACTTCCGTATTTATACCCGCGCAGCGGGGTGGTGCGTGGAATGCGTGAACCGCATGCCAATGTCCATTGGCTCGTTTTAAATCACTCAAAGTAGATTGGTCTCTGAAAACAGATCCCAATTCATCGGTCAGTTCCGACGTACGTCGAACGTGACCGACTGAAAGGGAACGTGGTTTATTTGCTGTAGCATAACTAGTCCTATTGGCTAGAAATAAAATCAAAATACACCCTTTGATATGTCCAACTCCAACTTCCTGTTTCAACAGGAAACATATCAACACAAACATGACAAGTGCTCAGTGCTTCTTTTTTATTAGACTGAATTAATTAATGGAAGTGGGAATGGGGTACTTATTTTAAGAAATAAGGTGTACAAGGTCAAATGGCAGTATTGGGTCAAAGGGCACAAATGCCATAAAATTCATCTTTACTTAGATAAAGCTAGATCCATGTCACAGCACTGCTGAACAATGCAATAAGTAGCCCTTCAGCCATTAGGGGGTAAAGCACCTAAAAGTGTGATGTATATTTAAGTGACTGAAGTAATGTATTGTCTTGCATTGGAAAAAGCTGGTGCCATAACCTGTACATTTCCATTTTGCCACCACCCACTGCTGCTTAAAATCAGTGGGTGTTCTGTTTTATATTGACAGAGGCAGTAATGACACAGAGGGAAATGGGATCAGGACCCAAGACAGGCCCAAATCAAACCAACATGTTCTCACTCCCAACTCGTCACATATTGATGCTTGGTCAGGACCCTTCGGCGTCACTTTTTAACTCACAGGGTACCCCTTTAGCATAATTTTTCGAGGCGCAGGGTACTCCATTGATTTCAATGAGAAACCTTTGGCATCATAGACAGATGAGTCGGGCATAGAGACGGAGCGACACGCGTCATAATCTGAAGACCACGGAGGGGGGGGAGGGTGAGGGGAGGGCAATCAAACGCTCTACATTGACTTTGCATTGCGTGAAAAACAGAAAAATGTCTAAAAGCTGCTATGTGACAATGTGTACAGCAAACAAGCTAAACAAAACCCAGAACCAAAAACCCAGAAGTTTTATAAGCTGTTGACCCCAAAAACGAGCTTATAAGGACACAAAAGTGGATACAGGCCATTGAGACAGAGTGCGACACATTATATTGCACTGAGAACTACACCCACTGGAGGGGAACGTAATCGGCGACAGGAAATATAATATATAAAACTGACATTTGGATATTTGACTTACAAGTGACAAAATGTTTACTGCACACATCTGCATACTGAGGTATACTGAGTGTCAGGATCCCAAAATTACCCATTCTTCCTGCTGAAGCTTCACGTTTTATTGCCTTTAACCACTTTTGTCTCCTTAAACGCTCGTTTTTTTGGGTCGACAGCTTATAAAACCTTATTTCTGTTTAGCTTGTTTGCTGTAAACTGTCACATAGCAGCTTTTAGACATTGTTCTGTTTTTTGTTATAAGCATGAAATGACAAGGAGGCAGCCTCACGCAATGCAAAGTCAATGGAGAGCGTTAGATTGTTAGAATGCATTGGCTTACATGTGTGTTGTGACCAATTGTGTCATTACACCAGCTTTGATTGTAAAATGTCATTGGCTTTCGTGTGTCTCGTGACCGATTGTGTCATGCTAAAGAGTCGGTGCATCTTTTAAATGAGAAAGTGTGCATTCATGGAGAGGCGGGTTCATCATTTCAGCAATTAAAACATTAAGATCAACTCTGTTCTTTACATAAAGATATTGTGTGACTTCAGAAGACTTGGAATGCAACATGAGCTAATACTTTTATACTGTTTTGGTCAGTTTTTGCAATAAATACCTGTGAGTGTACTTGTATTTGCCTGTTACGTGTTTTATATTGTTTAGAAGTGGGTAGATTTAGGGTAGGAGTGGGGTAAGTTGCTCCAAAATATAAAAGTAGCCAATAAATATTCATAAAATCATGTCTACTTTTACAAATGCAAAGAAGTAAATGCGTCTTGATCTGACGCATTGGGCAAACAACTGAAATCAATGGAGTACCCTCCATCCATCCATCTTCTTCCGCTTATCCGGGGCCGGGTCGCGGGGGCAGCAGTCTAAGCAGAGATGCCCAGACTTCCCTCTCCCTAGACACTTCCTCTAGCTCTTCCGGGGGGACACCGAGGCGTTCCAAGGCCAGCCGGGAGACATAGTCCCTCCAGCGTGTCCTCGGTCTTCCCCGGGGCCTCCTCCCGGTTGGACATGCCCGAAACACCTTCCCGGGAAGGCGTTCAGGAGGCATCCGGAACAGATGCCCGAGCCACCTCAGCTGTCCCCTCTCGATGTGGAGGAGCAGCGGCTCTACTCCGAGTTCCTCCCGAGTGACTGAGCTTCTCACCCTATCTCTAAGGGAGCGCCCAGCCACCCTGCGGAGAAAGCTCATTTCGGCCGCCTGTATCCGGGATCTTGTCCTTTCGGTCATGACCCAAAGCTCATGACCATAGGTGAGAGTAGGAACGTAGATTGACCGGTAAATCGAGAGCTTCGCCTTACGGCTTAGCTCTTTCTTCACCACGACAGACCGGTACATCGACCGCATTACTGCAGAAGCTGCACCGATCCGTCTGTCAATCTCCCGTTCCATCCTCCCCTCACTCGTGAACAAGACCCCTAGATACTTGAACTCCTCCACTTGGGGCAGGAACTCTCCACCAACCTGAAGTGGGCAAGCCACCCTTTTCCGACTGAGGACCATGGCCTCGGATTTGGAGGTGCTGATCCCCATCCCAGCCGCTTCACACTCGGCTGCAAAACGCCCCAGTGCATGCTGAAGGTCCTGGTTAGAAGGGGCCAACACGACAACGTCATCCGCAAAGAGCAGAGACGAAACCGTGTGGTCCCCAAACCTGACACCCTCCGGCCCTTGGCTGCGCCTAGAAATTCTGTCCATAAAAATTATGAACAGAACCGGCGACAAAGGGCAGCCCTGCCGGAGTCCAACATGCACCGGGAACAAGTCTGACTTACTGCCGGCAATGCGGACCAAACTCCTGCTTCGGTCATACAGGGACCGGACAGCCCTCAGCAAAGTCCCATATTCCCCCAGCACCCTCCACAGGACGCCGCGAGGGACACAGTCGAATGCCTTCTCCAAATCCACAAAACAAATGTGGACTGGTTGGGCAAACTCCCATGAACCCTCCAGCACCCTGTAGAGGGTATAGAGCTGGTCCAGTGTTCCACGACCAAAAAACCACACTGTTCCTCCTGAATCCGAGGTTCCACTATCGGCCGAATTCTCCTCTCCAGTACCCTGGCATAGTTGGAACACACCCTCCGGTCCCCCTTCTTAAAAAGAGGGACCACCACCCCGGTCTGCCATACCAGAGGCACTGTCCCCGACCGCCACGCGATGCTTCAGAGGCGTGTCAGCCAAGACAGCCCCACAACATCCAGAGACTTGAGGTACTCAGGGCGGATCTCATCCACCCCCGGTGCCTTGCCACCGAGGAGTTTCTTGACCACCTCGGTGACTTCAGCTTGGGTGATGGACGAGTCCTCCTCTGAGCCCCCAGCCTCTGCTTCCCCAATGGAAGACGTGACGGCGGGATTAAGGAGATCCTCGAAGTATTCCTTCCACCGTCCGACAACATCCCCAGTTGAGGTCAACAGCCGCCCATCGCCACTGTAAACAGCGTTGGTAGGGCACTGCTTCCCCCTCCTGAGGCGCCGGACGGTTTGCCAGAATCTCTTCGAGGCCAGCCGATAGTTCTTTTCCATGGCCTCACCGAACTCCTCCCAGGCCCGAGTTTTTGCCTCCACAACCACCCGGGCTGCAGTCCGTTTAGCCTGCCGGTACCTGTCAGCTGCCTCAGGAGTCCCACAAGCCAGCCAGGCCCGATAGGACTCCTTCTTCAGCTTGACGGCATCCCTTACTTCCGGTGTCCACCACCGGGTTCGGGGATTGCCGCCTCGACAGGCACCGGAGACCTTGCGCCCACAGCTCCGAGCAGCCGCTTTGACAATGGAGGTGGAGAACATGGTCCACTCGGACTCAATATCTCCAGCCTCCCTCGGGATCTGGTCGAAGCTCTGCCGGAGGCAGGAGTTGAAGATCTCTCTGACAGGAGACTCGGCCAAACGTTCCCAGCAGACCCTCACAGTACGTTTGGGTCTACCGAGTCTATCCAGCTTCCTCCCCCGCCATCGGATCCAACTCACCACCAGGTGGTGATCAGTTGACAGCTCCGCCCCTCTCTTCACCCGAGTGTCCAAGACATACGGCCGCAGGTCAGATGAAACGACCACAAAGTCGATCATTGACCTACGACCTAGGGTGTCCTGGTGCCATGTGCACTGATGGACACCCTTATGCTTGAACATGGTGTTCGTTATGGACAAACTGTAACTAGCACAGAAGTCCAATAACTGAACACCACTCGGGTTCAGATCAGGGGGGCCGTTCCTCCCAATCACGCCCCTCCAGGTTTCACTGTCATTGCCCACGTGGGCGTTGAAGTCCCCCAGTAGAACGACGGAGTCCCCAGTCGGAGCACTCTCCAGCACCCCTCCCAGGGACACCAAGAAGGTCGGGTACTCTGCACTGCTGTTTGGCCCGTAGGCACACACAACAGTGAGAGACCTATCCCCGAGCCGAAGCCGCAGGGAAACGACCCTCTCGTTCACCGGGGTAAACTCCAACACATGGCGGCAGAGCTGGGGGGCTATAAGCAAACCCACACCAGCCCGCCGCCTCTCACCATGGGCAACTCCAGAGTGGTGAAGAGTCCATCCCCTCTCGAGGAGTGTGGTTCCAGAGCCCAAGCTGTGCGTGGAGGTGATTCCGACTATCTCTAGTCGGAACCTCTCAACCTCACGCACAATCTCAGGCTCTTTCCCCGCCAGCGAGGTGACATTCCATGTCCCAAGAGCCAGATTCTGTGTCCAGGGATCGGGTCGTCTAGGCCCCCGCCTTCGACTGCTGCCCGATTTTCTTTGCACCGGCCCCTTACGGTCCCTCCTGCGAGTGGTGGGCCCATGGGAAGGTGTCCCCACGTCGCTCCTTTGGGCTGAGCCCGGCCAGACCCCATGGGGGAAGGCCCGGCCACCAGGCGCTCGCATACGAGCCCCAACCCCAGGCCTGGCTCCAGGGTGGGGCCCCGGCTGCGCCGTACCGGGTGACGTCACGGTCCTCGTTTTATTTGTCATCATAAGGGTTTTTGAACTGCTCTTAGTCTGACCCGTCACCTAGGACCTGTTTGCCTTGGGAGACCCTACCAGGGGCATATAGCCCCGGACAACATAGCTCCTAGGGTCATTCGGGTACTCAAACCCCTCCACCACGTTAAGGTGGCAGTTCATGGAGGAGATGGAGTACCCTGTACATCGGAAACCGGTACCAAAGGGGTACCCTGTGCGTTAAAAAGTGACACTGATGGGTCCTGACCAATTGTCAATATGTGACGAGTTGGGAGTGAGTGTTGATCAAACGTGCATCTTCCACATGAGCATATTCTAACAGCTAAGTCACAACTCTGGACCATTGAGCTTTTAAACGTGTAATGTTCAATTTACCACCAAAACCACCAAATTCTATTTGGAGGTTTTAAAGAGAACATTGATGTTTTATTAACAGATATGCATTAATATAATGACCAATAAACAATATAACTATACAAATTAAAGCTAAAGCTATTCAAAACAAATGAGGCAACAGGCAACACTGTAAGTAGAGTATAGCTACCATCTAAATCAGTGATGCAGAGGTGGAAACAGAGAGGTTGTGGTTGCGTGACCTTAGAAAAGCCACTTATATTAAAGAGCTGAAGGCTCAGAATTGATGGAGAGAAATGCTAGAGCTGGCTGGAAGCCTATACCAATGTCAAAAACATGTGCTCTTGATTGTCCAAAAGGTTAGAGCTCAAGCACACACACACACACACACAAATAAAAGAATCAAAAAAGAGACCAAGCACAGGTTCTAACTTTCTTCTATCCTGTCTTTGAGCATGTAAGTAAAACCACTGTTGGTTGCCTTCTGTGAAAAACACATTGCTCATAAAATATACATTGGGAAATTTTGCTTTAGTGACTTATGCCCTATGATATGGAGGAAATAAATAAATAAATGTGATTAAATCCATGTACACTGCACAAATTACATATAAATAACTAGACTTTGAAATAAGGAAATTGTATTTTAATTTTCATACATTTGTTTGCACAAGTATTGCGATATGCAACTGCAATCACTCAAGTCTTGGATTAAGCAAATGTCTACTGTCCATTTAATTAATTATGTTTGAAATGAATGTTGTTCCTTATTGTTATTGTGAAGCTTGGGAAATTATATTTTATTCATATGTTATGATATGATATGTTGACACCAGGACTCAGTGGTTTAAAATAAAATGACATGAAATTGCATGTATAGGCAAAAACAATGGGATTTATTTTTAATTCACCAATCAATTTTTAGGTTTCAGGATTTTTTTTAAACAAACTTTGTTTCAAGATGATTCTGAACTATGTTATGAAAGATATAACAGAATGCATTGATATACCATTTTACTTTATGCAATATGTGGGTAAAATGGCCATACTTGGATTTTCCATTCAATACAATGTATCTATTCACTGCATCTCATTTGCATATTAATGTGTTATTGGTGCAACATGTAAGGAAAATAGAAGTGTAATAATGGGAGGAATAATTGGCAACCTTTTCATAATAATATCTTATATTTCATAGGAATATTGATATGTAATTTCTTTCCCTGTTCACTTGTTATGTCTCCAAAATGCCTGATAAACATGATTTAAGTCCTGGCGTCCACTACAGTGGACATGTATGAAATCAATGCCCTGTTTTGTAACTGAAAGTCTTATTTTGATTAGAAACCCCATAACATTTTCCTGAGATGTTGATTTATAACAAACAATTTGAAAATTAATCCGATTTAAATTATAATTACAAAATATCATCATATTTCCATAAGAGTGCTAAACATTAATGTCAGCCGTTTTTAAAGACCAAGAAGAAGTTGTTGTCCTGGTGAAACCTCCAAACATTTGGTATCTCTGCAAAAGCTCCGAATGTGCTCTTTACAGGACATCCAGACTGTGACATGTGACATGTATGATGTCAGAGAAATTCACTAAAATATAATGTCCACTCCAGTGGACAAAAGTCTATTCCTGGGTCCCAGGAGGATATGAACACTTTAAGTGTGAAAAAACAGAAATGTAGTAAGGGGAAGAAAACTGTGTTTGTATCCTCATTCATATAATAATCACAAATTGTGTGTCAGACAGAACTCCCTCTTATTTCCCATGGAAAAAATTAATATTTGTACAAAATCTGCAGTGAATTATCAGAATATATTTCATTTCATTTAAAAATCCACCATCTGCTCTTTTCAAGGGATTTCAATTGCAGTGTTCAGACTCACTTCTGATCTAGTCATGCATTAATCAAATTATAGCAAACATATTGCTTATTAATATTTCAGCAGTATGTACAGCCAGGTACTAACAATAATACTCAATTGGCCTGCTGAATATTTCATATGTTAGATTGGGGCAGGGATTGGCGATGAACACTGCTTTAACCCCTGCTGGGCCGGTCTTATCGATAGCGTCACATGGTTTTGCCCCTAACACAAAGACAAGTAAGATGGAAAAATGGATTATCTGAGGTCTGGCTCGCCATGGGCTGCGTTGAAGCGGTCTGGATCGTATCCTTTGAGGAAATAGAGGCCCCATTTAGACTTCACCCTGCCACTCAACAGCCCAGGCGGTAATGAGCCCATTAAAATGTAGATCCAGGTATAAGAAGGACATGAGGATGAGATCCTCTCATATTTAAAGCTCCAAGCAGACAAATCATAGGATTATGTAGCAGTTCATCCCAGGAGGATAGAGACACTTTATACCACATGTCCACAAAATCTTGTATCATATATGGAGAATTTTTCATTATTTTTTGTTCCTGTGATCTTTTGGTAATCAGTTTATGTTTACTGTAAAAGATCTACAATATGTGAGAAATGCATTCTTGGTGCTATTTTGTGTGGTTTGTATAATAAGGTTAAATGAATCTTTCAAAGCCTGAGTCATGAAGAATTAAATTAATCAGATTGTTAAATCTCATATGTCATGTGTCACTGTTTCCGGGTCCAAATGCATTAAATTCCAAACGCAAACAACAAACGGTGGTAAAATACACTCACAGTGTGCTGTAATACTCCTGAAAAAGTGCCTTTAGAATCCCTGACGCATGTTTAACATCATTGTCGTCATATGACAAGTTTGAATCTTAATTGCAAATGAGATTTGAGATCTAATTCAGTGAGACACCACAAATATAACAATAACGTCACAGAGAAACAATAAAGTTGGAATCACTTTAAGAAAGATTTTTTTTCTTCCAGCCGATAAACGATAAAAACCATTGACAGCCAATCAGAATCCACCCAGCATTAAAAAGCTTGAGCATTTAAAGCAGCAGATGACATAACAGCAGCACACAAGTATAATGAACAGAACATTATCATATGTTGGTGTGGATGCTAATAGTTATTGTTTCTGGTGTAAATCGTGTCACAAAGTCCACTATAGGCGAGTTTTAAGAACCCAAGTGCAGTTTATTAAGTGAAAAAACAAATATCAAATAAACCTAAAAGACGATGACTTGAACTACTCTTGAACAAACATGAACGTGACCTAACCATGGACATAAACATAACAGAAGACTCACTGACAGCGGATGAACACAAACAATTCACAACAGCGAAACATGGCAAACATGAGGGCCTTAATAAAAGACTTTCACGAGTTTGTGTGCCCATATAATCTTAGTGAAAGTGGTAAACAGATTTGGTTTGCTGTCTGCTATAGAGGGGCTCGGAGAGGATATTATACCCGCGCTCCGATTGCCCCCCTATAACAGGCGAAATTGTACAAAAATGAGGAGCAGGGGAGGAGGAGGGATGCTGCAAGAACTAGCAACGGAAAGAGGTAAGCTGCTGGTTTTATACCTTGGTATTAATTGGAAGATTACACTCACCTAAAAGATTATTAGGAACACCTGTTCAATTTCTCATTAATGCAATTATCTAATCAACCAATCACATGGCAGTTGCTTTAATGCATTTAGGGGTGTGGTCCTGGTCAAGACAATCTCCTGAACTCCAAACTGAATGTCAGAATGGGAAAGAAAGGTGATTTAAGCAATTTTGAGCGTGGCATGGTTGTTGGTGCCAGACGGGCCGGTCTGAGTATTTCACAATCTGCTCAGTTACTGGGATTTTCACGCACAACCATTTCTAGGGTTTACAAAGAATGGTGTGAAAAGACATCATCCAGAAAAACATCCAGTATGCGGCAGTCCTGTGGGCAAAAATGCCTTGTTGATGCTAGAGGTCAGAGGAGAATGGGCCGACTGATTCAAGCTGATAGAAGAGCAACTTTGACTGAAATAACCACTCGTTACAACCAAGGTATGCAGCAAAGCATTTGTGAAGCCACAACACGCATAACCTTGACGCGGATGGGCTACAACAGCAGAAGACCCCACCGGGTACCACTCATCTCCACTACAAATAGGAAAAAGAGGCTACAATTTGCACCAGCTCACCAAAATTGGACAGTTGAAGACTGGAAAAATGTTGTCAGGTCTGATGAGTCTCGATTTCTGTTGAGACATTCAGATGGTAGAGTCAGAATTTGGCGTAAAAATAATGAGAACATGGATCTATCATGCCTTGTTATCACTGTGCAGGCTGGTGGTGGTGGTGTAATGATGTGGGGGATGTTTTCTTGGCACACTTTAGGCCCCTTAGTGCCATTTGGGCATTGTTTAAATGCCACGGCCTACCTGAGCATTGTTTCTGACCATGTCCATCCCTTTATGACCACCATGTACCCATCCTCTGATGGCTACTTCCAGCAGGATAATGCACCATGTCACAAAGCTCGAATCATTTCAAATTGGTTTCTTGAACATGACAATGAGTTCACTGTACTAAAATGCCCCCCACAGTCACCAGATCTCAACCCAATAGAGCATCTTTGGGATGTGGTGGAACGGGAGCTTTGTGCCCTGGATGTGCATCCCACAAATCTCCATCAACTGCAAGATGCTATCCTATCAATATGGGCCAACATTTCTAAAGAATGCTTTCAGCACCTTGTTGAATCAATGCCACATAGAATTAAGGCAGTTCTGAAGGCGAAAGGGGGTCAAACACAGTATAAGTATGGTGTTCCTAATAATCCTTTAGGTGAGTGTAGATGGGCGTACTCCTCCCGAAATTACGTTTAATAACTTCACAAGGAGATCACATGACATAAAACAACCAATGACAAAGTGGAACTGATGAACATGAACCAATGAAAAGACAGAACTGATAACAAGACAATAGGGGCCAGATTTACTAAACAGGGCAAATTAGCGAGAGCGCAATTCCAAAAAAGATCAGATGGGAGTGGGAAAGTTTGCGCATGATCTACTGACGACACGCAAATGAAAGAACACAGACGCAGCCGGATCATTTCCATAATGACCAACACAATCTACCAAGAGCAGCGCAAATTAGTGTCTGGTTTAAGACTTTTTTGGGTGGTAAATAATGGTGCAAATACCAGTAATGACTAGCATAAACCTTAGTAAATCACGTTGCGTGATTAATTTCTTCTCCCATAAATTTTGAGTCTGAAAGGGTAACTCCTGCAAATGCATACGCAATAAGGTCAGTCACAAACATAACCCTGTTCACGCCTTTTCAGCGCTAAAGTTTCACTGTGTCTTCAGTAAATCCTGACAGTAGTCTTTTAACGCCAAAAGAGGGTTTGCGCTCGAGCAAGTTGTAAATCTGGCCATATAGGTGTGTTCAACTTGAAGCGGCACTGCTCAGACCGATCTGACACATGAACAAAATGGCAAGATCACACGATAGGATCACATGACAGGAACAGGGAATCGCATGAAACAGGAAGCTAAATGACAAAATAAGAGACATGAAAACATGAACGTGGTTCTTGTTATTTTTAATCAGTGTTTTATTTGTAATCGTAGCCTACATATTGTTAAAAATAGGCAAACTAACTTAGCTTTTCAACTCTTCTGTGAAATCACATGGCAGAAATAAAACAGAATTGAACACACTTTTGGCGTTGTATACACAGGTAGCCCTTCACACACGAAAGCATGTAAGGGTAAATCCTCTGTGTTGAATATGCTCCTGTGTAATCGGTTCGCTGTGAACCATTGTACATAATGTGCAAAGCACGGAGTGCTAATCCAGGGCGGCGCTCTTCCAGAGTCTGGCCTTTGCGATGTGTGGCTATGGAGATAAATGAGGCTTCGGGGATTAAATCGTCCCAAACGCACTGACTGGTTAATTGAATCCTCCCCGGGGAGGCCCTCCCAGAATAAGAGGTGTACTGTTGAGGAGAGCTAAAAGGCTTTTTTTTAACCTCCGGGTAGGGCACCTTGGGAATGTTCAGTGGGTCAGGATATAGGTAAGACAAATCCCTTTCCCATCCTCTCAAAGGCAGATAATAAATAGGATATCATACTCATTGTATCACTGGGTGGGTAAGGTGGGCACAGAAGCAGTGGCTTTTGTGTTCCTACAGATACAACAAACTTGCCTCTAGGGCGGCGATAAAGAGCGGACTTGCAATTGCTGCAATGACAATATTATGTTTCTGTATTCGGATGAAATCAGGGTGTGGGATGGGTTTAAATGTAAAGTGCGTAAAAACTCAACTAAATTATCTTTTTATAGGAATAGCTATAATGTACAGATACATTCACATTACACACAGGGAGAGAAAAAAAATTATATCATGGCCACAAACTCAGAATTAGTTCCCATGACTTCTTAATCATTTCTTTTTAATGCTAATCATTTATTAATCTTTCCTTTCCAAATAAGGTATTCTGCTTCAGGCGCAGCCCCATTGAACATATATTTTTCTTACAAGGTATAAGTAATTATAATTTTCACCTGTCAGCCAAAAAATAAATGCCCTCCACTAATATTGCACCCTTGGTAAATATGAGTAAATGCAGCTGTGAAAATAAATCTGCATTGTTTATCTTTTCTAAGAAAAACAATTGAAAGTAGGGGGAAAATCTCATTAAATAAATGTTTTTTCTCTAATGCATGTTGGCCACCATTATTGGCACCCCTAGAAATTCTTATGAGTAAAATATCTCTGACGTATATTCCCATTCATATTTAGTCATTTACAGCCATGACTTCCTGTTCTACAGAAGTATGAATATGAGGAAACACAAAGGCCAAATTCCCTTAATCATCCATAACAATGAGTAAAACCAAAGAAAATAGTTCTGAAGGATTGTTGAGCTTCACAAAATAGAAAGTAGCTGTAAGAAAACAGCTACAATATTGACAATCCCCATTTCCACCATCAGGGCAATAATCAATCAACTAAAGATGTTACACATCTGGCTGGAATGTGTGTGTTCTGTGTCTATATCATCCTAATGGAGGAGAGTTTGAGTGGACAAAGACTCTCCAAGGATCACAAATGGACAATTTCAGAGATTAGTTGAGTCTGAGGTCAGAAAGCCTAAAAACAAACAGCACATCACCACAAGTTGTTTGGGAGGGTTTCAAGAAAACTCCTCCTTGCTCATCAAGAAACAAGCTTTTATTCTAACTTCATGCATTCCTTTTTAATCAACGCTTGAATATGAGTATGTTTCATAAAAAAACAAAAAAACATTTTGAACAAAAAGCTTTATGTCAAAATTTCAGAACGACGATCAAACACAGATGGAGAAGATCGAGTCCATCAACACCCCTAATACTTGCACAGACCTATAGCACGTCCTAGGTCAACATTTCATTCAGTAACATTTGATGGTTTTGATTTATATGATGTTTAATGTTGATGATCACACATCTGCATCTGTTTACATACAATCACTTGTTTTTTGGTAGCCTGACATCGTCATACTCAATTCTAGTCAGAATTTGAGTCTGATACTGCTCCGTTGGGCTGTGATTATGGGGCGTGTTTAAACCGAACCAGGAAAGACCTCAATTGGATAGACCTACAACCAATCAGAGCAATGGAGCGACGCATAACGTTAGTTGTCAAATGTCAACAGAACTCAACTGCACTGTGTTGCCAAGTCCACGAGTTGAAGCGACCCCAATTATGTGATATACAGACCCAGGAATGCGAAATTTAGCAGCCAGTCCAGCCAAAATAACACATATTTTACCCCCCAAATGCCATTTTTCCCGGAGAACCTTTCTGTTCGGGCATAATTACTTCTCTATGGATCAAGTCCAGACCGAAATGCCCGTGCAAAAATTTTTGTGGGCGGGGCTAAGTTCGTCTGGCATCCAGGCTAGTTTTTGGGCGTCTTCTTCGCCTGTGTTTTGATCAGGAGATTCTCTACTCATTCAGATGCGTAATAGCGTCCCCTAGCATATAACAGTGAAAACACAGAAACCCGGACAATTCCGTGTTTGGTGGGGAAAGAGTTAAAGGTGTCATGAACTGGCTTTTTAATTTTTTTATACTGTTGTCTGAGGTCAACTTATGACGTTTGCTTGATTTTTACATTCAAAAACATCATAATGAATAAGTAATAGGCTATTTTCTGCCTTGGTTTTGAGGCTCTCGGTCGTGTTGATGGGCGTGCCGCACTGAAAACTTGGAAATAAACGGCCACGGCTAGGATTGGATAAGATTTGCATATTTAATGAGCTTCAGCTTCCCTGTCAGTACACGTAAGGAATTGTTTTGAAAGTGTGTAAGTGTGTGGGAGAAACGCTCACAGGACTCAAAAAAATATATTTATCAAACAAACACAATGATTCATTTCTCATCCACCCGCGATTGATTGGAATGCTATTTCTGTATTACTTGGCTCACCCGATCATCAGTGAATATAACTGCAAACCGTAAACACATACCCACACACACACGCACACATGTGCGCACAAGAAAGGAATGTTATTTCACTACAGCCTGTCAGCAGGCCAGTGATAGCCCGTCTGAAAAACACATAGCCCCGGGACTTTGGGCTTTGCGAGCTGGCGTTACAAGTCTGAGTCTGATCACGAATGAACCAATAACACCTTCTCCAGCCTGTGACAGCGTGCTAAGGTATCTAATCAATAGATATCAAACGATCTCTAACAATGCAATACTAAAACATATAAAAAAACATGTTGCACCGTTCCTGTCGGATCCAATATAGAAGGCACAGCATTGTGTTTTAATCTCAATATGTCTGCAAATCCAGTCTCGACCTGTGTCTTGTTTACAATCGATTCCTCTGTGAAATGAAGAGAACAAACACGCAATGTCTTACGCACGTGAGCTGGAACCGGCATCGTTTAGCTCCACGAGTCGGTGGGTGGGCTTGAGGTGGTGCTTCTGCATCCTATTACGTCAGTGGTCGACATATTGTGAGATCTCTTGTTTTCTGGGCCTGGTGTCTATAAAAGCTTTTCTTTGACTATCAAGGACGTTTTTAGCTCTGAAACTTACAGGATATTCTTATATCACGATGAACTTTTATATATCAAATGCTCAAAGGAAAGTTGATTTCTCAATTAATCACCCCTTTAATGTTGTGGGCCTGTTTTTTTTGGTGGAGGTCCTGGACATCTTGTTCATTGTATCATGGATTCTAGCAAATACTAATAGATAAAAAAAACATCTAAACCTGTGGGCCTCTGCTAGAAATCTTATAATGGGCCGTGGTTGGACCTTCCATCAGGACAATGATCCAAAATAAACATCCAAATCAACACACAAATGTGTCACTGAGCACAAAATGAAGCTTCTGACGTGACCATTCCAGTCCCCTGACCTGAACCCTATAGAGTGGGGTGAACTGAAGAGAAGAAGCACCAACATGAAGCTGGGAGTCTGAAGGATCTGGAGAGATTCTGTATGGTCTCTAATCTCTTGTCAGGTGTTCTTCAAACTCATCAGTCATTATAGATGAAGACTCTGTTATCTTGTGAAAAGGATGTTGTAATAATTGGGTGCCAATAATTGTGACCAACGTGAACTAGAGAAAAACATTTATTTCTTAATGAATGAGTTTCCCCCCACTTTAATTTTTTTTTACTTCATTGAAAGGTAAGAATTTTGTGATTTTTTTTAATGAAAGATCAAAAGGATAAACAATGCAGATTTATTTTCACAGCCACCTTTGCTCCAAGGGTCCCAATATTAGTGGAGGGCACTGTACACTATATATAACAATAATCTTCATATCAGAAAGCATTGCCTTTGTGTAACAATCAAAAAGACAAATCTATTGCTGTGTCTCTGTGTTCATATTTGACACCCACCAACACCTTAATTTAAAGATGATCACTGGCTTAAACGCATTAAATCATCTCCAAATATCCTCTACTGACCCCAAAAATTATTCTATAACCTCTAGGGGGGCTAGAGGGAGCTGGGATCTGACACAGTGATAAGCGTCTGAGCCACTGAGCCATAAAGTCATAGCAATGCACATTTAGAGGCCGTCAGCAGACGTCACTAAACGATTGCCGTAAGATGCCTTCAGGTTATTACATTACATTACATTGTTGGAATTAAGTTATAGATTAAATAAAAAAGTGGAAATTGCACCATATATCAAGGCTCCGTTGAATAAAGGATTTGTCACCTTGAGCACTCCATCACTGTGTGGCGACATCCGAGTTCATTAGCATTTCCACAATGCTGCTCTGCCGTCTAATGGAGTCGCAAAATCTGTGATGTAAATTAAATTTGATTAAAATGCTAGTGGTATTTGTAGCGAATAAATAGTAAACCTAGAATGCACAAAAGTTCAACCTAACCGTCTTGTCAGTCCAGAACTGTTATCTAGCTCCTTATTAGAATCAGGAAGAACCTTTGGTGCTATAGATAATGCAAAACACTATACCGGTACCAAACACTTTAGAGTTTTAGTTTGTTTTTAATTACAGAATATTAATTAGCTAGATAAAAACAATTCAATTTGGTTAATCTGATTGGAAATGCTTACTTGATTCATGATTAGCATGTAAATTAAAACTCTCTTCGACTGTTTTAAGTGCAATCCATTCCAAAGCTAATAGTCAGGATGCTAATTCTAAATTGACAAAGCTAATTCAACAGGCAGACTGAAGAGGAGCCAAATCTGGACAAGTGAAAGATGAAGATGAAGAAAATGTTTCAAAAGCTTGATATCACAACTAGTCTCGACTTTCAGACGAGACTATCTAAAATATCTATTTTTATGGTTTTATTTTTAGGCTAACTGATTTACTTTAGTCAGCTTGCCCTAGAGAAAAAGGAGTGTGCTTACTTGTATTAAATGTGTGCTTGTTGTGTACTACAGATCAAGTATATTTATGAAAAAAAAAAAAAACTGCACTTGCAGTTTATAATATTGACTGTATTACAAAATTAATTAAATAAAATTACCTTAGGTGTAACTGTTTCCTTATGCACTTTACTTTTAATATAAATTAAACATTTTTACTTTAAAGTACATTTGAAAATGAATTATGTTTTAGTAACCTTTTGTTGTGATTTTAGGAAGTACTCTTATTTTGATGTGTTGACTAACATACTAACAATTTTTTTTTTTAATATTGCAGTAAAAGTCAGTTTTAAATGTACTAAATTACAACTGAATTATTACTAATGCCGTGATTACAAATATATTAAAATACCTAACATACAAGTCTTAATAGAAATGACATGACTGTATATTTTAGTTTACTATAAATGCTTGGCAACACTGCAAAAAAATATTATCTTACTTAAAATTTGGACTGGAAACAAGACAAAAATACTGTCTTGTTTTGGAGGAAAATAACTAAAATAACTGAGTTTTTGCTTAAAATAAGCAAAATAATCTGGCAATGAGGTAAAAAAAAAATCTTGTTTTCTGTTTGAATTAAGATTATTTTTCTTATCCCATTGGCAGATTATTTTGCTTATTTAAAGCAAAAACTCACTTGATTTTGAGTTATTTTCCCCCAAAACAAGACAATAATTTTTGCTTGTCTAGTATATGCTTCTTGTTAAATTTTTTTTTTAGATGTTTGGACTAGAAACAAAACAAAAATACTAAGTAAGAAAAGCATGTTTTGCAGCACTTGAATACATTTGGCAGTACTTTAACCATATTATAAAGATAACAGAATAATGAAGTTACATAAAAATGTACTTCAGTTCTTCTTTAGTGGTCAAACGAGCACTTTAAATTTCAGCTAAATGCATTTAATATCAATTTCAACTATAATACATCACATGCAATTGATTGTCTGAAAAGATTATTTAGTCAGCATTAAAGTAGCCTATAGTATTTTAATGTTATTTCTGTAACAGTACTCTTTTTTTTAATAAATGCTACTTCTTTTTCATAAGAGTCATTTGTTCATATATTCTATAACAATCCCTGTGATGGTTAAGTTTACACCTCATCCATATGGTGGCAGTATTCCAAAGCTGTCTAATCCGAGCCCACCTTCTCCCCGCAGCCCCCTCTACACGCCAATTTACTCGATAGAACAAAGGACACAGCAAATCTCATCTCTGCTGACATTCATTCAGTGATATTTCACCACAGCATATGGCCTGCATCATTCAAGACCAAAGCAAACAATGACAAAACAAGCTAACTTTAATGGAGCATAGAAGACTGAAATGATTCCTTGTCGATAGCTCTAAATAAAAGTAGTTTTTGAGCTGGTGCAATTGCTGATATACAAGCAGAAATGTATAGTGTCAGTTTTACACTGATATGGATGTATACATCAATATAAAAGATCTAAATGTTGCAATGCAATTCAGAGGCACAATGTACCAAACAAAAGCATGCTTATGGCATTTGAAACACAGTAAATTTACATTTATTAGGAAGTGACAATATGATTATATCCCCATCCGTCTCTAGTTAACTGCACTTTTACTGCGTAAGAAATAAGACCCCCATATTGAGCATGGATGAACTGTAAATGGTGAAGGCCCATTAGAATTCATTAGGTGTAATTGGGAGGCACTTATTACCTTCCAAAGGCGAGTGAGAGCTCGTTCCAACCAGCTAAGACCTGAGCATTACTCTAATTCTTCATTTTCTTTCATAATATTATCTCTTTCTGAGGAAGATCATTTAAATGTTAATAGACAGCTTTCCTCTGCTGTGCAGATATCAGTGTCGCTCCCTGGGAGTGCTGAAGCCGATGTACGTGGGTCAAATCCACAACAAGGCTCTACTCCACAGAGACATGAGACTTTCTCTTATGTTTCAGTGTTGGGGCTCTGAAATGTTCAAACTAAATCTTGATTGCGTTATCTGCTAAAATGGAATCTCCTCATTATAGCAGACCAAAACACCGACAATACACTGAATCTGATTAGAATACAAATATACGGTATATGTAGTTTATAACAAAACTATACAACTTTCTTTTTTTATTGTACCATGGTACTTCTATTGTAAGCTGCTTCCAAAATCACGTCCTGTTTGAGTGGGTACTACATTTGAATTTACATTTACATTTGGCAGACGCTTTTATCCAAAAGCTCCAGCGACATAGAGTAAAGTGCCTTGCTCAAGGACACACTGGTGGTGGCGACTGCTGGTATCTAACCAGCAACCTTCAGTGTAACAGTTCAGTGGTTTAACCCACTAGACCACCATCTCTAATGGTGCTTAAAGTCAAACTTATGTTGCGACCGTTAAAAAAGTATGTTCTATATAGTATGAATGCCTGTAGTATTAACGTTACTGGATGTACTACATCCGCCATTATCATGTGACCTACCAGTTGCATCCCTTCACCTCCATTCATAAATCCTCTCCCGTGGCCACATGGGATAGTAAAGTAGTAGGTCATCCGGGGACTTTTCGCCTACTGTTTTTCGAATACTATGTATTCGCACGTACTACTCTGTTGGTGTACTGTTCTTCACATACAGTAGGGAAGAATTTGATTTCGGAACCAGTACTGGAGTACCTTGAAATGCCATCATACATCAATATTGTAATCATGTAGCATAGCATCTCAATCTGATCTATGCCATATGAGATAATCATTCTAAATATACTCTCTTAAAAAATCTTGGGTTATTTTTTCTATCCCAAATCCTACATAACTCAACCCTGGGTTGAGCCTTTTAGGTTTTTCAGTGTTTGGGTAGTTTTTGTGTTACCCAGATCCTGGGTCAGATATAACCAGTGTTGCCACAGTTAATTTGAAAAAGTAATCTGATTACTGATTACTCCTTTAAAAAGTAACTTAGTTACTTTACAGATTACTTGATTTTAAAAGTAACTAAAGCCCAATTCGGACGGGATTAGTTTTACATGGGGAGGTGGGGGTAAAGCAATTTTACCTTACGTCTGTAATATGAATGGCCAATTCGCACGGGATAAGACATCTCAGTAAAACTAGCAGAAGTGGGAGGGGTAACTCACTTTACACAGTTGGTAATAGACAC
Organism: Romanogobio albipinnatus; assembly: GCA_023566225.1. NCBI lineage: Eukaryota > Metazoa > Chordata > Actinopteri > Cypriniformes > Gobionidae > Romanogobio > Romanogobio albipinnatus. The sequence goes on from CM042249.1 coordinate 43,686,421, forward strand.
TTACCTAGAGCTAAAAGAAGTGTTGTGCCTTTAATAAGTGCTTTCGATCTTTTTGCTTTAAATGGTATGCGGAAAATACTGGAGGTTTGCCACAGAGTTGTCTCACCCAGTGCCACCGCTACCACCACGCGCATCACGCGCTGCGCGTAGGGAACCAAGTGCTCCGGGGAGCACCACAAGAAAATCCTCTCTCTCCTCCCGCAGGTCAGCTCTGCAAAATTTGCGAACACCGCCACCGCGGGCATCATAAAGTGATCGCGCTTAGGGCATCTAAACGGCCAGCGGCGGGACTGGTCCCACCACCTACAACGAAACCGAGTGCTTCTTCAAGTGCTTTCATGCTTGCAAAACGCGCCAAAAACAACTTTTAAACAGGAAATTATGGAATTTTACCGTACATTTTTACAGCGGGTCTATTCGAACGGGACTAGTTTTACCCAAGGTAATTTTTACGGACCTTTTTACAGAAGGTAAAAGTCTCCGTAATCTTTACTGACATTGTCTGTAATGATTACCGAGATGGCACATTCGGACGGGACTAAAATCACAGAGAACCTCTGGTAATAATTACTTCACCCCCACCTCCCCATGTAAAACTAATCCTGTCCGAATAGGGCTTAAGTTAGATTACAAGTTACTTTATTAGTTACATTCAGCAGTTGCAGACAACACCCCTGACACCTCAACATAGAAATGACAACCGTTTTTGCCATCACTCACTTTATTGGGAGTGCATTTTTAACAGTAACGTCAACAATGTATCTCCTGACATTTTAAGTTGAAAAAAAAAAATGTTTTAATAAAAAATTTAATAAAGACAGTCTTTCTTGACTTCACTTAATATAAATACTCTCCCCGAGATGCAAGAAGAAAGCAAAAATATATTTTTTGACTAATATAGTATACTAATGTAGTATAACTCACAGTGACTTGGATAAATTACTTTAATCTGATTACTGGTTTGGAAATAGTAACGCGTTAGATTACTCGTTACTGGAAAAAAGTAGTCAGATTAGAGTAACGCGTTACTGGCATCACTGGATATAACAACCCATGGTTTGAGTTATTTATCACGGCACTGTTCTGTGTTTGTTTATGGACAGGTTATGGAGCCAGTCACAGCATATTTCGGCTACGAGTGAAACGCAGGGCAGTGGTCTGAAGTTAGAAGTTCCCCCGCTGAACATGACACAAGCTCCGGCACAAGATCCAGCGCCGTTACGATGGAGACGGGACAACAGAGACTCGTCAATTACACTTGAATTACTTCTAAAGGTTTAATTTTTACTTCTAATATTTGTTAAATGAGCTTAAATGTAGGCAATATGTGTTAAAAAAACAATATAAAATATGCTATACTGTAAAATATGAGAGAAAATAAAGGAATTATCAAGCAAACCAGTGGATGTGTGGAGTATTTTAAAAGAGTTGAATTAATCCGTAAACATTTATTCTTGCATGAAGTAAAAAAAAATACAATAAAAAAAGGTAGTATTATAGGAAAACTGAACCAACTCATTATGCTGGGTTAAAAAAACAACCACATTTTCTGGGTAAAATTAACCCAACATGTGTTCTGTCCTATATTTACCCAGCCCTTGGGTTAAAAACAACCCAATTTGGTTAGTTTTTTTGGAATGTAGACTTGAGGTTTTTATTGGAAGTGAACCTTACAACAAGCAAATAAACACATATAAATTCATAGGATGCAACTTGCGTTCACAATACACATGCAAGAACAAGAGGTATTTTGGTGTTTAATTGCGGCATGAAATTACATTTTATACAGTGCGTGTGCATAATTATTATCCAATTCGATATTCTGCTCATCATGTTTTATTTTCCAAGTACATTTTACCAATTCCAATCCACATCTTAATAACTACCATTCATTTTGTATCATATATTAGTGATATATAATTGATAACAAGGCTGGAAGTGAAAAAGTATTATATTCGTATGTGCATAATTACTAAGCAGGTTTTTTTAAATGAAGGATGCATACTAGAAATTGCAAAAAATAAGGTGTGATCATTGGACAAGAAATGCTTGTCACTGTAACAGTTATAATTTCACAGTACACTGTAGTTTCATAGTATTTAATAGTTCTGCTTGCAAAAACAATACAGTTATTTTAGAGTTGTTTTCCTGTATATGGTAAGGCAACTTACATTTAACCATGGTTTTAACTGTAGCATTTTTACAGTTTCTTACCTGCAAAAATTACAATTTTTTTTTACAATGTACCTTAGCAAGTCAAAAACAAATTTGATCCATGAAATCTGCCATGCCAATGTACTTTTCACTGCAATGATGCGAAGTTGTAACTGAGCTACCTGATAAAAAGCAATTGCACTATATAGAAGTAAAGGATTTCAAATCCATGTAACATGCCCATCAATCTTGTAGATGGAACCAGACAAAAATGATTAGCCATTAAATTAGAGTCACAAGAGAAGATGATTGACAGCAACACCTTGAACTAATGCTGTCAGTTATAGGGAACAGGTTCCAGCCCAAGCTCTCCAGGGTTATTGAGCTTTAAAGAGCCCCGTCACTCCCTTTCCCCCCATAACCCAGCCCAGTTAATGAGGCTTCTCCAGGGGCAGAGGTTTACTCCAGAGGGGGTAAAGAGGCAGTCGTGTTGCTCATTTTCTGGCAACATATAGCCATGACTGTCCACTAATTGCAGGTCTGAACTGGCTCATTTGTTTTGATCATTAAAATTCAGTTCAGAATGCTAACAACCACCCCAACCACACACACACACACACACACGCATAGTCACAGATCATTTACAAATACAGCAGCTTTTGTTGATTAGGAGTGGACTGTCCAACCTTTTGAATACACCACGATTTCATGAAGATGGCACATATGTACAACCTTTAGAGCAGAGGATCTTAAAGGCTCACTGAACTGCGTTGAAAAGAGCAGTGTTGTTCAATGAGTTGATTCAATTTCCACTAAGACAGGAAGTCAGGGCGGGACATATCGAGCAGATCCATCCCCTTTTAAAAAAGCCAATAGCGTTTCATTTATATCACAGCTTGGCCAGAGCCGTCGAGTTTGGCAACGCTTCTGACAGATTCCTCTTTTAGATTTAATATGAAACTGTTACTAAAGCAAAACAGTGAACAATCATGCTGAGGGTGTGTAGTTTGAAAAGTGTGCAATGTATGTTGGTGCATGGCACCGGTGTTATCTCTTCTACTTGTCAGTGCTGTATCTAATGGCGAGTCTGTTTCTCCTCATAATCTCCTCCACATCGTTTAAAGGTCCCGTTCTTCACGATCCCACTGTTCAAACTTTAGTTAGTGTGTAATGTTGCTGTTAGAGCATAAATAATACCTGTAAAATTATAAAGCTCAAAGTTCAATGCCAAGCGAGATATTTTATTTAACAGAAGTTCCCTTTCAAAGCCTACAGCGAACGGCTGGCTTGGACTACATCCTGGTACTTCCTTCATAAATTACGTCAGTAGAACAGTAGAACAGACTAACCTCCGCCCACAAGAATACGCGAAAAAGAGGGCGTGGTCTTGTTGCTGTCCCACATGGAGAAGAGGAAGTGTTGCGTGGAGAAAAGGAAGTGTTGCGTTTCAGTGTGTTTGTCGCCATGTCGTTGAGACGCTGTTATTTTCATCCCGGAGTCAAATCACCTTTGTTTGGCTTTCCCAGGGACGCTGTAAAGATCATTGAGCGCATACATCTCCCCGTTAAGAGGCGTGACCTTTCCGTGCAAGTTACGTGCGCTAAGCTGCTGTCGAATCACAACACAGGAACCGTGCCACGTGCGCTAAGCTGCGGTCAAATCACAACACGGGAACCGCTGGCACAATCAGAACTTGTTACGTTTTCTGAAGGAGGGACTTCATAGAACAAGGAACTCATCAGCCGTTTTTAGGACAGTGAAAACAGCAGTATACAGATAAGTAAATTGTGTGAAAAATACTGTGTTTTTTTACACGCGAAACATGAACACATGTTATATTGCACACTGTAAACACAATCAAAGCTTCAAAAAAACACGAAGAATGGGACCTTTAAAAATATGGAGTTCTGTGTAGAATTCAAATGAGTCGGATACGTTTTCTGGTCTGCACTCGCTCATGATCCGCTCTGTATTATTGTGTCTCTGGACCGGAGCAGAATGCGTGCGCTCTGCGACAGTTCGCGTGACATGAAACCAGACTTCGTTCACCCCAATGGAAAGCATATTTACATTGTCATTATGTGCCCTATCCTCTATATTGTGCACTATGTGCATTCACCATATAGAAAATTGTAATTGTGTGAACAAGTGACCGATTTCAGCCACAGCTTCAGAGTGTAGGGGGCGGGACGCTTCAGATTCTAGAAACCATTTGATTGGACAGAAAATCTGATGAGAAGCTGAAGTGCAGAGTGATGTCATCAAAATCATTGATCCATATTGGCGGAAGTAAGAGACTGTAAGTTTTGAATGGTCATATCTTCTAAATATGAATTTTGTCATTGTTTTTGCACACACTAGCTTATAGATAACTTTAAGGCTAACATATTCTTACTCAAAGCAAAAGACGCAAGTTTAACCAGGGAACAGGGCCCACTAGGGGGCCTCAGCAAACTTCCAAGGGCAAAACATGCATTAAGCGAAAACAATTAAATAACAATTTTAAAATAAAAATGTATTCTTTCAACAGCAGTTTTTTTTTCTTCATTGAAGAACCTGGGTTTCCACTGTCTTTAAAAATGAGGTAGCCTAATATTTTAAAAGTATGATTTTGAGACCTGGAAAGTCATGGAAATGAATACATATCTTATAACTCCATCGGCATTTTTGTAATGAATGTACTTTCTAGTTGTGGTTATACCAAGCTTTGAATTATTTTATTGGATAGAAATAGTCCTTTTTTTTTTTTTGTTAAATACGAACAACTGGAAAAGTCATCGGGCCTTCAAACAATGTTGAAGACAGTCGGAGTCTTGGTTTAACCAAACAATATATACACATACACACTCCCGCGTGCACACGCAAAGACAAACACGCAGCGTGCCCAAAGCCTCAGGGGACTGTGCAATTGCTGTCTGTGGCACATTTCAAAGCATCAAACATCAAACCTGACTGAGCCTGAGAGAGGAGCCCTTTAGCTGGCTGGTATTAAATATTGATGGACTAAAGATATGCAAATTGTTTATTGACTGGCTTCAGAGGGAAATGAGGGAAGGGCGCGTCTGTCTGGCCTGTGCCATTTCTGCCATAATCGCCTTGTCTGATTTTGGAATTCTATTTGAATGTGCAATGCTAAGGCTTTGTGTCACTCGTGGTTGTAATTACTAGACATAAACAAGCAATTAAAGGAATAATGAACTAAATATGCTGCCTAGCTTAAATGGTGTTTAGCTTTAATGGGTTGGCATTGAGGAGAATAACCCGCAGAGTGCCACACAAGTGCTGGGTTAATACTCGCTAATAGCTTCAATTATTGCCAATTATTGCTTATTCAGGATAAACAAAGGGTGACATTTTTGTCACTTGACACGGCAATGACATTTTCCAGGTGGTGTTCTCTCCAAGAGTAGAGAAAAATAAATCAGGACTTCCTTTACGAGGTAAGAGGAGACTTTAGTGCCGTGTGATTTGTGCAAGGTTGCGTGGCTCTTAAAGAATCCATCCATTATGTCTAAAATTGTAAGGCTGAAGAAAGATGGCTAATTGCTGTTTGTATTCTGCCTTGGGATTCTAGTGTTCTTTACGCTAGCAAATATTTTGCCACTTGATACATTCTATTTAAAAAGTACCATTAAAGCACTGCTAATGCTATCACAGAACGAGATAATTATAATAATTATGCTATATCAGGCTGACCACCTGTGTGTGGACAAAAGAGACATCAGGGTTCAAGCAGGCCTAAAAAGCCGTCTGAGAGAAAACACAAATAGCGGGAATACACTTGAGCCAGCAGAGAACCAAACTGGTGGTGAAATTATCTGTGGTAAACAACAAGTGGATTAGTCTTATTTGGTTAGTCTCCTAAAGAAGTTTGGGGATTTACATCTAATGTTTCATGATCGCTGTACTGTAATATTAATCAGAACATTTTTCCTCTAGGCTTGATAACAATATAAAGCCGAATTCTACAGTATGTCTGTTCCAAACACTTGTGAGCTATATTTAGCATTTTTAGCTATCATATACAAACCGCTGTTTTAAATCGCAGGCTGCCAAATTATGCTGCATTGTATTATGCTTCATTCTTACAGCTTTTTGTGTACAGCAAATTTGTACTCCAGGCACTCCAAGAATGCATTGCAAAGACTTTGGTAAAAAGCTTACACAAAAGGCCCCGATATACTTAAAGCAAAATTGAAGAACTGGTGTGACGTCATTTTGTACAAATTCAGGCCAAAGCAAAGTTTGTTTGGAGTTTGAAAAAGCTTGCCAATGCGAGAAATTCCAGAAAAAGTTTGCTGGAAAACACCTTTGAAGCCACTGGTCAATGGCGATTATGCAATACGTAGGTGTGGTCTAAACATTAATGAAAAAAAAAAAGTGTTTTCGCGTACATACGATAACATTGTCACGATCCCAGTTCACACTGATCTGTAAAAATGACTGAAAACACTGTATTATTCATGCCACGCCAGTCAACACGTTCTCACTCCCAGTGAAGCATGGTGGTGGCAGCATCATGCTGTGGGGATGTTTTTCAGTGGCAGGAACTGGGAGACTAGTCAGGATCGAGGGAAAGATGAATGCAGCAATGTACAGAGACATCATTTTGGAATAAGCACTGTAAATACTTTATGATACATATCATACACAAATAGGTAGGTTGTGGGATGGGGTTTGAGTTACGTGTTCAAACGTGTCTAAATAGCATTAATAAAAAAATAATGTAATAAATGTAAATACAATTATGCTGGCTGATTAAATTGAGAATCACACTCCAATATGTCATAATTGAAAAACCATAACCCAATATATAATTTCATCATGACGACAACCATGCCCAACGCGTCTGTGTATGACGCCAAAGGTTTCTCATTGAAATCAATGGAGTACCCTGCGCGTCAAAAAATGACGCTAAAGGGGTAGCCTGTGTGTTAAAAAGTGTGAAGGGTCCTGACCAAGCGCCAAAATGTTACGAGTTGGGTGTAAGAATCCATGTTTTTGTAGTTTACACAGAGATAACAGTATCATTTTCAAAAACTTGCACTTGAAAACACGTTTTCAAATGTTTGCATTTTTAGGTCCCAAAGTGCCGTTGTTGAGTAAATGAATGGCCAAATCGCATAAGTATGTTTTTAGTTGAAAGCCATGCCGCGTAAACAGGGCCATGATTTTCATAAACTTCTGACAACGGTGCATTTAAACCTAAAATGTAACATAGCATTGGTGAAACAGTCTTGTAAATAATATTCATACAACCTGATATAATTAAGCTTCTAATTAAACTAGTGTGACTAGAAATCATATATGTAAATGGTTGGATAGAGAAAGTCATAACCATAAATGAGTCTAAAAATACATGTATTATATTTTTTGTTCAAATCATATCTTATTAAATCATAGTTTACAGCAGCAATCATTCAAATAATACATCATTTTAGTGCAATATACAGTATATACACCACTGTTCAAAACTTTAGAGTAAGATATTATATTATTTAATTGAAGAAATTAATAGCTTTATTCAGCAAGGACACTGAATTGATAAAGAAGTGTTTTACCAACCAAACTTTTAAAAGGCACTGTACATACAAATCTAAAATCTTATTATCAAATTTATATAGTATTAAACAGATCTATTAAATAATTACAATGCAGTATTTATAATATAAAAGGCACACTGACTTCTATTCAAAGTGTTCCAAGATGGTGGTGCTGTTGATAGAATCTATGTATTAATATCTACAGTGTAGTGCATGTACGTTCATGCCAATGTAAAAGTGTCAATTCAGTCACTTACAGTAAGAGGTTACATTTTAATTTGCATGGGAGACCGTAGATGGTAAGACAGCACACTATCAACATGAAAAACAAATCTATTAAGCAGGAGTGTGTTAATAATATGACTGCCCAGACTTGAACACTTGGCCAAACATTCCATGACTCTGGCTGTGGGTGGCCAGTACACCGGCTGCCACTGTGCTTCATCATATACTGACCACACCACACAGCTCTGTGCCAGGCCCCTGTTGGCACTGACAGTGTGGCAGTGTGTCAGCATGCTCATATCATCTGGTAGTGATGACGTCGTGGCACAGATACCCCATCACAGATGCTGTCATGCCGAGCAGGACCACTGAAAGTTAATCCTTTTAGGGGTCTCGTGAGCCAATACGCTGCATGATACAATGTGCCAGGCATTCTCCAACAGAAATATCTCTGAATAAGACATTTGAAGATGCAGGGATGGAATCAGCTGAGAAAATAAATAAATAAATACTATACAATAGCAATAATCATTAATAAACATATTTACATTTAATTATTATTTAAATTACAAACATAAACAAAGAATAATAATATTTTATTTTATTTATTTTATAGAACAACAGTACAATTACAATACTGAAATGTATGGCTGTCTTATTTTCTTTGCTTTCAAATGTTAAACTGCAGTAGAAGACTTTTAATTTGGATACAAACTGTAGGGAGACCTTAAAGAGATCCTGATCCTCACCCAAAAATTAAAATTTGGTTACTTTATTTTAAGGTGTCCTTGTTACAGTGTAATTAATTAACTATATGTACATACTATAGGGTTAGGATTAGGTTTGGTTTAGGGTTAGTTGCATGATAGACGATAGTTGTTAGATAGACGATGCCATCGTCCATCGCCGAAGGCTGACAGACATCATGATGTTGAGCAAGCATTGTGATTTTCCCGCACCCCCACAAATAATGTTGTTCCCGATCACAATACAAATTACATTCAAAAATGTTCAATGAACACAAATTAAACACTTAAGATTGTTTTGTGCAAAAAACACCAAACGAATTATAGGCTACTAGATGTTTTAACCAACAATATTTAAATGGCGGACCACGGTTTATATAATTTATCCTAAAGCCAAACGCGCTTCATTCAAGCCCTTTCAGCTCTGTGCGCATTCTCTCTTTGTCCAGACGCGCGACACATTAACGGAGCTTAACGCTCAAATGCAACCCCCCCGATGTCATCGTCCATGTTTCACTGTAGACCAATCTGATGCCAATTTGGCAGAAATCGCCCAAACCTAGTTGCAAGGGATTATGCAGAATTTATAATTACTATAGAAACTACATGTAAAATGTGTAACATGGACACTGTAACATTATGGGCCCTATTTTAACGATAGCACTTAGGCCGTGTCCAAATCCACTTTTGCTAGTTTAACGGGAAACATGGTCGGCCCACCAGGCACATGGTCCAAAAAGGTTTTACCTATTCTCTTAATGAGTAATGGGTGTGTTTTGGGCATAATGTACAATAAACCAATCAGAGTCTCATCTCCCATTCCCCTTAAAAGCCAGTTGTGCTTTCACCATGGTGGAATACAGACACCCTCAACCTGACGAGCCAGTTTAAATACATGTGTGTATTGCCATGATTGGCTAAATAAGTAACCAATTTCATTCGTCATTACTGCAAATAGGTAATTCTGAAACATGTAATGACTATCCATTATGACATGAAGGCATTTTTATGTACACAATAATAATCTTTTACATTGTAATCCTTTTATTTTTAATATTTAAAAATGTTTGTGTGCTGCTGCGCGTCCCTGTGTGTGTAATAAGCAGAGTGTACGTACGTTGTGCACCCGCCTATAGGTGCATATTACTAAAGCGCCCTTTAAATAACACCAAAAATACTGCAGTTTCAGTTGGTCAATGGCGCAGTTGTTTTCAGTTGCCTCAAAATAGCAACGCTCCAACAATGCGCTTGAACACACCACATTTTCAGACCAGCACACCCATGGGTGCACAAATGGGCACAAATGCATTTGCCATTTAAACAATGTGGCGCAGGTTGTGAAAATGATAACTGCATCGGGCTGAAAATAGCAAAAAACACTTGAGTTGAGCCTAGCGCCGCATTGCACCAGGTATATGATAGGGCCCAAAGTGTTACCGAAAATTCTCACATAATTTACTCGCCCTAATGCCATCCCAGATATACATGGCTTTCTTTCTTCAAATGAACACAAACAAAGATTTTTAGAAAAATAATCCATCTCTGTAAGTTAAACTCCCTGCTAAACAATCCAGCACTGCTGGCCCCTGGGTTTTTCATTGGATGCTAGTTGTTGGTTTGTTGGGCACCAGAACGAGAAACAGAAGTGCCAGTGGCCCAATTTTGCTTGAAAACAGCAGGACTTTTTTGGTCCACCAGCTAGACCAGCACTAAACCAGCCTGGACCAACATGAAATTCACCTTTGTTTATCCTGGATATTTTAGCAGGGTAGTCAAAAGCGGGTTCACAAGTTTGTGTTTGATGTAAATAGTGTTAATTTCGTGAGACGAGACGAGACTATGTTCGTCAACAACCTTTTTTTCCATGACGAAACTGCACCAATGTCTAATAGCGCTGACTAAGACTAAATGAACATGCATTATTGTTGACGAAAAAGGACGAGACTAAAATGTTTTGCATAAAATAAAAACTAAGATAAAATCTCTCTTCATTTTCGTCTACAATCGTCATGAGATAGAATATTTAGCTGTTCAAAATATTCTGAATGAGTTTGCGCTGTTGCTCATGTACAGGTCTCATACTCCTCCTGTTGCTGCCAGCCTGTCATCTCGCGGCGGCGCGCGCGGTCACGTGGTTCCCGGAGCGCTCAATACTTCTAGCGCTGTGTCAATACATTTGAATGGCTTAAGCCGTGTAAGTTACACAACAGTTTCACTTTACAGGTGTTTGCAGCAATTTTTGGTAAACAGTACTGCATAGTGTGCATTGATTATTACGTCAGCCACGTTTACTGTATCATTTTATTATGGAGAGTGGTAGAGATGCAACATTGTTAACATTAATGTTAATGTTTTTCTTGTATTTAGCTCTCTTACTAATTAGTCACACTCTGGGCCGTTTCTAGCCATTCTGACGCCCTAGGCGAAATCCTTATTGGTGCCCCCAGTCAAATTTTAACAAGCAACATTGGTATTACTGGTATTAATTAACAAATACATTAATACCAAATTATAAATGTATATATTTGTTAATAAGGATTCAAATTAATAGCCAGATGCCTGTATAGCCTAGGCCTATAATATATAGCCTATATTTGTGCAGTCCCTAGTTGCTAAGAAATTGTTCTCAGACATAACTACATAATTATTATGTGTTATTAGTACATTTCACATGAAAGTAATACGAATAAATACTGATTCTGGTTTTTTTTTGTTACTCATTGATGCGTGAACTTCCCCTTTAAATAACGCGACGCTTTGCCCTCTGTGTGTACGACACTGCTTGCATTAAGCACTATTAGAACTGAACACCATCCGTAAAGATACATTAAATTCGTCAACGTGATTTAATAAAGGATGTATTCATGTTGTGAATTTGCACATTTTATTATACCATTTTTAAATTGGCCGCTAAAATTTATATGGGACAATTACAAAACACACTGATTCTTTTAACCTAGTAATTATAAATGACTACGCTTCACAGCGCTCTCATAAATGTGTATGACACTTGGCCTGAAGCAGTGGGTTATAGTTAAAAATGTTAAAAACAGTAGTATTTTCTTGTATATTAGATTTCACTCTGACTTTGAAAAGGCAAAAAGCACCCGGACCATCTTTAGGGATTTTATACTTTCCTCCGTATTTATAGGATATCTGCATTTTCCGAACTGAAGTATGACCCAAGTGAACTCTATAAATCTCATGAGCCTGTGTTTTTCAGTGTCTCAGAATGGCTTAGTTTGCAGTAAATACTGTTCCATTTCCAAAATTACATCTCTGGAGCATTTGGATCCCTTGTAACATGCATTTGATCTGATCTCAAGATGGCGCCGAGGATGGCTGCTACGTTGCGAGCTCCGCTGGAACATTGTAGTTTTTTGTTTGTTCTGTTTATAGTTCTTATGTTTTTCGTCTTGGATGTTGTCTGCCTTACTAAGTACGACAGACAGACACTTTTGGACATTGGTTCGGCAATCGCACACCGAAAACCGGACTTTAAATTCTTCAGTGACGACACGCTGCTTACAAACACAGCAGCGGAACCCTTTGTCTGGACGGCCCGACCACGCAAACGCGGCCGGAGAAGAGGGAAGAGAGCCGGCGTACTTATCAGAGTTAGACGCCGCGCAAACCGACCCCCGCTTCCCAGTATTTTACTGGCTAATGTTCAGTCTCTGGACAATAAACTCTGCGAGCTGAGAGCACGGATCTCTTTCCAGCGAGACACGAGGGACTGCTGCATTATCTGCCTTACAGAAACCTGGATGTCCGCTGAGATTCCAGATTCGGCCATCGAAACCACGGGGTTCTCCGTGCACCGAATGGACAGAGAAAAAGATCTCTCAGGGAAAAGCAAAGGCGGGGGTGTATGTTTTATGATCAACAGATCCTGGTGTGATCAGAGGAACGTACATTCTATCAAGTCTTTCTGTTCTCCTGATCTGGAATTTCTCATGGTTCTGTGCCGACCATTCTGGCTACCGAGGGAATTCACCGCGGTCATCATCACAGCTGTGTATATTCCCCCGCAAGCCGACACAGACCGGGCACTAAAGGAACTGTATAGGACAGTGAGTGAGCAGGAAACCGCGCATCCTGACGCTGCGTTTATTGTGACCGGAGACTTTAACAAAGCCAACTTCAAGCGCATCGCACCCAAATACCACCAACATGTTAGCTTCAACACGCGAGGGAACCGTGTTTTAGACCACTGTTACTCCCCCTTCAAGGATGGATACAAATCACTCCCACGCCCACCATTCGGCAAATCAGATCACGCGTCAATCCTCCTTTTGCCCGCTTATAGGCAGAGACTCAAACAGGAAGCACCCGCCCTCAGAACCATCCAGTGCTGGTCGGATCAATCAGATTCTATGCTACAGGACTGTTTTGATCACGCGGACTGGGAGATGTTCCGGTCGGCCTCTGATGACGACATCGAGGTCTACGCTGATAGCGTAACGTGTTTCATCAGGAAGTGCGTAGATGACGTTGTTCCGACCAAAACAATTCGGCTGTACCCTAACCAGAAGCCGTGGCTAAACGGGGATGTTCGCGCGGCACTCAATGCGCGAACCTTCACCTTTAACTCCGGTAATGCGGAGGAGCATAAACAAGCAAGTTATGCCCTCCGGAAAACCATCAGAGCAGCAAAACGGCAGTACAGGGACAAGATTGAAGGACAGTTCAACACCACCGACTCCAGAAGCATGTGGAGGGGAATTAACACCATCACGGACTATAAAGGGAACACAAACTCCACCGTGAACACCGCTGCCTCTCTCCCGGACGAGCTCAACACCTTCTATGCTCGCTTTGAGGGAACCAACACCGCCCTCGCGGAGAGAGAGCTCGCGGCTGAAGATACAGAGGTTAGTGCACTCTTCGTATCTGTCGCGGATGTAACCCGATCCTTCCGGCGAGTGAACGTCCGTAAAGCTGCGGGTCCAGACGGCATTCCCGGCCGTGCGATCAGAGCGTGCGCGCACCAACTGGCTGGAGTTTTCACGGACATTTTTAACCTGTCCCTCTCCCTGTCTGTGGTCCCCACATGCTTCAAAACGTCCACCATTGTGCCTGTACCTAAGCAGTCAAAAACCACCTGCTTAAACGACTGGCGTCCTGTTGCTCTGACCCCCATCATCAGCAAATGCTTTGAAAGAATAGTCAGAAACCACATCTGCTCTGTTCTCCCCCCCTCACTGGACCCACTGCAGTTTGCATACCGCACAAACCGCTCCACTGACGATGCCATTTCATCCACTATACACACTGCTCTCTCCCACCTGGAAAAGAGGAACACGTATGTGAGAATGCTGTTTGTGGACTACAGCTCAGCATTCAACACCATTGTGCCCTCCATACTTGACATTAAACTCCGGGCTCTAGGCTTAAACAGCCTGTTATGCAGCTGGATCCTGGACTTCCTGTCAAACAGACGCCAGGTGGTCAGAATGGGCAGTAACATCTCCTCATCACTGACTCTCAACACTGGAGCCCCTCAGGGTTGTGTTCTCAGCCCACTCCTGTACTCCCTGTACACACATGACTGTGTGGCTACCCACAGCTCCAACACCATCATCAAGTTTGCTGACGATACGACGGTGGTAGGTCTTATCACCGACAATGATGAAACGGCCTACAGAGAGGAGGTGCACACTCTGACACGGTGGTGTCAGGAGCACAACCTCTCCCTCAACGTCAGCAAGACCAAGGAGCTGGTGGTCGACTTCAGGAGGAATGAGAGTGAACACCGCCCCATCACCATCGATGGAGCACCGGTGGAGAGAGTCAGCAGCTTCAAGTTCCTCGGTGTCCACATCACAGAGGAACTCTCATGGTCCGTCCACTCCGAGGCCGTTGTGAAGAAGGCTCATCAGCGCCTTTTCTTCCTGCGACGGCTGAGGAGGTTTGGAATGAACCGCCACATCCTCACACGCTTCTACAGCAGCACCATCGAGAGCCTGCTGACTGGCTGCATCACCACCTGGTACGGCAACAGTACCGCCCGCAGCCGCAAAGCCCTGCAAAGGGTAGTGCGCACGGCCAGCTGCATCATTGGAGGTGAGCTTCCCTCCCTCCAGGACATTTACGCCAGGCGGTGTGTGAAGAGAGCTCAGAGGATCATCAGAGACTCTAGCCACCCGAACCATGGGCTGCTCTCACTGCTGCCATCAGGCAGACGGTACCGCAGCATCAGAACACGCACCAGCCGACTTCAGAACAGCTTCTTCCCACAAGCAATCAGACTACTTAACTCCTGATCCATCAGGATCATAACACACACTGGACAGAATATCACTCCGCACAACCCACTGTAGATACACACACATTATATACACATTTATGTATCATTTATTATTTATCATTTATCATATAGCACCTATTGTACATAATTGGATCTCTACTGTGAATAATAATGTATACTGTACATTGTATATTATTATTATTATTATAGCTTAATGTATACTGTTTAATGTATGTTTAGTGTATATTGTTTAAAGTATATGTATATTGTAAGTATGTGTATATTGGCTAAAGCTGTGAGAACTACACTCACATTGTGTAAATTATTTATTGTTTATTGTAGAGTTTACTGTGCTGTGAGTAATTGTGGGCGCATCAGATGTGTAATCTGTTGTTGCTTAAATGTTGTACATGTCATGTCGTGACTGCTATGTTGCTCGGAACTGCACCAAGAATTTCACCTGCTGTTGCACTTGTGTATATAGCTGTGTGACAATAAAGTGATTTGATTTGATTTTGATTTGATTTAAAAGCACTAAAGGCTCCAACAATCTTCACAAATTTGAGAATCATTGGAAACAAAAGAAACGGATGCTGGTCCCAGCCATCCCATCCACCCAAAATATGAAAATTCCCTCAGCATTTACTCAACCTCATTCTGTCCCTAATGTATATGATTGTCTTTGTTCAGATGAAAACAAGCAAATATTTTTAGAAGAATAATCAATCTCTGTGAATCCGTATAATGCAAGTGTACAAAATGAACCCCAGTTGATGAATCAATGTCTTCTGAAGCAAAACGACAAGTTTGTGTAAGAAAAATGTATTATAATTGATATATAATTATTTTTTATAAAAATAAAAAAAATTAACAAAAGGAAATTTAAATAAAATGTATAACTCATGTCAACAGTAAATGTAAAACTAACAACACACTGTGCATTCACTGTGCAGCAACATACATTCCTACTATAAAGATTACTTCTGAAAGGTCCCACTCGCCTCCATGCGCGGGTAATGAGGGTGAAGACAGGCAGGTCAGTATGCTTAGTGTGGCCCCTGGAGACTCTATGTTCCAAACCACACATACATATTTGAATAATAATGTAAACACATGCATGTCCTTCTTGTGTCTGTCAATGCAAGGCCTTACCTGTCAATCACCTAGATGTATTCATGTTAGGTTTGAAGCCCCCCCACCCCATGTGCTGACATCGGTGATTGTGCTAAATAGATGATTATCAATGTACATGCAGGAGAATCTGAACAAAAATCATGTCTGATTCATAATTGAACAGAGGAAATATGATGCGCATAAATTATTCGGTGACCTTATAAAATCTTAACATCAGACTAATTCAGTATGTTAAAACTAGCATTTGACAGTTGTCTTAGTGAGGGACCACAAAGATTTAAGATCTAAGAAAGAAACAGTCTTGCATTGGAATGCATGGAAAAATATAGTTAATATTTGAAATTAGATTTTACTTTCAACAAAGAAAAAAACTGCGAGAGAAAACAAATATTTCCTCATGGGACAACTAGCCCATGTCTCTGCTGTCTTTTCCATATCATAGCTTTAAAAAAAATATATATAAAAACATTTCCATTAAGTTATGAAACCACTATTTCTGAATGTTCTCTGAACGTTCAAAATGTATAGATCTATTTTTTATAATGTTTTAGAAGGTTTTTTTCTTGGTTATGCAAACATTAAAACGAGGCGTTTCATAGAACCATTTAAGGGACTGTATAATGGATTTAGTTTTAATGAATTAAACAGCTTGTAAACATTTATTTTATCACTAAAATTGAAATATCCAGTTAAACATGAAAGTCCTCACAAAGAAAATTTTGGCATTAAAGGTGCATTGTGTAGTATTTATGAGGATCTATTGATAGAAATGCAATATAATATACATAACTATGTTTTCAAAGACCTTAAAGACCTTACATATTGAAACGGTTATGTTTTTATTGCCTTAGAATGAGCCATTTCTATCGTCTCGGTTACGTATGGTAACCCTCGTTCCCTGAAGGAGGGAACGGAGACGTACATCGGACGTACCGACGAATTGGGATCACTTCTGGGAGCCCCTATCAGCTTCGAGCTATATAGAACCGGCCAATGAACAATTGGCGTGCGAGATTTGCATCTCGCGCTCCGCCCCGCGCCGCGGGTATAAACAGGAAGCGAGAGCGAATGCACGCTGTTTTTCACTGAGGAGCCGAACTTAGTGACTCGGCCATGCAGTGATGGTACAGCAACTGTGGCGACGGGACGTACGTCTCCGTTCCCTCCTTCAGGGAACGAGGGTTACAGGGTTACAGGGGGAACCGAGAAGTTCCCTTTCAGACGGTCACGTTCGACGTACATACCAACGAACTCGGATCCCTTTGGAAAACGCCATAGTTACTACCACTTCTAGCGCCCAGCGATGAGCCCCTCAGACACCGTCTGTTAGCGGGCAGGGAAATTCACGCAGGGAGAGTCAAAAAGCTGCTGTTCCGCAAGACCCATTGAGCTGACTTTATTGGATAACGCTGTGAAAGCGTGCCCGTGGAGGCCACTGCGGAAGCCACATAATGCCCGGAGGGAGTTACCATGTGGAGAATACACGTATGGGCTGGCCGTGGGCAGCACAACATACGGAAGTCCCAGGGGCGGCCCCGGCCGTTAGCGGCGGGGGAACAACACCTTACTGAGACGGCAGAGGAGCTCTGCCGAGGGAAAGACACGGGCTCGCCGTAGGGAGCCGTACCGTGGAAGAATACACACATGGGACCGCCGTGGGGGTCACGACATATGGGACACAGCCTAACACCCGTTCCACCAATGCATACGAGTGTTAGACCTGGTGTCGGACGCTCCGCCACATCCGACTGCCGAGGGTAACGGAGGTCTCAACAGGGTTCGCCATTCTGGGGAACTCAACTGGAGCAGTTAGCGCACGTATCCGGTCCATATGGAGGGGAATGGCGCAGGAAGCCGACACAAGAACGGGCACTTCGGTGTTACTGACTATGGGAAGTGAGCACACAGGAAGATACCGGCTCTACACGGAGGCTATAGAATCTAGTGAACGTGTTAGGTGTCGCCCAGCCCGCAGCTCTGCAAATATCTGTCAGCGAGGCGCCACGAGCCAACACCCAGGAAGACGCAACACACCTAGTGGAGTGGGCTCTTAACCCGAGCGGCAGGGCACGTCTTGGGATTCATACGCCAAGACGATGACATCCACTATCCAGTGGGCCATCCTCTGCTTGGAGACAGCCTTTCCCTTCTGCTGTCCTCCGTAACAGACGAAGAGCTGCTCTGAGGTCCTGAAGCTTTGCGTTCTGTCCACGTAAGTCCGGAGAGCATGGACGGGACAGAGAAAAGCTAGGGCTGGGTCTGCCTCCTCCGAAGGCAGCGCTTGCAGGCTCACTACTTGGTCCCGGAAGGGAGTAGTGGGAACCTTGGGCACATATCCAGGCCGGGGTCTCATGATCACATGAGAGTTACCGGGCCTGAATTCCAGGCACGATTCGTCGACCTAAAATGCCTGCAGGTCCCCTACCCTCTTGATGGAGACCAACGCAGTCAGGAGTATTTTCTTTAACGACAAGATCTTTAACTCTGCTGACTGCAAAGGCTCAAAGGGCGCTCTCTGCAGTGCGGTTAGCACCAGAGACAAGTCCCACGAGGGTATAGAGGGAGGGCGAGGCGGATTTAGTCTCCTCGCCCCCCTCAGGAACCTGACGATCAGATCATGCTTACCTAAAGATTTCCCATCTACTAGAACATGATTAGCGGCGATAGCGGCAACATAGACTTTGAGGGTGGAGGGAGACAGCCTTCGCTCCAACCTGTCTTGTAGGAAGGAAAGCACAGACCAGAGCGTCGATATCTTGGCACCCAGAGATATCGGAAACTGCTCTGAAAGCTCTGAAACTCCAAAACGCTGAAAGTTTCAAACAGAAATCAAAGAACAAAAGATTCTCCCTGGCCCTCCTCCGGGGGAAGGAGTGGTGCTGCAGCCATCTCCTGGAGAGCAGATTCCTCCATCTCTGGACGGCCCGTCTCAGGCAGACCGGAGGAGAACTTACAGGCCCGGGACGGGAGACGCGGGTCACCACACCAGTGGGAGGTGGTCACCGGACACAGTTGCATCGCGACGGCACGTTCCACTGGCGGGATCCCCACGAAACCCTTGGCTGGCCCGCCGTCAAGGGTAGTGAGGGGGGAGGAGTCACTCGGCCGGTTCCCGGCAGAAAAAGATGCCGTCCACGACCTCGTGGGCTCCTCATACACATCCGGGAAGAAAGGCACCGGGGCGGGACGCTGAGAACCAGCGCGACCCCTCCCCGAGAAACCAATCGTCCAACCTAGAGGGTTCGGGACTTGGTGGAGGGTTCCACACAAGCCCGACCCTTTCGGCGGCCCGGGGAAAGCATAGTAGCCATCTTGGGGTCCGGTGCGGCCTTAGCTACTCTCCCAGAGGGAGGTAGTCCAGCCGAACCCTCATCCTCCGAGGACTGGAACTCCCCCTCCGATGCAGCGATCGACATCTGCTCGTCCACCGGAGCTCCGAAAGTCACCGCTGGCCGCCCATGGGAGGGACCAGCGACTTCTCCCGGGAGCTCTACCGGCTGCGGAACTTGTGAGGGAATAGGGGCCTGCGGAGGTTGACTCGGTGGGTGTGTCCTAAACGTAATCCTCAGGTCACCCTAGCAATCCAAAGAAATAGGTCTATTCTGGTTAGGAATAGAACTAGATTGTGGGATGGGTAAGGGGACTCCGCCTTCCCGGAGGTAGGTGAGTCTCGACCTTAGTTCCGAGAGCGTGCTGTTTGCCCAAACACGTGAGACAGCGATTGTGACCATCAGCGGGCACCAGGGAACGACCGCATCCAGAAACGCACGGGTGGAATGACATCTTGAAAAAGACGCAGCGTCACCCGTGTACTCTTTTTGTGAGGAAACGCTCTCTGTACTGAAGCACTCAGGGGGAAACGCAACAGCGCACGGGGTTTAGTGCAGCCCGTGCCTGTACTCAAAACTGTAACGTCCTCACGAACCAACAGGTTGCTGTGAAAACAGCAGTTTTTCTCAATATAGAGGCAGCAGTGAGCACCGCGATCCCGCTGAAGTGTGCCCTCTCTCCAACACGCGTTCTCCTCGATCTCCGGTCTTCTCAAACTCGTTGCTGATAGCAGCTTTCAACTCGATAAACTCGAGAGTACTCTTTATACGCCGTTCGGCTCCGAAGTGAATGACAGAGTGCATTCGCTCTCGCTTCCTGTTTATACCCGCGGCGCGGGGCGGAGCATGAGATGCAAATCTCCTGTGTCGGCCACCGTAGCTTCTCTATATGCTTCAAAAGGGAGGGGTGAGCGGTGGGTGATTGCAATTCGTAATTCAACCTAGATGCCGCTAAAATTTACACAGTGCACCTTTAAAGTTGCCATGAAATCAAAATCAACCGTTTTTATTTTTTATGTAGCCTAATATTTTAGTGTATATTATAAATTATATATCTGTGCACTTAATAAAAAACGTTAACCTTCACTCCCCCTCGAAAACGACTTCTCTTCTCTTCCTGTCAAGTGCTATGGCGCGAGGGCCTCCCAACTTCCAACATTCCAATCAATTCCCGAAGGAAAGCCATTTCACTCAGATATACACTATATTTCCAAAGGTTTTGGGACGTCTGCCTTTACATGCACATAAACTTTAATGACATCCCATTCTTAATCCGTAGGGTTTCATATGGAGTTGGCCCCCCCTTTGCAGCTATAACAGCTTCAACTCTTCTAGGAAGGCTTTCCACGAGGTTTAGGAGTGTGTTTCTGCTAGAAGCACATTTGTGAGGTCAGGCACTGAAGTTGGATGAGAAGGCCTGGCTTGCAGTCTCCGCTCTAATTCATCCAGTTCCTCCACACCAAACTCGCTCATCCATGTCTTTATGGACCTTGCTTTGTGCACTGGTGCGCAGTC
Organism: Romanogobio albipinnatus; assembly: GCA_023566225.1. Lineage (NCBI taxonomy): Eukaryota > Metazoa > Chordata > Actinopteri > Cypriniformes > Gobionidae > Romanogobio > Romanogobio albipinnatus. The sequence goes on from CM042249.1 coordinate 43,707,317, forward strand.
ATGTTGGGACAGGAAGGGGCCATTCCCAAACTGTTCCCACAAAGTTGTGAGCATGAAATTGTCCAAAATGTCTTGGTATGCTGAAGCATTAAGAGTTCCTTTCACTGGTACTAAGGGGCCAAGCCCAACCCCTGAAAAACAACCCCACACCATAATGCCCCGTCCACCAAACTTTACACTTGGCACAATGCAGTCATGCAAGTCCCGTTCTCCTGGCAACCGCCAAATCCAGACTCGTCCATCGGATTGCCAGACAGAGGAGCGTAATTCGTCACTCCAGAGAACACGTCTCCACTGCTCTAGAGTCCAGTGGCGGTGTGCTTTACCCCACTTCATCTGACGCTTTGCATTGCACTTGGTAATGTAAGGCTTGGATGAAGCTGCCCGGCCATGGAAACCCATTCCATGAAGCTCTCTACGCACTGTTCTTGAGCTAATCTGAAGGCCACACGAAATTTGGAGGTCTGTAGCTATTGACTCTGCAGAAAGTTGGCGACTTCTGCGCACTGTAGGCCTCAGCCTTCTTTCACATGCTTGATTTTATTCACCTGTGGCCATGGAAGTGATGGGAACACCTGAATTCAATGATTTGGAAGGGTGTCCCAATACTATAGTGTATGTCACTTGTTAATTTTGAACAAAAGTTCTATTGACGTTACTGGAATAATGTTTGCTTATAACTTTGAAAGAACCTTGCCACAACATGATCCAAAGTTCTGAGAACATTCCCTTTTAGCTGGGATGGTACCATTACTGTTTTCACAACGGCAAACCATGACTGAAATGTCATACAGCTTGAAGCATCGACATGTTGTAAGTTAGATCAGATATAACGGAAAACCAAAGCAACAGACATGTGTATCAGTGCAGCAGTATATCAGATACACACACCGCGTTTAATCTCTTAAAATGAGGAGTGGGTGGATTGACAGGTTTGCTGAGTTGGATCCCCCCGCCATCCCCCGCACAAGTATAATCATGATCCAGACAAAGACACTCATCGCCCCTGCGTGTAAATCAATAGCATCACACACAGACTAACACTTGCTCACGCTTACACATGTAGACAAAAGGCACCACACTTATCCAATACTGTTATCAATAAATCCATCCTGTATTTGTTCGTATTGTAGTAGAGATGCACGGTTCTGGATTAACTGAGAATCACAATTTTTCAGATCATGATTATCTAACGACTCTGAATGGACAGCTAAACAAAACAGCCTATTAAAAAAATATTTCATACAGTTGAACAGATTTTATCGTTTTGAATTAATGATTCAATGACTCGCTCATAAAGACACTAGTTTCATTACTGGATGAATCAGCGCCTTTGAACGAGTCATTTGATTAAATGATTCAATGATGAATACATTTTTTAACAGTCACTTGTCGCCACCTACTGGTGTAACGATGTAATTGATACAATCTTTATCTGTTTCTTTTTATTTGAGTTTTTCCGTATTTTGATCATTCCCATTGACATCAGTATGGAAGCTTGTTTTCGCTACAGAATCAAACATTTTAATTGCGACTTTTCATCTCGCAATTCTGACTTTTTTTTTTTTTTTTTGAATTGTGGGATATAAAGTCGCAATTGCGAGTTGAAAATCTGACTTTTTTTTCTTACAACTGCGAGTTTGTATCTCGCAATTATGAAATTATATTGCAATTGCTATATATAAAGTCGGAATTGTGGGATAAAAAGTATTTTTTATCTCACAATTATCTCACCTTTTTTATTGTGTTATTCTGTGGCGGAAAGAAGCTTCCATACATCAGTTTTATCCCAGGCTACTTGTATGATAATCTGAATTATTGCAACAGAAATAATGATACTGTGTGGTTAAAAAGACTGTTTGTGAAGCTGTTTCATATAGCCTTACATGACTGCTCTCTCTGGCTCGGAGATAAATCGTGCAGCTCTAGTAGAAAGACACACACACTTGAGCTAAAAATCTGTCTAAAAAAAAAAAAGACTGTCAGACTCATCCAAACAAACTCACATATGTGCAGTACACTGCTGAGCACAGCTTACGGGCTACATCATTCAGAGTCAAACATTTGGAGCCCTGAGGCTCTGTGTCGGTGAGAGCAGCTCTGCAGTGTAACTGTCACTGTTCATTCCTGTGGCAACACAAACAGAACTTTACACCTAAAAATGATGAGCATGTTTAGCTGATTGTATAGTTGTTGCCATTGAGTGTCTAGAACACAAAATGAGAAAATTAGCATTAGCTTTTGAAAAATGGAGGGGAAAAAAAAGTTCCATGGCTTGCGAGCTATAATCCAAGTTTCTGAAGCCATATGACGATGAACAAAAAAATAACAACGTTAATTATAATTTATAATATTGTTTAAAAGTTTGGAGTCTGCTTGATATTTTATGATTTTGAACAAAATTCCTAATAGCTTACCAAACGTGCATTTATTTGATCAAAAATACAGCAAAAACAATACTATTGTAAAATGTTATTACAATTTAGATTAGAAAACCTGTTGTCTATTTGAAAATATTTGAAAATGTAATTTATTCCTGTAAATATTCAGCAGCCATTACTCCTTTCTTCAGTGTCACATGGTCCTTCAGATATCATACTAATACGCTGATTAGGTGCTCAATACATATTTTATTATTAGCAATGTTCAAAACAGTTGTGATGCTTAAAGTCAGCATGAAACTGTCTTTCCTTCCCTATTTTGGAATGTATCCGAGTAAAACAGCTTCTCAAAAAATGTAGGGTGGGACTTGATTTAGAGTATTAGGAATTGTTTGGATTGTTGGATGGTTGTGGTTTGCTATTGGAAGGGGCCATCACCAAACTATTCCCACAAAGTTGGGAGCATGAAATTGTCCAAAATATCTTGATATGCTGAAGCATTAAGAGTTCCTTTCACTGGAACTAAGGGGACATGCCCAACCCCTAAAAAACCCCCCTCCTCCAAACTTTACACTTGGCACAATGCAGTCTGGTAAGTACCGTTCTCCTGGCAACCGCCAAACCCAGACTCGTCCATCGGATTGCCAGACAGAGAAGCGTGATTTGTCACTCCAGAGTCACTATAGAGTCCAGTGGCGGCGTGCTTTACACCACTCCAAGTGATGCTTTGCTCTGCACTTGGTGATGTAAGGCTTGGATGAGCTGCTCGGCCATGGAACCCCATTCCATGAAGCTCTCTACACACTGTTCTTGAGCTAATCTGAAGGCCACATGAAGTTTGGAGGTCTGTAGCTATTGACTGCAGAAAGTTGGCGACTTCTGCGCACTGTGCACCTCAGCATCCACTGACCCCTCTCTCTGATTTCACTTGGCCTATACCACTTCGTATCATTAACAGTTGACCGTAGAATAATTAGTAGTAAGGAAATTTCATGAATGGACTTATTGCACAGGTGGCAACCTATCACGGTACCACGCTTGAATTCACTGAGCTCCTGAGAGCGACCCGTTAGGCAAGCGTCTGCATGCCTAGTGCTTGATTTTATGCACCTGTGGCCATGGAAGTGATTGGAACACCTGAATTCAATGATTTGGAGGGGTGTCCCAATACTTTTGTTACATTTCAGTGCGATGCATGGTGGGCATTATCAAGGGCTTTATATAATGGTGTAGAGAGAGACCACTTGAACACACCCTGCTCTGACATTCAATGTGGCATGGGCGAAAAAAAAAAAACGGGAAAAAAAACCTGTCATCATGAGCGGCTGCCATCACGCTGCAGATAATTGTCTACTGCTGTCCTCTTAAACCCCCTGGGGTTCAAAGAAGCCTCCGGCCGTCGTTCTCAGACAGGGTGAAAATGAAAAAAGAGGGATTGAGGAGGGGGGATAAGAGCGAGGGATGTGAGAGAGGACACAGAAAGAGAGAGAGAGAGAGAGAGAGAGAGAGAGAGAGAGAGAGAGAGAGAGAGAGAGAGAGAGAGAGAGAGAGAAGAGAGAGAGAATGGTAATAAGAAGACAAAGACAAATACATGTTCTCAAGGGAGGGTGAACACAAAAGGAAAGGCAGAGGTGACTTATAGGTTCTCACTGAAGCAAAGTGTTCATCTTAACAGCAGCAACAGCTATTTGATGCCTTTTATTAAGAATATTAATAATTTATTTTTCACCCCCATGACTTACCAGTAAGCTTACTACGATATAAGCAACAAGAAACATAATTTAGAAGACATTAAGATCCCTATGATGATAAAAATAGCATACTTAAGCAGTGGGTATAACATTAAAGGAATAGTTCACCTAAAAATGTATATTTTATCCTATCATCATCTAAGACCTGCACATAACTTTTTTTTTCTGTTGTGGATATTTTGCAATATGAACAGCGTGCCTTTTTTCATAAAGGGGAACACATGGAGAAATTTTGAAGAATGATCATGCTGCTCTATTCTATACATTGAACACATTAAAGTCAGACAAAATAATAATACCAAATATAAACATATCACTCAACACACGTCTAATTTAACATTTAACACATTTCCTTCCACTGTCATTTTTTCAAATTTCATTTGCGATGGCAACATGTCAGTGATTACAAATTGCATTGGGTCTCACGTCTCAAATCTGATTAAGAAGAGCAGAGGAGCATATGGTTCACTTTTAGGTAAAACTCACTATTAATTCTCTAAATACAACCATAACTATCCCAGAGTCCTATTGTATCTCTTCCACGGCACCCTCTTCATTAAGATATTTTTAAAAAGCTATTAAACCATCAAATCTCAATTCTATTTTTACGTTTTCAAACCTAAAAACAGTTCACCAAGACTGATGTAAAAACAATAACAACCAAAAACATGTAATTTACTGTTTTAATATTCTCTCGAATCCACTGAAAGGTGTTGCGATGAGAGAATCTTTACACCCAGGCATCCGTGATCCCCTGTGGTCAATGACAAGCCCAGAATATGTCCAAACACCATCTGTTACCTTGAATTTACTTTAATTTGAGTAATTTCACTAATGCTGACTATACTATCTAGGAATCCGGGCTCACGGTAATGTGGCTAAAGGGAATTCTGGGTAAAATAAAATGCTATCCATATTTTTTCAATAGAAAAGTCTCTTAAAGAAACAGATCACCCAAAATGTAATACATTTACATCATTTACTCATCCTTGCACAAATGCGTCTTTACGCGTCTTGTAATTGACAGTGACAAACCACACCATGTTTTTAGCTAACATTATTGTATGGCTTCAGAAAACCTGGAATATTGAGTTATGCACCACATTTATGATCTTCTTTGTCATTTTTGAAACTCACTATATACTTTCATTTTATGGAAAAGAGCAGCATGAACATTTTATGAAACATCTTCTCATTGTGACCCATCGAAGAACGGTTTGGAATAACGTGTAACTTTAATTTTTATAATTTGCTTGTTAAAATTAACTTTTAGAATCCTTTGCATTGCTGAGTCACAAACACAATGATGTTTAGTAAAATGTTCTAGCGTTGTCTCTGTCCTTAAGTTTTTTCCCCATGACACTACTTTTTTTTTGTTGGTTTGTTTGTTTGTTGCTTTGCCAGGGTTTTGGCTCCTGAGGGGAACTCACTGACACATTCTGACAACATTTGCCTCCATTTAGCTAAAAATGTGCACAAGGCTCCTTATGGTTTTACAAGCTTATCTGACTTGGCACAGTATCTGTCGCTGTTGGTATGCATGTGGCCCACGGCTCCAAAAAGCAAAGTGAAGGAAATAAAAACTCCCAGATCTTTGTTGGTTTACCACGGCTGTATAACGATTAAACAGTTACAAGTCAAACCGTTGCCTGGGACAATTTTCCAAACAGAAGCTTTCTTTCTTTTTTCTCTTTTTTTTTATTTTTTTTTACTATGAACATTACTGATAGCAATATGTGTTTCGGAAAAGGTTAAAGTTCATGGGATGTGTCCTCCGGCTGTGCCTGGAAGATGTTATGGGTGAGAACTGGAAAGGCCCTTTATCTTCTCCTCAAGTGTGATTTCTCTGAGGGAGTGAGGACAAAACACAGACATGACGCCACTCGTTTGTACTTGAGTTCTGCGACACACAGCTCAGCAGGTAGCCGGGGAGTCATGCCAACAGCAAGAGGCCTATTCGAGAGGCAGCGTGGAAAACAAAAGGGCAAAATGCTGGCAGCACAGAATCTTTATGGTTATTGAGTGTGTAGAGTTTAATTATGGACCTCTCTCATGTGAGACACACATCTGGAACACCAGCCTGCCCTTTATCACAAACCGCCTCATTTCTTACTGTGGAAAAATTCTCTTTTTTCTCCAAAAAGCACTCAAAATTATAAAATTGTTACAGCACACTAGATGTTATAACACGGTATAATGTGAAAAATGTTGTGCCAGTCATGCCCTGCTCATAAGATACTGTTGAGGACTATAAGAGAAGCTGAAGGTTAGACGCAAAGACGCGACTGACACAGTTGGTCACATGACAGTGACAACATGGCGGATATTTTTCAAACCAAATGTAGTATAGTATGCAATTTCAAACTCAGTTAATGTGTTTTTGTTCAAAAGTTCGGGGTTGGTAAGATTTTTTAATGTTTATGAAAGAATTAAGTCTGCATTTATTTGATTTAAAATAGCTGTTTTATATTTCGGTATGTTTTTAAATGAATTTTCAGCATCATTACTCCAGTCGTTAGTGTCACATGACCCTTCAGAAATCATTCTAATATCCTCCTGCGACCCAGAAAAAAAAAAAGTTTTTTGAAAAATTATATTTTATTCATATGTTATGGTATGTCTTCTGTAGCTGACACCAGGACTCAGTTGTTTAAAAAATAAAATTACATAAAATTGCATGTATAGGCAAAAACAATGGGATTTATTTTTTATTCACCAATCAATTTTTAGGTTTCAGGATTTTTTTTAAAGCAAACTTTGTTTCAAGATGATTCTGAACTATGTTCCCATTCAGTCGGTCACTGTCGACACCACGTCGGAGTACCGACGAATAGGAATCTTGCTCGCAAGAGCCAATCTACTTCGAGTGTAACTAAACGAGCCAATGCACATTGGCATGCAATGATTGCACCAGGTGCTCATGCCATGCTGTGCGGGTATAAATGAGACACAGGTGATTGCATCAAATCAACTTTTTGCTTCGGAACCGAGTGGTAGATGGTAACGCCAGATATCACTCACTACTTCGCAGTCCTGACTGAAGACGGAAGCCGCCGTTCGGAAGCGATCTCTTCAGTCGGTGTTGGTGTGACGGCACAGCAGCTGGTCACGTGGTTCTCGGATCATCTCTCTTTGTTGTTTGTCAGAGCAATCACAAAGGCTGTTCTCACAGCTGGTTCGGTGCGCTAGGTGGAGAGCGCTGAAAAGCCATTCTTACGGCTGGTAAGAGAGCGCCTTCGTGTGAGAGAGCGCGCATGTCAGGCTGCACCCACCCCCTTACTGTGTCGCCGCGCCCCCGCCCCCTGCGTGCTTCAGCACTAAGGAGAGCGTCCTTCTGAAAGATCTTACACAGAAAGAGCTTGCGTCTTTTTCAAGATGACATTCTTTCTGTGCGTTTCTGGATGTGGTGGTTACCTATCACAGAGGGATGGTCACCAGCGCTGTATCTCGTGTGGATGACTCATGTTCTCACTGCGGGAACATGACCATCTCGGAGTTGCGGTCTAGACTCCATCTCGCAAGGGGTGGAGTCCCCGTGCCTCTGCCTCGATCTAACCCTCCACAGAGGGTTACTTCAGGCAGTAGCACGGGTGATCTGAGGGTTACGGTGAGCGCGCTTCCCCCAGGGAACCAACCCCCGGGGAACCCTCATCCCTCTCGCACTCCGCAGCCTGTAGAGCTGCCGTTGGAACGCGGTGGGCCATCCACGAGGTGTCCACCATCCATATCCTTCGGGGCTCCTCTCGAGGACCAGATGTCCATCGCTGCATCGGAGGGAGGGTCAGATATTTCGGGAGATGATGTGTCAGCGCAGGGGACTCCTTCGGGAAGATTCTCTGTGCCCGATACTGATCCAGATATGATGGCCATGCTTTCCCGGGCCACCGAGAGAGTTGGGCTCGTGTGGAACACTCCACCGTGTCCCGAACCCTCAAGGTTGGACGATTGGTTTCTCGGGTGGCCCGTGCTGGTTCTCAGCGCCCCACCCCGGTTCCTTTCTTCCTGGAGGTGCACAAGGAGCTCACTAGGTCGCGGACAGCACCTTTTACTTCCCGAAACCGGCCCAGTGGATCCTCCTCTCTCACCACCCTCGATGGCGGACCTGCAAATGGATACACGCAGGTTCCTCCCGTGGAACGGGCCGCTGCTATGCAACTGTGCCCTAAATCCACATCCAGGGGAAACCCATGTCTCCCCTCCCGGGCCTGTAGGTACTCATCCGATCTGATCGGAAAGGCCTAACAGTCTTGTGAAGAGGCAGTCTCCGCCTTACACGCTATGGCGTTGTTGCAGGTTCATCAGGCCCAGGCACTGAAGAACCTGCACGAGGGTGGTCACGATCCCGCAGTTCTCCAAGAACTGAGAACCAAATTTTCAATAAAAAAACGATTTCCTCCATCTCCGGGTCCTCAGGGGGCTCTGAGAGTTGTGGCCGGTCAAACGCCGGACCACACTCATCCTCCCCCTTCGCCAGCGGGCAGCAGTGGACGACCTCCTAACGTTCCTCCTGCCCACCTGTGGAATCAGGTAAGTGTTGCACAACACTCACACCTCGCTGCGGGCCGCCTCCACGAGATAGCCGCCCCAGCCCGGTACCTGCAGTCCACCTCGCTGCCCCATGGTGGGTACGCTGGTGGTCCCAATGGTCCCGCTTGCACGGCCTCTGCGAGCCTGGCTAGAGCTCCCAAGTCCGTCTCGCTGGCTCATTCGGACCATCAGGCTCGGCTGTGCGATTCAGTTCTCCCGGGTCCCCCCCCCAGGTTCAAGGGCGTCCGCTTCACCTCAGTGAATGCCGCAGATGCCCATGTCCTGCGTACGGAGATCGCTGTCCTACTGGCGAAGGACGCGATAGAGCCGGTCCCTCCAGCCGATATGAAGACCGGCTTCTACAGCCCATACTTCATTGTACCCAAGAAAACCGGTGGGTTACGGCCAATCTTGGACCTGCGAGTCCTGAATCGGAGCCTCCACAAGCTACCGTTCAAGATGCTCACGCAGAAATGCATTTTCGAATGCATCCGTCCCCAAGATTGGTTTGCAACGATCGACCTGGAGGAAGCTTACTTTCAAGGCAGGATGGCGTTTCAAGGCAGGATGGCAGTTCCACTGAAACAGTTTCAGAGGCTCCTGGGGCATATGGCAGCCGCTGCGGCAGTAACACCGCTCGGCCTGCTTCATATGAGACCGCTTCAGCATTGGCTACACGGCAGAGTCCCGAGATGGGCGTGGCAACGCGGCACTCACCGGGTGAGTATCACACCGGTCTGCCATCAGTCCTTCAGTCCATGGTCAGACCCCTCATTCCTTCGGGCCGTAGTGCCCCTGGAACAGGTGTCCAGGCACGCTGTGGTTTTCACGGATGCCTCTGCCATGGGCTGGGGAGCCACGTACAATGGGCATGCAGTGTCAGGGGCTTGGACGGGCCCGCACCTGCATTGGCATATCAATAGCCTCGAGTTGCTAGCAGTACATCTTGCTCTGAGCCGCCTCAAATCGCGGTTACGGGGCAAAGATGTACTGGTCCGCATGGACAACACTGCGACCGTTGCGTATATCAACCGACAAGGTGGTCTGCGCTCCCATCGCATGTCGCAACTCTCCCGCCATCTCCTCCTCTGGAGTCAGAAGTGTCTGAGGTCGCTTCGGGCCATTCATGTCCCTGGTGTGCACAACTGTGTGGCCGACAAGCTTTCACGAGCTGCGCTCCCAGGCGAGTGGCGACTCCACCCCCAGGTGGTTCAGCTGATTTGGAGACAATTCGGGGTGGCACAGGTCGACCTGTTTGCCTCCCCAGAAACGTCCCACTGCCAGTGGTTTTATTCGCTGACCGAGGGTACACTCGGCATGAATGCCCTTGCGCACAGCTGGCCCCAGGGGCTGTGCAAATATGTGTTTCCCCTAGTGAGCCTACTTGCAAAGACTCTGTGCAAGGTCAGGGAGGATGAGGAGCAGGTCCTGCTGGTGGCGCCGTACTGGCCCAACCGGACCTGGTTCCCAGAACTTATGCTCCTCGCGACAGCCCCTCCTTGGCCGATTCCTCTGAGGAAGGACCTTCTGACTCAGAGACGGGGCACCCTTTGGCACCCACGTCGAGACCTGTGGAAGCTACATGTCTGGCCCCTGGACGGGACGCGGAGGTTCTAGGTGAATTACCCCAAGAGGTAGTTAACACCATCACTTCGGCACGAGCACCGTCTACAAGACAGGCTTATGCCTTGAAGTGGAACCTGTTCGTCGAGTGGTGTTCTTCTCGCCGAGAAGACCCCCGAAGATGTTCGATCGCGTCTGTGCTTTCCTTCCTGCAACAGGGGTTGGAGCGTAGGCTGTCGCCCTCCACCCTCAAGGTTTATGTTGCTGCAATATCCGCCTATCACGACCATGTAGAAGGTAAGACGGTTGGGAAGCACGACCTGGTCGTCAGGTTCCTTAGGGGGGCGAGATGGTTAAATCCTCCTCACCCCCCCTCCATACCCTCTTGGAATCTTGCTCTGGTGCTCCGAGCACTTCAGAATGCCCCATTTGAGCCTTTGCAGTCAGCAGAGCTAAAGATTCTGTCTATGAAGACTTTGCTGTTGGCAGCTTTGGCCTCCATCAAGAGGGTAGGGGAAATACAGGCATTTTCGGTCGACGAATCGTGCCTAGAGTTCGGGCCAGGTGATACCCACGTGGTACTGAGACTCCGGCCTGGCTATGTGCCCAAGGTTCCTACCACTCCCTTCAGGGACCAGGTGGTGAACCTGCAAGCGCTGCCCCCGGAGGAGGCAGACCCAGCCCTAACTTTGCTCTGTCCCGTCCGCGCTCTGCGGATTTACGTGGATAGAACTCAAAGCTTCAGAACCTCAGATCAGCTCTTTGTCTGTCATGGAGGCCAGCAGAAGGGAAAGGCTGTCTCCAAGCAGAGGATGGCCCACTGGATAGTGGATGCCATCACCTTGGCTTACCAAGCACAAGGTGTGCCCTGTCCGCTCAGGGTGCGAGCACACTCTACTAGAAGTGTTGCATCCTCCTGGGCGCTGGCACGTGGCGCCTTGCTGTCAGACATCTGTAGAGCTGTGGGCTGGGCGACACCCAACACGTTTGCTAGATTCTATAGCCTACGTGTAGAGCCTCAAATGGGTAGAAGCACTGAGAGGCCCCGGCTCTTGTCGGCTTGCTGCGCTCCGGCGCTCTTATTCTCCAGAAGCAAACTCTGTGAGTCCTCCATCACCCTCGGTGCCGGACGTGGCGGAACGTCTGGCATCAGGCCCCTTGCCGCTGAATCCTTGAGAACCGGTATTGGGCTAGGGTTATATGAGTGACCCTGCAGCGCCCCATATATCTTCCACAGTCGCTCCTACGGGAAGCCCCTGTCTTTCCCTTGGGAGAGCCTTCCCGTCAGTGGGACTGAGCCCCCTCCTCCGTTGCGGGCTACGGCTCAGCATTGTACTCCACATAACTCCTTCGGGGTACGATGTGGGCTCCGCAGCGTTCCCTTCTCTAGGGCACGCTTTCCCAGTGTTATCCAATAATCACTGAGCGGGTCATGCGGAACAGCAGTGATGGACTTCCCGGTGTGAGCCCCGTCTCATCAGGTAAGAGAGCTCAGGCGGCTCACACAGGGCACTGGATGGGGGCAGAGGCGATGGCGCTTTGGTAGGGATTCCTATTCGTCGCCATGTCCTCTGTACCCTGCTGGGGTGCCTGTCTACCTACTCGGCTCCTCAGCAAAAGGCTGATTTGACGCAATCACCTGTGTCTCATTTATACCCTCACGGCGTGGCATGAGCACCTGGTGCAATCATTGCATGCCAATGTGCATTGGCTCGTTTAGTTACATTCGAAGTAGATTGGCTCTCGCGAGCGAAATTCCTATTCGTCGGTACTCCGACGTGGCGTCTCCATTCCCTCCTTCAGGGAATGAGGGTTACATATGTAACCGAGACGTTATGAAAGATATAATGGAATGCATTGATATACCATTTTACCTTATGCAATATGTGGGTTAAATGGCCATACTTGGATTTTCCCATCCAATACAATGTATCTATACACTGCATCTAATTTGCATATTAATGTGTTCTTGGTGCAACATGTAAGGAAAATAAAGAAATAATTGGCAACATCTTCATAATAATATCTAATATTTCATAGGAATATTGATATGTAATTTATTTTCCTATTCACTTGTTATGTCTCCAAAATGCCTGATAAACATCATTTAAGTCCTGGTGTCCTCTACAGTGGACATTTATTAAATCAATGCCCTGTTTTGTAACAGAAAGTCATATTTGATTAGAAACCCCATAACATTTTCCTGAGATGTTGATTTATAACAAACAATTTGAAAATGAATCCAATTTAAATTATAATTACAAAATATTATCATATTTCCATAAGAGTGCTAAACATTAATGTCAGCCATTTTTAAAGACCAAGAAGAAGTTGTTGTCCTGGTGAAACCTCCAAACATTTGGTATCTCTGCAAAAGCTCCGAATGTGCTCTTTACAGTTTTTTTGTTTTGTTTTTAAAACCAGGCATGTTTATAAAAGCTACTTAAATGCCCTAATTTAACTAAGGCCTAATCATGGCTTAGTCTAAGCCCTGTCTGTGAAACCAGGCCGTAAAGTTAGCTCAACTGTAGCAAATTAGTTGCGTTCACTTAAAAAAGATGAGTATGATAGGTCGCCTTATTTTTTCAAGTTGGCTCAACTACTTTTTTCCTTTAGTTGCCTTGTCTTTAAGTTCAACCTGTAACTCATTAGATGAACAAAAGCATTTAAGTTGACTTTAATTGTCAATAAGTTGAGGTTAACTTAAAAAGTTGAGTGATAGGTTGCTCAACTTTTTTGTCAAATGCGTGTGTATTTCAGAAGTGGCATGTAACGCAGTCACTTTACTACTTTGGCGGGTTGAATTTTTATATGTGATATATACACTTTTGTGCAATTGTACAATGATGTATTGTCAATATAGTCAAAGATGATTGATTGAGTATTAGCATACAGTTTGGATTGGCGGTGTGGTTCTGTTCTGGGCAAGAACTCCCTGCGCATCAATAAAGCAGCAATAACCCCCCTAAGGGTAAACAGAACAGAACCAACATAATGTATTGCAGATATCATTAATGACGATATTTAATGTACAAAATAATTTGAGAATGTAGTCTGATTCAAGGGAAATTAGAATACCAAATCCAGACTGGGCGAGAGAAGGAGCTGGGGATGGAGGAGGGTAAATGAGCTCTGGAGAACGCGATAGATGCTGATAGTACTGAACGAGCTTATATATGTATGCTGTGATAAACGTCGTTTTCCTATAGGTAGATGTAATCAGCTGAAAGTCAGCTGATGCAAGCTTGACTAACGTGACCTGCCAGAACTGACACTACACTTGATATTTGTTGATACTGAACTATCTGAAATGCTTCCAATTACCATTTTACACAGAATAGACATACAATACCAGCTGCGCTTTCTCACCCTCTCATCTCTCCGACAGCGAGTTGACACACTAACTCACCTCTCCTCACTCGCACGTTTCATTTGCTCTGGATGAATATTGTTGGTGTTACAGGGCTTGAATTTTGGCGTGGGACTGCGCATGTTGGGCATAATTTTACTCAGCCCCGCAGATTCTGAGCTCACACCTAAAGTGCGCATACATAAAGCCACCTCTCAGTTCTAAATGTCCGTTACACCTCGGGTGTGCATTATTATTCTAATAATTGAACGCCCCGGAGTCAATTATTCCGCTTATACTACGGTTACCACACCTCAAGACATCGATCCGAAGATATATTTAAAGGGATTCGTCCGGTCTTTGTACTTAAATCGCTATTGTGAGTAGGACTATTTCTTCCACGTCTCATCCAACGGCTCTTTTGCTAGTTCCGAAACGTCATTTTAAAGCTGTTAACGAAGGCTTGAGCCGTTGATAGCATTCTACTGCAGTTATTAATAAAGTTATTAGAAAGAGAGCGAGAGAGAGAGAGAGAGAGAGAGAGAGAGAGAGAGAGAGAGAGAGAGAGAGAGAGAGAGTACTTGTGTGAATTAGGCTACCTCTGTGCGTCTCTAAACAGCGCTGTTATTACCTCGCTAGTGAAAAAATGCCACGTGTAGCCTTTAAGTTGCTCCACTATATAGGCTACCTGATCAAATCGTCAGGGCAGCGCTGACACCTTTTTGTGCAAACTGTAGTGCGTGTGCGATCATGTGTGATTTCAGTAATGAGACAGAAAAGCTTGCCTTTGATGTCCGCTTCCATTTGTTGGTTTTCATCTGGACTATCTAATACTGTTGCCGCCCAGTTGTTGAACGTTTTATATTCACCGTAAATATTAAGCTTTACTTTAGGAAAATCGTCTGTCATATTGTTGTTTTTTAGTCCTGTAATTTCCGTTATTACAGTTAACTATGCGAAGTGATATGGAACTGTAATGCGGTCAAGAGAGCTGCCTGGAACTACGTTCGCTGTGCGTCTCCCAGAAAATAATTGCACACCTCAGAACATTCATCAGCCAATCAGATTCAAGCATTCAACGGCCCTGTAGTATAATATGTACTACTGTACACCCAAAGTGCTTTACAACTATGTCAGGGGTCTCTCCTCAACCACCACCAGTGTGAACATAAACATTTGAGAATGAAAACGCATGTGTAACAGTATAATGGATCCATGCGTCAGGTCTTAAAGTGACAGCAGCCTGATATACCTGTTGCCAAATTATAAGATATTTTTAATATTATCTATAAACTGTAGCTGTTTACTCCCCATGGTATTTATGCCAAAATTGCGGCCAGTGAAAATGCTGAGTGGCTAGTAACTTTGGAAAACCACTAGCCACTGGCTGGTGAGCAAAAAAGTGAATGTCTAGCCCTGCTCATAAGACACTGTTGAGGACTATTAGAGAAGCTGAAGGTTAAGGTTATCAGACAACTGAATGACGTTGTTGTCTTTCTGCTCTTCCTTCTGCAGTGAATTTAAGAACACGGATAACTATAGAAATAATCCCCACATGCACCATCATGACAAAATAAAATACTGATGTTTTGCTTTTATTATACATATTAAACCCACTGTCTCTCCTTGTAGGAGGTCCAAATCTTCACCAGGATAAAACGAAATTGAGGCAGACGAATCAAACGGCTTCACCACATGCCCAGTCGGCTCCATTAACTATGACAAAGAGACCGTTACACCAATGTACCCAATATCTATCAACAGGGAGCCTGGGAATGTTACATTAATACAAGGCCGCATAGCCGTTTTCCTCACTACACCTCATTTTATAGGCCTGATATCAGTCTGCGGGGGTCTGCTTAAGATACATATCTGCCATATAGTGATGGAGGATTAGCTCAGTGCCATGCGTGAAATGACTTTGTAGCATTAGGAAAATGTCGGACCGGTTATCTGATAAAACTTCAGAAGGCCATGGGACCTGAAAAAGTGAATTGGGATTAATCAACAGTTCTCAGAAAACTATGATGAAATGGAGAAGAAGTGAGAATTATGACAAAGGGTTTGGCTAGCACAAAGAATAGGACTATGAATTTTTGATAGAAACTGTTCTGTACAAATCAAACGGATGTTAGAGCAGAAGGGGTACAGTTTTTATGGCAGACCTTCAAACACTATCAGAACAGACATAGCTGTAGATTACCAGTTGCACAGAAAAAAAATATTTTAGGACTTCTCATTAGTGACCTGATATAGTAGATAGCATTTTATAGTCATGGTGTTCATCTTGAGCCTTTACTTGCTATCAATTGCCACATACATAATATATGTGCTTTTTAATTAGGAAATTTTACAATAATCTCAGCCAAAGATACATTTCCCAACCAATAAAGTGATAACTTAGTTTTGGACCCCACGAAACGTTCCTGTCCAAACGATATATAGGTACAAAAAACAGTATATGAACACAGTATGTCGGAATTCAAAGCATCAGTAGCCGAAAAGCACCTGGATGACTTCCAACGAGATTCTGAAGTGCGCATCCAATGGACACTTTTAGGGGTGTGCCGATTTCAGAATTGGTGATGACGGTTATGATGTGAGTCAAATGTGACGGTTCGTAACATAACCGTCGGGGGGGGAGGGGTGTGAATAAACGAGCAGACACTGATTAACTACTTGCTAAAACTGTATTTACGCTGATTAACTACTTGCTAAAACTTTATTTATAACACACAGTAAACAAATCCTTAACAAAAAAAACCTTTGCAATGAACATGCTTTGTTTTAAATAAATCACACAGTAAACTAGTCCTTTAAAACAAGTAGGCTACTTAAATTCTAAATACAGGAAACAATTTTAACATTTTACATTCCTAATCTTTTTCCAAGTTCCGTGACAGGAACACCAACATGTTCACTTTACTAGGTTTCAGTGACGATCTGACAGGGGTAGCTATGTTTCCCGCAGTGCTGAAAACTCGCTCTGATGCTGTGCTTGTAGCACAAATACACATGTATTTCCGTGCCAATTTTGGCAAGAGCGGATAGCGCGTTTCATTGTCTCTCCACCATGCTAGTGGATTAGCCGTTGAGTCAATTTGTTGTTCTTGGAGATAGCGGGTTAACTCCGTGTCAGCGCGCGCTTTGATCGGCAAAGCGGCAGAGATTTGAGATCTCCGTTTATTGAGGAGATCTCCAAGATTTCTCTTCTTGGTAGGTGGTGGTGCACAGACCTCTCCCGAATCATCTGCAGCAGTAGCAGCCTCCGAAGCACCACTAACTCCGCCTCCGTTTCCCTCGTCAGCTGATACAAAATTTTTTATTTTTTTTTTGTTGTAAAAAATATTTTAATAACACGGTTTTGGCGGTTATAGAGTTCTAATGACGGTGTTTAACTATAACCGTCGGTCTCACGGTTATATACTAACCGTCACACCCCTAGACACTTTACAATCCCATGAGGCCACAGGATAGGATTTGTGAATGGCAGTGAAGCAACACAACTGACGCTATAGGTCACATGACAATATATATATAGCTTTCCTGTAGCTCAAACAGTAGAGCATGGCGCTAGCAACGCCAAGGTCATGGGTTCGATTCCCAGGGAAAGCAAGAACTGACAAAAATGTAAAATGTGTACCTTGAATGCAATGTAAGTCGCTTTGGATAAAAGCGTCTACCAAATGCATAAATGTAAATATTTACTATATCTTGTCAATAGAGGGCTCTGGGGCGCCGCCCCCATCAAAATTCCAGAAATATACATGTATATAAAAATAATATAAAATTGTAATAAAAATAAAATATTTACTCATATGACGTACCGGCTGTTACATTCTAAAAAAAAAAGGTTCTATATGGCACCAAAAATGGTTCTTGGCTCGTAATCATAGGGGAACCTTTTTAAGTGCTATATAGCACTAATTTTGGTGCTTCAGTGGTTCTTCAGCGGTTCTTCAGAGGTGCTATATAGCACCTTAGTCAAAGAACCGGTGAAGAACCTCTGAAGAACCGCTGAAGAACCACTGAAGCACCAAAATTGGTGCTATATAGCACTAAAAAAGGTTCCCCTATGATTACGAGCCAAGAACCATTTTTGGTGCCATATACTGTAGAACCTTTAGAGTGTAGTAAGAGCCTCAGCATTTAATAAAAACTGTCTTTGATCGGTTAACTATTTTATATGTTCTTAAATATGTCTCATGCGGTTTCATGGGCGAGGGACGCCGTACAAATGGATGTCTATCTGAGTCCAAAAATCTACGGGCAGCATGTGACCTGAAGCTGGTCTCTAATTGGTTTCTTAAAGATCCTCCTCCGGACGCAGGTCGCTGCGTCCCTGGCGAATCAGAATTGGATGCGTGTTATTTTATCCAATCTGATTGGTTCTCGTCACCTGTCATTCAACTTTACGCTCTTGGCCACTAAAGCGAAAGTGCGCGGGCGACACCGTCACTCCGACTCCGCCAAAACCTTTTTAGGATGATCACTTTCGTAGAGATGGCAGCAGTTAAACCAAATTCTTTCACAAGGCGTTCGCTGGAAGAAAAAAAGGATAAAGGATCCCGAACCGGACCAACGTGATTTACAAATCCAGCAGCAGGCCAGTGACAGAGGATGAAGCTACACTCGGAGCTTAACGCGCTTGTTATGAGAAACGTAGGTGGCTGGCTGGATGTGTCGTTAGCAATGCCCTTTATTGCTTTCCCTGTCTTTTATTTCAAAGAGTCGGTACTGAAGTTTTGTGGACAACAACGGGAGTAAGAGGCCTCAAATATCTAACTGAAAAATGCAAACGTCGTGAGAGTCATTGAGAAATTTGCTGGCCAGAAAGAAAGGAGAGCAAAATGTATGTTCAAGTAGTCAACATGCTAGTCTGTTGTTGCTGTTTTCTTTAGTTTTTCCTTTCCTCATTCAATTATATGTGGGAAATGAATGTGTAAAAAGATAAAATGAAGACACTGTTTTCTCTTTAATGCTTGAATTTAGTCAACATGCATCTGCTTTGTATTTATTTGGGGGGGAAAATGCCCCCAAAAAAATAATTATCACCAGCCGCCACTGCTATATCTTTATTTTTAACAGATTCAAACCAAGCGTGCCACACTCCTGTAGAAAACTGAAGCCAAAGCGTCTCGATCGCCCCCAGGTGGTTGTTCCCAGTATAGCTCATAACCTCCGCCCCTCCATGTATTCGAATCGACACAAGACAAACTAAACAATCAAATTACACTTCAAATAAATTTTTCCCAAATAAGGTTTCTGTCATTTTAGGCAGTTGTTATCATGCTGATTTAATTTCAAGTGTTCGCTTTTTAAAAAAGTTTGAGTTAGTTATTTGATGCTATAAAAACGGGGGGTGTGACGTCATGATTGACAGCTGAGATTGACAGCTTCTCTGAGTGAAGTCGTCACTGAAGCACCAACAGATTTTTTTCCGGATTTTCCGGAGGAGATTGGAGCTTTAGCTTTAATTTCTACATTTCCATTACTGTTTATTTCACACCCACATAATGAATTGTTCTTCATCTGCGAGAGTGTGGGCAGGCTTTTGATATCACGGCTCTACTTCCTGCTCTCTACTGCATAGACTCGGTCCCAAGATGTCAGCGCCATATTCAGATGTTGGCGGCTTCACTTTTCTTCAGTGGAAGATATTTTTTTCGCTCTATGATTCAAACCAAATGTAGAATAGTACACACTTTCAAAAAATACGAATGTATTTTTATGGATGTACAGGTTTAGTTAAAGGGATGAAAATGAAAATTAGCCCATGATTTACTCACCCTCAAGTCATCCTAGGTGTAAATGACATTTTTCTTTCAGACAAATACATCAGAGTTATATTAAAAAATGTCCTGGCTCTTCCAAGCTTTATAATGGCAGTGAATGGCTGTTTATGTTTTGAAGTCCATAAAAGTGCATCTATCCAGGTCATATACACCTAGGATGACTTGAGGGTGAATAAATCATGGGCTAATTTTCATTTGGGTGAACTGTCCCTTTAATATTTGCATATTATTATTATTATTATTATTATTATTATTATTATTATTATTAACCAGATTTTACTTTGGAAATGAAGTGGCAACCCAACACAATATCAAACATAACCCATATTTTCTTTTACTTAACTTTTCAAGAATGTACTGTACCAAGTGAATTTCAAGGGAATGTTCAGTTATACCAACAGAAAAGGTCAAAAAACATAATCCAATGAAGACAGAACTGAACTTAAGGTTAAACAGCTCTGGAGGGACAGATGACATGTGTTTAACCAGATACATGACATATGATGTGCTTCTTTAGCTAAATAAAGAGTTCATACGTCAAAGTCAAGGCTTTAAATAGAGGACAGGAGAACACCAATATGGTCTCGGGACCTCTTATCAAAGTATTTACTAGATGAGTTATGTGTAGTGTCAGCAGTAATGACACATGTTTCAGAACAGAAATGGATTATGATTCAGAAGGATCTTGAGAGAGAAACAAGAAAAAAAACTTAAAAAAAAAAAAAAAATAAAAAAAAAAAACCTAAAGTGATTGCAATCATTGTCATATAAAACATTGTGCTTCAGCATAAATCAATGTTCATTGAGCTTTGGCAAATTTTGATTCTTGTTGTCATGATTTATGTTAAATGCTAAAGACATCCACAAATAGCATTTACTTACAAAGATAAATAGGTCCCTCCTCTCACGTCTGAATCCAGAACACGGGGTCACTGACAAACCTCACAAAGGGGGCAAAAGACAAATTCCGACCTCAATCTGACAACTTGAGGGTGGTCACAGGTGGACGCGGTATACCTCATTCACACAGAGGAAAGGTCACTGTGATCCAGACATCATTAGTTGGGTGTCACATCATTCATTATACAGCTGGATTAATTCCTTGAGCCTTTCAAGCAACTTAAAAATGGGTTCATCTCCATGACTCTGGAAGTAATCGAATTCTCTAGAGGGTTTTTCAGATTTGAGTGTGCTATAAGTGTTGATTTTTAAAGAGGAAAAATACTTTGGACATGTGCAAGTTAGGGCAAGATTTAAAGGGAAATTGCATGCAAAAATAACATTTTGGCATCATTTGCTCGCCCTTATTTAATTCCAACTCCATATAGGAGATTAATAGCAGCATTATGATAGCGATGCAGACTGCCCCAAAAGGACAAAAATCACCATAAAGGTAGTCCTTATATATATACACACACACACTACAATGAGGCATAACATTATGACTGGTGAAGTGAATAACACTCATTATCTCTTCACCACGGCACCTGTTAGTGGGTGGGATATATTAGGAAGCAAGTCAACATTTTGTCATTTTGAAGCAGGACAAAATGGGCAAGAATAAGGATTTGAGCGAGTTTGACAAGGGCCAAATTGTGATGGCTAGACGACTGGGTCAGAGCATCACCAAAACTGCAGCTCTTGTGGGGTGTTCCCGGTCTGCAGTGGTCAGTATCTATCAAAAGTGCTCCAAGGAACGAACAGTAATGAACTGGTGACAGGGTCACGGGTGGCCAAGGCTCATTGATGCACGTGGGGAGCGAAGGCTGGCCTGTGTGGTCCGATCAAACAGACGAGCTACTGTAGCTCAAATTTCTCAAGAAGTTACTGCTGGTTCTAATAGAAAGGTTTCAGAATACACAGTGCAACGCAGTTTGTTGCGTATGGGACTGCATAGCCGGAGACCAGTCACGGTGCCCATGCTGACCCCTGTCCACCGGTGAAAGCGTCAACAGTGGGCATGTGAGCATCAGAACTGGACCACGGAGCAATGGAAGAAGGTGGCCTGGTCTGATGAATCACGATTTCTCTTTCATCACGTAGATGGTGGGGTGCATGTGTGTCACTTACCTGTGGAACACATGGCACCAGGATGCACTATGGAAAGAAGGCAAGCCGCGGAGGCAGTGTGATGCTTTGGGAAATGTTCTGCTGGGAAACCTTGGGTCCTTCCATCCATGTGGATGTTACTTTAACACGTACCACCTACATAAGCAGTGTTGCAGACCACGTACACCAGGGGTCTCAAACTCGCGGCCCGCGGGCCACTTATGATATTGATGATATTTTGTGGCCCCCTTCTTGACATCAAAGTTTAGTGTTAGTGCGGCCCGCGCGTTGCTCTGAAAAGCACCTTGTTGCTAAATCGTTGCGTGAGCAGCGCTTGCCGCGCTTGCAGCCTCCTTTGTGTGTGTGTGTGTGTGTGTGTGTGTGCGAGAGAGAGAGAGTAGGCTCACCCCTCCCTCGTGCAGTATATTTGGTTGACACCGCGTGATTGACAGGAACAGACGAACGAAGCTGATCACAGTTGAAACGAATGTGGTCTAACAGCGCTCGTCAATATCAAAATGATTGAGATGGCCAATCAAATCAAAGTAGGCGGGGTTTAGGTTCTCTTTTGGCTCGTGCACATTGCACAGTCTTCATACACGGACGAGCAATCTATCGCTTAATGCTGTTGCTGAGAGAGACTCTATTCTTTCCGGTGAAATCACAAAACAAAATGCAAACGTGTCCATGGTCTTATTATACAATCATTGATGGACATCTTTGATTTTAATGAAGAAAAACTAAATGAGAGCAGATTAGAACCCGGAACCTTTGACACTGTTGACAAAAATTCTACCACCAGACCACAGGAGAATTCAAAAGGTTTTTCGCTGATCTATGTATTTATTCACTCACTCATGCGAAGAATATGGGGACTAATAATATATTTGACACAAATGAATGCAAATATTGCTTACAAATAGTCCTAGAATTAGACCTAGAATTCCGTTCACTGTTCTGTTTGACCTGGTTACAGCCTTGCTGTGAATTAGTCTATTATTTAAAATAAAATTAAAATCAATCATTATTTCATATTACATTTAATTTCTATAGGCTATATAATTTAGTTCAAATTCAGAGGAACAGTTCATGTTCAGAAGAAACATTCATGTTGAAGAACTGTTAATAAAGATTGAGAAGATTGGATCAGTTGTGCTACTTTTTTTTTGAATACTTGAAACACTTTTTATGTGTAATACTTTATGCGGCCCAGCCTGACCCAGAGTCTACCTCCAGCGGCCCCCAGGTAAAATGAGTTTGAGACCCCTGACGTACACCCTTTCATGGAAAGGGTATTCCCTGGTGGCTGTGGCTCTTTCAGCAGGATAATGCACCCTGCCACAAAGCAAAAATGGTTCAGGAATGGTTGGAGGAGCGCAACAACTCATCTCAATCCAATCGAGCATCTGTGGGATGTGCTGAACAAACAAGTCAGATCCATGGAGGCCCCACCTTGCAACTTACAGGACTTAAAAGATCTGCTGCTTACATCTTGGTGCCAGATACCACAGCACACCTTCAGGGGTCTAGTGAAATCCATGCCTCGATGGGTCAGGGCTGTTTTGACAAGCAAGGGGGACCAACACTATATTAGGATAAATATCGATAAATATTTATCCTAGGATAAATATAGTATAAGGTGGTCATAACGTTATGCCTGATCAGTATATATATATATATATATATATATATATATATATATATATATATATATATATATATATATATATATATATATATATATATATATATATATATATATGCGCACAACCTTGAGGCGGATGGGCTACAACAGCAGAAGACCCCACCGGGTACCACTCATCTCCACTACAAATAGAAAAAGAGGCTACAATTTGCACAAGCTCACCAAAATTGGACAGTTGAAGACTGGAAAAATGTTGCCTGGTCTGATGAGTCTCGATTTCTGTTGAGACATTAAGATGGTAAAGTCAGAATTTGGCGTAAACAGAATGAGAACATGGATCCATCATGCCTTGTTACCACTGTGCAGGCTGGTGGTGGTGGTGTAATGGTGTGGGGGATGTTTTCTTGGCCCACTTTAGGCCCCTTAGTGCCAATTAGGCATCGTTTAAATGCCACGGCCTACCTGAGCATTGTTTCTGACCATGTCCATCCCTTTATGACCACCATGTACCCATCCTCTGATGGCTACTTCCAGCAGGATAATGCACCATGTCACAAAGCTCGAATCATTTCAAATTGGTTTCTTGAACATGACAATGAGTTCACTGTACTAAAATGGCCCCCACAGTCACCAGATCTCAACCCAATAGAGCATCTTTGGGATGTGGTGGAATGGGAGCTTCGTGCCCTGGATGTGCATCCCACAAATCTCCATCAACTGCAAGATGCTATCCTATCAATATGGGCCAACATTTCTAAAGAATGCTTTTTAGCACCTTGTTGAATCAATGCCACGTAGAATTAAGGCAGTTCTGAAGGCGAAAGGGGGTCAAACACAGTATTAGTATGGTGTTCCTAATAATACTTTAGGTGAGTGTATATATAGTGTTTTTTCAGTGTCTTAATGTCATACATCCTCCAAATAACTTGTCAACATCCTGATAAACAGCAAGAAAGGGCCTCTCCACTCTAACAAATGATGCTTGCCAATTGAATCAAACACATGTATGGTCATACACCACTAGACTCAAAATTACACTACGTTAAAAGACAGCCGGAGCAATAACAGGTCATTTTATAACAGAAAGCTCTAAACTTCTACACATAAAGAGTTTCATTACCCTTTTGCTACTCCTGGTCATTCTTTATTAGCCTTTCTGCTGACAAATTGCATTTATCTGATGTCCCGTGAACTTATGACAGTGGCAGATTCACTTCAGTGTTCATACACTCTTTGAAGATCAAGAAAGCAATTGTAAACCAGTCCACTTAATACCAGTGTCCAGGAAATTTAAAAAGTGATCCCTTTGAAGTCTGGTGTGAAAAAAAAGCACATAAGCAGATTTTGGTAAGTTAATCAGGCTTAAAACTCCCACCCCCATCTTTCTTTCTCTGAATATAAAAAGGTCTCATTAGCCAAGACCGTGGCTGCACTCTGCATACTGCCACCAAATGCTCAACAACATGGTGGTTTATGGATCTCTGAGCCACATCAGAGAGCTGGGTGCCCCATTTTTCCCCGAAAGAGACTCATTTTACAAGCCCGAGTCTCATGTAACTGCACTAATCAGTCAGAGCAGAGAGTTTAACACATGCTGTAAAAAAGAGCTACTGAGTCATTCCCTCTATGAAGTACAGTCTTAATATACTGCATAAAATATTGAACTTACAATTTTTAAAGATGGAAATCATTGTTCGTTTTTACAACATCAGTGAATAAAGTGAATGGCTTACATTTTCAATAATTTCACTACTTTGGTTTAAACAGGTGTTCAAACAAAACATTTCGGTTACACTTTATTTTGATGGTCCCCTTTAGACACCTACACCTACATTATATAGTATTAGTTGAGTATAAATAGACTGTTAGGGGTAGGATTAGGGTTAGTAGAATAAGAGATTAGGGTTAGTAGAATAAATTGACATGTAGTGGACCATCAACATAAAGGGTTAGCAGATATTAAGCACACCAGAGTTCCTCAAACTCGGTCCTGGAGGGCCGCTCTCCTGCAGAGTTTAGCTCTAACCCTAATCAAACACACCTGAGCAAGCTAATCAAGATCTTCAGGATCACTAGAAAATCACAGGAAGGTGTGTTTGATCAGGGTTGGAGCTAAACTCTGCAGGACAGTGGCCCTCCAGGACTGAGTTTGAGGAACCATGAAGCAGACAGTCTTCTAATAATCTACTACTAGTAGCTCATCATAATAATGTAATATACATCATATACATAATTCACCCAATATATTGTTAAATGTACCTGATTTTTCATATCAACAGAAAAATATACCGGGATAACCCAACCCAGGCTCTCAGCAATTTGTACGTATTTTATAAGGTGGCTATTTTGTACAAATTTGTACAAGCTCACTCGTACAAATTGGTAAGATTTTTGCTAAATCGTACGTATTTGACAATTTGCCCAATTCGTATGCTATCGTGCGAATGACCTAACCTCAAACCCCACCCCTAAACCTACCCATCACTGGGGTTTAGACAAATCAAGCCACCTCGTACAAATACGTACACATTGGGCGTGAGGTAGCGCTGGATAACCTGGCTTCTCTTGAGACTCTCCTGCTTCAGAGAATAGTTAATGATATGCTAAAGCAGCCCGCACATTGACGTGATTGGTTACAAGGAAGTTTGTGATGTAAGGAACACCAGCGATTCAAACCGCGTTTTTTTTTTTTCACTGCAGTTTTAAGGACAAAATAGTCAGCAATAGTGTTGACTTCTGAATTTGCAAATAGTTTGTCTTAAAGCATATTAAAAACATCACATAGACATATAAACAAAACTTGATTTTCACAACTGGGGGACTTTAAAATCCCAAGATCAATCTTCAGAATGAAGTGTAACCTTGTATAATGCTTCCCATCCTGCTCATTCAGTTACATACAGGGTTACATAAAGGAGGCCAGCTAGTAGTTGCTGTGCGATTAAACCTCACTCCTCTGATCTCAAGAGACGCTCTAGTGACTGACGCTAGAGGTTGCAGCCTTTAGCCTCCTTGTTCGAGCGTCTGACACTAATGCCGGCGGACCCGGGTTCGAGTCCCACTTGGAGCGGGCGGTTCAAACAGGTGGGGTTCAAACATTGGTGCCGTGACCCGGATAGGAGTGAGGTTTAGGGGGGTTAGTGTAACGGAGGCCAGCTAGTAGTTGCTGTGTGAGTAAACCTCACTGCTTTGATCTCAAGAGACACTTTAGCGACTGACGCTAGAGGTTGCAGTCTTTAGCCTCCTTGTTAAAGCGTCGACGGACTCGGGTTCTAGTCCCGCTTAGAGAGGGCAGGTTCGAACAGGAGAAGTTACATTAGGTTTCAGTTTCCTCCACCACTTTTGAATTTGCAGTGCCCCAGCAAAATAAATCATATTTTACCTGTTGTGAAAGGGAGTTCACAGTCTGTATTAATTGGGATGCAATAACAAGGCAATATACCACAAAATAATGGCAAGTAAAGTCTTTTTGTTGTCCTTGCAGGCTGCACGCAAAAACAAACATGCATCTCAATCAGTGTAGCCGATTCCTTAAACAAATGACTCTTCAGAGTCAGTTCTTGTAATGAATAGTTCGAAGTGATAAGTTACTAGTTTGAATCAAATATGAAACACTGTCCTGAATAATGTACAGCATAGAGATTTACTAAACAGGGGAAATTAGTGCGAGTGCAATTTTAAAAAAGTGTCGATGGGAATGGAAAGTTCTGCACTTGATCTACTGACAACGCACATATTAAAGAACACAGACGCAGCCGGATCATTTTCATGATGACCAACGCAATCTCCCAAGAGCAGCGAAAAATAGCATCTGTTTATAGACAGGCTTTTTTTGGTCTGCAAATAATGGCGCAAATACCAGTAAATTGACGGGCACAAACATTAGTAGTTTACACCATGCAAATAGCATGCCTTGTTGGCAAGTGCTATTCACACTAGCTCCACCTAACAATGCATGTTTGGAAAAAAAAACAAGATAAAAAAATTACAACCATATTTCAATGTTTTCAGTGGCATAAGTCAGTAAAGCAT
This sequence comes from Romanogobio albipinnatus, assembly GCA_023566225.1. Classification (NCBI taxonomy): domain Eukaryota; kingdom Metazoa; phylum Chordata; class Actinopteri; order Cypriniformes; family Gobionidae; genus Romanogobio; species Romanogobio albipinnatus. Next base: position 43,734,409 of record CM042249.1, read on the forward strand.
AAGGCTTAAAGATCTAGGTTTTGACGAGATCGACCTGGGTTTGAATCCGCCTTTTGCAGAGCTCGCTCTTCTCTCTTTTCCTGTCACATATCACATCGGAAAGGCATTTACTTTCAATAAATAAAAAATAAAAAAGTTCTAAAAATGGAAATAAAGTGCCTAACGAAATGTTTAATAATAATAAAAGCATTTATTGGGTAGGGTTAGGGGTAGGTGTAGGGAGGGCTTTTATTGTCCTATTAAGGCGGCATCCATTTAATAATTTTAATAAATGTAATCATTTACACTCTATGTTATTAGAAATATATAGATATCATTCAAAAAGGCTTGATTTTCAAATGCACAATACAGCTGTGCACCCTCTCTGTGAATCCAGAAGTCCATGGTGGGACAGTGTGCGACAACAGGCTGGGCCGTTTCTGATCCCACATGAGGGGCAGGTGATAATGAGACACAAGCACACAGGGTCAACGGTCAGCTCTACATCAGTGTCAGAACCACATAAGTGGCAAGTCTCGCTCATCTGAGAGTTAAATTACTCTCGCCTGACAAAGAGCAGACAGACAAAGAATGAAATATGGGTTTGGATGGACCAGAGGTGTGGACAGACTCACAAAGAGCACGTCCTTACAAATTAGCGACCGTCTGGAACGCCGTCTGTATTGCACCCTGCCATAAAATCCTTCCTCTTGTAAATGGATGACAATAAAAATACTCAATTTGTTAAGCTCTCTTATTTAGTTCATTCAGAACATGCCCTAACTGGATCAATATAGCAACATTTAAACTGGACAATCACAATTTTTGTGCAACATAACTGTATTGCACATATGCACACCTGATGGTTATGGAGAAGGATATTTCACAATTTCTTAAAATTACTGTATAGAAATGATATCACAAAATGGATAATGTGACTGGTGCATGTGCTTTGAAAATCTGGTTGGGAATCAAATGACTATTTCATGCTTGTTCAAGACATAACACATTTTACTTATTTTTTTAAATAATCATCTTTCAGTACCCAGTGAAAAGCTGCATTATGATTCCAACAATCAGAGAATGTCACAAGCATTATGCCAAAAGAACACTTTAGTGCAACTCCTATGAAACACTGCAAATTACGTAGTCAGTTTCCCAACGCTCTCAAACTGCTTGAATATTTGTATGCGTAATATGCATATTTTGCAATAAATAAATAAAAATCTAACATCTTTAAATCAATTGTTTAACTTTATCCATCATTTATGAGGGATATTCATCCATTGTTTAGAAGGATATTTTACAATTTCTTAAAATTACTGTAAGGAATAATATCACAAATTGGATATTGTGAATGGTGCATGCACTTTGTAAATGATTACAAATCAAATTACTTACTTTCATGTTTGTTCAAATCATTATACATTCTTGCAACCTTTTCTTTAAAAAAGACATTGTTAAAAAAACTGCATAAATTGGTGATAATAACAATGTATTTTTGAGCAAAGTGCTTGCAGACAGCAATGGGTTGTACCTGAGACCCATTTACAGTCAACTTGAAATGGTCGTGCATTAGTCCCTTATCTTGTCCGCCAGTGAAAACGATTGCTGAGGGAAAAAATCCCTTGTTTTTATGAGTGTAGTTTTGTGCTTAATGGTGACATTCAAAATGGTTAAAGGTTAGTGAAACTTCCACAAATTGCCTTCCTGCCTCCATATTAGAGAAATTACTGATACCTCTAAACTGAGGTAATGGATTCACCATTGGGAGAAAAGATGGGTGCTATTTAATTCCATGACAGAATAATCAACTTTTTCCTCCATCTCTTCTTTCCGATCACGTCAGCTCATCCTTTTGACCCCTCAGTCAGACAATCATGGCGGGTCAGACCCACGGCAGCTCAGACAGATGGTTGGCTGGTCGACCCTGACACCCCTCCATGTACAAGGTCAACCCCCTAACGCCCCTTCTTGGTCTTTTTGTCTTTTCCCTCATGAGCTTTTAGTCCCCTACACGTGCCAACCAGGTGAGGGGGGTGGGGGGTGAGGGGGTGCTGACCCCATTTAATCCAATTCCCTCAGGAGGAGACAGGCCAAGTTTGCTGATAGTAAGTACTTCAATATGTCAGGGATAATCTATCTATCTATCTATCTATCTATCTATCTATCTATCTATCTATCTATCTATCTATCTATCTATCTATCTATCTATCTATCTATCTATCTATCTATCTATCTATCTATCTATCTATCTATCTATCTATCTATCTATCTATCTATCTATCTATCTATCTATGACCAATCGCTTCATGTTTCCCCAAGTTGTAAGTCGCTTTGGATAAAAGCGTCTGCTAAATGCATAAATGTAAATGTAAATCTATCTATCTATCTATCGTCCGTCCGTCCGTCCCTCAGTTTATCCGTCTGCCAGTCTGCCAGTCAGTCAGTCAGTCAGTCAGTCAGTCAGTCAGTCAGTCCGTCAGTCCGTCAGTCCGTCCGTCCGTCCGTCCGTCCATCAATCAATTAGTCAGTCAGGCAGTCCGTACGCCTGTACATAGTTAATTTGTCGAAATCAGGATAGGGAATAATAGGTTTTTTCATGTCAATTTACATACCACTGTCACTTATTTTATCGGTTGAGCTGAATTTGTATTATTATTATATTATTACATTGTAAAAAAAAAACCATCCAAGTAGATTGTACTTAAAAAATGTAATTTCAACTTAAATTACATTAAACTGACTTACAAAAATTGTTGAATCTTGTATAACTTAAGTTAATTTAATAAACTATATGTTGCGATCCGTCCGTCCGTCTATCTGTGTCTGTCTGTCTGAAAACTATTTGAAGTTGGCTATTGAAACCAATACTTTTACATTTATTAGGATAACATACACTGTAAAAAATGATATGGTCAACAAGTTATGACAACATATGTTTTTACATTGTTTATTAAATTAACTGTTTTTAAGTTATACAAGATTAAAAAAAAAAATTAAAGTCAAAGTTTAATGTCATTTAAGTTGAAATGACTTACATTTTTGTAAGTACAATCAACTTGGATGTTTTTTTTTTTACAGTGTAATAATATAATAACAATAAAATAAGTGACAGTTGTATGTAAACTGACATGAAAAAAACTATTATTCTCTATCCCAATTTTGACAAATTAACTAAACAGCAACACTATATTCATAACATCATTTTAAAAAAGTATAGTTTATTGAAATGTATGACTTCAGTGAGTCAATAGACAGATTTAAACTGAAAAGTCAAGTGATCAAGATTACAAAGAACTAGCTAATAAGACTCTGATCTCTCTATATGCTTGTTGCATGTAAAAAGCGAGGAGCGAGGAGAAAAGATGTGTTGTCTATTTATTGTCTTTGTATTGTGGTGCCAGTGTTCTTTATTTTCTTTCTTTTTTAAATGTCATTACATTTAATTTAGACTGCAAGCTCACAACTTTTTAGCCATGACGCTGTAGATTCAGAAGCGGCACCGAATCACTGCCAAATAGGGGTGCAGGAAACAGTCAGATTGTTTTAATACAGCGTTCTGACCATCTTAGTGAAAGAAGAAAACTGTCAACAATCAAACATCAAGAAGGTTTTTTATGGACCCAGTTTAGCAAGAATTATAAAGTGTGACTGGTCTTATTAGAACCACTACCGAGGGGGACTCGAACCACCGTCACTAGCATGGGAGGTGGATGCACTAACAAGGAAGCTAAAGACTGCATCCTCTAGTGTCAGTCGCTAGTGTACCTATTAAAGCCGGTGTGCCTATACCTCACTCCCATCCGTGTCACTGCACCAATGTGACTTACACCGCTTCGAGCAGGATTCGAACCAGCGTCACCGGCATGGGAAGCAGGTGCACTAACAAGGATGCGAAAGGATGTCAATCACTAGAGCGCCTCTTGAGACCAGGGGAGTGAGGTTTACTTGCACATCTCTTTACAAGCAGGCCTCTAAAACACAAGCTTTTTAAATACACCAAATAAACAGAGTTGATAAGGCTATCTGCCTTTATAACAACCATGTCTTGGTAATTACGCCAATATGTATAGAACTATCAAACTGAATTTCAAGCACGCGCTACACTCTAAAAAAAAAGGTTCTATATGGCACCAAAAATGGTTCTTGGCTCTTAATCATAGGGGAACCTTTTTTAGTGCTATATAGCACCAATTTTGGTGTTTCAGTGGTTCTTCAGCGGTTCTTCAGAGGTTCTTCAGAGGTTCTTTGACTAAGGTGCTATATAGCACCGCTAACTAAGGTGCTATATAGCACCGCTACCATATACAGAACATATATAGCACCAAAAGTGGTTCCCCTATGATTACGACGAAGAACCATTTTTGGTGCCATATAGAACCTTTTTTTTTTTAGAGTTAATGCCATGAAAATCACAGCATACAGTCTGTTGAGCTATGCGCTACAGCGCTGTCTTGCCAATACTGAGGTCTTTGCATTGTATTTCAATTCTTGGTGTTTTGCCAGCTTTGTGTGCCAGGACAGTGATTTAAATGGTGATAAACTAGAGCCAGCCAGACGATCACACAGAGAGAAGTTGGACGCCTAATTACATGGACATCCCAATATGCCACCCTAAATCAATGGACGCCCAATTGAGTAAGAAAAGAGGCCATTCATCCTAATCCGGAGATGGAAGAGAGCATTGATATGCAAGAGGGATGGCGACTATTGACGACCGTGATCATTGATCTATGATCAGAGGGATGGTGTACCTGCCAGGGGAAAGACTCATCCCTGCCTTCCAGCTGCCTTCCCTCCACGCTCAAAGGAGAAGACGACTCCTCCCCTTCCCTCTTCAATCCAGTCAACTGAAACTTCTTCCCAGTAACTTTAAGGTCTTTGTTTATGCAAGCCGTAATTAGTGAAATGATCAATAAAACAGCGGGAGGCCCCGATCACAATGGAGAGTTGGTGGAGGAAGATGGGAGCGTTTCAAAAGTGGCATTGATGCAGTCGTAGAGGTGGGAGATGATTTGACCGATCATGGATCTTTTCCACAAAAAGAGAACGCTGTAGACTGAAGGGATGTCAGTGTTAATTTCGTTGACAAATAATTTTCGTCACTGACGAAAACGAGACGATAACTAAATAAAACTAGTATTGGATGAAAAAAACTATAACGAAAACTTACTGTCATTTTCGTCAACGAATAAAAACGAGACGAAAATGTTATGGAGGGACAATTAGGGAAGAGATCCAGTCAGAACCGATGTCCTGTGTAACAGATGCGCACATTTGATTTGAACGTGCTGATCTAACCGCTGGAAAACACGGCGCTGTTGCGCTTCTACAGGCTCACGCATCCCCAAAACAGCGCTCCAGAGCGGTTCACAATCAATGAATAGCGCACATTTATGCCAGGCAAATGTTTATGAACTAATGCTGATGAATAATGACAATGTTTACTTTACGATGTTTATATAGTAATATGTTTTAGACCGTTGTAACAATGCATATTTTATCTCCCTCATCTGAACCTGAATGAGCTCCTGCAACTGCAATACTAAGGCGCATTTCAAAATAAGATTCAATGTGTATTTCGAGCTTGTTTATAATTAAAAGTCACGCATAATATATTAGTTTTTGCTTACACAATAAACTGTATTTAATTTCATTCCCATTTAATTCATAGTCAGGAGGAAAGACCAGTATTTGACACGTATTCAATAAAGTATCAGGGTTATAGTTAACTAAAACCATTAAAAAAAAAACTTCATTACTTGAAATTAAATAAATGTTAACTGTTAAAATAAATAAACAAACGTATTTGAGGCTTTAGCTTAACCTGATATGGCCTACTAACTAAAACAGAAATACAGAGTTATAAAAACTATATAGATGTTTTTTTTTTAAAAACAAAAAAAAGTAAATTGAAGCTCTCTTTCGTGTATTTTTAATGTCAAAAACAAAATGATGTCAAAATGTCAGTTCAAGTGACAGTCGATTATGTAATGCTTAATGTTTTACAATTGAACTAAACCCATTAGATTTTAGGAGACTAAATCTACTGTAGAATTAGTCGACTAAATATCATAAGATTTTTTTTAGATTTATTTAAAACTAGACTAAAACTAAAAACAATTCATGTGACTAAAATATGACTAAAACTAAATGGCATTTTAGTCAAAAGACTATGACTAAAACTAAATCAAAATTTGCTGTCAAAATTAACACTGAGGGATGTAGGCCAATACAGACTCATCACAATCCCTCACTACAGTAGCTATTACGTATAAGCTTGTCTGCTGTGTAGCCCAATTTGTATGTACTGACTTTCACTATTTTGTCATTTTAGCGAAATCAGCAGAATTGTAAGGGATAATGTACAGTCATTCGGTCATTACATTACATATAATTTACAGAGAGTAAATTTATATGCGTATTTGGCGTGCTGTTCGGGGGGAGGGATTCGAGCTCGGAATTTGGCCCGAACCCAGAGTATATGTAAGTGGTTAGAACTGAAAGTGTGGAGAAGGGGTGTGGAGGGATGCTGATATCTGTCAACAAATGAAGGTAGGACTGCTGATTATATATACTGTGTCTATTGTTGATTAGCTGAGTGCTCTCTACTTGTGACAATTATCTGAATGTGCTCCTCCCGAACCATGTCAATAAAACATCATTTAACAGAGCCTTCGAACATTTTAATGCCCAGGACCTCCCAATAAACTTTCATTTTGTCAGACAAACTCCATTTTAAAGGTTGAATGAACAACAGAATGTAGAAAAGATTGACATTACACAAAAAGGTACATTTTTACAACGTTTACTATGAGTAACTTGTTAGTGAGGGTTCAAAAAACAGTTTGCTGAGCATGCTCATTTTGATCATTGATGATGCACTTGAATACGTTTTTGATCGCAGCATAGGATTTAAGAGGACATAAATGTTTTCTAGTCAGGAAAAAGAAGGATGTTTTAGCTTTGTGTAGTGTTTTGGTTATATTTTGCTATACTAGTTATGTTTCCAGTACCATTAGAGTGATTTGTGTTCTCTCCTCGGAAGTTTATACCATTTCAATGAGTAAAATATTTAAGTGTTTTGGTGTATAGAAATATCTCTCTATAATCTTTATAGTTTGTGCAACAAACTGAAACACAAGTAGACAAACTAATAAGTTGTATATCACTTTTATGTAAAGTAAATGCTCAGCTTAACAAAAAATCCAAGCTTATTGAACTTAAATCAACAAGTAAATAACACACATTTATACACTAAAGTAAAAAAAAGTTGTCTACTTTAATATATTAAAAAAGTAATTTATTCCTGATGGCAAGGCTGAATTTTCAGCATCATTACTCATTATTCAGTGTCACATGATCCTTCAGAAATCATTATAATCTGCTTCTTACTATTTTCAATGCTGAAAACAGTCACGCTTTAAATATTTTTGCGGAAACCATTTTACTTTTTCAGGATTCTTTAGTATTTTTTGTAACAATGTAAAAATCTTTACTGTCACTTTTTCCGCCGGCTTGCCTTCTTCCCATAGTGCATCCTGTTGACTTGTGTTCCCCAGGAAAGCAATGCACTCGCACCTGGCCATCCATGTGATGTAAAAGAAAATGTACCTCCTTAGACCAGGCCACCTTCTTCCATTGCTCCGTGGTCCAGTTCTGATGCTCACATGCCGCATTGTTGGCACTAGACAGGGGTCAGCATGGGCACTCTAACTGGTCTGCAGCTATGCAGTCACATACGCAACAAACTGCGATGCACTTGTGTATTCTGGGTGTATTCTGACACCTTTCTATCAGAACCAGCAATAACTTCTTGAGCAATTTGAGCTCCAGTAGCTCGTCTGTTTGATCGGACCACATGGACCAGCCTTCGCTCCCCACGTGCATCAATGAGCCTTGGCTGCCCATGACCCTGTCACCGGTTCACTACTCTTTCTTCCCTGGAGCACTTTTGATAGATACTGACCACTGCAGACCGGGAACACCCCACAAGAGCTGCAGTTTTGGAGATGCTCTGACCAGTCATCTAGCCATCACAATTTGGCCCTTGTCAAACTCTCTCAAATCCTTACGCTTGCCCATTTTTCCTGCTTCTAACACATCAACTTTGAGGACAAAATGTTCGCTTGCTGCCCAATATATCCCACCCACTAACAGGAGCCATGATGAAGAGATAATCAGTGTTATTCACTTCACCTATCATCCCTTATCATGTTATGCCTGATCGGTGTGTATGACCCACTTAAATGTGGAATATTAAATGTCTTAATATTACTATGTTAAACATATTCCATAAAAATTTCAAGCTTAACTTCAAACGTTAACACTTTTACAGCCTTAAAAATTCACTTTGTCAAATCTCACATTTTTCCGCAGACCTCAAGGAATGTAGAGAGCTGCTCAGAAACAATTCCTCTCTAGGACGGCAATCAGAATGAGAAGTACGAGTAAAACAGAGTTGGCACAAAAGTTAGCTTACCAAAAAAGCGGCATGTTGAGGAATCTCGTGAACATTGAGAGAATGTTGCTGTATGTCTGATACTGTTGCATAAATGACCCGGCTTGAGGAAGTCAGCGTATGTATGTATGTATGTATGTATGTATGTATGTATGTAATGTATGTATGTAATGTATGTATGTATGTAATGTATGTAATGTATGTAATGTATGTATGTATGTATGTATGTATGTATGTATGTATGTATGTATGGATGGACAAACCAAAAATTAGGATGGATGAATGGATGATTGGATGGATGGATGAACAAATCAAAAATAAGGATGGATGGATGAACAAACCAAAAATAAGGATGGATGGATGGATGGATGGATGGATGAACAAACCAAAAATATGGATGTATGGATGAATTGATGAAAAAAATGAGGATGGATGGATGGATGGATGGACAAACCAAAAATTAGGATGATGAATGGATGATTGGATGGATGGATGAACAAACCAAAAATAAGGATGGATGGATGGATGGATGAACAAACAAAAAATATGGATGGATGGATGGATGGATGGATGGATGGATGGATGGATGGATGGATGAACAAACCAAAAATATGGATGTATGGATGAATTGATGAAAAAAATGAGGATGGGTGGATGGATGGATGGATGGATGGATGAACAAACAAAAAATAAGAACGGATGGATGGATGGACCAAAAATAAGGATTGATGGATGGATGGATGGATGGATGGATGAACAAACCAAAAATAAGGATGGATGGATGAACAAACAAAAAATAAACATATTCCATAAATATCTCAAGCTTAACTTCAAACGTTAACACTTTTACAGCCTTAAAAATCCACTTTGTCAAATCTCACATTTTTCCGCAGACCTCAAGGAATGTAGAGAGCTGCTCAGAAACAATTCCTCTCTAGGACGGCAATCAGAATGAAAAGTACGAGTAAAACAGAGTTGGCACAAAAGTGAGCTTACCAAAAAAGCGGCATGTTGAGGAACCTCGTGAACATTGAGAGAATGTTGCTGTATGTCTGATACTGTTGCATAAATGACCCGGCTTGAGGAAGTCAGCTTTTTTTTGTTTGTTCTTTTTTGGAGTATTTGCTTTTTTATACAATTCATTCAACCATCCCCACAAGTCAACTGTCCTGCCAGGACAAGTCACCTTTCTTCCTATACGCAGTCCGTCCCAGTAATGAAATGGGAAGCTATATAGTAAGATACTCCAATTCCCACACATCAAGCCAACTCAGCAGAGCTTGAGAAAGAAATCCATTCAGGCACTAGTGAGGGGTCATTAATACTTGATTTTACGCCTGCACTTCAGCACACACTGTAAACTTGCCCTGGATATTTATGGGGGTTTAAAGTGTCCACCACATCACTCTCTGAGGTGTCACAAAACAGCTGTAATCAGGAGTCAGAAATGAGTCCCTGTCCGCTGTTCTCTTCACTCTCAGTCAATAGAGCTGCTTTGTAAAGTCAGCTGTAAAAACTCTGTAAACCGTTGCTTCACTTGCACAATCTAGCAGCCGTCACAGCGAGTCATTCACAAACCACTGAACATAACCAAAGACACAGACTTGATGCTATTCAGGGAATTATTTTCATGTCTGCTTTTGGACATAATACATGCTGCTAGAGCAAAGTGATGTTGAGATGTTCAGTTTCAGTGGCCTGCACAGACTCTCAGTCCTTTTCGTTTACTTCGATTTCAAGATTGACTTCAGTGTTGAAATGGACACTACAAAAGTATGGGGTTAGTAAGATCTTTTAATGTTTTTGAAAGAAGTCTCTTATGCTCACCAAGGCTGCATTTATTTCTATTTAAAATATCTGTTTTCTATTTAAAAGTATTTTAAAATGTAATTTATTCTTGTGATAGCAAAGCTGAATTTAACCCAGTCTTCAGTGCCACATGATCCTTCATAAATGATTCTGTTATGTTGATATTGTGCTCAAAGAAACATTTTTTATTATTATTAGTATCAATGTTGAAAACAGTTGTGCAGCTTAATATTTCTGTGGATACCGTGATACATTATTTTTCAGGATTCTTTGATGAATATACAGTTAATTGAAATGGAAGCAGAGAAATACTTCACTGTCAATTTAATGACTCCTTGCTGAATAAAATTATTAATCATTAATGATTCAACTGTGTGTTAAAGTGTGTTGTTAACAATTATTAACAATTATAACAATTATTAAAGTGTGTTGTTTCCTAAATTATAAAGACATTTTGCGTACACAATAGAACAAATATGGTGAAACATATTAAATGTGACATATTAGATGGGAAATTCAACACAAATAAATGATCAAATGCATGTCACGTAATATTTTTCACTAAATTTTTGTTTGGATGATTGGATGCATGATTGGATGGATGGATGCATGATTGGATGGATGGATGCATGATTGGATGGATGGATGCATGATTGGATGGATGGATGCATGATTGGATGGATGGATGCATGATTGGATGGATGGATGCATGATTGGATGGATGGATGCATGATTGGATGGATGGATGGATGGATGGATGGATGGATGGATGGATGGATGGATGGATGGATGGATGGATGGATGGATGGATGGATGGATGGATGGATGGATGGATGGATGGATGGATGGATGGATGGATGGATGGATGGATGGATGGATGGATGGATGGATGGATGGATGGATGGATGGATGGATGGATGGATGGATGGATGGATGGATGGATGGATGGATGGATGGATGGATGGATGGATGGATGGATGGATGGATGGATGGATGGATGGATGGATGGATGGATGGATGGATGGATGGATGGATGGATGGATGGATGGATGGATGGATGGATGGATGGATGGATGGATGAACAAACCAAAAATAAGGATGGATGGATGGATGGATGGATGGATGGATGGATGGATGGATGGATGGATGGATGGATGGATGGATGGATGGATGGATGGATGGATGGATGGATGGATGGATGAACAAACCAAAAATATGGATGGATGGTGGATGGATGGATGGATGGATGGATGAACAAACCAAAAATATGGATGGATTGATTGATGGATGGATAGATGGATGGATGGATGAACCAAAAATATGGATGGATGGATGAACAAACCAAAAATAAGGATGGATGGATGGATGGATTTTAAGAAAGGCAAACATTTATTAAGAAACAATGTACACCCAGCAATGCTATATTGTGAATATAATCATGGACAAAGGACATTTTAAGGCAAAATGCCTGCAGCCTCTTCAACCGATACCATATTCTTTAGGCAATATCATGCCCTCACGTTCTTTAAAAATCAAATTCACTAGGTGCTGCACTAGTTCCTGACATGTGACATGTAAACCTCCTAAGGTTATGAGTGTTATGCACTGTTATTACAGTATCCCATGTGTTTGAGCACTGGAAGCTGGAATGCTGTATTGACCAATCAGCATCCAGAGCCACAACTACCCATTAATAATAATTAGCCAGATATACAGGTATCAATTCAAGACACATGGTGGTGTTTGTTTATTGGTGGCCTAAATGAGTATGTGGCCGATTAACTGACTCCTTTTTTTTCCCATTAATTTATTTGTGTTTTCTTTGACGTGTACCTTTCAGCTTTGCAAGGCGTTAGAGTTTATTCATCCATGCTTTATTGATTGCAAGTTACTGAGGCACTGCACTTTAATTAAGACTCACTAAGGCCTGAGACACTCAGTAAACCGATCGTGCTTTAACACACATCCCTTACAGCTACAGTTTACGAAAAAACACTATTTTGAACAGTCAGTTCAGAACTTCAAAAAGCACAATGTTGGATGAATTACCACTATGCAAAGCAATGAAGTGACAAAGTAGGTCTCTTGTTCTTTTATAAGCTGCAACAGAGACTGTAACTACAGGGAGTGCAGAATTATTAGGCAAGTTGTATTTTTGAGGATTAATTTTACAACATTAATAATTAAACAACAACCATGTTCTCAATGAACACAAAAAACTCATTAATATCAAAGCTGAATATTTTTGGAAGTGGTTTTTAGTTTTAGCTATTTTAGGGGGATATCTGTGTGTGCAGGTGACTATTACTGTGCATAATTATTAGGCAACTTAACAAAAAACAAATTTATACCCATTTCAATTATTTATTTTTACCAGTGAAACCAATATAACATCTCAACATTCACAAATATACATTTCTGACATTCAAAAACCAAACAAAAACAAATCAGTGACCAATATAGCCACCTTTCTTTGCAAGGACACTCAAAAGCCTGCCATCCATGGATTCTGTCAGTGTTTTGATCTGTTCACCATCAACATTGCGTGCAGCAGCAACCACAGCCTCCCAGACACTGTTCAGAGAGGTGTACTGTTTTCCCTCCTTGTAAATCGCACATTTGATGATGGACCACAGGTTCTCAATGGGGTTCAGATCAGGTGAACAAGGAGGCCATATCATTAGATTTTCTTCTTTTATACCCTTTCTTGCCAGCCACGCTGTGGAGTACTTGGACGCGTGTGATGGAGCATTGTCCTGCATGAAAATCATGTTTTTCTTGAAGGATGCAGACTTCTTCCTGTACCACTGCTTGAAGAAGGTGTCTTCCAGAAACTGGCAGTAGGACTGGGAGTTGAGCTTGACTCCATCCTCAACCCGAAAATGCCCCACAAGCTCATCTTTGATGATACCAGCCCAAACCAGTACACCACCTCCACCTTGCTGGCGTCTGAGTTGGACTGGAGCTCTCTGCCCTTTACCAATCCAGCCACGGGCCCATCCATCTGGCCCATCAAGACTCACTCTCATTTCATCAGTCCATAAAACCTTAGAAAAATCAGTCTTGAGATATTTCTTGGCCCAGTCTTGACGTTTCAGCTTGTGTGTCTTGTTCAGTGGTGGTCGACTTTCTGCCTTTCTTACCTTGGTCATGTCTCTGAGTATTGCACACCTTGTGCTTTTGGGCACTCCAGTGATGTTGCAGCTCTGAAATATGGCCAAACTGGTGGCAAGTGGCATCTTGGCAGCTGCACGCTTGACTTTTCTCAGTTCACGGGCAGTTATTTTGCGCCTTGGTTTTTCCACACGCTTCTTGCGACCCTGTTGACTATTTTGAATGAAACGCTTGATTGTACGATGATCACGCTTCAGAAGCTTGGCTATTTTAAGACTGCTGCATCCCTCTGCAATATATCTCACTACTTTTGACTTTTCTGAGCCTGTCAAGTCCTTCTTTTGACCCATTTTGCCAAAGGAAAGGAAGTTGCCTAATAATTATGCACACCTGATATAGGGTGTTGATGTCATTAGACCACACCCCTTCTCATTACAGAGATGCACATCACCTAATATGCTTAATTGGTAGTAGGCTTTCCAGCCTATACAGTTTGGAGTAAGACAACATGCATAACGAGGATGATGTGGTCAAAATACTCATTTGCCTAATGATTCTGCACTCCCTGTACGTGCATAGTCAAACACTACCTTGTCTTGGCGGGCAAAAACTGATTTTCGCACAAAGGAAGTGAAGCTATTAATTGGAGAGGGGAAGAAATGTATAGGCACGGGTTACATTCACTGCTAATGAATGCTATAGGTGTCCAATTCAGACTTTTCCCATCTCCATTTTCTCAATGTCTCCCCCTTTATTGCCCTTTCTCCTCCCTTCAGTGATATGACTGAGAGCCAGGGACCCCTGCATGCCTCTCTTATCTCCTCTCTCCAGCTGCGTCCTGGTAGGGAGAGGCATTCTGGGAGAAGGATTCTGTTCGGACTGAACCTGGGGAGGGAGCTTATTGGAGACCTGCCCTTGAATATATGTTCAAAGACCAGCATCTCAGACAGAACGAAAGATTGCCTACTTTTAGTTGTGGTTGTGCTGCCATTTGTGCAAGAATTTGATTGTGTAGTCCAATTAAAGTTCCAAGATGTACAGATTTGTGAGCAAAGGTCAACCTCTGAAAGGCCATTTCTGAAGCCAGTATTTTGGATGGCTATGAAATGAGAAATGGGCATTTTCAGGAATAAGTATTGTGAATGACCAAATATTGTCAAATGTATAGCAACAATATAAAAACAGTTACTGTTTTATGAGGTGGCAAATGTATAATCTTTAGAAGGTAAGCATGAACCGTCACTGCAGCTCATATGAAAACATAGAAATGAGACTGAATTAACAACCAATCGTAACACCAAAATGTAAAATAGTTAAGAATTGCCATGAGATTGTGTTGTAAAATTCTATAATTTACTCACTACTGTCATTTCAAACCTGGATGACTTTCTTTCTTCTGTGAAACTTTGTGTTTTCCCAGCGAACAAAAATATTTTCTAAGAACATAAGATTATGAAAACGTTATTTCTGAACGTTCTCTTGATGCTCAAAATGTTTGGTTATGCGAACATTTAGGAACATTATTTTATTGTTTTGCTAACATATGTTGCTTCTGAATTTTATCTGAACATTCTGAAACAAGTTGTAGCATTTAAAAAATGTTATATAAAAGTCCATCTAAAACAACATTTTTTTGTGCTAACGTTTTGAGAACATTATTAAAGAGCAGATAACTTAGAACGAACGTTCTATTAATGTTACTCGAAAATGTTTGTTCATAACTTTGAGAGAATCTTGTCAGAATTTTCTGAAAACGTTCCTTTCCTTGTCTAGTCAAGTCTAGTCTAGTTCACATAATGGAAGTCATCGTGGGGCCAAATATTGTCAACATTCTTCAAAATGTCTTCTTTTGTGTTCTGCAGCAGAATGAAAAGCATTCAGGTTTGGAATGAGGAGTAAACAATGATGAGTAAATCGACAAGATTTGACATTGACGGACTGTGAACTCTGTAAAGCTTTGCTTTTTAGAAAAGCAATTAAAACAATTATAAAACAATTTTATACACAATATTGATTAATACATCAGATTAAGATTAGGGCTGGGAGATATGGCCAAAAAAATCATATCTCTGTATTTTTTGGTTGAATGGCGATACACGGTATTTATCACAGTATTTTCTACGTTTTTCTATTTGGATAAAAAAAATAAAAATAAAAATAATAATAATAATAATAAATATACAGTATATATATTAATAATAATTTTATTTCACATCCTGCCAAAGTGATGACCTAAATGTTGATATTGAAGGCTATAAACAAATACAGTGAATGTAATGTAGGATATGCAATATATTATGTGCAAAAATGGGGTTTACAATCTAAAAAACAAAATTAATAATTTCATTTTTAAATTCACTAAACTAAAAATGAAAATACAAACAAAAGCATATTAGCCTATATTTTATTACCCCATTATAATGGTCACTTTCATAAAAATATACTTACTTGTAGGTTTAAAATTCCACATATGGCACATTTATTGTCCAACAACAAATATTTTAGAAATATGTATACTTTAGTCAGAATTATTGCGTTCCTATTCTATTGCGCTCTGTCTGTTTGGCGCGAATACGCGTGGCAGCACTCATTGACGGAGGCCTGAATTTTAATTGACATGTTTAGGACAAATTGTATCATGCACTTTCCCTGCATCAGCTCCTTCTGCACACTATTTTTCAGATCCGCTCGCATCAATCTACTTCTCATTCCATGTCGTTTCTAAAAAATATATCGATATATTGTACAAAATCGATATACCACCCAGCTCTAATTAAGATTACTCATTACTTTTTTTGTGTCTACATTGTTGCTCCTAAAAGCTGCTGCTCAAACTACCACTAAACAGCGACACATTATTTAAAGGGGACATATTATGCATAATTTAATTTGACATGGTGTTTGAACATAAATGTGTGTCAGCAGTGTGTGTACACAACCACCCAAAGTGCTAAAAATCCACCCACGTTTTTTTTTTAATTCCCATAAATCATAAGCAGTGTCTCAGAACAAGCCATTTGCAGATTCCTGGCAAAGTGACGTCATGTTTTACCGGCCCCGCCCACGACAATGCCGTATTAGCAAATACCCCGTCCTGAGTTGTACAGTTTTCTCCAGACTAGAGCAGCTATAGCGACAAGAATGTTTAATAAGCGATTGAGGTGTTTCGTGTTTTGTTGTTGGATATAAGAGTGAACATAACCGTCTCCATGTAATCCTGACAGTGGATTAGTTCAATTTTTGAAGGGAATGCCCGCCCCATATACTTAAATTAGTTTATGTCTGCGCAAATCATTTTACACCAGACTTCTTTGTGAACTAAATTTCAATACAAAGGGACAATACAAAAAAGGTTTTGCTAAAAAGTTGTTACTCAAGGATGGATCACTATTAAGGTGAGAGCGCACACTTTATTACAGTTCATCGGAGTTGATTTACGAATATATAGTTTAGCAGTTTATTAAGCACCCCCTGTATTTACTGTTAGTTGTGTTTCTGTGAACTTCGCTATATATATTGATAATAAAGCAAGGACGGTGGGATGGTGGGCAGTGCTCTGGGTGGTAAATGAAGGCAGTAGTTCTGACGTCACATTTTTTACGGAAGTCACAATGGCTCGTGAAAAGGCACAGCTACTTTATTCAGGCTGTTTGCATGCATTTGACTGTGGATTGACTGTTTTGAAATTGATATGTTAGTTGCATAGCCCCTAGACCGTGAAATAGGCCAGGAAATTTCAGTTTTGACAATATGGGACCTTTAATAATATACCATTTATATTCACCTTTGAAGTTTTAGTCAGAATTTTGCACACAAAAAAAAAAAAAAACACTTAATGAGAAATAATATATTGCTCACACTTCTTTCTGTACCTCTAGAAATTGCAGTGTTACCAATAGTGTTGGCTTGAATTCCTATGTGAGGAATTAACTTCTACTTCATAAGCCTTTCTCAGCAACATCAGAAGCTTTCTCTGTCACTTTTCATTTTTCTTTGTCTTTCATTCCTCCACACATACAATTAATACTGTCAATTTCAATTTAACATCAGGGCTTTTAAAATTAAGCATCCTCTTCCAAAAGAAGAAAATGCAACGATAATTAAATTCAATGGTGATGGTGCAGACGTTGAAACAAAGGATGCCCTTCTCCAACAAATAGCTTTTCAAAGGCCCACCAAGAACAGAGAAAAAGTTACCCTACCTATTCTCCGAGGGGCTGATTCTTTGTTTCCAGGCACAATAGCAAACATCTCTGGAAACATCAGAGCAGCAAACCCCCTGCACAAATGAGAGAAGAAGACTGTGTGATTATGATTAGGAAAGGATCGTTCAGCGTAGGTGTACTGCACAAACACAACACTGCTACTACAGAAAATAGGAGAGAAACTTGCTTTTACACCCTTTACACAGTCAATCCCACACACGCTTACAGATCCCTGACCTTTGCCTTTATTAATGGGCCGCGTGCAGGTAAAGGGGAGCAGCGTGGGAAGCAATTTATCACAAGATGAAAACTATTCCTAGGGAGAGGCTTTAAAATGGTGCGTTTTTGAATGAGGTTTCACATTGTTGAAAAATTGCTAAATTTAAGTTTGCCTGCTCATTATAATCCTTTGAGTACACTCAAAAAAATAATTTGTTGAATTTACTTAAAAAAGCTGCGTCAAGTGGTTCCACACAACTATATTGAGTCATTTTTACAAATAACAATTTAGTTATATGAACAAAAAGTCAAGTAAAGCTGACAAAATTTCTTTAAGTAAATACAAACCATTTGAATGTGTCACTGTTACATAATATTTATATGTGCAGTTTACTTAATAATGTTATGTTAAATGTATAAAAGTTTATGATGTTAGGTGAACACATTTATTGATTTCATTTACCTTATTAAATTAACTACTTGCTCTACAAGTGTAAGTGGAAAACTATTAAATATAACAAAAAGCATATTTCTAGAAATAAAATTCAAAATTAACTTAATTGAGAACAGGAAGTCCATCCAATAAATGTGTGTATATGAGTGCCCACAGCCTAAACACAGGCACCACTCTTCTGCATAATGGTAACCACAAAATTACAGAAACTCCTCTAAATGTCAAACATAACTGCACATACACTAACAACATCTTTCCCTTTACTGAAAAAAACATAAAATAACACTTTAATCCCTAAATTTACTCTCCTAATGCAGTCCCTTGCAAAGCATGCTGGGAACTACAGATCCACTGCTTGTTCGTTTCACTCAGCAATGTTAATTTGACCGAACAAACACTTATTAAAGGTCCCGTTCTTCGTGATCCCATTGTTCAAACTTTAGTTAGTGTGTAATGTTGCTGTTAGAGCATAAATAATACCTGTAAAATTATAAAGCTCAAAGTTCAATGCCAAGCGAGATATTTTATTTAACAGAAGTTCCCTTTCAAAGCCTACAGCGAACGGCTGGCTTGGACTACATCCTGGTACTTCCTTCATAAATGACGTCAGTAGAACAGTAGAACAGACTAACCTCCGCCCACAAGAATACGCGAAAAAAGGGGGCGTGGTCTTGTTGCTGTCCCACGTGGAGAAGAGGACGTGTCGCGTGGAGAAAAGGAATTGTTGCGTTTGAGTGTGTTTGTCGCCATGTCGTCGAGACGCTGTTATTTTCATCCCGGAGTCAAATCACCTTTGTTTGGCTTTCCCAGGGACGCTGTAGAGATCATTAAGCGCATACATCTCCCGTTAAGAGGCGTGACCTTTCCACGTGCGCTAAGCTGCTGTCGAATCACAACACAGGAACCGTGCCACGTTTGCTAAGCTGCGGTCAAATCACAACACGGGAACCGTGCCATGTGCGCTAAGCTGCTGTCGAATCACAACACAGGAACCGTGCCACGTTCGCTAAGCTGCGGTCAAATCACAACACGGGAACCGCTGGCACAATCAGAACTCGTTACGTATTTCTGAAGGACGGACTTCATAGAATAAAGGAAGTCATCAGCCGTTTTTAGGACAGTGAAAACAGCGGTATACAGATAAGTAAATTGTGTTAAAAATACAGGGTTTTTTTTACACGCGAAACATGAACACATGTTATATTGCACACTGTAAACACAATCAAAGCTTCAAAAAAACACGAAGAACGGGACCTTTAAGTAAAGCTGACAATACTCATTTTTAGTAGAAACAACTCAGTAAATCGAAGTAAATTTAGTTACATGAGTTTTTTAGGTAATGTGAACAAGGATGATTTGAGTGCAACTAACGACAGTGAAAGTTCTTTTTTTTGAGTGTATAAGTAAGGTAAACATCTGGCTTCTATACAAAACCAAGAGCGATTGGATGGATGGATGGATTTAAACACACTTATTAAAAAAAAGTTACAAACATTCACTGATGCAAAAAACTGATGGAAAAAATTGATGCGGTAAGATTTGGTGGGTGAAAACTTGCGAACAGGATGATGATGTACATTTTTTCTTATTCCATTCCTGAACCATGAAAGGGGGTACATGGTCTGCAACAATGCTTAGGTAGGTGGAACGTGTCAAAGTAACATCCACATGGATGGCAGGACCCAAGATTTCCCAGCAGAACATTGCCCAAAGCATCACTGCCTCCACTGGCTTGCCTTCTTCCCATTGCATCCTGGTGTCATGTGTTCCGCAGGTAAGCGACGCACACACACCTGGTGATCCACGTGATGTAAAAGAAAATGTGATACATCAGACCAGGCTATTCACTTCACCTGTCAGTGGTCATAATGTTATGCCTGATCGGTGTGGTTTCAAACTATTCAAACTATTCTTTCAAAGTGAATGTCACTAATATATTAACAATTCTAAAGAAGTTATGTTCTCTTGTCTCTTATAAAAATAAATAATAATAAAAAACAGTAAATAATTTACAGTATAAAAGGTCAAGTTTTTTTCAATTTGAAAACAACTTGACCTCGGATGTGTCTCTATCAAGGGGAGATTATTTGTCAGCAGAGACTCATATGGCAATACATCTTGCACCAAGCAACTCACCTTGGTATTTACTATCAGAGCAGAGCTCACTAATATCATTATAGATTATACACTAACGTTAACCTGGGATTTACAGTGATTTATGCCTTTGGAATTGCGTGAGCCCTACGGTCCATAAAGGAGACTGGAAATATTTTTTTTCCAAGCACAATACACTTTCCAACCCTGTTTTACTCAGTTAAACCTTGCACAATTCAATTTGAAAAAGATATCAAATTATTAATACTTTAACCTAGGATATCATTTTTAATTAGTGGCTTTCCTAAAACTCCCCTTAATTACACAATGTCTTTCCTTTTTTAGGATATTAGTGAGCATCTCCCTCCCCCATGTAATTAGGGGTCCAATTAAAAGGGTGTTTCTATGGCAATTCCACAGGAAAAACACTGTTGATGGCAGAGATAATGATCTTGATTATTCGTGATATATCATTCGGGATGTACTGAGAAGGCCTTGAAATCCTTTGCTGCGGGGCATTCTCCATCATTCAAGTGGAGGTAATTGTAATAAAGCAGATGTTTAATTATTGTTATTTTTATAAGGCATATTATAATGAAGTGCGGATTATCTGTTCATTAGCCCAGATTGAATTCACATCCTTTAACACTCCTCAAAGAAACATTCAGTGTAATTGGCATCTCCTCTGAGTAAATGTGCTGCTACATGTGTATTAATATCTTGGTTCTTTTATTTTCATCCTCCTATAAATAATTCTTTAGACTAAACCGAAGATTTAGAGTCCATGGAAATTCCAAGCTAAAAACTCATGGTTTAAATGTATAGGTTTAAAAGATTAATTCTCCAGAAAACTAGTTTCTGAATCAGCCATAATCAGATGTTCTTTTCTAAAAGCAATACACGAGGGTTCCCTTTTCTATATAATCTATTTCTCACTTTTCAGTGCACTGGAATTCAATCCATTACACAGAGCGCATCAAGACAGTCGAATTAAAGTGCGGCTCCATTCCTTCCTGTCACTCTTAGAAAGGGATACTGAAAAATCAAAGATGAATAGAGAACCCATGTCTGGATTTGTATTAAGGCCCCGTTTACACATGCACTCACAAAAGAAGGTGCTATATGGCACTAAAAGTGGTTCTTGGTCGTAATCAGGGGAGTAAATCGCGGGGGGGACAGGACCCCCCCAATCTGAGGGCTGTCCCCCCCTAAAAACCATGCTGAGTATTGTAAATAATATAACAATATATACTTAAAATAAATGTGTAAGTAGTAAAACAATACAAACGCAAACGGGACAAAAAATGCGTTTTAAGTTTAGAAACATTTTGAGTCCCCCCTCCCCCCTTGCCTCACATTGGTTTGATCCACCGTGCACCACAACTAACGTAACCCATAGAACGTAGAAAAACTACCACACAAGTTTGGGGAGAGAACAAGGCTCTTCAGACAGCAGTTGTGAAACACCAGTAAGTAGCTGGCAAGGCTATTTTATTCACTTTAAACGTCAGATGAAGTGATTCTTTTCTCTTTAATACAGATTAGGCAAAACACTGTTAACATCCCTTGCCCACCGCTGCACCGCCCCGCTGTATAGTAATAAAATCATTTAGTTCAGTTAGAGAACTGACAAAACAATTAAAAACTGAACGTGTCTGCTCAATACAGCACGAGCCGAACGAGCAAACAGCTGACAGACAAGATTATCGAAGATTTGGTTTCAAAGCGTAAAAGCGCCTATTTAAGGGAGTGTGTACTGTTTTGTTGTTGTGTTTTTAATTTCGAATAATAGGCTAATGAACCCAAAATTCAAGCAACCCGCCCCCAAATTCTAAAAATTGGCTAATTCTAAACCGTAAGTTCAGTCAGATCTGTGTAGGGTTTTGCTCAATATGATAATAAGTGGCAGATCAGAGGCTTCTGCAGTTGAATATCTAAATTTCTGAATATCATAGTATAAAATACTATGTGGAGGACGCAAGATAATTTAATAATTATAATATGACTGCGTGGTGAACCTTAATCGTATTTAAACTACTATCGCTTTGTATTATTGGTCAGATAAAATGACAGAGAAAAGAAAAACGGACATTAGATAATTTTTCAGTGCACCAAAACGCCAAATAAGTACGAAATGTTTTTTGTTTTTTTTGTGGTACACATATCCTTACAAGTACGATTTTGGCTGTATTATTTGTGTCCCCTTCAAAAATTGCTCTTGAGAAATGTCATGTTTATTGTCCCCCCCAACTTTTAGATGAAATTTACACCCCTGGTCGTAATCAAAGGGGAACCACTTTTGGTGCTATATAGCACCATATCTTAACATGTTCTGCATATGCCAAAAGAACGGGAGAAGAACCACTGAAGCACCAAGATTGGTGCTATACAGCACTTAAAGTGGTTCCCCTATGATTACAAGCCAAGAACCACTTTTAGTGCCATATAGCACCATTTTTTGTTTAGAGTGTGGTGTTAAAGGGATAGTTCTCCCAAAAATGAAAATTCTGTCATCATTTACTCACCCTCATGTTGTTTCAAACCTGTATGAGCTTCTTTCTTCTATCACAGAAGATATTTTAAAGAATGTTGGTAATCAGACAGTTGATGGTAGCCATTGAAATACATCGTTTTTTTCCCCCCTACTATAAAAGTCAGTCAATCTGGTTACCAACATTCTTTAAAATATCTTCCTTTGTGTTCAAAAGAACTCATTGAGGTTTGGAACAACATGAGGGTGAGTGATGACCCTTTAAGATACGTTTTTTTGGTCGAACGGATCACAAATATAGACCATGCTAAATACAGGTGTAAACGGGGTCTAAAATGTATTGAGCTTGTCCACTTTCAAACACTTCATGTGGTCGAATGTGTTCGAACAGTCACAAAAGATCATCAACTCTCTGCCTACTGACCTAACATGTAAACATTATGGGAAGCGTGCTAGCCAGACGGGATTTAAACTTTGTTGGCTGGAGACCCAAGTTTGGTTTGAAGATGAAAAACGTACCAAGCTCAATGTTCTGTCACCCCTCCTGATTTCTACATTCACTCACTCAGAAGTGTTTGAAAGTGGAACATAGAGACAGATTTAAACACCAGGTGTAAACCAGGCTCGTCTACTTGTGATCCGATCATTCAAAATGCATCTTAATACCAGGTGTAAACAGTGCCTATAAGTTCTAGACAAAGGCCTAATCTAAATTAGAAAAATATTTTGAATTTTGTATAAGTGATAGACCAATGGCTTTTTGATGGGGTTCGGTTTCTGCCGAACCTTAGAATTTTTTTCCACCGAACCAAACCCTAGGCTTGCACTATGTGCTGGTCGACGTAATGACACCGCCATTGATTAAGGGAACGTGTTTACTAGGTGGACCTTTCGAATGCAGTCGGCTGTGAGAAAGTGAAAATGGAACTCGTGAACAGAAAATGTGTTGTTTGGCAGTACTTTCAGTCAAAAGGTGATTCAAGTCGAGCTACATGTTCATTTGCAATGGCGATTTGTCTCGTGGTGGCAAGGACCCTAAACAATAGCCGCTGTACATTTGCATATGAAACATCGGAAATAATACGAGTTGTGCATGACAGCAGCCAAAACGCAGAAACTTCGGGTATGGCAAAGGAAGGACAGTCATCCTGGCATAATGTTGCCTATTCTTAATTAAAATTAAATTAAAAATACACTGCTGTGGACGTTGTTTACTTCATTAATGTGTTTACTGTGATAATGAACTGAGGATGGGAGTAGGATTTGGTATTTGGTATTCGGATTCAGCAGAATCTTAACCAGTGGATTCGGTATTTGGCAGAACCCCAAAAATCTGGATTCGGTGCATCCCTAATAATAATCCTTCAACTTGTTTTGAACCCAGAACATCTCTCACTTGTTATTCTGTGTAAATGCTGTAATATAGAACCATAGCAAAAACAATTATTTGTTATAATAGTTTTTAGTGATCCCTCTCTATTTATAAGGCATTGATAAATTGCAGAGCCATCTGCAAAGCCACAGCATGAATTAACCTCTCACTAACTTCACTTAACTCATGAGATATGTTCCTCTGCTTGTGCCCAACATACCCTAATGAATATCATAAGTACCAGACAGTAATACATAAATTAATCCATTAATTCATAACCTCTGCGAGTCTGGAAGATGGTGGAAATGAAGATGTTCTCAACGTGTACTTACAGACCGCCCAATGTAAAGAGTAATTTGATAGGAATCATTAAAGCGGAATTAGTCCTTGATTAATTATCTCCCACGTGATTAATTAACCATAAAGCCTCGCTGCTAGCAGGCCGCTGGCTGATCCGGTGTGTTTTGTTATGACGGAAAGAATCACAAGCCAGGCTGAGAGGATATTTGTGAGCAAACGACCTCCCAGGAAGACTTCATCATGTAGACAGTGTACATTCATCATGAGCCAAACGTCCTGACAGCTGGTCGTAAGAGGAGGTGGTTGACGAGCAGGGCTATGAAAACAGCCACATCTCTCCGAAACACTATTGCCATAACTCTCACAATTTAGTACCATGGCTCTTTTACCAATCTCTTACTCAAATAATACTATGAGGGGGTAGGGGAGTCATTTTATCTGGTATTCAGCAGGTCTTCCAGTTATTCTCTCAATAACCAGCAGACAAGCCGGACTAGCCTGTGGAAATCAACAACCCTTTTGAAAAAAAAACAACATATGCTGGTTAGGTATGTTTTGAAGCATGGCAGCTGGTTTAAGCTGGTCCTTAGCTGGTTTAAAGGGTTACTTCAGCGATTAGCATTAAGCTTTGTATCAATAGAAACCGGTAGTATATTAAAATGATGGTACTTTTCCCCCTCATATCCCCCTTAGACGAGAGAATTATGCATTTTATTTCTGGAAAAAATCCTCAGATGACGAAAATATTGTCATTTTGCGTCATCTGAGGATTTTTTGGCCAGAGGCTAGAGACTAAAGGAGCTAGTTCCGCATGTTATCGACCCGCCCACAGGGGAGGGATCTCACTCACAGAATCTAAATGCGCACGGCCGCTCGGCTTGGGCATTAATAACGGAGCGGTGTGGAGCAAAGTGAGTGTTTCAACTTTTCAATGAATTCCTATCAAAGTTTAGCTTCCATAGCCAGACTGGACACACGGCGTGAATGACTGCCACGCTTACCTCAGCTCTGCTCAGCTCTTCTAGTGATGAATGAAATCTGACTCCTGCTGTGTTTGTTCCGTGCCTTTCGTTCAGCTCACTCACACTCTATTGAAAAGAGACGTTTAGTTTTTAATTGTAGTGTCTATTCTCTAACTGAACAAAATTATTGTATTACTATGAAAAACAAAATGACGGTGGGGGCGGTGTAATGGTGGGCAAGTGATAACCAGTAGCAAATGCATTCTGGGATGGTTGTCTTTCATCCACATGAGACAAAAATAAATTTTCTGTCTTTTCTCAGTCTAGAAGGCACCAAATTCAAAAATAATTTCACATTTCTACTACACAAATTACCCAGTTTAAATACACATTCATCTTCCCAGCGCTGAAGTAACCCCTTTAAGCTGGTCCTCATGAGCTGGTCCTAAGAAACTAGCTCCAGGTCAGGACCAGCATATAACCAGCTCAGGACCAGCTCATGACCAACTAAGGACCAGCATAAACCAGTTTAAACCAGCTGCCATGCTTCAAAACATACCTAACCCTTAAACTGGTTTAAGCTGTTTTTGTTAGCAGGTGCCAATATGTAAAACAGATGGTTATGGTTATGGTTATGGTTATGGTAAGTGCCCTGGCATTTACAAAGCACGCAGGAAGCGGCTGGAAATCACTACACACAGGTCCAGCCGACCAATCAGATCACATTGCGCTTTCGGAAGGAGGGGCTTCATAGAGACAGGAACTAAACAGAGCATTACTGAAAGACTGGGAAGAGAGGTAAAATTGGTAAAAAAAACACTCAAGCATTAAACCTATTCTAGTAGACCCCAAAAACAAAACCAAGACTTTGTAAAAGGGCATAATAGGTCCTCTATAATAGACCAAAATTGTAGGACAGGACCCCCACTCAAGTGTCCATCTGTTTGCCTGTATTAAAAGGCAGATGCCTCTCACCCTAAGCCCTTTCTCCTCTTTCTGGGACCCTTTCTCTTATACGCAGGTGCTCTTTTAATCAGTGCGATGTACCAATGATCACACACCCTTGTTTTCTCAGCGTCCACTTGTGCAAGTATAGTCAGTATAGGCAACCGAATGGTGGCTAACCAGGGCGTGCTGGGTCGCAGACTTGATGAAATCAGACAGGATGCAAATGTCTCCCAGCAGGTATGGAAAAAGGACACTGTGAGAGTTGTGGGTCGGGTTCAATATTAGCTCAATACACCAGGGTGCGTCACAGATGCAGATCTCTTTAACAGTCATATGTGAGGCAAGGTTCATTGTGCACAGAATGCACTGACACGTTCAAAATGCATTCAGGCTACATTTCTGCAGCACACTCCAGCTGTGTTTCCCACTGAGATTGAATAAAAGAAATTCTTGAAGGACAAAGATGAACAAGGTGAAGCAAAATCCAACGCAGATGTGATACAAAAAAAAAACTGAGCAGCAGGACCTGAGGTGTGAGCTTGCAGGGCAAATCTGCAATAACACTCCTCCCCATTGACAGACGCATCCTGCAGAGGGAACAGCGGATTCTCTTTGGAGCAGTGTGAAAGCCAAATCCCTCTCAGCACAGCCAGAGAGACGAGGTGCTGTGTGTGGAGCTCATTCAACACAGACAGACATAACAACCTGAGGGACAAACACACACACACACACACAGCTAAGAAACAGCACCTCAAAAAAAATTCTGTTTTTTTTTTTTCTGCATGCAACTTTTGATTCTTTCACCCTCTGCAAAGAACGCATATTTTAAAGGCTTATGTAATTTTGTCACTAACTACTCACCTTTTTCTGTTTTTACATTAAGTTTATTCATTTATCAGACACTTTTCTATCCAAAGTGAATGGTATTCTCGCTACTCTTTTGCAATAAAAGCATAGCATGACCATGGGTTCTTGGGGACCACAAAGTCCAAAAAGGAGAAATAAAAACATCATAGTGGTCTTGTATCTATGTTCTAAATCACCTTTTAGGACATGTACCCCCCTACTTTTATCTAATTTCATTGTTTGTTTGTTGCATATGTGTATGTTTTTAGCTGTCTATGGACCTAATAAACTTACTATTATTGAAATGTTATTGAAAACATGTTTTTTAATATCATATGCTGGCTCTTTTGGGGAAAAAATGTCTCTTTGGTCAAAAAAGGTTCCTGACTCTTGTTCTAAAAACTATATTATACACTGAAATTCTTGCAGTTTCGCTCAAATATCATTCGCCCTTATGCATCTTACACCTTGGCAAATCACATTTTTGGGTGAGAAAAATAGACTTATCAACTTAAACTGGAGGATATTGTTACAAACATTTTACAAGGATTCAATAACATGGAAATATATCAGTGAATTCAAATCCTCTTCAGTAATAGGGATGGCGAAAACTAAACATTTTCTTGACCGACCACCGAGCCTCATTAGCCGGTTGAAACCGGTTAACCGATTAGTTAAAAAAATATGCTGCGCTATTTGAAATAACAGCCGCAACTCGCGAGCCGCGCCTGCAATTTCGCAACTCTGTCGCATCTCTCTGCCGCTCTGCCTCCCGCTCTCTCACACACACACGCACACACACACTCACACACTGTCCAGGCGCCGCCGCCTGCCTTCCACTCACGTCAATTTTTTAAAATCCCCTACAGCGCGAAACATGAGTCCCGCAAACGCGGCGCTGAGGAGCTTGTTTGTAATCGGAGGACAAATGGCTCCTTAGTTTCGAAATGGTTTGGGCACAAGGTGATCGCGTTGAAAATAAAGGCTATTGTCTAGCGTTAGAAGCTCATTTGAAACATTGCCGCGACTCATTTAAGATAATGACAGCTCGAAGAGACGCCGCTTTAGTTCTAGGTAGTGCTAACAATAATAAAGAAAGATGATGATCAACACCTTATGTGTTACCACTGAAATGTAGATGTAATATATTTAGATGATGTGCTAAGTACTGTATTTAAGCACTGTATCACACAAGTTGCAACTTACATCTGAAGCTGAACAATGAAGCATTTGCTGACGCGTTTCATGCATTATTTATGGTGTGAGCACATTCAAGCGGTTCAGAAAATATTCATCTGTAATATCGGTTATAAATAATAAATACAAATTATAAAGACACATTTTGGCTAAGTTGTTTATTTCCGAGTGTTATGCTGCCTTCACGTGCTCTCTGAATTATTGTAAATAGGAGTTTCCTAGGTAAAAATTGCACGTGAACGCGCTCCACCCCTCGAAATATGAACGAGATGAGTTCATACTTCATAATCACGACTTTAGAAGTGGGAATTGTCAAATTTCCGATAGCACGTGAAGGCAGCATTACTTTCACTTACTTTTGTTATTTCCAAGCTGGTAAACTGAAATATTGCGCATGATTTGAGATATGTTTTCCACGCAGGTTGTAAGAGAGGCTATGACAGTTCATAACACAGCAAGCGTTCACCATTCTAATGTGTTTTTAACTGTATAATACAAGTTTTAAAGTCTACCTCCACTATTACTCATTCTCTAATGTAGTGTCTGTGTCCTAAAGTCCGCGAATGCATTGCGTTGGTGACGTCACGTTCCCATTCTCTATAAATAGCCTAATTTAGAGATCACTTTTTTTTTTTTTTAACCGACAACCGACAACTTTGATCGGTTAACGTTGATACGGTCAACCATCGGTCAAACGGTTATCGGTTAACATCCCTATTCAGTAAACAGTAAAAAAAAAAAAAAAACTATCCTATCAGATTCAATTCCCATAACCCTCGCTCAGAGATTTCATTATAGTGAAGCACAACAATCACAGATCCGATTACCACAGCCGTCATATCTAGAAGACGATAATTTTTAAAATGCACAGTAATACACAGTTCTTTTCTATTACCAAAACTTTAACATTAACAAAGTCATCCATTGTTTAATGCCAAAGCATAGTCCCTCTGCACAAATCCAGTTGATTTCCTCTGAGGGTGCCACTAGCTACGTTTCAGAGGTTCAAACGAAGGAGTAAATCTCTCCCAGGAGACCCCACTATAACCGGGTTATTTATGCCAAAGCGAACCGGTGTAGAACTTGTAGCGAAAGACACTTAAAGGTTGAGTGAAGCCTAGTGTTATTTTCAGTTATGATTCAGGGGGCATGAGAGAGCTTTGTGCCATGTGTTCAGCAATGCAAGCTGAGGCAGCCTGTCACACCTCTAACATTAATGAAGTGTTTGCAACATGTTTAGCAGCATTATCATGTCCAAGTGCATGCTGGAGACGTGTAGATGTTTGATGGAACAAACAAGCATGCCATACAATCCAGATTGCTGATAGTAAACCAAACGAATGCAAAATACCATGCTGCAGTGCATGCATAAACTAACTGTTTATTTGACACCTTTATTCAAAGCAACTTGCAGAACATGTTTTACAAGTACAACCCTACAAAATAGTTTATTATCCCAAATGTTTAACATCTAAAAAGGATTTTAAAAAGTTTCTGATGCCAAGGACCCCAAAAAAATAACGATTCCCTTGAAAGGGACCTCCTTCCTATATATCAAGATGGCTATACATTTTCACATTGGCTAAAAAAAGATGTACAATGTGAGAAAAATAATAAACAAATTTATTCACAAAATTGTGAGTTCTTCCAAAGCACTAACTTCTCATTGCTTCACTTAACATTTTATCCGTGTATGTATTAAATATCAATTCAGAGATGCTATAGCCATGAAAACCACACTAATGTAGCTATTTTGTTGTTTTTGGCATTCTTAGACTCCCTCACAGTGTATGTCTGTCTTTCCAAATAAACACTATACATATCCAGTTAGACAATGAGCCATCTGGATCCATTTACTCTCTCCATCAGCACTAAATTACGACTTTGTCTTGCATTCCTGGAACTGTGGACATTTTTTTAATACACAATCTGTGGTGTGAGAATCCTCAAAAAGCATGTGCTCACCGCGACTGCTGTGGTTTCTCTTCCTCCCTCTGTAATCTGATGGGGATTTGATGTTGCTACCAATCCTTTTCTATTTCCAATTTATTCAAGTATATCCCCGTCTTGCCAGACACACCACAATGGTGCCAGTATACCTCTCTAGTTCTCCGCCAACACATGGCAGTCCATTTTGAAGATAATTGCCCATGTTTGATGGGTATGCACTCTTATCATACTAAAGGCATTTTAGAGGCAAGAGATGAAGAACCTTGAGCCATGTTGGATAGATTGCCCACTTGAGGGTCTTTAGAGTGAATTTGTGTCCTTCTTGAGGTTAGGAACCAGTACATTGGCACATACCCTCAAATTTTCATGTAATATGGTTTCATGGTATGATCTATCATTTAAAAAAAAAGGAGTCTTCCAGCCATCTTCACTTCTCTCACAGCGAGAAATGGTAGCAGGAGACGGGACCCCTGAGGGGCCGGTAGCACATCCCCACAAACAACAGCCACCGATCCCTTTTAACCACCACTGATGAATATTCAGGAGCATTGGCAGGAAGTCCCCGGTAGCGAGCAGCCATTTTATCCTGTTCTACACGTTAATTACGCTGCACCCAAAATGTGGGGTGCAAGGCCCGCTGGTGCCTGATGCCCTCCAGTTTTTAATTAACTAAATGACTGCACACTTTCTGCCCATTGATGACGGCTTAGGGACTGAATTTTTGAGCAGCAGACAGACGCGGGAATACGGCTCCAGGTGAGTGGAGCAAAGCTAATGAGAAAGCAAGACATGCAGGACAAGACAACGGTTACCATAATGGCAGCTGTATTCTGATGATGTTTTCATTGGATTGATATCCAATGCTAACAGAATGGAGATTGCAGAATCATTTCAGGAAGAATCAGAGTTGAAAATGGGCTACTTCACGTTGCCCCAAAGATGACAAGAAATGGTTGTGCTGGATTTTTGTGTTGATGTTTATTGAGTCAGTGTGAACAAAGCAATAGTGTTTCCTAACATCTAAATCCACGTTTAGAATGTATAAAATGTTGTTGTTTGTTGGGGAGTGTGAAGGAACTCTAACACTCTTAAAGCATTCGTAAAAAATGGCCTTGGCTGGTAAAGAAAAAAAGAGATACTTGCCAATATTTAAAAAAAAAAAAAGCAGCATAATATGTGGTATAAATCACAGCATCACAATGATAAACCAGACTCTGTTGATGAAAGCAATGTGAAGGAATCAAATCCAAAAGATACAAACTAGGGATGCATGATACACTATATTGGCAAAGGTATTGGGACACCCCTCCAAATCATTGAATTCAGGTGTTCCAATCACTTCCATGGCCACAGGTGTATAAAATCAAGCACTAGGCATGCAGACGCTTCTGCAAACATTTGTGAAAGAACGGGTCGCTCTCAGGAGCTCAGTGAATTCAAGCTGGGTACCGTGATAAGCTGCCACCTGTGCAAGTCCATTTGTGAAATTTCCTCACTCCTAAATATTCTACGGTCAACTGTCAGTGGTATTATATCAAAGTGGAAGCAATTGGGAACAACAACTCAGCCACGAAGTGGTAGGCCACGTAAAATCACAGAGAGGGGTCAGCGCATGTTGAGGCGAACAGTGTGCAGAAGTCACCAACTTTCTACAATAGCTACAGACCTCCAAACTTTGTGTGGCTTTCAGATTAGCTCAAGAGAGCTTCATGGAATTCTCAGTGCAGAGAGCTTCATGGAATGGGTTTTAATGGCCGAGCAGCTGCGTCTAAGCCCTGACATAATCAAGTGCAATGCAAAGCATCAGATGCAGTGGTGTAAAGCACGCAGCCACTGGACTTTAGAACAGTGGAGACGTGTTCTCTCGAGTGACGAATCCCACTTTTCTGTCTGGCAATCTGATGGACGAGTCTGGGTTTGGCGGTTGCCAGGAGACCGGGACTTGCCTGACTGCATTGTGCCAAGTGTAAAGTTTGGAGGAGGGGGATTATGGTGTGGGGTTGTTTTTCAGGGGTTGGTCTTGGCCCCTTAGTTCCAGTGAAAGGAACTCTGAATGCTTCAGCATACTAAAACATTTTGGACAATTTCATGCTCTCAACTTTGTGGGAACAGTTTGGGGATGGCCCCTTCCTGTTCCAACATGACTGCGCACCAGTGCACAAAGCAAGGTCCATAAAGACAAGAGGTGTGTTCCATTCGACAGGGTCCATTCGCCGACAGTAATCGCTCATTTGCAACGCACTGCTACGTCATCAAAGAAAGGCAACGACGGGGTCGCACAGATTATGATATAACATGAATTAATATTGTAAATTACTTTACTTTCAAATTTAAAACCATGTAAGCATACACTTAAAAAACACACAGTATGTATCTAAAGCATAATCTTCTGTAATCTTCCTGTGAATTGATGTATCGATTTTCCCTTCTTCCCTACGCCGTTTGCAGTACCCTTCGAACTGAACATGTTCACTCTCTTTGGATTGGATTCTCACTTAAAGGGTTAGTTCACCCAAAATTGAAAATTCTGTCAGTAATTACTCACCCTCATGTTGTTCCAACCATGTAAGACCTTCGTTCATCTTCGGAACATAATTTAGTATATTTTTGATGAAATCTGAGAGCCGTCTCACTCCTCCATAGGCTTTCAGAGGGACTGGAACTTGATGGCCCAGAATAGTAAGTAAAAACGTCATTTAAGGAGTCCAAATGACTACAGTGGCTCTGTATTAAGTCTATCATGCGACGAAAATACTTTTTGAGCGGAAAAACAACAAAAATAACGATTTATCCCACTATTATTGTTCAATTTGAGCCTCTGGCGAGAGTTCGCGGGAGTGCCACGACGCATGCGCGAGAACTCGCGCATGCGTCGTGGCACTCCCGCGAACTCGTCAGAGAGTATATAGTTCGCGGGAGTGCCACGACGCATGCGCGAGAACTTGCGCATGCGTCGTGGCACTCCCGCAAACTCTCGTCAGAGAGTATATAGTGGGATAAATAGTGGGATAAAGTCGTTATTTTTGTTGTTTTTCCGCTCAAAAAGTATTTTCGTCGCATGATGGACTTAATACAGCGCCACTGTAGTCATTTGGACTCCTTAAATGACGTTTTTACTTACTATTCTGGGCCATCAAGTTCCAGTCCCTCTGAAAGCCTATGGAGGAGTGAGACAGCTCTCAGATTTCATCAAAAATATACTAAATTATGTTCCGAAGATGAACGAAGGTCTTACATGGTTGGAACAACATGAGGGTGAGTAATTACTGACAGAATTTTCAATTTTGGGTGAACTAACCCTTTAAGATGGCGGAATACCCTGTTAAGTCCACTTACGCTCGAATGGAACGCACCTATGGATGAGCGAGTTTGGTGTGGAGGAACTTGACTGGCCTGCACAGAGTCCTGACCTCAACACCCCGATAGAACACGTTTGGGATGAATTTGAGCGGAGACAGGCCTTCTCATCCAACATCAGTGCCTGAACTCACAAATGTGCTTCTAGAAGAATAGTCAATAAACAGCAAAACGATTATTTGAAACATTAATATTAATTTTACATGTTTATTTTTCAAAAACTTTTAGACATTATTAATAATAGCTAGCACTTTTTAACAAATTTTTTCTGATATTATTTTCATCAACAATATGGTTTAATTAAAACCATTTTATTATTGTCCTTGCTTATAGGCTATTCCATTTTATCCATGGCACATGCATTTTTTTTTTCTTTATACATGTAGTCCAATGACTTGTTTGCATTATTTAGGCATTATTTTAGTTCATTGTAAAGCAATTTTATTTTTAAATAAAGAAATGTGGCCATCAAAGTAAAATAAATGTTGGAATCTTATGCTGGTCAAACTAGGCCACTGTACTGTATATTCTTGATTTATGTTGAAATGCACAAGACATTGCTTTTAATGGTTAGTTGATGTTTTTTTGTTTTGTTTCTTGTAATCAGGCTCTCAATATATGAATTAATCTGCAAATATATCGTTATATTGGTACTGGTACATGGTTATATTGCACAGTCGGTACATTTTCTTCATGTAGCCAACTTAGGTATGCCAAAGTTACCAAAATTGTGAGCTATAAATCTGCAGCCTGTCAATTTCAACTTTTCAAAATTTTTACATAAAAAGATGAAATTGGCTTAAAAAGCCCAAATTATGACACCAAAAGTCAAACAAATAAAATCTGATGTTTTATGACATAATTATGATGTACCAAAGCACGATGGCTGCCTGGATGTGTACTGCCATACACATCTTTGGTTATGCATAATATTAAAAAGAAATTTTCTGTAAAGCTGCTTTGAGACAATATGTGTTGTGGAAAGCAAAATACAAATAAATATAAATTGAATTGAATCATGTATTTGTGCTTCGTCTAGCTGTTTTTGAATGCAATATCTTGTGCAAACTTCAACATGAAAAGGTTCAGACTGAGCGACATTTGAAAACAGCTTTATAATATATTAAATTAATAGCAGCAGTATGTCACTGTCTGCATTTTATTTTTACGTCAGTCATTGAGAATGACCTTGAAGCAAAGAGGACACACAGGAAGGATAGAAATGATGATGGTTGGTGGTTCCCATGTGGAGTCAGTGTCATTAATGCCCCAGAACCTCACTGCTGGAAACACACACACACGCGCGCACATGACCACACACACAAACCCCCACTGCCGCACATCCTCTCAAGATTGGAGCCGACGGGAAGCCATGTCATTTTACCTACTAAAATGAGGCAACTAGGGCTATTTCAAATCCATAGTGTGAGAGAGAGAGAGAGAGAGAGAGAGAGAGAGAGAGAGAGAGAGAGAGAGAGAGAGAGAGAGAGAGAGAGAGAGAGAGAGAGAGAGAGAGAGAGAGAGAGAGAGAGAGAGAGAGAGAGAGGCTCTAACACTTGTAGACTATCCCAGCAGACTTTTTTTTTATGGAAAAAGACAGTTGGTGGGTTAAATGGACATGGCTGGAGAGGAAAATGGAGAGATGTGTTAGGTCTCTTTAGGGGCATTGAAAGTGCCCTCTGGGCTAAACTAGTTTAATGTTGCCATTTAGGACTGCTAGGAGATAGAAATAAAAGATGAAATGGATCATATTCTCAGCCGATTTGAGAGTCTAGAACAAAATGAGTTCCCTGGATTCCCTAAATGTCTGGAGTTTTTAACTCTCAATAACTCCCCCAAAAACATAGCCTTTACTGTAGTTTCTTTTTCTTCATTGGAATGAACAACTACACACTATATACACTAGCGAAAAAAATGAAACAATTGCATCATGGTTTCCACACAAGTTTGTAGCACAACTGTTTTCAACATTGATAACAATAATAAGAAATGCTTTTTGAGCAACAAATCATCATATTGGAATGATTTCTGAAGTGTCATCTGACACATTTTTCCTTAGCTTTTTTCACATAAGACGACAATGACTAAAAATGTTGCATTATTCTTGCCAGGCCAGTAGTTGGGGATGTCACTTTGTAAAGAAACACTACGTGCCTTTAGACTGAACACGTAATACGCATGAACATGAGAGACGATAATGGTATTGTTTAAAAAACTTGCCCTTTGAAACCAAAAATAAAAAAAGCATTTTGAAGTTTTTGAACAATTGTGTTTTTGTCAAGACTACGTCCAGATCTAGTCTAGATAAAGATCTAGTCCATCAACAGCCCCAAAGCATGCACAGTTTTTCCTAGGAAGATATTTCATTTGATAACGTTAGGCCGTTTTAATTTCTATGCAGTTGAATATTTGATGATCTTGTTATTTACATCGAATGCTTCTATGCTTCTTCTGTCTCTGTTGAAAGATTCTGTGCCGTTTCAGAAGATGCGTAACAGCGAAAGAAATGACTGTTTTGATGCATTCAGTGATAACATTTCAGCCTGTTTCAACTGTTCACAACATAAGGACTCATACACATAATGGAGCCATATTGAAGTTTGTCCCCCAAGGCTTCCTTCAAGGCACCTTTGGGGTCCGTCTTAGGCACTTATGCTCTATGTAGCACAGTTTACAGAGTTTACACAAAAGATGATGGAACAGTGGAAGCACAGTCTGTGCAATTTTCTATTGACTTTCCTAAAGGAAGTGGCATCATGCTAACACCAGGCAAACCGTGACCCCTTGGTCTTATCAAACATCACTAATAAAGGGCTCATTGTGCTGAATTGCATATGATAAATAGATTTAGTTTTGTTGATGCTCAAATACCAACAAATTTATATTTTTGGGTTGGCTCTAAAGCCATGCTAATGTAACTGTACTGTTACACTCTCAGAACAATGGTGTCGATGAAACACAAATTCAATAACACATGCTTATGTTCACACACAAACAGATATGCACACATTCTGCTTCAGCCATACATGCCTTTGGCCAAAATGAGTGAAATATACTCACACACTCCTGGCCCTCGTTTTAACAGATGGGGTTTTTACTGAAACTGTTTGTGTAAAGTACCTGCTTGAGGGGTGGCAGCTGTTCCCCCTAAACTCTAGCATCACCTTTTGCCCTCTTTATAACACTATAACTGTTCTTCAGTCATCAACTTTTTATGCATTTAAAGGGGCCCTATCCTTTTGTAGCATTTTGCACAAAAATTGTTATTTAGTTGAATAATTTCCTCCCTCTAGAGCAGCCTTTCTCAAAGTGGGTGCCGCGGCACACTGGGGTGTCAGGGGTGCCGCCAAAAAATTACGTAGGCTACCTGTAGAGGTAAGGGGCGTGACGCTTTCGAGAAATGTTCACTAGGCGGTTAGCGAATCACAACACACTGGGCCAGCTAACCAATCAGAGCCCATTGCGTATTTTTGAGGGACTGGCTTCATAGAATCCGGAAACCATCAGACCATTTTTACAAGGAGGGACAGAGCAGTGTAGAATAAAGGTCAAATATATGAAAAATACTGCATTTTTTTTAAAAACGAAGCATGAACACGTTACAGTGCACCCCACAAACACAATCAAGCCTTCGAAAGAATGTGCTTTACCACCCCTTTAAACTGGGGTGCCTTGAAATTTTATGCACTTTTGAAAGGTGCCCTGACTGAAAAAAGTTTGAGAAAGGCTGCTCTAGAGAACCCTTTGAATTAAACAGACTATTTTTGTTCACACTTCAGTTTTCATAAGTAATTTATTAGACTGTTTTTGCAGTATACTTTGGATGGGATGGGATGGGAAGGGGATGGATGGATGGATGGATGGATGATGGGATGGATGGATGGATGGATGGATGGATGGATGGGAAAAACCCCAAAATATGGATGGATGGATGGATGGTCAAACAAACCAAATATAATGGATGGATGGATGGATGGATGGACAAAAACAAATTATGGATGGATGGATGGATGGATGGATGGATGGATGGATGGATGGATGGATGGATGGATGGATGGATGGATGGATGGATGGATGGATGGATGGATGGATGGATGGATGGATGGATGGATGGATGGATGGATGGATGGATGGATGGATGGATGGATGGATGGATGGATGGATAAAAACAAATTAGGGATGGATGGATGGATGGATGGATGGATGGATGGATGGATGGATGGATGGATGGATGGATGGATGGATGGATGGATGGATGGATGGATGGATGGATGGATGGATGGATGGATGGATGGATGGACGGTCAAACAAACCAAATATAAAAGGAAGGATTGATGGATGGGTGAATAAAAACAAATTGGGGGTAGATGGATGGATGGATGGATGAATGGATGGATGAACAAACAAACAAATTATGGATGGATGGATGGTCAAACAAACCAAATATAAAGGACGGATTGATGGATGGTTGAACAAAAACAAATTAGGGATAGATGGATGGATGAACAAACAAACAAACAAACAAACAAAAGGAAGGATGGATGGATGGTTGAACAAAAACAAATAAGGGATAGATGGATGGATGAACAAACAAACTATGGATGGATGGATGAACAAAAAAATAAGGATAGATGGATGATGAATGGACAAACAAACAAATAAATTGTGGGTGGATGGATACAAACAAATGATGGATGGATGGATGGATGGATGAATGGATAAACAAAAAATTATGGATAGATGGATGGATGGATGAATGGACAAACAAACAAACAAATTGTGGGTGGATGGATGGATGGAAACAAACAAATAAAGATAGATAGATAGATAGATAGATAGATAGATAGATAGATAGATAGATAGATAGATAGATAGATAGATAGATAGATAGATAGATAGATAGATAGATAGATAGATAGATAGATAGATAGATAGATAGATAGATAGATAGATAGATAGATAGATAGATAGATAGATAGATAGATAGATAGATAGATAGATAGATAGATAGATAGATAGATAGATAGATGGCAAAGTACAAAGTAAAGTACAATTTCCATGGAAACCTGATTTGCTGGGGCCAAACATCTTGAAGTCTCTATCAGTCACCGACACTCAATAACCTTGGGCTCATATTTCTCTGCTGTTGATTTAACACCTCACAGTATTACTACCCTGGATCAAGCTCTGCTCTGACACTCTCCAGCACTGTTCAATGCTAGCGTTATTTATTTCCTCTCTCTACAAGCGGCGCAGTGACATATGGGCATGCTCCGATGCTCCATCCATCTCTAGTTTAAATATGTGTCTGCCAGATCAGGATGGAGGTTGAAGACTCAGATGAAGTATGTTACAGATGTGCTGTACTGAAATAATGTATCAGACAGGCAGAGATGTAGAGGTCGGGGGAAAGTTTTGCTCTGTATTTGTGTCACATCGAATATGCCATTGTGCTGAGGAATGGGCTTTGTGTAGAACGTGATCGTCGTTTCTGAATATAGACAGTGAAATGATGGGAGATTATGGGATGGCGTCTTTAAAAAAAAGTGTCACAGGTTGATGTTATTTTGGCCAATTCACATTCCCCATCAAACACCAGCATCCAGCAATCGATAATAGTTAGACATGATACTCTAATGAGCATAAAAACACATAGCACACATAGATATTTGCTAAAAGGGGGGCCATTTGAATTGGATTAAATCATTCTTAGCAGAACTTTTCTGAATTAAATTTTATAAAATTTTGAAAAAGAAAATAAGAATGTTTGTTTATAATGATGTTTATTTAACCCTTAAGCAGGCACGATTGGAAAATGATCAGCAAAACATCATTTCATGTCATTTCTTATTTCATCTGCACTTATCTAAAACATATCCAAAGGATTTTTTTAAATATTTGATGTAGC
This sequence comes from Romanogobio albipinnatus, assembly GCA_023566225.1. Lineage (NCBI taxonomy): Eukaryota > Metazoa > Chordata > Actinopteri > Cypriniformes > Gobionidae > Romanogobio > Romanogobio albipinnatus. The sequence goes on from CM042249.1 coordinate 43,774,078, forward strand.
TTTGATTTTATGAGTTGTAACTCTGAGTCCATGTTGCCTGTTTAGGGTATAAAAAAAGGATCATCCACAGTATTGACAATGAATGGGGTTTCATGGTAAACTGTGCTCCCTGTACTGGTCATTGCACTATTGCGAATTCCGGGGTGACGAGTGAGGGGTCGGTTGTGGGTGGTGGGAAGCCCAGGAGGGCCGTTCCAGGACCGGGGCCCTTAGGGAAGATCCTTATAGGCCCTCCAGGCCTCTGGGCCCACTGTACACAGTCCCCCTTCTCAATCTATTTTGAGTTAAAATGTTTTTTGCAAATGTTAATATTCACATGTAAAACTGATATTATTAACAACTTTTTGTTGACAAAAGTACAATAGATATAAAGTGCGGATGAGTTATTAAAATATGAAAATAATGAAATTATAGTTTTTAAGTAGAAAATAATATTTATGTAAAGAGATATAGTCAAATATATCTCTTTAAAGAGATATAGTCAAATATATCTCTTTAGCCCCCGGCGATATCATCGTCCATCGCAATGTTTTACTGTAAACATCGTCAACTGTCAATTCAGGGGACATCGCCCAACCCTCGTGGTTCACGTTGCCTGTTTTTGGGTTAATGCCTTAAAGGGGACATATCATGAAAATCTCTGTTCCCTGTTGCGTTAAAAGACAACCCAGTAACTCTGCAAGCACGGGAAAAAACGAGCCATTCAGATTTCTCTCCCCTTCTGACGAAGGAAGGAGATCTTCTTATAATATAATATTAGCGGCCCTTAATCTGCACATTTCCGCAAGCGACAACGGTGAACAAATCCCTTGTGTGTATTTGACAGTTTAAACACAACAAATTTGCAATTAATCATTTCATTTTTTTAGTTGATTGACATCAAAACGCATATTAATACACAAATAATAATAATACTATTATTATTATTTTTATTATTAATACTACTACTACTACTACTACTACGGGCCAATTACTGAATAATTCTGTACTTAAAGATTAATAGCAATGAAACCAGAGTATCCTGGCTTTTTATGAGCAAAGTATTTGACATAATAAACTTTTACTAAAAAGTCAAAATAGCATCTCAAATACTGTGGAATGAGTGTGCTCTCTATCTGTTGAGATTTCGATCCATCCCATGTTGTTGCTCGGGTTGGCCTAAGATTTATGGTGCTAAATAAATTAGACATTCAATAAACTATTGAAATTGTAGAATGATTGATGTATGATTGGTTAAATATTTATTCTGAAACTAATATATCCAGGCTTGTGGCTCCGATATGAGATCTTTTGAATGAGATAATCTCACCACCCTCTTTATGTTGACTGTGTGAATTTCAAATTAACTTTGCCACCTTCAACCATCCTGGAGAGAAAAAAAATCTATGAATCTATATTTCAGGCCTTTTCTTTGTGCATTCAGAAAAGGGTAAATTTCACAGAATATGTATGTTTTTAAAGAGTGCATATTTATATTCAGGAGAGGGGAAAGGACATGGATGAAATGGGGGTCGAAAACCCACTTCTCTTTTGGAATGAGAGAGAAAAAAAGACTATAAAAACATCTATGAGATGGAATATGAGAGGTGAGTGCATGTCAGTTAGTGTCTGCTTCCTGGGTCACATGATCCTGAGGATGCATTTAAGGTCTTTTGAAAAATTAAATAAATTATAACATTTAAAAAAATGAAATTTTTTGCCTAGCTCTAGAATCAATGATACTATATTGCCCATTGATTTATTCAAAAATACATTTAAAAAGGCCATAGATACATCTTCTATGATGGGCATGTTTTCAATTTCTGAATTAAAATTAATTTTGATTTGTTTGGGGGGATAAACATTAGGTGATATCTTTATATATGATATGATAATAAATTTAATATTCCATATTAATTATATTATATATATATATATATATATATATATATATATATATATATATATATATATATATATATATATATATATATATATATATATATATTATTTTTTTACTATATATATATATATATATATATATATATATATATATATATATATATATATATATATATATATATATATATATATATATATATATATATTTAGTGGTGGGCCGTTAACGTGCTGCGTTTAACGTTAACGTGCAAACTGAAAGTTGGGTTGGGAGCTGGGTCTATACTACGCAAGCTATGATGACTTTCACCTTGATGCGGATGTACACCTAGCCGAATATATATATATATAGTTAATAATGAACGTATGTATAGTAAAATGTATTATTTTTCATACAGTGCATGGCAAGTCTTCATGCCAAAGAAGCAAAACAGTGATGTATTTGACAGACTGTAAAACATACTATAAATTCATGCATGCACCCCCATATCAAAAACTATATCCCCCACGTCGATTTTTTTTATTTACCGAAACTGCTTATAATGCACAACACATCACCAGCCACTCCCCAAGTAATTACTGCATTCTGTGAGCACTCGGAATTAATTCATACTCTACATGGAACTACAGCAAGACATGGGTTGTAAAAAAAAAAAAAGTGCAATATAAATATGTATGCATATGCAATCATAAACAGAACCAGGGAGAAAAAAATGAATATTTGTGTTAGTGATTAGCTGGTCCTTGGAGAGGTTGCTCTGTTGCAGCAGCATGTGATGTTGAGTGTAGAACAGCACTGCTCTATAGGGCATGAGCTGGGCTCTGCATGCATAAGACATGAAGTAGAATGCACAATATCCAAGAAATTAGACGCTACACAGTGTATTTTTGTAGACAAGGACATTTAAAATTGCCTGTTTTAGGTAAGAGAAAAAACGGTCTGTTGTTGGTGGAGGTGAGCAGGTGTTTGGCTGTCACTACATGTGTGCAAATGTTTTGGTGGAAGCTATTGGTTAACGGTTCCTCCCTCCAAGCACTAAATTATTCATTGAGCCTGGCCATAGTAATTATCATAAAGTCAGTTTAGTTTTCCGCACATTTCCTCAACCACCAGGCTCCTCTAGAAAGGTCAAATAAATCGTGACATTTTTTTTTTTTGGGCCACGGTATGAATCGTTCCATTGGGAATTCTTTAGAAAGTGCTGTGTTAGTGTTTAAATTTAGTTTTCAACACAAAATCACCAAACCCCAAACAAGCAACCACATAGGACTTCCATTAAAGAGGTTAACTTCCCAATCAATCCAAAGAAATATATTCCTTCTTTCGTTTTAGAAGCTTCTAGCGTGTCTAAACACGTCACGACAAATTTCTCAGCATTTGATTGACTGATATAAACCGTCAAACTCAATACTTAAACATGACGTAACTACCTTTTAAACATGATTTAGATGATTGTGATTAATAGTTTAGTGTGACAAATGATGTCATCCATCAATTGGAAAACTGAAAGGCAATGAGGAGGAAGACGAGAGGTGAATCCAGCATGTTCGGAATGTTTGAGTAAATATGCTCCAACACAAAAGAACACAAGCCTCAGCTATAAGCGTCACCATTTACACAGGAAATCATCAGTAATTTAATTTCTGACAGTCAGACGTCATGTCTATGTCTATCATGCAAAGTCTATTGACTGGCAGCGTGAGTAATTAAGTCAGAGGGACAATATTGGATCAGGCGTGAGGAAGTGCTGACACATCAGAGCATAAATAAGGCTTTGGCAGGGTTTGACACTCCCTTCTTTACTCTGGAATCTGCAGACAAAATGTTTGTTCATTTTCAGCGCAGAGTTTGCATCATTGTGCCGAGGGCTTTGATTTATTCAAATTGTTCTATGATTTATATTATATTAAGATATATTTTTTAATTAACGTGTTTCTATAACGTAGGCCCGTTTCAAACCGCCCACCTAAAAAAGCATTTTAATAAGAATTAAATCATATTCAGCCCTCTAAAATCTGCATATATCTGTATATGCAGTTATATAACATATACATATACATATATATAACATAGCATATAACCTTTGCAGAGAAGGCAATATCGATAAATAAATAAATTAATTACTTAAATAGACCTAAGATGGCAGACTAGGTGAGAGAAATGTTGATTCTAATGATATTGCATTCGAAAAGTATCGATATAAAATAGTTCTGATGCCTTCGTTGAAAAGAAGTATGCTTAATTGTATTAAATGTGCACTTGTTGTACGTCAAATCTTAAAGGATTTTTTTTTTTTAAACAGACAATATTAATATATTAATATTAAGTTATTATATTATAAATGTCATGTCACATTACAAATGTGTAATTGCAAATATATTTAAAGACATGACATGTACATTTCAAAATAATTATATTTTAGTTTACCAAAAATGCTTGTCAGTACATTCAGCGGTTCACTTTAATACCATTTTAACGATAAAAGAAGTTATGGTCCAAAAGCACTCTTAATATCAACTAATTGAATTTAAAAAAGATTTGAATTTGAATTTAATTGTAAATTAAATGCAATGTCCAAAAACATTACACAGTTAATTCACACTTAAGTATAATCTTTTAAAGTATATTATTTACGCGATATGCACTCATTGTAAAAGTGCACTTTTCATAATATATAAAAATATAATATAAAATAATTTGATGAAGCTGTTCAGTTTGTATGCACAGAAAATAATTAACATTTTTGAGTCTTTTAAAAATGCTGTTTTTGATAAGCTGGCTGACAAATTCATGTCATGACTGAAAAGCTAATAGACTATTATACTAAATATTTGTGTGTTAGGTGTTTCTTATGCTTATTCGAGCACATTGTTAGCTTAGCAACATGCTAATGTCAAACTCTATTGGAATCAATTGAGTTGACCATCCAAGCACTCAGTCTGTTGCCTGCTGTATGACGTTCTGTCCAACAAAAAGACAAATGCGAGACGTAGTGAGTGAATGGCCAGGCATTTGATTTTGGAACAGAGCTTTTATTTACATCATCCTACATTTTTAAAATCTGTCAAATGCTAATGAAATGAATGCTCATGAAATGCTTTGTACAACTTAACCCTGTGGTACAAGCCCAATCTCAGCTTGAATCTAGAGGACACACTGTCACTTCAAACTGATTGACTTGCATGTGGAGAGCCACCAAATGCCATTTATTAGATAATTAATGTCTGACCGAGAGGATCTTTGATTTTATTGATTTGGCAGGGTCTGATTGTGCTTTATTGATGCGCTACCATCACAGAACAGCTGAGTATTTGAAGCCTGACCATTTACTGAACACGTACATAATTGGGGTCTCTGGGATCCCAAAGATGAAGACAGCAAAGTCGATCTCAGTATATGAGGGTTAACAAATTACATTTAAATGTACATTAATGCTATTTGCAAGAAAGTGTATAATAGGGCTGCAACGACGCGTCGACGTCGTCGATGACGTCGACTACGAAAATACGTCGACGTGCGTGAAATGCGTCGACGCGTCGGCGGCACATTATTTACGTTCTAGAATGGAACAGAAGATCTAGAATAATGGCAGCTTCTGCTCCCGGGCATAGTGAAAATGATCATTTATCATATAAAGCCAGACCGCGACATTCAAAAGTGTGGGAGTACTTTAAACAGAACTTACTCTGTAACGCCGGTTTCACACTGCACGCGGTGGCAGAGCAGAAGCTGTGCGCGTGGAGAGCGGGAGCTTTCACACTGCCAGTCAGTGTTGCCAAGTCCGTTTTTTTTCCGCGGAATTGGTCTACTACTTCTACACTGTTGCCGCGGGCTGTGTCTCATGTCCGCGGGTTGAAGCAAAAAAACACACATATTTAACCCCCCGAACGCGATGTTTTCCAGAGAACCTCCCCGAAACGCGATTGGGCTTGTTTTGGGCTAGTTTTGAGTAACGAATGGGTGGGTTTTGTTGTGTAAACCTGGCAACCCTGCTGCCAGTGTTCTCTCGCGCAGCTGAACGCGCCACGCGTGTATTGCAACAGACGGTCACATTTTCGGGGTTCTTCTCCGACCCCAGTACGTCTCGTGCTTTTATTTATTATGGGCTGCATATATCTCCTGTTAATGCGACCCGGTTCCCCTCTGTCCCAAACACATATGCATAATAACTTGCTGTATATAGGTAGTTTACATGATTAAAGTAACATTACAGTTAAGATATGCCTCTAGCTTTAATCATTTAAATGTGTCTTTGAAGTTTGGGCAAAAACTTCTGGCAGCTTTAGTCGTTGTTTATGCACATGTATCTTCAAAATAGACGACTAGTTATAAATTAAAACTATGCTGAAAGCTCCTGTATGTGAACCTTTTGCAGATAAATACAAGTGCATTTTCATTTACTATTGACACAAATCAATAAGTAAATCATACTCAACTACTATAGTAAACAACTTTTCCTAATTAGGCCTACTCTGTATACATTTTAGGATGAATAGTATCATTATATATTATGTTTAAAAAGCTTCTTGTGTTCATATATTTCATTATAAAATGGCATACTATGTACACTACCCTTCCTGAAATACTATTAATATTGTCATCATTCATTGATTTCATGTTAAAATAATATACAAATTCACTACCCTCTTTGAAATACAATAATCAGTAAAAAAGAATAATAAGATTAACCTGGAAAAATAATCGTTAGATTAGTCGACTAATCGAAAAAATAATCGTTAGATTAGTCGACAGAAAAAATAATCGTTAGTTGCAGCTCTAGTGTATAAGATTTATAAGAATCACCTAAGCCATTTAAGATATATATACAGGGATAGTTCATCCAAAAATGAAAAATACTATTTACTCTCACCCTCATGACATTCCCTGACTTTCTTTCTTCTGTTGAATACATAAGATGATATTTTAAATATGAAGCTATTTTTTGTTCATACAATGAAAGTCAGTGGCAAAAACTGTTGCAACATTTTTCGAAGTATCTTCTTTTTTTAAGAGGAAAGAATGTCATACAACAATTGTATCCCTTTAAACTAAGGTAAATGGCAGGACCTGATTTTACCAAGTGCAATGTTCCTGTATCCACATCTTGGTTGAGCCTGGAAAACAACATCAACCAATCAGATCTGAGGGACAAGTTTACAGTTTATATCAAGTTAGGCTTAAAACCAAAGTGCTCTACATCAGTGTTATTCACCTTGTCAGGGAAGACTGTAGTGAATAGCTCACAAAGACATAGGGAACTTAATTAGAAACAGTTAATTAGAATACATAGGGAAAACTAACACAACCAACTTAACACTGACGATGACCGTCATTGAACTGAACCAAACATGAAGTATTTATACACCAGGGAAATTAGCTAATTAAAGGGGAACAAAAATGACTAATCAAACAAACTGAGAAACTAGGTCAAGACAGACTAAGAACAAAGGCAACTGACGGAAACAAACTGAAAGTCCTTAAATCATGACAGTACTCTCCCTTCTTGGAAGGCACGTCCTCGCGCCATAACTGAACATCCCACTGCGGAGGGAGGGAGGGGGCTTTGGAGGTGAGCAGGGAGCTGGTGATGGACAGGGACCTGGAGGAGCCGATGGAAATACACACCATGGTGGAGCCGATGGTGGGAGGAACCAGGGTGGAGCCATGACTGAAGGGCTTGGTGGAACCTGGGGACTGACTGACAGAGGCGGAACCAGGGTTGGTTTTCAGGCAGAACAGAGAGGCCGACGGACCAGGGCAACATCCAGCAGGGCTCCAGACTGCGCCTAAAACGGTCGCATTTGCGACTAAAAATATTAATTTGCGAGTGATATTTTTGCAGAGATCGCCACTGGCGACCATACAAATGTACATATCATGATTATAAAATGTGCGTGTTCTGTGAAGAGTAGCCTATCACATCAATTGTTGTGTTGACGTAGTAAAATGAGATGCTGCACGTGAAAGTTTCACTGTGATAGAGCGCCAAATGTGATTGGGAACGGGTAAATCGAGCCTCATCTTTCCGCGCTATAAACACCATGTCAAAACGAAAAATATCGGACTTTTTCAAACAATCCTCATCAAGCACCAACGGTGATGACACACCTGCTTCTAAAAAAGCAGGCTCCAGCAGCTGTGCCAGCACACCCGCGAGTGAGGACAGAGACACAGAGGATCTTTCCATGTCAGTCAATGCGCACCGTGTTGCAGTGTTAATTTCGTTGACGAATAATTTTCGTCATAATTTTCGTCAACGACCTTTTTTCACTGACGAAAACGAGACGATAACTAAATAAAAACTAGTGTTAGATGACAAAAACTATAACGAAAATCAACTGTCATTTTCGTCAACAAATAAAAACGTGACGAAAATGTTAGGGAGGGACGATTAGGGAAGAGATCCAGTCAGAACTGATGTCCGCGCACATTTGATTTGGACGTGCTGATCTAACCGCTGGAGAACACGGCTCACGCATCCCCAATCCAGCGCTCCAGAGCGGCTCACAATCAACGAATAACACACATGTATGCCAGGATATTGTTTATGAACTAATGCTGATGAATAATGACAATGTTTACTTTACGATGTTTATATAGTAATACGTTTTAGACGATTGTAGCATATTTTATCTCCTCATTTGAACTTGAATGAGCTCCAACAACTACAATAGAGGCTCAGACATTTCAAAATAAGAGTCCTGGTGTATTTCCAGCTGGTTTATAACTAAAAGTCACGCATTATATATTCGTTTTTGCTTACACAATAAACTGTATTTAGTTTCATTCCCATTTAATTCATAGTCAGGAGGAAAGACCAGTATTTAACACATATTAAATAAAGTATCAGGGTTATAATAGTTAACTAAAACCATTTAAAAAAATCTTTGTTACTTAAAATTAAATAAATGTTAACTGAAATAAAAAATAAAAATAAAAAAAGTTATTTGAATCTTTAGCTTAACATGATATAGGCTACTAACTAAAACAGAAATACAACATTTTTCTGTTTTAGATACAAACTATATAGATGTTTTTAAAAACAAACAAAAAAGTGAATTGAGCTCTTTTGTGAATTTTTTATGTTAAAAACAAAATGATGTCAAAATGTCAGTTCAAGTGACAGTCGGTTATGTAATACTTAAATGCTTAATGTATTACAATTTAACTAAACTCGTTATATTTTAGGAGACTAAATCTACTGTAGATTTAGTCGACTAAAATCTTATATTTAGTCGACTAAAATCTTATGATATTTAGTCGACTAAAACTAGACTAAAACTAAAAACAATTCAGGTGACCAAAATATGACTAAAACTAAATGGCATATTTTAGTCAAAAGACTATGACTAAAACTAAATCAAAATATGCTGTCAAAATTAACACTGCCGTGTTGTTGTCGAAAGACATTTCAAAACGTCTTGGATTCAAGAATTTTCATGGCTAAGGTATGATCGCGAGTCACAGAAAATGTTTTGTGACTTTTGTTCAAGAGCGGGTAAAGAAATAGCGGGGAAAACGGACTTCATTACAGGAACCAACCATTTCAAAAAAGAGACTGTGAGAAAACACGCTGATAGTAACAAGCATAAAAATGCTCGTGATCACGTTATCGCAAAGAGTGCTCCACAGACTACACCATTAGCACGTGCAGTTTCTCGTGCATGCGAACTGCGTGACGAAAAAGAATGGACGGAGCTAAAAATGAAGTTTAACGCAGCCTATATGATAGCATGTGAAGAGCTGCCGTTCACTAAATTCACCTCTCAGATTTTGCTTATGAAGAAAAACGGACTCGATGTGAGCAAAACGTATGACAGTGACACAGCATGTGCTGAGTTTGTAGGATGCATTGCAGATGAAATCAAAGAACAAGCACTGACAGTTGCCCATACAGCTAATTACGTCTCCATTAGTAAGTGATTAAAAAAATGTATGTTCATTGTAAAGTGGCTCTTTAAAAAATTATTTGGCGCCTGGTTTTTTACCCTATAGGAGCCAATGGCTCCTTAATTATTTTTTTTGTCTGGAGCCCTGATCCATGACCCGAAAGTCCATGGTGGGGCTGCTGGCTGACAGGACCAAGGAAGAGACGGGGGCTCGGCAGACCAGGGCGACGACAAGGTGAGCAAGGACAACAGGGAAGCCAGAGGGAAGGAGAAGCCTGGTGGAGCCAAAGGGGTGGAGACCCTGAAGTCTGCAGTGGAGGCAGAGCGACAAACAGACAGAGGCTGATCCAGAGGGATGAGGGAGCCCCGTAGGAGTCCCAGGGCTGGCGGACCACAGCAGAGTCAAGGGAATGCAGAGTCGTTGCGATGCTGTTGAAGGCCGAAGTGGAGAGGCCTGGAGGCCTGATGTAAATCCGGGAACTCAACCTCAAGCTGGTGGACGTGAAGTCTGAGGTGGAGCCAAAGAGCCGCATGGAACAAGCGACAGGGGCAGAACAGAGGAGCAGGACGACACCAGTGGCACCGACGGACCCAGGGAACTGGACGAAACCAGAGGTGGAGATGAGACCAGGAAGTCAGGCGGGGACATCAGAGGAGGAAGATTTCCAGACTGGACTGGAGCATCCTGGTATGCAAGACGAAGACTCGAGGGTGGGGACTTGGGAGGGAACTGGATCCACGGACCACAGATCTATCAGTGATTCGCTCCTGGCTCTGAGATGGACTGGTCTGCTTGTGTCGGCTCTATGATGACCCAGGTAGCAGACTCCAGCTCGGGCTCCTTCTCTGCCTTGCAGATGGTGAACAAGGAGTCTCCTTGCTGCAGCCTCCACCACCAGTACTCCAATAGTGGCCTGTCTTGGTAGGTGATAAGACGATGCCAAGCTAGTAAGTCCATCTTTAAACTTATTTAGTCAGTCACTCTGTCATGGAAGGTTATAGTGAACAGCTCACGAAGACATAGGGAACTCAGAAAAAGGTTTTATTTTGGAAACTCGCAGGAATAAATAGCAAAAACTAACACAACCAACTTCACACTGATGATGTCAGTGTGAACTGTGAACTGAACTGAACCAAACAGGAAGTATTTATACTTAAGGCGAGACATCATCAAAAGTTATTCTAGCGCGATCTCTCATGCCGTCTCCATTCACAGAAACATGAGATACTTGGTATCATTATAAAGCTCTCAGTCTCACACACAGTGCGGTCTAATCCAAATATGGACATTTCCTTTGTAGAACTAACCAACCACGAAAGTTTGCTGCCGAAAACCACATCTGATTGGTCGATGTGAATTTCTCACTACGCGCTACCGCTTCCTTATTCTCCGCCTGAGAGAAAGTACAGACAACGCCGAAATCAGCTCATAAACCTTCACAGAAAAGACCAAGTAGCAAGAGCTAGTAAAAAGAAAGTAAACAACAACAGATTAGACGACGAAACCCTGTCAAAATTAGATTAAAATAGTTATAGATGGACATATACAACAAACAGTTCGTCTGCAGTTTTTGTGACTGTTGTTATGTGTGTTTGTTAAGGTAGTTCTCTTAAGGTAGTTCTCTAATAGCTATTGCTATTAATAATTTATTCATTTATCAATTTCCACGTGTTTTAAATATAATACACTACTGATATTAATGAACTGAATATATATTTTGTTTGTAGGTTGGGGGTTTTATAGAAATGTATGTAGTTATACAGTATAAAACTTTAAAGTCTGTTTTCTCAAAATGAGTTTTTTCTCACACTCAGTCAGATATATCCACTTCAGTAGCAGCTACAAGCACCAATTTTTGCAGTCCTATACTGAACTACATTCTGAAGGCTTTTACAGAGGGATTTGTTGATATATCATTCCTATCCTGAGTTATAGGTCCTTTAACTCCAAAAAACATGGCGAAAATTGATTTTTAAAGGCTACTGTCAGTATTCTCTAATTTACTAAAGCACAAAATAAGATATCCAAAATCCCCTCTGTAAAAGCCTTCTCCTCTAATATGTCAACAAATAGAACCAAGAATTTTAAACATGGTCCTTTCCAATTTCCAGATTTTGTTTTTGGAAAAGTAAGCAAATGAGCTTATATTTAAGTATATAAGGCCTCATTTGCATATTAAAATATTAATTTACACAAAACATGTAATACATATTTGTCTTATGTTTATGCCAGTAATAAACTGGAAACGTTTCACAGTGATATCTTGTAATTAAAAAAAAAAATCCCTATTCATCTGTAGTGTCTCGGCTTAATACTTAAATACAGGGAAATTAGCAAGTTATATGACAGCAGAAACAAACTGAGAAACTAGGTAAAGACAGACAAACTAAGAACAAAGGAATTGTTAAAAAAGAAACAAAGTCCATAATCATGATACACCTATCATTTCTCTCTGATTTTAGGGATAACTTATGGGTAGGGTTAGGGCGTAGGGATATGGTTAGGATTAAATTTGAATGTTGTTCCAGGATCAACAAAATATGTTGACCCAAGAACACATCTAACTCCGCAAAATCAGGAAGTGCAAGGCAATCTAAGACATTGAGTAATGTGCATCACAATCCATTTTAATATCACCATATTCTAGCTGTTATTGAGGTCTGAAGTTCGAAAGTGAATTCATTTAATTTCCGAAATTGAAAGTGCAAAATCAATGCCGTTTAACCTAATTCACTCTAATATATCCAGTAAGAACACATAGTGTTCACAGGTGGCACACCATCACAGGTGGAGTTGGTCACTATTGAAACATGGCCAGAAACTCAGTCCAGAGCTCTGCAGGAAGTGAGGCACTGTACCAGACAAGACAACCCAGGACATCCAGACAAGAGGAGGAGATGGGAACAAACACAACTACTGCACCGTTTTAATGCAAACCGGATACTTTAAAGGGATAGTTCACCCAAAAATGAAAATTAGCCCATCATTTACTCACCCTCAAGTCTTCCTTAACTGTAAAAATTGATCATTACATATTGACCCAATAAATGACTTCCAAATAATTATCCCCATGCAAAAAGATGCATTGTACTAATCATAGCTTAAGGTCTTCACTCAAAATTTAAATTGTATATTCACCAAACATTTTTAATTGTGCTCAGTCAATCTATGAAGTCGAAGTGAAAAATCCAAGTTGGGTGAACAAGTCCTACGTCCGGAAAACGGTATACGCATGCGCAAAATGCACTTGAGGAAAACCGTTTGTGTGGAGATTTCAAATGCGAGCAGACTGCAGAGCCAAACCAGCCGACGCTGAAGACCGAAACAAACATTCCCAGAGAATAGAGATATTCATCGTCACAAGACGTTGGTGAGTATTTAGCACTGAAATTATTCTCCAGAGTTTTGCTTCATGACCCGGTAAGTTTAAAAGACATAATCACGAGTTCATGCATTCATTGGTTTCATGAGCGTGTTCTCGTTTACCACATAATTGTTTAATGGTAGCGAATAGTTTTAATTTCCTCATGTCTTATATGTCTAAAATAATAGGTAATAAGTAAATTAAGTCATTTGTGTGATAAAATATGCGGCATGCGACCGTTCAAGACGGTGCCAGACGGTTTCATTTGGCGTCGGCCTCTTTCAGGGCTTAAGTTATTGCCTTTTAATATCAAACACATCAAGCTCGTGATTTACTTATTCATCCATTCATTCGTTTCATCCTCATTATATAATGAAGAACTTCTGTTCTTTTATTTTCCAGATGTGATGCAGGGAAACTTTGCCATTAATGTTTTATTTGCAGGTTTTTAGCCTATGCAGTGCCGCGGTTTCTTCACCACATTAAGACATCATGTTATGCAGAAGATTTTTTGAATGTATTCAGAGTTTTTTCTTATTCACAGCAAATTTCAGGAGTTTTAAAATCATGAGTTAAACAAAAAAAGTGTGAAAGAGTTACATTTTTTGAGTTATTTTTTACATTTTGACTACCGCGTGTGTTATTGGATACTCCCTGGCTGTGTTGTATTTTGGCATTCATTCATTGGTGTTCAGGAGCGTGTTTTAACACTACATCTGGAGTTACATTTTGAGAAGTACGTCACGACACTGGTTCTGCAGCACAAATAATGGACTGATGTGCTTCGTCGTGAGGTAGGTAAAAGTCTATATATATATATATATATATATATATATATATATATATATATATATATATATATATATATACCAAAAAATGTCAACATGTTCTATATTTTCTGACAAACACGTTCTGTCGTAGCTGTTACGTTATTTACTGTGTTCTAATGGCAACGACCGCAACGTATGAACGTATAACTTGTTTCAAAATTTGAAATGGCTATTTGCGCGGGCTTTTTGTCGATGTAAACGAGCTAACCGTCTTTCCATTCACCGTGTGGAAAGTGTTTCTGAAAATGAGTGTTTTGCCGTCAAAATTGAAGTGGCAACTCAGCTTAAGAAGCCTGTTGTTCAGCTTCCACAAACTAACGTTAACTTTAATGTCGACGAGGTAACGTAATGCAGCCCTTGTCTGTCAGATAGCCTAATGTTTTACAGACGTACTAAACTGCAGTGTCTAAATTACATTACCTGGATAATAAAATAATTGAGCCGTGATGTGTTGGCCAGCAATTATTTGAATTGTAACGTATATCATAGCTGTTACAATTCAAATCATTGCAGGCCAACGTATATCATATACGTTTTAGTCGTGATGCATGAGTGCGTGATTTTCAGCTTAAATATATTTTTGCATTCTCAATCACAAACATTAGCTGTTATCATAAATTACATGTTTTTTTTTTTTCTTTAATGTCAGGTCAAGATGTTAATAAAAGTGAATTTTCAAGGGAAGAAGTATGTAAAACTGGAAGAAATATGTTTCTCAGATTTTTATGTTGTATCAGAGAGTTGCATTATCTGATTTTTGATTTAAATTAATTTACTGTGAAGTTGATTTCTTATCTAAATGAATTTACTGTGATGTTGATTTCTGATTTAAATGAATTTACTGTGAAGTTGATTTCTTATCTAAATGAATTTACTGTGATGTTGATTTCTGATTTAAATGAATTTACTGTGAAGTTGTTCCTTGTTATAAGTATCTACCTCAGGCTACACAATCCTACTGCACTATTTTAAATAATCCTGCAGGCTTGATTTTATAAAAAACATTGTGTTGTTGACAATGTTTAAATTTTACTAATTCACTGTTAGCTGCCTATGTTTTGCTGTTAAGATTTTACAGTATTTTATGACAGCAATTGTTTTAAAAGTGTGTCCATGCATTGCATTTCTGTATGAATTCGCTCAAATAAAGGCAGTAAATCAAGAGTATGGTGTTCAATGTAATCATTTCCACATATAAATGTTAACTCTAAGAAGTGTTAAATAAAATATGTTTTAAGTGTTCATTTTTAACACTGGTAAGGAGTTTATATTATAATTAACTACATTTCAGAGTTACAGTTACTCTCTGTAGGATTAGTATTTGAACTCCAGAAATAGTTAAATTTTAACTCTGAAAAAGTGTTAAAAAATCAACTCCAAGAGCAGAGTTATTTTAACTCTGCGCTGGAGTTAATTTGATGGCCACGCATGTACACTCAGATTGAGTTGATTTTAACTAACAGGGAGTTTATTCCAAAAACCAGAATTTGCTGTGTTGAAAATAATGTATTTTCACCAAAAATCCTGTGTTGGAATTGACTTGTTAATAAAGTAATGTGATAAAATGTCAACCCTGTTGTCTGTGTTCATTTTGCTTAATATATTTATGTTTTAAGTCATTTTTGTCTTTTGGGACAGTGAGAAATAAACAATTGTTACTACAATTTAAAATATTTAATTGGACCAACCTAACAGTTTCACTGTAAAACATTTCTCCAATTTAAAATGTTCTAGTGACCGATCACATCTACATTTTTTAGTTGGCCAAACTGAATGTCTGTGAATTAAATTGTATCAATTCACAGAAATTCAATTTGGCCAACTGAAAATGTAGATGTGATCAGTCACTAGAAATTTTTAAATTGGAGAGGCCTGAATTTTTTTACAGTGTTGGTAAATTACATTTTTCAACATAAAAAAAATGTACTAGAAAAAAAAAATTTTCACTAGAAAATTTTGAATTGGAGAGGCCTTATTTTTTTTTTACAGTGTAGGTGTATATGACATTCTTCTTTCAGACGAATACAATCAGTAATATTAAAAAAAGATGGCTCTTCCAAGCTTTATAATGGCAGTGAATGGCTACGTCATACGCTGGAACGGCAATCTCTCATGAAGGCACGTAGGCCTATATCAGTTAGTGGAAGTTTGAGATTACAGTTTTAAATATGTTAAGTTTTAAATATGGATATTTTACTTACACAAACACATCACTTCACTTAAGAAAGCCTTTATTAACCCCCCGGAGCCGTGTGGAGCAGTTATATGATGGATAGATGGACTTTTATGGACAGAAACAGCCATTCACTGCCATTATAAAGCTTGGAAGAGCCATGCAGGACATTTTTTTTATATATATAACTCTGATTGTATTCGTCTGAAAGAAGAATGTCATATACACCTAGGATGACTTGAGGGTGAGTAAATCATCTAGTGATCATTTTTGGGTGAACTAACCCTTTAAGTGCTTGTGCTGTATTGTCCATTAGCAGGAAAATGCATGCCTACTTAATTGAATAATAGTACATTTGCTTTCAGCTACTTTCATTGATACAGATGTTTTTGCAAGGAATAGTTCATCCAAAATGAAAATGCTGATCATTTACTCATCCTCATGAACTAGTCACTGTTTTTAAATGTGTAACTATAGCTAAATGGGATGTGTTTTTCTGTGACTCAAGGATTTGTCTTCTGTCTTCTTCTGTTATGAGTTATGTCCTTGTTTTATAGAGTAAACTCTAAATATGATATATATCCAGACTCCATAATCCTCTCCAATTATGGTTTTATCAGCATGGTTATGCTTTGCATTCTTTGTGCTGTATAATTTAAACCGACCTGGCCTGGTGAGGACATCAGTTGCCTTTTGTCACGGCCCTGTTTTTCAATTCATGACCTTGAGTTACAATTATAGCCTATCTATATGGAACATTTCTGGCCTGGGATCCTGCAAATAATGAAATATTCCCTTACTCCCTCTCTCTCTCTCGCTTTCCCTCACACACACTCACAAACACACACACTTTCTCTCTCAATCTCACTCTCTCCTGTTGAAACACTTATGGAAAATCCCTTTGGGTGGGGTAGAGGTTTATTGGATATTTGATTATAATTTTTATTCTTTTTTTTTTTTTAAATGTGCTGTCATGTCTTTCACGCCACGTTTTACATGCCTTCAGATTATGTGGTTCACACTACACATTTCTCCAGGTTACAGTATATTCCACCTAACCATCCCTAAAAGCAAAACTAATAGGCCTACATTTGAATTTTATATTTACAATTCAGGGAAAATGATAATTAAAGATGCTTAAGATGATGAAAAGGACAATTATTTTACAACTGTAATTTAAAATGCGTTCACCAGGTTCTTTATAATCTTTATTCATATTGGATTAAACATACCGTAATAATAAAAAAAAACATAACATTTGCAATAATAATAATAATACTCTGAAAATGTCATGGGGTGCAACCATCAAATTAAAGTTATTAAATGAATACCTTAAAAAACTGAAAACGTTTTAAAGAAAGAAAAAAAAAATCAAAGTAAAGAGTTTTACAAACATAAACAAAATAAAAAATTTGGCAGGTGGGAATAATATAAACAAAAAAACTGCAAATATTGTTGATATTTAAAAAATTCTGCAAATAATAATAATAAATGATGCCAAACTACTTCATATTTTTCCCTAAGAATTTCAGCATTTAGATGATTAAATGAGAATTGTATTATTATTATTATTATTATTATACCTATATATTTTTTTACTTTAAATCCCACGAAAATAAAAAAAAATAATTCAGAACAGAATATAAAAACATGTTCATTATAGAAAATATGTATATCATTGTCTGCATGGCATTTTAATGTATTTTTACCAGAAGAAGAAAAAAACAGTCTATGACACATTATTGACTCGTACATTTTTACAAAAGTTTAGCTATTTTTATTTCAATTTAAAACCCTGCACAATAGGGCTGTGCGATATTGAAGAAAAATGCAATATGCAATACCTTGTTAATTATTCGATATGCAATACGATATTGCTTTAAGTGTGTAAAATCTATTTAAATTATATTTTTAAAAAAATATTTAAAAACTGAGAATGATACCATTTATGTGTTTCACATTATTTCTGATAAAAGAAAGGATCGCTACAACTTCTGAAAGTGACCAGCAGTGTTTTAGCAAAAATTAATGTCACAAATCTCATATAATTTTAACATCAATGTAAACAAACAAAAAATGTAATGCCAATATTTAAATACCAAAAACTCTTTGACTTGACTTGGTAATATATAGTTATATCAACCTAAAACTTAACATCAAGAACATCCAGGTAAACAAAGACACCTGAACTAGGGGTGGACGATTATTTTTGTTATTTTAATTTACTTTGTCATTAAAAAATAAGAACTAAAAACAGTATTCTTCACATGAATTAAATATACACTGATACATAATAAAACTACAAAGGTTATTCAGCCAAGAGCACTGAGTGATTTTCTCTTTTTCTTTTGTTGTTTGACAGACAGCGCCAGGTTTACTGTATTAGCAGGCTGTCACTTTAAGACCTAATGCACGGATCCGATTGACACGCATTCGGTTTCTTTCCCCAACTGATATCGTTTTCTTAAAGCATAACCGACTGTGTTTACATGAATACTCGTCTATATGCGTTGACCTAAAACGTACGCTTTTCACAATGTTGAAGTAGCCTATTAAAATTATTCAGATATTGCGTGCCATTGCGATATGCATATTGCGATATGTACATTTGCGATATTTCGATAATTTCGTTATAATGTATTGTGCCGCCCTACCCTGCACATGCTTTTGAGGTCCATCCTGTGTTTTCCTCTCATTTGTAAGCATCAGTCTGCACAGCTCAAAAACCAAAGAGCCAATTACAGACATTAGAACTGTAACTGACCGTAAACGGATGTGACTGCTACAGGTCAGGGTCAGATGCAGCATGTCTCCCTTTCAAAGTCAACTGAAAGACAAACGGACGTAGCAGGACATTCACTCTACAGCAGAATCCAGTGAAGAAGGAGGGGTCAGTTCCTAATCAGATTAGGGGATATTCAGCATGCTTGATAACTGTATTAGCACTCAACCTGCAGAGGTAATTACATCACCTGGTTAATACCAGCGTTCAGCCTTTCATAATCTCATTCTGCGTAAAGTGGGAGAGCCAAGCTGTTAAAGCTGGTTTATTGGGTTAGTCGCTATCATTTTCAGCAATTCAATGGGATTTCAACAGAGTTCAATGAGTGATGTGCCAGCCTGCTGCATCCCCAAGGAAATCAAAAACAAATCGAACATGATGAGAGAATCAAAAGCATCATTCATCCATCAAAACAGTGAATCCATCATCCGCTCAAGAACCTCTGTGTCACGTCTTTCACATACATGTACAAACTTCCATCCCGTCATCAATGAAATAATAATCAAACAACAAAAAGATCATTTGATGAGGGCATGGCTTAAACATTTCCTTTCACTAAAGAAAATAACATTTAAAGAACGGTTATGGTGAGGCACTTACAATTGAAGTCAATGTGGTCAATTATTGGAGATATTAAAAATATAAATTTTAGGCATGTTTCACAGACAGTAGGCCTTGGTTAAATTAGGACAATTAAGATGTGCCTTGGGGGAAAAAAAACATTACTGGTGTGAATTTTGAGACAAAACAATGGCATTGACATATTTCAGATAAGACAGCTCAAACATGCATTTTAGTCTGGGACTAGGCTTAAGTCTTGTCTGTGAAACCAGCCATTAGTATTACAATTTAATTTAAAAAAGCACTTATATTACTTGTGACTTTGCTGTAAAAATGTTCACAGTCATTTTAGGGTTTATATTTAATTGTCATAGTAATTAAGTGAAACATTTGGATAAAAGTTTACACAGAAAAGGTGAGCACGATATTCTTTTTTACACTAAAATCATGCTGGCACATATATTGTTTATAATTTGTGGCTGTACTATTGAAACAGTAAGTATTTTAATGATTATTATATTTAATTGGCCCCATTTACTTCCTTTCCGTGTAAAGTAAAAGTAATATGTTTAAAGTTGCACATTAGAAAAAAAAAATACTTAAAAGTACTGATGTAACTGATATTAAAACTACTTGGGTATCAGGGGGCGTATTACAGAAACTTTCTATCTTACGTACTTAAGATATGACAAGTTAATTTAGGATTTTTCACAATTTCGTATTACAGAAGCAAATCTTAACTTGATTTAGGATTCTTATCCTATTTTACAAAATCTCATCTTATCTGTAGTTAGGAAATCTTAACCCTCTCCATCGAGTTCGGTAATCAACTGTCAGGTCTGTTACCTAGCAACCAACAAAGCAAACTGCTTCTGAGGTAAACCTAAAATCAAAATGGAGAAATGGCGTGCTTTTGAAGCTCTGTTGAAAAGTTAAAGCCTCTTTTATAAATCGCCTTTTGCAAAAAAGAAAAGTAAAAGGCGTTAGTCACTTGAAGAATGAACTGGCATAAAGTTGGTTTGACGTTAGGCGTTCGATATTTGCACATTTAAGGACCGTCTCTAAAGTTAAATACGACATTGGTATACACATTTCTAACTTCAATAGCATTTGAACAGAATGACTTACAGTATCAAAACCAAACTGTAAAGTGTTCATCTAGGTGTTTGATACACACATTTTACATATTCCGTTCAAATGCTATTGAAGTTAGAAATGTGTATACCAATATCGTATGTAACTTTAGAGACGGTCCTTAAATGTGCAAATATCGAACGTCCAGCGTCAAACAGTGAAGAACGACCGGCGGTAATGCTTGCTCCGTGACGGCTCGGGCTCATTGGCCTCTGTAATGTTGGTCGTAATTCGTCAACTAACTACAGAATAATGTGTCGTGGGAGTCTGTAATTATTTGCAAGCAATTTATCATCAAAGCACAGCACATCCTCCAAAAGGATCTCCACCATCGAACGTCGCAGCTCTTACTTTGTCTTATATAATTAATAAATGTAAGGCTCTCTCGAAAAAGGGTTTTGTACTGTGATTTTTACCGTTGGATTTCAAAAAAGTTAGGACACCAGTGGGGTTGTCCTAAAGTTAAGACAGCTTTTAGGAGTTTTTGTTGAGTTAGGATGCTTATCCCGTTTCCTATCCATAGTTAAAGGGGTGGTAAACCACGATTTCACTTTTCTAACTTTAGCTAGTGTGTAATGTTGCTGTTTGAGCATAAACAACATCTGCAAAGTTACAACGTTCAAAGTTTAAAGCAAAGGGAGATATTTGCTTTTAAAGAAATCAATTTCTAAGGACTACAGCAAACGGCCAGTAGGGACTACTAGACATTCCTCCTGGGTTGCTGACATCACCAGCCCCAATATTTACATAAACCCCTCCTCCGAGAATATGAAATAAGTGGGGGCGAGGCCATTTTGTATCGCCGCGGGGAATAGTTGTTGTGGTAGGCTAGTTAGTAGGCTGGGGTGTTGTTGCCAATGCCGATGAAACGCTGTTATTTTCATCCGGATTGCAGGTCCACTTTGTTCAGCCTTCCTAGGTACGGGGGTGTGTTGCAGTGCGTTTAACATACAACATGTAATATGCATGTGTGTATGAGACAGAGGTGAACAGGTCGCATTTGCAGCAGATATATGCTGCCCATCATAAATCAAAGCACGAGACAGACAGGGGTCGGAGGAGAAGACCGGAAAATGTGACATAATGGACAATATTTGTCTGTATTTGCAATACACAAGCCGCGGTTCAGCTGCACGAGACAAACACTGCCAGTGTGAGACGGGCGTGCGGCTCCCGCTGCACATTTCACAGAGGAAAGCTTCCACAATCTTCACGAGTTCAATGAAGGATTCGCACAACAGCTTGTCCTGAAAGATGGATTTAAAAACAGAAGCTGTTTACGGGCCACAACCTGTAAGTATGATTTATTTTTCGTCAATGTGTTTTCCTGTAATAGTTTGTGTTGTTAATTGTACGTTGTAGCAAGGAAATAAACATGACAACGCTGTTTGGCTCTGCAAACCAGTTTGTTAAATGCTCATTCATACTTAACATTATCCGACAAACACCTAACGTTACAAACCTTTTAAAATCTCAACAGCGAACTTGGCATTAGTGTAAATTATTATTTGATTAGAGCTTTATGTATTGTTTATCTACAGTTATGCTAAACATGGTTCTGTGTTTTATTTGGATTCTACAGTAAAGCCAATGTTTAGTGTTCGTTCTTGCAACAGATATTTGGCAAATCGTTCTAAAAATACAAAAGTAACGGTGCCATTCAGTAGCGATCACTATAGATCCGCAGTCTTTACTCTTGAGGACTGAACAGGTTCTGCTCGATCAACTTCACTAAAATTGTCTGGGTCTGATTCGGGCTCAAATTGGTATGGTTTTATTGACGCCATTGTACTACCCAAAGCACAGTCTACCGGTAAAGGTAAGGGGCGTGACGTTTCCGACAAACGTGTACTAGGCGGTTAGCGAATCACAACACACTGGGCCAGCTAACCAATCTGAGCTCATTGCGTATTTTTGAGGGACTGGCTTCATAGAATCCGGAAACCATCAGACCGTTTTTACAAGGAGGGACAGAGCAGTGTAGAATAAAGGTAAAATATATGAAAAATAATGCAATTTTTTACAAACGAAGCATGAACACGTTACAGTGCACCCCACAAACACAATCAAGCCTTCGAAAGTATGTGTTTTACCACCCCTTTAAGATAAGATTAAGCACTTAAGAAATGCCATTCTGTAATAACCTTGGTCCTAAATGCGGTCCTAACTGAAAATGCCATGGTTACCAAACAGATAAGATAGGATTCTAAAGTTAAGATGTTTCTGTAATACGCCCCCAGAAGTACAGGTAAATTACTGATATAATGGCACAGCTGAATTAGAATGAGAAATTCTAGAGTTATTAGAAAGGCCGGAAAGTTGACATTCTTATGGCACAATCATATTGCATATAAACACTATTTCACAATGTTAACTTAAAATGTATAAATTATTGAAGTATATGACAATATGATTGTGACGTTATGTGCAGTAAAAATGTCAATTGATTAAAGTTGCTCAAAAATTAATTGATTAACTAAAAAAAAATATATATATATATATATTATATAGTTTTAATAAATAATATATATTTATTAAAACTTACATGAATAACTTGTTCTCTTTGGTTCCCCTGTTGAGATTTACATTTCAGAAAACCCATTGCTCACAAAAATTTCATGCAAAATGCAGTGCATAACCGCCACGGCGGGCCAGACTAAAAACCCAAAGCTTACCTTGTATGGCTGATGTCTGTTCTAAACAAGTCAGAGTCGACTGGGTTTTGAATTTAAGATGTTGATATGGTCATAAACCTAATTATCTGTTAGTTCTCTTTCAAACGACAAAAGCGTCAAATCCTGTCATCTTTGTCTAGATGTGGTTCTTTCCTTAATGCCTCGTAAATAGCGGTTTAGCCATTTGTGTAAACTAATAACATAAAAAAGACGCTGCTAGTTGGATATTGGTGCGAAGAACATAACATTACTACAGGCGTGACGTAGCCTAACTCAAGAGACAAATTAACATATTAGAATACAGTTCTAATGCATGACAAAACAAAATCACATTTAAAATTATTATAAACATTAGAAAATTTTACTATTAAAACCCATTTGTGCCCACATTTTTCTGAATGGTTTCATGCATAGTCATGTTAATAGTGTCCTATGTGAACATGTTCTGCATATTTTCCCCAAGTTTTTTTTTTTTTTTCTTTCTTGAAAATCGTATTTGAATGTGCGGCAACTAGTTGCCGGTGGGCAAATGTGTTTTATGTACCACTTCAATGTCAAATATGAATAGGAGGAGAACATTTAGCATCTAACTCAAATAACTGCTTTCAACAGATCAATCTTTATTCATAAACAAATGTATTATGTATAAAAGTCGAAGAACATTCGATGCACACATAATCTTTTGAATATGAAAACTCAACAAATACATTTGTCTTAAAGTGGTGGAACATAGTGCAGAACAAAGTGCAGCCATTAAGTTGCCCCAACAGAGCATTGTGTATCAAAAAGTTAAATGAAAATAAATAAATTGAATGATGAAAAAATTACATCTATATAACAAAACAAAAAAAATAGTCCCATAGTATTCAATGGCTGAGTGTAGTAGGTGATTTCATATAATAATTTAAATGTAAACTCATTCTGGATGTAAACTCATGTGTCTGAATTTCCACATTATAATGGAATCGTTTTAATGGAAGCTACTAGTCATAAAAAAAATGAGCCATTAGAATGAAACGCATCCATTCCAAACTGGATGATGGGTCCTCAATAATTGGGCCCTTACAAGACATAATATACTAAAATATCATATTTTTCCCTATCCAATTAAGGTCTACTGTACAGTAGAGATGTCAGTTAAAGGGTTAAGTTATGTTATAGGTGGGATATTATGAAAGCAAAAAGCGCTAAACAAGACCAAAAATCTTGATTTATTAACTTGTTAACACAGTATACCCCATTATATGTACTTACAAGTCATTTGCCCACCGGCAACTATAGTTGCCACTTGGACTTTTGACTAAGTATACTAAAAACTATAGATCTGTTTTGTTTGGATGATTCTAGAGACCTTCACGATTATGTAGATATATATATATGTCAACAAAACATACTTATTAGTAACATGAAAATAACCTTTTTTTGGGAGGGTTTGCCTTCGCTATGCTTCCTGGAAGTAGGGGTAGGAAGTGGCAGCCTCATGTGACAGGAAGGTATTTAATACCTTTTTTTTTTCTTTCTAGAAATCCTTTATTTGGTTGTTTGCTTGTGTGTCATTGATATATAAAACATGGATAATATCTAGGAAAATACTTACAGAAGGAAAAATGACAACTATACACTGCGGCAACTATAGTTGCCGGTGGGCTTAAATGGGAAAAATAATGTATTTCCCTGGATATGACTGGGTGGGCAAGCTGTCAACCTGAGTGCTGTAGCTCCGCCCCTGCTGTTGACTATAAGTAACGTTGAATCTGCATGTCAACTAATGCCGCGTTCCAGGCAACCCGTAACCCGTGTTTTTCCAACCTTCTAGCCGTGAAAGTGCACTGGAACGGCAGTCAAACCTGTCACTTCCCACCCGTGAACTCGTACTAGTTAGATGTACTCCCAGTTATGAGCTCTGACGTCACATTGCCCGCGGAACAACAATGGCAGCCCCTACGGATGCAGTGTTTATGAAACAAATATACAAATAACGTAAAATAAAAGGTTTAACAGCTTCTCTTGCCGTGTGCGCCATTTTTTCTACTCCGTTCCCCTCAAATAAGCAAGGAGTAAGCACCTTTGGCATTAGAAATGTAAATGAGCATAAGCACCGTACGGTCTGCCATGCTTTGTTTACATAGCTACCACAATTCCTCGCACTCAGGCAGTTTGGCGTGACTTTGGCTGGAACGCTACAAAGTCGTGGTTTGAAATTGTAACTAACGGGCTCAAAAACCTGCCTGGAACGCAGCATTACTCTCAGAGTATTAGTATCTGTCTGTTTAACATCTGCTAACACTTTATTTTGATGATCCCTTTACGGACATTCTACTGTTACTTTGTTACTTTGCATGTCAACTTATTCTACTAACCCTAACCCTACTCCTAACAGTCTGCTAATACTCAACTAATACTCTAACGTTAGTTGTTAGTTGACATGTAGGTGCAACTACTTATAGTCAGCGGAATGTCTAAAGGGGACCATCAAAATAAAGTGTATACAAAGTATAAATTAACAATGTATCTGTCCTTCGCTACAATACATCTGTGCTTCATCAATGTGTCACCTTACTGGGGAATCCTGAGTATCTACCAAATCAACCCGCAAAAAACAGTACCTTTTTAATTGGTCAATTATCAAAAACAAATGATTCCATTCATTTTAGAAACAGCACATCATCTATTTCCAATGGTCTAGAATGAAAAAAAAATGCAAAATGATAAATAATTAATCATGAAACTGAATAAAATGTCATTACACATTAGGGCTTTATAAATGTGTGACTCAAAATGAATTCATCACAGACAGAGTTCATCTCATTTTCATGTTTGTATTGAGTTGTCAGCGGTGTAGAAATGGGACATCCAGAAAACTGATTATATATTTCCAATTTAAAGCTGCAAAAGGCGAATTTAAATTAACATCTCATCCATTAACAAATGATGCCTCTAAACAACACATAGTTGTTCACCAGTATTGAATTACAATGTGGATGAAAATGATTGATTTGAATGTGAAGTGATTAGCGGACGAGGCTAAACCATCCATCACAAGAGAATCATTACAAACATAATTCTCTGCCAGACAACACAAACAATGCGAGGCATCCCAGACAAACAGAAGAAGTCAAAATACTGTCAGAATGCGCTCAGTTTCCACCATTGCCTCTCTTGCCTGTTGTTTACCCCTTCTGGCCTTTTTTGGATGTGGTGCGCTTTGTAAATTTTGTGCAGAAGCCTCTCATTGACTTTGAAAGGCTAAAGCTTTGAGGACCCTTTCGTCAAGACCCCCCATTAGCAGCTGCTCTCTTCTCGAAGCCAACAGAGCTAAACTCGAGCTCAACGTGTATCCATATTTATAGAAAATCTCTAGTGAGCAACCCAAAACAACTGCCCTAAATCTGAGATATTTTCTTTTAAAGACTTCCATCTTGACGTGCTTCTTTGAAGAAACAATGCATGACGTAATTAACCAGGACGCTGAGGTGCTCCAAGAAGCATCTATTTTTAATGTATCCGCCACTTCTCAGGCAGAGGGGGAAAAAGCTCCTCATGCTAGTGAAACTGGGGTGAAACTTTTGGCAAGCACGATGTGTTAGGGTGCAGTCACATTAGTGAAATTTCTGCCAAATTTTGTGTGCGAAAAAACAACAACTCCATTGTCAATAGCATTGTGCAGATTCGAATTGGAATGACTGGATTTCACTCACAAAATTTCACAGAGCACGGTAATTGCGCACCTTTCAGTAACTTCGACCTTGATTTTCAAACAACATTTTTATCAGGCAACATTTAGGGTTTGGCTTACTGACGGAATGATGTTCCATGACCAAGACAACTGTTTCATCCAGAAACATACATATTTACCAACATCCTACTTGGAAAAAAATATTCACCAAGAAAGGTAGTGCTTCCCAAGTAGATCAATTCTGAAGTGTGTTAAATGGGAATAATTGATGGATAATAACAAACAATGAAGAAGAAAAAAAAGTGTCTTAATGTGGCAAGCAGGGCGAGGCCAAGAGCCATGGGAATGGAGCCAGGCTGGTTGTGCCAGAGCTAATGAGCGTCACCTGCCCGCCAAACCCATCTTAAGTCCCACAGAGGACTTGGTCGATCAGATCACAAGGGGACGATGCTAAATACATGCGTAAACAGGGTCTAAAACGTTTGAGCTTGTCCAATTTCAACCACGTTGAAGTAGAAGAAAACACATTCGATCGGATTGCTTTCGTAGTGTAAACGCTCTTGCGATCGAAAGGGTTTTCGCTTCAAAAGACCACTGTGGCGAGGTTGGCGAGGGACATGGGAAGAGCAAGCGGGACCGATAGGTCATTGAGAATGAGCACCACCTGCGAGTCACACTCATGAGGGAGCCCGGAGACATATAAGGAGGAGCGACATCAGTGGAGAACGAGAAAGGGCCAGGCCTGGAATTTTATGTTGTGTTTTGTTTATGTCTGTTTTGTACGTAGGCGGCAGTCGTCCGTGAGGGGCTGCCGCCGATTTATTTTATTGAAGTTGTTAAACGTTCGCCGGTTCCCGCCTCCTTCTTCCCACACGAACAAACATTACTGCAACCGCCTACTGACCTAACAGGTAAACATTACAGGAAAGGCACTAGCCAGACAGACATTATATTTTAGTGAATTTCTCTGACATCATACATGTCACAGTCTGGATGTCCTGTAAAGAGCACATTCGGGGCTTTTGCAAAGATACCAAATGTTTGGAGGTTTCACCAGGACAACAACTTCTTCTTGGTCTTTAAAAACGGCTGACATTAATGTTTAGCACTCTTATGGAAATATGATAATATTTTTTAATTATCATTTAAATCAAATTAATTTTCAAATTGTTTGTTATAAATCAACATCTCAGGAAAATGTTATGGGGTTTCTAATCAAAATAAGACTTTCAGTTACAAAACAGGGCATTGATTTCATACATGTCCACTGTAGTGGACGCCAGGACTTAAATCATGTTTATCAGGCATTTTGGAGACAAAACAAGTGAATAGGAAAATAAATTACATATCAATATTCCAATGAAATATTCGATATTATTATGAAAATGTTGCCAATTATTACTCCCATTATTACACTTTTATTTCCTTACATGTTGCACCAAGAACACATTAATATGCAAATTAGATGCATATCCAAGTATGGCCATTTTACCCACATATTGCATAAAGTAAAATGGTATATCAATGCATTTCATTATATCTTCCACATAGTTCAGAATCATCTTTAAACAAAGTTTGTTTAAAAAAAAACCTGAAACCAAAAATTGATTGGTGAATTAAAAATAAATCCCATTGTTTTTGCCTATACATGCAATTTCATGTCATTTTATTTTTTAAACAACAACAAGTCCTGGTGTCAACTACAGAGGACATACCATAACATATGAATAAAATATAATTTTTCAAAAATGTTTTTTTTTTTTCATTTGTTTCTTATGCTCTAAACAATTTAATGACATGAACAAATACTAAATTCATAATTTTCTGGGTCCCAGGAGGATATAGAACCTTTTTTTAGAGTGCTAAACCAATGTAAAAAAAATAGCTAAACTAAACATTTCATATTTGACAGCTGCTTCTTTAAGTCAGAAATGTTAAACAAATGACAAAAATATTTAGGCAAATTCATAAACTTTTGTCTAATTTTGCCATTTTGAATTGAAACTAGACCTGAGTAAATGCTCAATACGATGTTGTCTATTGTCAATAGTGTATGTATGAAGCACAGCTCACATAAAAGTCACTTCCAAACCAAGCAGCTTTCTTTTGGGCAACACAACCAACTGGAACCCGTGGCGAAAACTGTGCTGGAAAATATTTCGCCCTCACTCAAAATTCCTGATCACCTGGATTCTTACTGAAATTAATGGATTCTGCCTACATGCGTTAATTCATCGAACAACAGCAAATATGGCCGCACCTTTAGCCTCATGTTTTTAGGAACCCAAAAGCTCGATGTTGAACATAATACCCTCTAAGGGAAGCTTCCGTATAGCCAAGTTATGTTAGTCTCACTCCGTTCCTCCTGTCCTGTTATCACCAACCTTTACTAGCAAAGCATTTGGAGTTTTATATTGGTGTGATTTATGTGGACTTGCGGCACATTAATGATGCTAGCAAGACTCACCCTTCATTCATATTCATGAACAACTGTGAGGAGAGGGTGAACAGAGGAAGGGGGAGGGGAATGTAGATTCTGCCAAAACTCTTGCAGGCACAGTCCTGGAGAGCAACAATGCCAGTTTACCAGCCTACAACCAGGTGCCCACATGGAGGACTGTCCAAGTGCTTGTACTTATGTAGACACAAAAGACACACTGATGAGTGTAACAGAGCTATAAAATGAAGGCAACAGTATAACCTTATGTCAACAGTTGTTATTTCCCTTGCTTTTGAGTTAATATTTACCAATGCATATTATTATTAATGTGGAAAAATGTTGTGCTGTCTATTTATTTTATTTTTTTTGTAGAAACAGATTTTTTTTTGTTGTAATTTATCAGAAAATGAATCAAGTTAAAGCAGGTTAATCTCTGTAAACACAAACTCCCATCATGCTTTCTGAGTAGGGCTGAAACGATTAGTCGACATTGTGGACAACGTCGACAATAAAAAATTGTCGACAAATATCTTTGTTGTCGAGTAGTCGTTTGATCTCATGTGACCTAATGTAAGGGCCTGCAATATCGTGATTTGACCGCTACAGCGCTGTAGCACTAGAGTGTAATGCAGCCCTTACAAATGTTGCGGTAGAAGAAAACAGCGCGAATGAAGGAGTGCAAACCAATCTGAACTAGCAAGATGTGGGAAAGTTTCACAAAACTTCAAACTGCTGCGTCTCAATCAGCTCCCTAGTTCAGTGGTCAGTGCACTGATCAGGGAGTTAGCCCATTGATTCTTGTCCTGATCAGTGCCCTGACCACTGAACCAGGAGCTGATTGAGACGTGCAAGGCCAAACTTTTCACGGGAGCACAACGTGCATGTTGGAGCACTTAAAGGGTTAGTTCACCCAAAATTGAAAATAAAGTCAGTAATTACTCACCCTCATGTTGTTCCAACCATGTAAGACCTTCGTTCATCTTCGGAACATAATTTAGTATATTTTTGATGAAATCTGAGAGCTGTCTCACTCCTCCATAGGCTTTCAGAGGGACTGAAACTTGATGGCCCAGAATAGTAAGTAAAAACGTCATTTAAGGAGTCCAAATGACTACAGTGGCTCTGTATTAAGTCTATCATGCGACGAAAATACTTTTTGAGCGGAAAAACAACAAAAATAACGACTTTATCACACTATTATTGTTGTTCAATTTGAGTGCCACGACGCATGCGCGAGAACTGAGATTCTTCTTCTACTACTACTTGACTGGCTGCTCACTCTTTCGGAGTAGGGTTAATCTCAGTTCTCGCGCATGCGTCGTGGCACTCCCGCGAACTCTTGTCAGAGGCTCAAATTGAACAATAATAGTGGGATAAAGTCGTTATTTTTGTTGTTTTTCCGCTCAAAAAGTATTTTCGTCGCATGATAGACTTAATACAGAGCCACTGTAGTCATTTGGACTCCTTAAATGACGTTTTTACTTACTATTCTGGGCCATCAAGTTTCATTCCCTCTGAAAGCCTATGGAGGAGTGAGACAGCTCTCAGATTTCATCAAAAATATACTAAATTATGTTCCGAAGATGAACGAAGGTCTTACATGGTTGGAACAACATGAGGGTGAGTAATTACTGACTTTATTTTCAATTTTGGGTGAACTAACCCTTTAAAGAGGGAACAACTAACTAACTAACTAGCGGTAAATCTCTTTATTAGAGAATACAATACTACTAATAATTGTAATAATATTAACAATAATAATATAATTACAGTAATGTGATGATTTATTTAGCATAGAATAAAGTTTGATAGAACTTTGAGTCAGGACTGTTTTTATTATTATAACACTATTAGGTATTATAGTTTCATCTCTTGCCTGTATTTTGTTCCATATGCATGAAGCCTTACAAAAGGCGATGTTAGGAAGAATATCATGTCAGATACTTTTTCATATTGTTAATTAAAAGGTGAATGAGAATCTTTCAGCTCAATTGTCATGTATTGATTAATATTATGTCATGTTGTCTGCAATGTCATTTGCAGATTCATATTTTTACCATTCATGCAGGGGCGTAAATTTCATCTAAAAGTTGGGGGGGGACAATAAACATGAAATTTCTCAAGAGCAATTTTTGAAGAGGACACAAATAATACAGCCAAAATCGTACTTGTAAGGCTATGTGTACCACAAAAAAAAAAAAAATTATTTGGCGTTTTGGTGTACTGAAAAATTATCTAATGTCCGTTTTTCTTTTCTCTGTCATTTTATCTGACCAAAAACACAAAGCGATAGTAGTTTAAATACGATTAAATATTCACCACGCAGTCATATTATAATTATTAAATTATCTTGCGTCCTCCACATAGTATTTTATACTATGATATTCAGAAATTTAGATATTCAACTGCAGAAGCCTCTGATCTGCCACTTATTATCATATTGAGGAAAACCCTACACAGATCTGACTGAACTTACGGTTTAGAATTAGCCAATTTTTTTAATTTGGGGGCGGGTTGCTTGAATTTTGGGTTCATTAGCCTATTATTCGTAATGAAAAACAACAAAACAGTACAATGACACACTCCCTTAAATAGGCGCTTTTATGCTTTGAAACCAAATCTTCGATAATCTTGTCTGTCAGCTGTTTGCTCGTTCGGCTCATGCTGTATTGAGCAGACACATTCAGTTTTTAATTGTTTTGTCAGTTCTCTAACTGAACTAAAGGATTTTATTACTATACAGCGGGGCGGGGCGGTGCAGCGGTGGGCAAGTGATGTTAACAGTGTTTTGCCTAATCTGTATTAAAGAGAAAAGAATCACTTCATCTGATGTTTAAAGTGAATAAAATAGCCTTGACAGCTACTTACTGGTGTTTCACAACTGCTGTCTGAAGAGCCTTGTTCTCCCCAAACTTGTGTGGTAGTTTTTCTTCAGTCTATGGGTTACGTTAGTTGAGGTGCACGGTGGATCAAACCACTGTGAGGCAACGGGGGAAGGGGGGACTCAAAATGTTTCTAAACTTAAAACGCATTTTTGTCCCGTTTGCGTTTGTATTGTTTTACTACTTACACATTTATTTTAAGTATATATTGTTATATTATTTACAATACTCCGCATGGTTTTTAGGGGGGGACAGCCCTCAGATTGGGGGGGTCCTGTCCCCCCCGTCCCCCCCGCGATTTACGCTCCTACATTCATGTGTCCGGAAGTAAATGTCCTCTTTTTCTGTTTCAGTTCTAAGAAAAGCAGTGGGCCTATTAATGTTTTACAAATGAAGCTCTTAATACTGCTGCCAAGAGATGTTTACATTCAAACATCTATTGTTTGTGTCTGTCTGTAATGCAGCTAATTTTTGTTTATTATTATTTATTTTTTTCAATTGAAAGCGAACAGAATATTTAAACAATGTTAGAGAGCATTTGTGTGTGATTTGAGTTCTGAGAACTTGGCTCAAAGTAAATTAAAACAAGCATTTCAAAAGCTGAAGTGACTTTATTTTTTATATATTATGATTAGAATATGTATAACTCAATGTTTTAACTAGTTGAAAAAGCTGAAAAATCGCTAAAAATTTACTGATTAGTCGTTGATGCAAATGGCAATAACCGATGAGAAGTCGATTAATCGTTCTAATAATCGTTAGATTAATCGATTATTAAAATAATCGTTTGTTGCAGCCTTAGTTCTGAGCCCCATACGATGTCACTTCCTGACCCAGCACAGTATCATCTATTTCAATAAAGGAACCACCAGAATTTCACTTCTTATTAACCATCATGTCCTGATCAATGAGCTGTAGTCCTAAAACAGCTGACACCTAATTAAAGGGGCAGTATATATATGTGTGTGTGTGTGTGTTCCGCTGTAACAGCAGTCAGGTAACCAGCGGTAATTAAACCTTGGAAGATATGCCTGTCCAGAGCCCAGCGAGGTGGGAGGTAAACTAGGCAGTTCAAAATGAATGGTTAGCTTGTCTCCAGAGCCAGAGTCTAATTTGCTCCACCAGACAAATCAATAGAACAATTTCATCTCAGGCACTTGAGCAACAATGAACACAAAAAAATAATGAAACATAACAGCCTCATCTTTGGGGAGAAGGCAGAGTCTTTTTATAAAACCATTGGGAAAACAATCTGACAGGTTTATTGTTCAGAGGTGAATTTTTTTCTCATTTGTACACAAATTTACCCGAATTTGTCAAAGTTTGAAATGTTCATAGAATTGAGCTGAGGTCACTAATTAGCAGACCCTGGGGCCGGATCCACAAAAATCTTCTTAAGAAAGAAGTTCAGAAAATTCTTAAGATAAACTCTAAGTTTGTAAGAATTCTTAAGAAGTTCTCAAATATTTTCTTAAGAACATCTTTATTTCTTTACTTCAGAAGAAAACGAAAGGTGTTATTTGACTTATAGGGCCCTATCAAACACCCGGCACAATGTGACGCCAGACATGACGCAAGTGTTTTTGCTAGTTTCAGCCTGATGCAGTTATCATTTTCACGTCCTGCAGCATGTTGTTTAAATAGCAAATGACCTTGTGCCCATCTGTTCACCCATGGGCGTGCTGGTCTGAAAACATTGTTTTTTGAGGCAACTTAAAACGACTGCACCATTGACCAACAAAAACCTGGTCTAAAGTAAGTATTTTGTGGCGCGTTAGTAATATGCACCTATAAGCGGGTGCACAACGCGCGTACACTCTTGTTTATTACCAACCCGTTCTCACTCCCAAGGCGTCAAAATCCGAAGCATGGTCAAGTGCTTTCCGCATCACAAAGACGCTAAAGGTACCCCTAGGCTTCACTATATCGACACGCTGAGTGCTCCATTCATTTCAATGAGAAACCTTTGGCGTTAGACACAGACGCGTTGGGCATAGGAGCATTATTGTCATGATGATCATATATTGGGTTATGATTTTGCCATTATGACATGTTGATCCTCAATTTAATCAGCCAGCATAATTTTATTTGCGCTATCTAGACACGTTTTAACAAGTAACCCAACCCCATTCCATCCCTAAACCTACCCATTTGTGTGGTATATGTAACACAGATATAACAAAAAATATTCCAAGTGTTCCGAGGCCAAGCGATTGATTTGTGTGAAGGAAATCCCCAAAAGCGATCAGTGTCTCCATCCGCAGAAGATCACAAACACATTACATTTCAAATATTGCTGCCCGTTACATCAGTTTTCATAGTGAAATTGCATTGGCTCTCGTATGTCTCGTGACCAATTGCGTCATTACGTCAGCTTTGATTGTAAAATGCCATTGGCTCTTGTGTGTCTTGTGACCGATTGCGTCATGCTAATGAGTCGTGTGTATTATTTGATTGAGATATGAATGAGTGTGTTCACGGAGCGGCGGGATCATCATCTCAACGATTTAAACATTAAGATCAACTCTGTTCTTTACATGAAGACATCGTGTGACTTCAGAAGACTTGGAATGCAACATGAGCTAATACTTTTATACTGTTTTTGGTCAGTTTTTGCAATAAATACCTGTCACTGTACTTGTATTTGCCTGTTATGGGTTTTATATTGTTTAGAAGTGGGTAGGTTTCGGGTAGGAGTTGGGTTAGCTGCTCTAAAATATAAAAGTAACCTTTAAATATTAATAAAATATTTAAAAAATCATGTCTGCTTTTACAAATGCAAAGAATAAAATGCGTCTTGATCTGACGCACTGGGTAAACAACTGAAATCAATGGAGCACCCTGCGTGTCGATATAGTGACGCCTATGGGTGCCTTTAGCGTCTTCATTGTGAAGCGGAAAGCACTTGACCATGCTTCAGATTTTAACGCCTTGGGAGTGAGAATGGGTTGTTAATACACACACAGGGATGCGCAGCAGCACCCAAACATTATTAAAAGGGTGGTTCCGTGGTTTTTTTCTAGGCTTGGTTGTGTTTATGGGGCGCAGTATAACATTAAACGTCTTAATACTTCTCTTTTTTTTAAAAACGCCATATTTTTCTTATATTTTATCTTTATTCCACGCCGCTGTCTCCACTGTCCTTTGAACGGCTCGTTTGCTTCCTGCTTCTGTGAAGCCCATCCCTCCGAAAAACGCAATGGTCTTAGATTGGTAAAATGGCCAAATGTAGTTTGTAGTTCTGCAGCAGCTCTCTCTCTTTCGTAATGACTGCGACGTGGCCTCGCCCACTTGTTGCGTGTTCGCAGGGGAAGTGTTTATGTTAATAGCAAGGGTTTATGATGTCACCAACCCGGGAAGAAGCTTGTTGTAGTCCAAACCGGCCGTTTTTGTAGGCAATAAACTGCCATAACTTTAAAAGACAATATCTCCGTTTGCATTGAACTTTCAGCGCTGTAACTTTGCAGATACTGTTTATGCTCAAGCAGCAACATTACACTCTAACTAAAGTTAAAAAAGTGAAATCACATGCAACCACCCCTTTAAATATTAAAAATTAAAGGATTCCTACCAGGAGAAGCGTTAAGTCTTTCCACTTGCAAATTCCGCCATGTAAATAGCGAATCCACCATGGTGCAAGTGCTGGCTTTTGAAGGGACTGGGAGATGAGACTCGTTTGTTTATTGCATGTTACGCCCAAAACACACCCATGACTCATTAAGAGACGAGGGGT
This sequence comes from Romanogobio albipinnatus, assembly GCA_023566225.1. Lineage (NCBI taxonomy): Eukaryota > Metazoa > Chordata > Actinopteri > Cypriniformes > Gobionidae > Romanogobio > Romanogobio albipinnatus. Next base: position 43,810,097 of record CM042249.1, read on the forward strand.
AACCCTTTTGGACCATGTGCCTGATGCGCCGACCATTTTTTCCGTCGTTAAACTAGCAAAAGTGGCTAGTTTAGCTAGTTTATCTGACATGCCCTAAGAGCACCTGCACCATGCGCTTCAGCCCATACATTTCATTTGTGCTCCATCTTTCTTGTGCTCTCTCTAAAGTTAAAGTGTCCTGTATCTGTAGCTTGAGTAAGCGCATCATATGCATGCAAATGATCCATCTGCGTCACTTCAAAGTACTCGTCCAAATTCATGGTACTAGTAGTAATATTTAGCTAGCTAGTGTTATGTTGTAACGCATAATATTTCAAACAAACCAATACATTCATTAAACATCTTACATTTGGGTATTTGCAATGATTTTTAAGAACATTCTTTTTCGGCAATATGAATACTTCTTAAATTTGATCTTAAGAACAATCTTAAAGCTACACTGTGTAACTTTTTTAGTTTATTCTTAGCTAAAAACACTTAGTTCTTTCAAAAATATATGTCCTCATTAATGTATATTTACTTCTTTCAAGTAATAAAGTATTCTCGTAAGTTTATAATATGCCATTGAAAATACATACGGGTAAGGGGTTCGAATGGGGGTAGCCATGTTGCCCCTCCATCTTGAAAGTACATTAGCCAAAGAGGGACATACCCATAAATTCAAGCTTCGCCTTTCGCGTTTTAACACTCGATGGCACCGTGTCGAATGTGAAGAGGGGGATTTCTGGAATGAACTGGAAGCCATAATCTTGGACTAAATCGGCCACCGTAGGAGTTAAAACGAAATCGGAATTGGGAGGAACAGAAACTAATATTTACTGGATGGTCATATACCTTTTCACCGCTAGATGGGGGAAAATATCACACAGTGTAGCTTTAAGAAAAAAGACAAGAACATTCTTAAGAAAAGTGTTTGGGAATACAAAATATACTTTAAATATAAAATAAGAAGAAATTGGCAGTTAAGCAGAATTTTATTTAGTGAACCTGGTCCAAGATTAGAAACACAGATCATATCACATAAATTAATAGAATATGGTTTTCCACACTGAGCATTTAAGCCATATTTATTGAAGATGCACTGGACTATATCATGCCTTTGTGCATGACATTTAGTTGCAATGCAAACAAATGAGATTCTGCTGAATGAGATTCAGAAAATTTTGAATAAATGCGGTTCTTTTTAACTTTTCATTCATCAATAAATCCTGAAAAAATCTATCGCAGGTTTCCAACATTGAGAATAAATCAGCATATTAGAATGATTTCTGAAGATCATGTGACACTGAAGACTGGAGTAGTGGCGCATCAGCTTTGCACCACAGAAATAAATTATATTTTATAATATTTTAAAATAGAAAAACATGATTTTAAATTATATCATACTACGGGGCTGTAGGGATGAAACGGTATGGACAATTCACATCACGATTATAGTTACCCAAATTATCACGGTTATCAATATTATCACGGTTTTCTTCAAATGAGATGAAAGTGCTTAAAACACACTTAAAACATTTCAACAAGTTTTATATTTGAAAATCAACAAACAACAAATAAAGCAGCTCTATGCACTTTTCTAAGATAGATTCTATTCTGTGGGATTTCCTTCCTTAATGGCCGTTGTCAATGCAAAGCATAACGCATAAATAATAATTTGGTGTAAATATAATCTCTATTATCTCTGTAAATAAATTCTCAAGCAATATTCTCATCAGTGTTCTATCAGCCTATGAAGCATTTAAATCTAGCATATTTTGTGTATGAGCCCAAACAGTATCCTAGAGAAATAATGCATATCCATATTTTCATATGATTTGACAGTTTATTTTATTAAATATCAAAAATCCAAAAGGTGTGCATCATACCTGACACCTAGATGAACACTTTACAGCTGTTCTGCAAGTCATTCTCTTCAAATGCTATTGAAGTTAGAAACGTGTACAAATCTTGTATGTAACTTTAGAGACGGTCCCTAAATTCGCGAATCTCGAACACGTGTGGTTGGTTATAATGCGCAACGCGATTATAACAGATGGCTTTTGAGAAGACTAGAAGTTCAAACGCCAAAGTGGCTAGTGTGAGTGGTAGTAATACCAGATGTAGTTTTGGTATTGAGGTCAAAGTCCACTTGCCTTGCGTTCACAGATTTGATGCGTTTCCCCTATTACAGCGACTTTCTTCTTGCATGTTCTGCAGACAGGATGACCATCTTCGATTAAGTTTCCCTCAGGATAAAAGCCAAAATATGACCACACCTCAGATTTGGTCCTTTTAGAGGCTGAACAATCCCCCGAGTGCTGTCACTGCCTTGCCTTCAGCCATTTCTTCTCATTAAAAACACAGCGTTGCGCTGGGCCTGCACCAGACTGACGCTGACTGGACAGGATTTACCGCGAGTTTTCAAAATCGTGATAATCACGCGCGGTTTTAATGATAATTAATTTTTAAACGATATTACTAACGTCAGTACATTTTAAAGTTCTACGGTGTGCAATTATTTGCAGGAAAAAGCACAGCTAAAGTACTTCCAGGCAGGTCCTGACCGCATTACATGCTACTTTGCCAAATGCTTTCAGTTTCAAAGGTCCTTAAAGCTACAACAGCAAAATAACAAAAGCCACAGGGACACTGCACCGAGCAAAAAAATATAGAAAACAATAGAATAAAAACAACAAATATTTCCATGTTTTTTGCCACAAAATTACATTTTATTATGCAAATAGCATACATATTTCTCTCTCTCTCTCTCTCTCTCTCTCTCTCTCTCTCTCTCTCACAAACGCACACACATATAGTACGGGCACATACTCGCACATGAATGTGTAAAAAAGTTTAACAACTTAAAAGCTACATGACATTTCTCACTAGCGAGGTAACAACGACGCTGTTCTTGGAGCAGATAAACTTACAGTTTTGCTATTAGTAGCCGCACACTGTTGAGAGATGCAGACACAGGTAATTAACTTATGCTTAAAGGTGTCATGAACTGACTTTTTTATTTTTTTATACTGTTGTCTGAGGTCAACTTATGACGTTTGCATGGTTTTACATTCAAAAACATCACAATGAATAAGTAATTTTCTGCCTTGGTTTTGAGGCTCTGAAAAACGGTCGGTTTTGATGTGCCTGCCGTACTGAAGACTTGGAAGTAAACGCCCACAGCTAGGATTGGATAAGATTTGCATATTTAATGAGCTTCTGCTCCCCTGTCAGTGACAGCGCGTGGCAAACGGCCACCGGAATGAATCGCCCAGCCCACAGCCAGGGCTCGCAAAATGTCTTTATCAAACAAACACAATGATTCATCTCTCATCCACCTGCGATTGATTGGAATGTTATTTCTGTATCATTTCGCCTGATCAGCAGTGAATATAACCGCAAACGTACACACACACATGCGCGCCCTTCGGCACTCGGCAGGCCGGTTATAGCCCGTCTGAAAAATACATAGCCCCGGGACTTTGGGCTTTGCGAGCTGGCGTTACAAGTCCGAGTCTGATCACGAATGAACCAATAACACCTTCTCCAGCCTGTGACAGCGTGCTAAGGTATCTAATCAATAGATATCAAACGATCTGTAACAGTGCAATACTAACACATATAAAAAAAAACATGTTTTACTCACATAAGTGTGTTGCACCATTCCTGTCGAATCCAATATAGAAGGCACAGCATTGTGTTTTAATCGCAATATGTCTGCAAGTCCAGTCTCGACCTCTATCTTGTTTACAATCGATTCTGAGGTGAAATGAAGCGAACAAACGCAATGTCTTACGCACGTGAGCTGGAACCGGCATGTTTATTGCTCATAGTGCGACCCGAAGTCGGTGGGCAGGCTTGAGGCGGTGCTTCTGCGTCCTATTACGTCAGTGGTCGACATATTCTGAGATTGATCGTTTTCTGGGCCTGGTGTCTATAAAAGATTTTCTTTGACTGACAAGGACATTTTTAGCTCTAAAACTTACAGGATATTCTTATATCACGATTAACTTTTATATACCAAAGGCTCAAAGGAAAGTTGTGAGATGTGAGATGGTGGTCCAGTGGGTTAAACCATGGAACTGATATGCAGAAGGTTGCTGGTTCGATCCCAGCGGTCACCACCAGTGTGTCCTTGAGCAAGGCATTTTACTCCATGTTGCTCCAGGGGGATTGTCCCTGTAATAAGTGTACTGTAAGTCGCTTTGGATAAAAGCGTCTGCCAAATGCATAAATGTAAACGTAAATGTAAGTTGATTTCTCAATTCATCACCCCTTTAATCAATCTCTCTCTCTAATAACTGCATTAGTCTGCTATCAATGGCTCAAGCCTACATTACAAGCTGTAAAATGAAATTTTGAAATTAGCAATGGAGGCTTGGGATTAGATGCATAAGAAATTAGTCCTACACACAAGAGCGATTTAAGGACAAAATCTTGAAATATACCATCTGAACAATGTTTGAGGTGTGGTAACCATAGTATAAGCAGAATAATTGACTCTGGGCCATTGAATTATTAGAAAATAATGCACACCCGTGAGTAACCGACCCCGACCCCAGGTGTCCATTATCTTTCTCATAATTCAACAGCCCGGAGTTGATTATTCCTTACATATTTCACAATATTATTTTATTTATATTTGATTAAATAAATGCAGGCTTGATGAGCATAAGAGACTTCTTTCAAAAAACGTGTAACGTTTCCAAACTTTTGACCGGTAATATACAGTATATACATATAATATACTGGAGTCAAAATCCATCCAAGCCTCCATTTCATGACATGTGTTGGCTACCCTATATTCATTGACATCTCCAGCTGTCAGTTTGATTTTTACAGGTCTCAGCACTTCAATGTGTGATATGTGCTACTGGGTGAGGACACTCACAACTATTCATCCCGATCAGTTTTTGAGCCTACTGTAAAACAGAATTTCACATCACACACTAGTGCTGAAGTCAGCATCATGAAAGAGCATCCATTAAATCGAGTGTTCTGATTTTCAGCGGCCTTGGGGATTTCCTACGTTTCTTCTCATCAAGCAATCATGCCGTAAAAGTAAAATAATTAGCTATCCAGTAAGTTATGAGTTTCTGTAGACCTTTTGAAACTGAAGGTATGGGATTGGCTGAAGACCACGCTGAACCTCTCACTGTATTGTAAAAGGTCAAATTAAATGGAGTGTTTCACTCACTCTGCTTCATGTAGGAGAATAAGATGTTCTGGCAAGATCAAACAAGAAACCATATAATTGGCCTATATATAGCACCTAATGCTGTATAAACTAAAAAGATTCCATGTGTATGCTCACTTTTTAAGTGATTAAAAACTATGGATGGATGGGTGGATGGAACAAATGATAGATGGATGGATGGATTTCCCAAATAATAATGATTTCATAATGCTGATGAGATTAACAAAACAGGAAGGCACATTTTAATGAATAATTTCTCTGCTTATTTCGATGTGGTGTGAATTACTTTTGCTCTGCACAGCTGCATCTGAGGGTTAGACATGCATGCATCATTTTATCACTATCTGTCCTCATTTCAAAAAGCTATAATGAAAGATTTGTTCCCTTGAACAGTATTAATCAAAGCGGACATGAACTAAGACGTATGCAAATACATTTTTTTTATACTGAGGGGAAAAACAATAGCTCCTGATTTTTATTTTATGGAAAAACTTTGAAAAACACATTAAAACACGTTCATTTGTTGCCTTCCTTCCTACGGTACAGTTTTACCGTACTCCATTTGAAGCCTACTTTAATGTTCAAAATCTTCTCTCATGAAGATGACTCTGCTGCATCTCAAGATGTTCAAAGCACATTCTTTCCCTTTTCTCTTTTGCCTTTTTATGTGCAGGCAACCAGTTTGTTTGCAAAGAAGGTTACAGGATGACCTTCTGTGCATTCTGCAGTGGGGAAACAATCAAGTCGCAGCCAAATCAAATGTCCACCCGCGAATGAAGCATAATCAGGGATAGACGCCTTCCAGTGAGAAGAAGGGCACAAAGAGCACGTGAAAATAGACTCAATTTGTGCATTCCATCTGAGAACAAGTAAAACTCATGAATACAATTCATCTTATCTTGTTTCTATAATGGAGAGCAGGCTGTGAGGAAAGAAATACAGTTAACCTGTGGCTGAGATAGAGACTAACACTGTTTCAGGGAGCACGTCAGTAGAATCACTATAAATCAATGAAAATTTTATATTTCATAATTATTCATCTAATGACTAAAGTTAAATTTCTCTTTGCCATTCTTGAAAATGGATGGATGGAAAGCCTTACCGTTGCCTAAAAGACAAATTAATAGCTTATGTACTGTGGTTTATCTAGGCCTGTCGCGATTGGTCGATACAATCGACTGTCGACGCTGTTAATTAGTCGACGTCAATATTTTTAGTCGACTGGGTAAGTTGGGTACGAAATTGTATTAGTAGGCTACTGGTACTTTAAAAAATACATCACTCTAATAAGAGCAGTATTTCTTAAAGGATTAGTTCACTTTTAAATAAACTTTTGCTGATAATTTACTCACCCCCATGTCATCCAAGATGTCCATGTCTTTCTTTCTTCAGTTGAAAAGAAATTAAGGTTTTTGATGAAAACATTCCTGGATATTTCTCCATATAATGGACTTCAATGGGCTCCAAACGGTTCAAGGTCCAAATGACAGTTTCAGAACAGCTTCAAAGGGCTTTAAACGATACCAGACGATGAATAAGGGTCTTATCTAGCGAAACGATCAGTTTCTGTGAGAAACCGAGCAGTATTTATGCTATTATTTTACCTCTTATCAGTCGAACGTGATAATCTCTGAGCTCCGCCATAACTTCCGCTAAGTGAGGTCAAATATGAGCGTGGTCATATATATCGATCGCAGATTCCTCAATCTACTGATCCGTGCAGGCGCTAATGAGGCATCTACGTATACGTCTATGACCACGCTTGTATTTGACCTCACTTAGCGGAAGTTATGATGGAGCTCAGAGATTATCACGTTCGACTGATCCGAACTTCCCATCACTAAATTGAATGAGAAATCGGGTGTTACAATGAAATTGGTCCGTGCAGCTCTTAAAGGGCCGGACCTAATATTCTGTGTGAAGCAGGGCAGGAACATGCAGGCCAAGTGAGTTTAAAGGGTTTTTTAACCCTAAAACAATGTTAAAACAATGATTAATAAGTTCTGTCATATTATTCAATTACTTTTACAGTTTTTTGCCATGGTATCGATTCAGTATCGGTATTGAGGTATTTTAGTCTGGTATTGTATCGAAGTCATCATTTTGGTATTGTGACAACACTATTCTGTATAACAAGTATTTGCTGATAATCTCTTTTTTTGTTATGTTGGTTTACACATTTGTACCTTTTTACATTTTACATTTTCTCTTTTAGTTTTACATTTTGTCAAGGGCTTGTATACATTTATACTTTTTTATAGTACACTACTGAATGCCAACGTTGCAAGTGAAATTAAATGTTTTTAAGTAAAATTGTTGAAAATCGTTTGGATAAATTAATCGATCAACCTGTAAATGAGTCGATAGATTAATCGGTATAAAAATAGTCGTGAGTGGCAGCCCTAGGTTTATCCCATTTTGATGGTTGGATAATTACATTAAGAAGGTAAGGACATAAAAACAAGTTTTTAACAATGATCCTAGGATGTAAAGCTGGTTATCTCAGCAGGGAAATGATACGTCATCAGAAACAACAGCATTAATCAGTTCTGCTTGACTGTGGGAGGTTACATGGCCCTCATTCCCTGTTGCTTTTCCTGTGGCCACTTTTACATTAACATGCATGAAGAATAACCCACCCATCAAAGATGGTGAAAGGTGAAAGGAAAGACCCCCACACCGCCTCCCAGATTCAGCTCCTCGCTCGATTCTCTCGGCCCCTTTCCGGCTCACTGAAGTGGGAAGAAACAAGGGTGCCACTTTGCCATCACAGAGCCCCCAGCCCACCAGATGGCAGATGCCGGGAGCCCGCTGCAAGGCCAGTCCGCTCAATGAAACTTTATTGGGGAGATGGCCATACGAGGTGAATAAACGTCCATGGACAGGCTAATTAAAAGGGTCTTTTTCATTAGAGAAGTCCATCTGTTAGTAGCACAGGACCCAGTGGAGTCTAAGCTTCTGGTAAGGATATTCACACTAGCTGCCATTAAATCCCTGCCTCAGCGTGTCAATTATTTGGGCTCCTCTTATGGGATTAGAGATATTCGTTAACCTGCAAAAGTATTCAGAACCTTAGCTTAAAGTGATAGTTCACCCAAAAATTTAAATTCTGTCATAGTGTACTCACCCTCAAGTTGTTCCAAACCTGTATACATTGCTTTGTTCTGCTGAACACAAAGGAAGATATTTGGAAGAATGTGTAACCAAGCAGATCTCGCCCCCCACTGATACCATAGTATTTTCCCCTACTATGGTAGTCAATGGGGGGCAAGATCTGCTTGGTTACAAACATTCTTCCAAATATCTTCTTTGTGTTCAGCAGAACATCATTTTGGGGTGAACTATCCCTTTAATTGTTCCTTCCAGTATTATATTTTCCATGATTAAAGTATAAAATCAAAGGAAGATTTTAGAAAATCACTTTTATTCCGTGAGGATGCATTCAATTGATTAAAAGTGACATTAAAGGCATTAAAACGTATATAAATCTGAATATATTGCATCCAGAATATCTATTGTTGCACATTAGAATATATAAAAGTACAAATCAGCACTAATCATCATAAGCCTGGTTGTATTTTAAAAACAATATCAATGGCAAATGATCAGAAAGAGTACCAGACTTTGACTCATGTGATAGTGAATTTTGCGAAATATGTTTCATTAACTATGAAAGACAAAAGACAGCTAGAGGAAGTGCCTTAAATAACAGGCTAGACGTCATTAAAATGCAAGACATATACACACTGGATCTGCCATCACAGCTGGCTGTTCTCGCCAACTTCTTTCCTTGTATGCAAACAATTTAATACTAATTTATTTCCTTTCACCACAAGACACTCAAGCTTTGAAATCAACATTTCCCAAATGGCCAGACCTACAAACCTCGGCATAACCAGCCGAGTGCAGTTGTCTGATGCTAATCTCAAGCGCTTTGATTGACGGCATTCCAAGCAGTGATTATAGTGAAGTCATGTGTGCAGTCTGAAGCAGAAAATTGTTGCTGTTGAAAGCTGTAGCCTAGCTGTCACGCAACAACTGTCTTTTTTTGTTTCCTGCAGTGTGAAGGTCACATATTTCACGACATATGGGATTCGCGGGCGCCTATGACAACAGAGAGTGAGCGGCACATGGAACGAAGTTCAGCGACCTAAATCATAATGTTTGTCATGGTGTCATATTCTAAAATTCTAAATGTGAGCAACTGATGCTAAACTTGTCCATGAAGCAAAGAAAATTTTAATTCTGCCATCATTAACTCACCCTGATATCTTCCACCCATTCCGTTTCAAACTTATATGACATCTTTTCGTAACAGAAATGGAACACGATTATTTTCCAACCTGTTTTTTTCTTTTTGTTAAAAAAACAAAAAGCTTCTATCTGCTTCTTCTGGTGTTTTAACACACACCAACATAAAAGGTGCATTTCCGCCAGCGCCACCTACAGGACCGGAGTATGAAGCATGGAATGTCACACCAGCGGACGCCATGATTTCTCCTACTTCTTGAGTTCTTATGGTGATTGGCGTCCAATGAAAACCGCAAATTGCTGTTTAGGAGGGCGGATCCGAAACAAAAGAATGCTTTGAACAGATGCATTATGTCTATTAAACTGGTGCCACAATTTTACTGTTAAATTTAAGGATTAGTTCACCCCAAAATTAAAATTTCCTGATAATTTACTCACCCCGATGCCATCCAAGATGTTCATGTCTTTCTTTCTTCAGTCGAAAAGAAATGAAGTATTTTGAAGAAAACGTTCCAGGGTTGTTCATCATTTAATGCTTTTCAAATGCAGCCAAAATGCTGAAGGTCCAAATCAATGCAGTTTCAAATCGCTTCGATGGGCTCCAGAGGCTCTGCGTGATCCCAGATGAGGATCAGGGTTTTATCTAGCAAAAAGATCGGTCATTTTCAAAAACAAAATTAAAATGAATATACTTTTTAACATAAATTGTTCATCTTGTGCAGCTCTGCGAGGTACTAAGGATGACGTAATCACGTCGGAAAGGTCACGCTAGACGTAGGCAGAAGCGCTCGTGTGAAGACTAATACAAACGCCCTTTACCAAAAGAAAAGGTAAAACATTTTGTAGTTGAAAATTGAGTGTTTTTGCTAAAGGCCGTTTGTATTAGTCTTCACACGAGCGCTTTTTAAACATGGGGGCGGTGCTTCTGCCTACGTCTAGCATGACCTTTCTGACGTGATTACGTCATCCTTAGCGCCTTGCAGAGCTGCACAAGATGAACAATTTATGTTAAAAAGTATCAGAGCCTCTGAAGCCCATCGAATCGCTTTTTGAAACTGCATTGTTGATGGAAAGGATCTCAAGCTAGCTGTTACTGTAGCTACAGGCTACCCATTAATAGATACAATATTTCCTTGAAAATGTATTACAGTACAGAGCTAAAACAACCATAATGAAATGACCCTTCACAACAAAGTAATGCTTTAAATTAAACTCTGTTAGAGAACTACATGACAATTTATCTGTTCAAAAATCACCTGTTGAGTAATATAACCACCATCTTCGCGTCACTTTTCGAATCCCCTGGTTCCCAAGAAATTGTTGTTTCTCGTTTTATAGCAAGCTTTCTCTTTTCCCCCAAGCAGACTCTCCTCTGTCCAGCGTTTAAAAAAGTGTGATTCCCCAAGATTTAGCGCCCATGTCAATCTTTCTGACTCGCTGTGATAACTAACCTATGCCACTCGCACACCATACAAAAAGAAGCTGCAGCAAAATTTTTACGTGAGACGTAAGCAATTTCCCTCAAAAAGCTTCCCGTCAGGTCTATACTTTTGATCTTGATTTTGTCTCTAGGAAAAAGGAATATTATTAGTGCTGGCCTGGGCAATCGATTAATCATGATTAATTGCATCCAAAATAAAAGTTTGTGTTTACATAATATATGTGTGTGTGCTGTGTATAATTATTATGTACAAATAAATACACAAACATGCATGTATGTATTTAAGAAAAATATGTTATATTTATATAAGATAAATTATATAAATATATGTATATACATGTAAATATTTCTTAAATATATGCATGAAGGAGTGTGAATTTATATACTGCAGACCCTTGAAGGTGTGCTGTGGTATCTGTTACCAAGATGTTAGCAGCAGATCCTTTAAGTCCTGTGAGTTGCGAGGTGGGGCCTCCATGGATCGGACTTGTTCAGCATGGATCAGCACATCCCACAGATGCTCAATTGAATTGAGATCTGGGGAATTTGGAGGCCAAGTCAACACCTCAACCTCACTTTTGTGCTCCTCAAACTATTCCCAAACCATTTTTGCTTTGTGTCAGGCGCATTATCTGCTGAAAGAGGCCACAGCCACCAAGGAATACCGTTTCCATGAAAGGGTGTACATGGTCTGCAACAATGCTTAGGCAGGTGGTATGTGTCAAAGTAACATCCACATGGATGGCAAGGCCCAAGGTTTCCCAACAGAACCAAAAGCATAACACTGCCTCCACCGGCTTGCCTTCTTTCCATAGAATGCATCCTGGTGTCACGTGTTCCCCAGGTAAGTAAAGCACACGCACCTGGCTATTCCACGTGATGTAAAAGAAAACAGACCAGGCCACCTTCTTCCATTGCTCCATGGTCCAGTTCTGATGCTCACATGCCCACTTTTTGCGCTTTCGGCAGGGGTCAGCATGGGCACCCTGACTGGTCTGCGGCTATGCAGTCCCATACACAACAAACTGTGATGCACTGTGTATTCTGACACCTTTCTATCAGAACCAGCATTAACTTCTTGAGCAATTTGAGCTCCAGTCTGTTTGATCGGACCACACGGGCCAGCCTACATATATATATATATATATATATATATATATATATATATATATATATATATATATATATATATATATATATATATATATATATATATATATATATATATATATATATATATATATATATATATGTGTGTACATGTATATAATATAACATTTAGAAACATGTTAATATATATACCTTTGCAAAACAAAGGAAAAGCACAATAAAGATATGAGCATGTTGGCTTCAGGTTTGATTGGTTATAAGCCATTGTGAGGGCCTAATTAGCATGTCCTCTTTCTCAGTGGTAGGGCTGCAGTTTCTATAAGGGTCACCTCTCTCTGAATACTCCTCCAGCAGTGAGACTGTCTGACTGTATGCAGCAGCTCGGTTGGGGGGCGAGAGGAGAGAAAGGATAATGAAGAGGATACACCAGCCTTACCGGCTGCCGCCAGGTTGCTGTCAGCTTGGATCAGACCTGTGTCTGCCACACATCTCTATTACACAGTTTCTGAGTAGCGGCTGGGTTAACGTTAGCTTGCCAACTAAGCTGACAGGCCCTCATCCATCCACACAAAGTCCATGTCACACATTACCAGTGTATTAATAATGACCTGACTTTAAAGGGATAGTTTGCTCATATATTCAAAATTCTGTCATTTAATCAATTTCATGTAGCTTGAATTATTAGGCTATGTTTGTCTGGTTGGCTGTGAAGCTCCACAATAGACAATAATTTCAATAGACAGAATTTCCATTTTTGTGCTCCTATTCATTTAATAGAATAACTACTTATTTTATTTTATAACATACATATCAAAATCATGTTTGCCTGTGTGAACTCTTTTTGAATAAAACCATATTTTCATGAGAGAACCAAATTCATAGTCCCATGGGAAGGCTCAGCTTGAAGCAGTGGGTAGGACTGACCCGCTGGATAGTGATGTGTGTGTTAGTTAGGGTCTGTCAATAGTTACAGCACCCCTGAAGCAACCCGAGGCAGGACGAGGCATGTGCGAGCATTAAATCTAACCCACACACTCGGGTAGTTTAAGGTCTCTTTCTGAACCAGCTTGTTTTAATTACTTAGAGTAAGTGGCAGCATTTGGCTGGGTTTATTGCTCTTCTTACAAGAGCAGGCCCCTGCCTTAGAACGCGAACTCTGCCTGATTGCAAAGCTGTAAATCCCTACTCTTGCTGCTCCTCTAACAATGCACGGGCCGGCTGCTGTACCCCTTGACTGGAGGGCACTCGTAAATTCTCTTTTAATTTTCCAACTTGCAGAGACAATGGGTGGCACAAACAACCCCACAGTATCAAAGGCCAAAAAATAGTCTAGGTCTGCATGTGGAAAAAGGAAAGGGTCTTCGGAACCACATCCTAAGATGTAAAATGGAAAGGGAGAGGGGGGGGAGGTGAAAAAAAAAGTTAATTCTTCATGACTTTGCATTTATTAATTAGCATTAGGACCTAAAACAATTAGCATTTAGAATCTCATGTGTTTTAAAAGTATGTGTTTTGGCCAGTTTCCAAAATAAAATAATAAAAGAAATAAAAGAAAAGAAAAATAAATACATAGAAAAATATATATTTTTTTTAAATTAAATAAAATTAAAAAAAATAAATAAATAAATACATAAAGACATAAATAAATAAAATAAAATAAAATAAAAGATCAAATGAATAAATACACACATAGTTACACACATAGTTTTTGGACTATGTGTGTCCTGAATAAAAGCTTTGATGAGTATTGAAATAAATAAATAAATAAATGCTTTTTTTTTATTTTTTATAAATAAACAAAATTCAAGAAAAAATTAAATAAAAAATAAATAAATAAAATAATTAATAAAACAAAACTTTAAAGTAAAAAATATAATAATAATATATAATATAAAACATTAAAATAAAATGATAGAATAAAATAAAAATAATAAATACAAAAGATAATTGTTATAATAATAATAAAATAAATTAATAATAAAATAATTTAAGGTTAGCTTATAACTGTTGCTGTAAGGTAATTACAGAACTTTTGGATCCTCTATTCTGACAAATCTTTTCAATCTACTCAACCCAAGAAATATGAAGCATCACAAAATGTCAAGGTCTGGAAGAGAACTTTTAGGATGGAAGTGTAAATACTGCTCTGGCTAAATTAAACCATGAACCTATCATGTTAGGTGTAAAGCAAAATAAATTATAGGGGGCATGATAATGTTTTCCTTGATCTACCTAAGCAATATAAGGATTGGTTCAGTTCCCTCACAAATCAACTGTGCGTTTTTATGGGAGTGACCGATTGAGAGACCCTGTGTCATTAAGGCGCTGAAGGCTCTACTCATTAGAAATGACAAGAGGAAGTAAATCTAACAATCACTTGCTCTTGGTCAGTGCACTGGTCAGGAGCACCAATAATGTTTCTCGGCTGGTAACAGCACTTCATAAACAGTCCTAAAAAATTAACATGGCGCCATCATTTCCATTTCCAAATGGCTTATTTACTTCCAACAAAAGTTCAAAATTGAATCATAAAAAGGACCATAAAAGTGGTTCATACAACTTGTGTACTATATGCTATGTCTTCTGAAGTCCCATGATAGCTTTGTGTTTGGAACCAATCAGAATTTAAATTATTATTGAACTTTAATATTCTATTTCACAATAACATTCAAATGGCACATTGAGATTGCTCACAGTAGGTAAGAATTAATGTTCTCTGAAAGGTAATGTAATTTTTTTGGGTAAGATATGTCTTTAATATCCTATATAACATTTCATTATTTTCATTAGCCCCAAAATGTTATATTCAAGCTATACCTCTATAGGCAGGTGGTGCTGGGGAGGTGGAGGGTTTCAGCCGAACTCTCACGCTCCACAACAAAGGTTAAAAAACAAAGATTATTGGTGTACATTCCTACATTTTAAGAAAATAAATATTTTCTACTTTTGTTTAATTCATTGTGTTATTGGCGTTACTTTGTAATTGTTTGTGAAATTTACTAGCATTTCAAATGAATATATCTTGGACTGCTGTGGTTCCTCCTGCTTTTCCCTGAACTCCTCTTCATGGCATTGCCGTCACGTTCTATCCCCTGCAGGAGCATCTAAAGGTTCTCATTTCAGCATCAGGGTCAAAATGGCCCTTTAAAACCGTAGACTCAGCAGTGTAGCACATCTCCCTACAGCAAATCTGGAGTGTCTCAGTGGTAGCGGGTCCTTTTCTGATGAGTAGAGTTCAGGAGCTGAGGCCCTTTCTAAAAGCTGAGATCCCTTAGTGAGAGCTGGAAGGGTTTGAGAGTTTGAAGTGGTAAGAAACACACATACAGCAGAGAAGTTGGCTACATAAGTTAATAATGCATGAGCATGAATAGATATAAACTCAACAGGAAATATGACATGAATGTGACAAATATGATTTCTGCTATCTTGAGGGTACTATCGTCTTGTACCCTGCCGAAAATGCAATAAAAAACAAGGAAATATTGTGTTCACATACACACTATGGTAGCTTTATGTGAACGTCTTTGACAGTATGTGTGTGTGTGTGTGTGTGTGTGTGTGGGTGTGTATGTGCGCGCTATGTAGGATTGCAGGCACAGCTTTTCAGCATATATATCTACTGTATATATCTTATGTTCATGAGCGACTGTCACCTTTTTGACTTCTGCATCAAATCCCATTTCCAACAGTACAAAAAATGTGCTATATTTTGCACAGCTGTACTTTTAACATCAGCTAATAATAACATAATGTAAGTTTTAATAATCACATTAGTAAAAATTCTACTCTCAGGTTTGACCATGCCTTATCATGAATATGATTAATTGTATAGTCTATGCCACATGAAATGTTAAGGTTTTAATCTGGTTTAAAATCAGCCCAAGATTAAATGCTTTGAAATATGAATGCAATGGGCTAAGTTTAACATTATATCACAATAATATGATTAAAAAAAACAGTTACAGTAACTCAAAATATGACATTTAAGGGTACGTTTACATGACACCGATGTACCTTGCCGTTTTTTGCAAGCACACTACAACATTGTCAAAACCATCCCGTTCACACGGATCTCTGAAAATGACTAAAGATGCTGTATTCCGCTGTCAGGCCAGTAGTTGGCGATGTCACTTTGTATAGATGACATCTTAGACTGAACACTTAATATGCATACACACGTCACCGTTTAGTTTACACAGAGAACATAACGGTATCATTTTCAAAAAATTGCACTTTGAAACCTGTTTTCCAAAGTTTGTGTTTTCAGGCCACCAAAACGCTGTTGTCATGTAAATGAACAGCCAAAACGCATCCATTTTTTGGTGGAAAATAGTATTGTGTAAACGGCCCCTGAATTTTTAGTCTGCATGAAATCAAAATATGCAACTTTTTACTTTGTTAGCTCACATTACTAGTCTTGTGGTGAACAATTAATCCACATTGTTCGTCTTCATAATCTTTAGACAAAATCAGAAAATTTGATTCCCCATGGAATTCCTTCTCCGATGACGTCTGACCTTTGATACAACATCCTTAAACACTTCCCTCCAACCGTCAGTCTGCTGTGATCTAGATCTCATCTATTTTTCTCATTCAGTATTCTGTTACACTTGAAAATACGGTCACACTTATAGATTTGGGTCCAATCCTCACTATGAAAAAACTATGACTTTTCCCTCAATAAACTCCTAATTACTGCTTATTAATAGTTATTGTCAAGTTAAGGTATTGGGTAGGATTAAGGGATGTAGAATCAGGTCATGCAGAATAAGGCATTAATATGTGCTTTATAAGTACTAAACAGCCAATATTCTAGTTATATGCATGCTAATAAGCTGAAACAATACTGAAATGAGGTAGATCATAACTTCTGGTTCGCACAGAGTTGAAATGGATTGTTAACCTTAAACTTAAAATGTGGTCATTTACGCACTCTTGTGAGATTTTTAAGAATCTTAACACAAATATTTCATACAATCAGGGTTCATAGTGGCCATGTCCCCCTACAGCAACCTGGGGTCCGGGTCCAGGCTAATCCAAGCATTATAATTGCAGTAATAGTTGCTCTGTTTTTTAAGTCCATAAAAATGCATCTGTCCGTCAAATACCGTGCTCCACGCAGCTTTGGGGTGCTAATAAAGGCCTTCTGAAGCGAATCGATGCGTTTGCGTAAAAAAAAATTCCATATTTAAAACTTTATAAAGTAAAGTTCGGCCGAACGCCTTCAAATGGACTTCAAAAACAGAGCAACTATTACTGCAATTATAATGCTTGGATTAGCCTGGATTGTTGTAATATAACTCAGATTTTATTCGTCTGAAAGAAGAATGTCATATACACCTAGGATGACTTGAGGGTGCATAAATCATGGGCTAATTTTCATTTTTGGGTGAACTAACCCTTTAAGTATAGCCAATTTAAGTTGGGAAACAATATGTTGTATTTATAATGCCATGCTTACTATTTATCTAAAAGTTTAAATGTTTATTTCATACATAAAAGTATGTGACTCTGAAGTCTCACGGTTATATTTGTGGCAATAGCCAACACTACATTGTATGGGTCAAAATTATACATTTTTCTTTTATGCCAAAAATCATTAGGATATTAAGTAAAGATCATGTTCCATGAAGATATATGTTTAAATCTTTATTTAAAAAAATTGACCCTTATGGTTTTGTGGTCCAGGGTCACATATATAGAAGGATTTTAGGAAGGGGGTCTCTCATAAAAGGTTTATCATATTTGGGGCTCCTTGGCATCATAAAGTTTGAAAACCCCTGCCCTACAGGACAAAAACGCACTTTAAAAACAAGTTCATACAACTTGCACTATATTCCAAACCTTCTGAAGCCAAACGATAGCTTAGATGAGAAACTTAGTCAAATTTAAGTATGTGTGTTTGTATGTGAGAATAATGTACATGATGGCATTTTGTGTAAACTATCCTTTTAAATGGATTTTAAACTGATGAGACGTGAGTATTAAAGTATCAAAGAAATCTTGTGGTAATATGCCCTGAAACTATAGACCTATAGTCCCAGTTATGGTGATCATACCAGTAATAACCAACAAAAAAAACAAAACAGTGTCCCAGAATAAATCGTGTGTAAATTTTAATCATTGTCATTGGAGTGATTTGGCGATCTTTCCCGCTGTCAAAAAGCACTCTGGGCCGCTAGGCTAAAGGCTACAGATTTGATTAGCGATACAGTGACCAGCTGCTGCAACACAATAGCCAAATCATTACTGCTGCTTTCAGTGGAATGAAGACAGAAAGGGTGAGGGAATTATGGGCCCAGAGAGATGTCAACATATGTACAATGTAACCTGCTAGCATTAGCATGCTGTGCAGCTTGGTTAAAGACCTGCATTTTATTTTAAATGATGGCCTTGTGCCTTTTGCATGTGCCATGTGTATTGAAAAATGCCTGAACCACAAACAACCTCTTTGTAGAAGAAAACCAAATTGTTATCTAGATTGTTAGGTTGATAAATTGCAAGACGTGAGCTGTGCTTTTTCGCAGTAATCATTACCCCCATTGACAGGCTAATATGTGCGTTTGTGTGTACGCCCAATCAAATCGAGTGTTCGTGTGGGGAAATCAGAGCAGGTGGCAACGCAACAGGATGATGAGGTGACAGGACCATGTTGAATGCATGTGCATGTGTTTTTGTGTGAATCTGTGCTGTGCTGGTTTGCAGACACAGCTCATCACCTTCTATATTTCTCTCCAACACCTGTGGATTGCTGACATATCCCCCATTCTTTATATAGTTCTGAGTCTCGATGATGTGTTTACCAAGATGGGTAAACAAAACTGGGGTGATTGATTTATAAACTAGAATTCCAGTGTGTTTTAATAGCAGCTTGGCATTGGATTGGATTTCAGCTTCAGCTTTCAGACTATTTGCGATTTAATAAGGCGCAAAACTTAAAAACAGAACTAAACAACTTATGGCAGATATATTATAGGCTAAACTAAACTAGTTTATGAGCACATTTTTAGCCATATGTTTGTCCTTGACATTTACCATATTTGAAAGGCATTTCATAATAACATAAATGTAAACATGCAAAATATATATAAATATATTCAGACACCAAAATCTGCACTGGTAATTTTAGTCTTTGAGTGTGACAGTCCTGCTGCTTTGCAATGTGCAACAATATTTTCTCCAATTACTGGTTAGATAGAATAACTGTTATAGCTAAGCAATGGACTTCAAGAAAAAGACTGCAAACATTTAATTTTTTATCAGTATTGTATATTGATATATTTTATGAACTCATATGATTTTTATTTTAATATTACTGATATTAATATTACTAAACTGGCTGATTTTATTAATAGTAATGTCAAAACTTTATACGAGTTATACAGAGTTTCCAAAAACCCATAGCAGCCACATAGCAATGTGGAACACTTTAACAACTGCATAGCAATGTCCCGACAACCACCCATAAAAACCAATCAATTGTTTTGGTTCTTGTTTCAGTTTCTTGAAGGGATAGTTCAAAATTAAAATTCTATTATGACTACTCACCCTAATGTTATTCCAAACTAGTAAGACTTTCCTTTATCCTCGGAAAACAAATATTAAATCTGAGCTGAACCTTGCCTGCGAGAACGAGAATGAGCCTCATTGGTCCTTGCTGAAGCTCAAACGTGCTGCGTAACACAAGAATGAACCTCATTGGTTCTTGCTGAAGCTCAAACGTGCTGTGTAACACAAGAATGAACCTCATTGGTTCTTGCTGAAGCTCAAACGTGCTGCGTAACACGAGAATGAACCTCATTGGTTCTTGCTGAAGCTCAAACGTGCTGCGTAACACAAGAATGAACCTCATTGGTTCTTGCGGAAGCTCAAACGTGCTGCGTAACACAAGAATGAACCTCATTGGTTCTTGATGAAGCTCAAACGTGCTGCGTAACACGAGAATGAACCTCATTGGTTCTTGCGGAAGCTCAAACGTGCTGTGTAACACGAGATTGAACCTCATTGGTTCTTGATGAAGCTCAAACGTGCTGCGTAACACGAGAATGAACCTCATTGGTTCTTGCGGAAGCTCAAACGTGCTGTGTAACACGAGATTGAACCTCATTGGTTCTTGATGAAGCTCAAACGTGCTGCGTAACACAAGAATGAACCTCATTGGTTCTTGCGGAAGCTCAAACGTGCTGCGTAACACAAGAATGAACCTCATTGGTCCTTGCTGAAGCTCAAACGTGCTGCGTAACACAAGAATGAACCTCATTGGTTCTTGCGGAAGCTCAAACGTGCTGCGTAACACAAGAATGAACCTCATTGGTTCTTGCGGAAGCTCAAACGTGCTGCGTAACACAAGAATGAACCTCATTGGTTCTTGCGGAAGCTCAAACGTGCTGCGTAACACAAGAATGAACCTCATTGGTTCTTGCTGAAGCTCAAACGTGCTGCGTAACACAAGAATGAACCTCATTGGTTCTTGCGGAAGCTCAAACGTGCTGCGTAACACAAGAATGAACCTCATTGGTTCTTGCGGAAGCTCAAACGTGCTGCGTAACACAAGAATGAACCTCATTGGTTCTTGCGGAAGCTCAAACGTGCTGCGTAACACAAGAATGAACCTCATTGGTTCTTGCGGAAGCTCAAACGTGCTGCGTAACACAAGAATGAACCTCATTGGTTCTTGCGGAAGCTCAAACGTGCTGCGTAACACAAGAATGAACCTCATTGGTTCTTGCGGAAGCTCAAACGTGCTGCGTAACACAAGAATGAACCTCATTGGTTCTTGCGGAAGCTCAAACGTGCTGCGTAACACAAGAATGAACCTCATTGGTTCTCGCATGTCAAGCGAACATGCTTGAGCTTCCGTTTACCTCAACTGACGTGGTAGTTGGTTATACGTGAATATAAAAGCCTAAATTAATCTGTTCATCATATAAAATGATTGTGTTTCTTCAGAAAATTTGGACTAAACCACTCAATTCATATGGATTAGCTTAACTATTTTTTATGAACTTTTTGAAGGGTCAAAGTGGTAGCTGTCAATGGAGGGACAGAAACTAATGACAGAACTTTAACTTTTGGGTGAACTAACCCTTTAACATTTTCTTCAGACAATCTAATAATTGAGACTGTAATCAAGTTTTTACTTAAGAAACACTAAAAAAAGAAAGATCAAAATGATGAAGTAAATATGGAGATGGTGGTCTAGTGGGTTAAACCACTGAGCTGATATGCAGAAGGTTGCTGGTTTGATCCCAGCAGTTGCCACCAGTGTGTCCTAGAGCAAGGCACTTTACTCCATGTTGCTCCAGGGGGATTGTCCCTGTAATACGGGTACTGTAAGTCACTTTGAATAAAAAAGTCTGCCAAATGTGTAAATGTAAATATTCCAGACATATGTGTAGAAATGTCTCAAAGAAATGGAGAGACCAAGACAAATAAGAAGGACATTTTTATTCACAAGAAAAACAGTGTTATCCCAAGCTGCCATATAATACATTTATACAGAGGGTCAGAAAATTCTTTACAAAACCAAAAAAAGTTAGAAAATATGATTTGATATGAAACATGACGCAACATACATTGTCAGCTTTCGTTCATCCATTCATTCAACAAAACAAAACAAATACTTTTAGTTTGGTGTTAGTTAAATCCATGTTCATAAAGTGTAGTGAATGCCAGCATAATCATTACAAAAATTCAAAGATGAAGAATAAAGTCTAGAAAAAAATACAAATCTCATGCAGCATCTTGAAAAAGGGCCTGAGAGTGTTTATAAAGGTAAATAAATCCAAGAAAAGGTTTTGATTTTATTAAATGTCGAATGAGAAAAAGGTCATTCATGACATGCCTTAGATCAGGGGTGTCCAACCCTGGTCCTGGAGAGCTACCACCCTGCAGATTTTAGCTCCAACCTCAATCAAACACACCTGAACCAGCTAATCATGGTGTTAAGGGTGCTAGATAATTACAGACAGGTGTGTTGGAGCAGGGTTGGAACTGAAATCTACAGAACGGTAGCTCTCCAGGACCAGGGTTGGACACCCCTGCCTTAGATAGACAAGTAACAGTAAAGTCATTCTGGCAGCTACATGTTAAAACACTGAATCACTTTCACCAGTAAAGTTCTGCAATGGCGTCTTCGACGTCCAGGTGGTCTTTTACAGCAGTTATTAAAATCGACAATAGATCTTGTGAAGGCTAACCGTTGTGCTAAATGCTTCCTGTTGCAGTTGCTGAGGTTGTTTGTTCAAGACCATGATTACATGGATGCATAGGACTAAGGCTTGGATATACATCCACAGTGTAGTTAACAAAACCTGCAATGCATCATGAACTGGACTTTTTTTTATTACAGGTTCAACGTTCCCTTAGTCTACAAATAAAGATTTGTATTAATAGCATCAAATATGCCAGTGAGTGTTTAAAATCTCATCAGATATTTGAATGGTTACTTTTAGGATGCTGTTGTCCGAAACGTTATGGAAAAGGGTCCTTCCTGTACCGCACAAATGTCACCTCGCCCCGTTTTAATCGCAGCCACAGCTCTTTTGATGCAGAACACAGTGTGTCTACAGAGAAAGGCTGAGCTAGACATGTCAGGTAACACTGATGAATGCCCTTTGCCAAAGTGTCTATTTAAAGTAAACAAGAACAAGAGGCCAATCTGCATTTTAATAGATTGCACCTCTCTAGCAACATGCATCCATCGCAGGCATAACAGTGACACCGGCTTGCATGTATTTATGTGATAAGAACCACTAACAATGCTTGAGATTTCAATTCTTGGGAATTTTTGTGCTGTTAATTTACATTCAACATGGCTGAGCAAACGTAGTACCAATTTAAATCACCTATATGATTCTCTGGGAAATAAATATGTTAAAGGTGGATATGCATCCAATATCAGTCCAGTTTGGAACGTTTGGAGTCAAGGCAACCAAACCAAACACTTTTATGAAAACTGGCTTGCATCACATATGACTGTCAATTGCTGAGTGATACTGTGTTCCTTAAAAGGACCTATGAAAGATAGAAAAACACTCCGACAGTAACTACAAATACAACATAAGGCTCAAAAGGTTTAATAACAATATGCTGACAGAGGTGATAGTTCGGGAGGCAAAGGCAAAGCATGGAAGTTCAGCTTATTGCTCTCCTTTCGCACCCAAAATTATATTTCACACACTGTAAGTTCATATAAATACACTATACAATGCAATAAAATAAAAAAAATATGGTTCGGCTTGAGTATGCTGGTCAAAGCACTAGCACCGGTAGAAAAAATAATGATTGACAACAAATGTACAAAACAGTCGTATGAAAAAGGCACTTTGTGGTGTGGGTTGAATAACTCTTCGGTAAGTGAGAATGATTCTTCTCTTTCCTCGGGTAAGGAAATGCGTCAAACGCATCAAAGCTTGTTGGCTTTCCATTTGAGCAAGTCTATTCCATGTTTGTTATGAGGCACTGCATACATTACAAACAGAACAGTTTTGTCTTCTCCAGAAGATAATAAGTTCCTACTTCATGCAGAATTCAGTTTTCCATCCTATTATTAAGGTCATCCTTTGATCCGTGAGTTTTCTCAAAATCACTGGACCGGTTGCTACATTTCATTATCCTTCCTTTCAGACATCCCGGGTCCTGTCTTCCTCCAACTCTTTCTCGTTGTCCATCGATCACCTCATCACGTTCTTAAACCTCAACTTCTCGCGGTCCTTCCTGCACGTCAGATGCTACTCGAATATCGAAACAGGTCACCATCATGACGCGAGACTTGCATAGGTTGACGCAGTACTCCAGTTCAGCCGTAGCCTGCTCCAATGCCTCGCAGTACTCCTCCGACTCCTGATCCAATTCCTGATCCACCTCAACTGTGGAACAAACCAGAACACCGGTATTTCAAGAGATGGACTGGAAGTATTTAGTATGAACGTTCACCTTTGTCTACTAGAAACACTACCAGTCAGTGTGTCCAAACTATAGTGTAAAGATATAATACTTACACTCTCCTGTCCACTTGCAAGGATCCATCATTAGTCTAGACTTGGTGTCCTCCAGCTCTTCTTTCAGAGTCTTATGCTTGACTCTGAGATCTCTAATTTGCTGCTGTCGTTTCTCAAGAACCTTCAATTTAGTGTTAAAATAAATCAAGCCCTGTGGACCGAAGATGGACATGATGGTTAAAATGACAGTTCCATGCCACAGACTTTTGACTGTAAGAATGCTATAGAAGGCATATTATTCGGCACATGATTCCATTGCAATACCTACTGGCCTCCAAATCACTGACAGACAAACTGTATTATTTTACTGCAGAATTTCACTCCTGCAGTTTGACCCCAAAAACAATTAAAGGGTTACTTCAGTGCTGGGAAGATGAATGTGTATTTAAACATGGTCATTTATGTAGTAGAAATGTGAAATTATTTTTGAATTTGGTGCCTTCTAGACCGAGAAAAGACAGAAAATGTATTTTTGTCTCATGTGGATGAAAGACAACAACTCCCAGAATGCACTTGCTTTGCTGGCCAACGAGGCCACTCCCAAAGCCACGGGTACCGGTTACATCTCTTGCCCACCATGACACTTCCCCACCGTTGTTTTGATAAACATAGTAATAAAATAATTTTGTTCAGTTAGAGAATAAAGACTACAATTAAAAACTGAACGTGTCTTTTCAATAAAGTGTGAGTGAGCCGAACGAAAGTCACGGCACAAACGCAGCAGGAGTCAGATTTCATTCATCAGAGAGCAAAGAGCTGAGCAGAGCGTGGCATCATTCACGACGCGTGTCCAGTCTGGCACGTTATCAGATCATGCATATGGAAACTTAACTTTCATAGGAATTCATTGAAAAGTTGAAAAACTCACTTTGCTCCGCACCGCTCCGTTATTAATACCCACGCCGAACGGCAGCGGCCGTGCGCATTTACATTCTGTGAGTGAGATCCCACCCCTATGGGTGGGTTAAAAACATTTGGAACTAGCTCTACTACTGGCTGTAGTCTATAGCCTTTGGCCAAAAAATCCTCAGATGACGCAAAATGACGATATTTGCGTCATCAGAGGATTTTTTCCAGAAATAAAATGCATAATTCTCTCATCTCAGGAGGATATGAGGGGGGAAAGTACCATCATCTGAATATACTACTGGGTTTCTACTGATACAAAGCTTAATGCTAAATCGCTGAAGTAACCCTTTAATTCCAGATAGTTAACTGCTTTTCATCCCTCCAGTGTTTCAAATGTAAATGTAAAGAGTTTGAATATGATACATAAAGCATATTGCTGAGCTAAAAATATTCCTCTTTACATATGAAAATCTAACTAACCTAGATCAAAGCAATCTTTGGGAAGTTACTTATGGTCTCTGACATTCTCTGCTATGCACTGTTCAAACTTATAATACATAGTTATTCATCAGTTTATATTGTAACTTTCCTCTGTAAGATGTAAAAGCATATCTCACATGTTCCATGAGAAAAGACTAAAGTTAAATATAAATGCAGTTAACCGGATAGCGGTTTCTAAAAAACACCCAGAAAACCCATTCTAACCTCATCTGTCTTCTCCTGTCTTCGACGCTGAAGCCGCTCCACGTCATCAATTTCATACACTTTGATCTCAAAAGGCTCTTTCAGTGGTCCGGACATAGGGGGGAGGTCCACCCACTGGCCAGTGGTCCCAGACTTCCCCAGGGAAGAGGTGTCCGGTAAGGGAGCTGGGATGAGACGCCGCCTCTGGAGGCCTGGTTCATGGAGAGAAAGTAAATATGTGAGACAGAAAAGTTCAAATGTAATTGGGACACATAAACATTGCAAAACTAAAGGAGGCAAAAGAGTAATTAAAAAGATGGATGGGTAAAGAAAAATGAAGCAAGCTATGTCTACATAAAATACACAAGAGAAATAAAGTACAGATTGTATACCAGAGCTTTACAAATATACTGAGGAATACTGAGCGGTGCTAGTTATTTGTATGCGTTTGATGATAATGTAGATGAAGGATATTCAAACCTACTAAACTGCATGTGATGAGCAGATGTTAGCACTAACTGTCTTGAATTGGCACATATTTATACAATAAAACTGTAATAAAATTTCACTGGCTCTCAGAAAGAGATGCTACTCACCATTTGACCTCTTCTTGGGTACTTTGGAGCTCCTTGTGCGACCAGAGGAGGACATCCCACTCTCACTCATAGAGTCATGGGCTGAAGAAGCACTACCTGTAGCTTCACTGTCACGGATCATGCTTTCATATCCACTGCTTCCTCCACTGTGGTAGAAAAGAGCAGTTCGTCCCATTGCAGGTGGCAACTCGCCACTTAACACACTACTGTTATCACTTCCATGCCCACTGCTGTAGCGTTGAGGTCTCCTGGGGGCTGTGATCTTACTATATGGAGATGGAAGAATGGGGATTGGGGTATGCTTGTCATCATTGAGGTTCACTCCACTGTCATTGCCACTGTCTGAATCACCTGAGGCCCTTGTATGTTTCCCAGAAGTGTTGGACAATGCCAACTCACTAACACGACTGTTGGCTGCCCTCATTGCTTGCTTGGTACCCATTATAGTTCCTCTTGTGGATTTCCCATTGTCTCCTACTGTTGCTCGAGGTAACGCAGTCTTTCCTGAAGGTGGGAGGTTGGCATTCCTTGTTGCAGGCGCCACAAGAGACTTAGTGGATGAGCTAAGGGCTTTGGAGTTGTTTGCTGATAATGTACGAGCTTTGTTGGCATTAACAGGTATTGGTCTTGCATTAAGGCTGCCTTTGCCAATTCCATTTTTTACAGTGCTTACTGGGTTTATACAAGGAGGAGGAGAGGTAGCAATTGGGGAAGAGGTGGAAACAGGTGATCCAAACCTACTGACAGACTTGCTTGACTTGCTATTGAGACTAGCACCACTGTTCTCTCGACTAAGAGCAGGTTTAGATCCCAAAGATGATAAACTGTCACATCTGTCTAGAGATATCTGGCTCCCATAAAGTTGTCCAGTATCACCTCTAACTCCTCTAGCTTTGAGACTGGAGGTTGCTTTTATCAAACTATGTTCTGCCTTTAAGTTAGATGCTCTTAAACTATTTGAATCACCCCTAGAACAAATGTCACGGTCATCCTCTAAACCTGTAGCCCTT
The DNA here is from genome assembly GCA_023566225.1 of Romanogobio albipinnatus. Lineage (NCBI taxonomy): Eukaryota > Metazoa > Chordata > Actinopteri > Cypriniformes > Gobionidae > Romanogobio > Romanogobio albipinnatus. Next base: position 43,837,219 of record CM042249.1, read on the forward strand.
GGTGCTAAAGACTTTCCTGCATCATAAGCAGACTTTAAGGCACTTGAGGGAAACAGGATTCGATTCTTTTGATCCAAACTGGATTTGCGAACTGGAGGAGGAGGTGGTGATACATTTCCAGGTTTTGACATACTCTCCTCTTGCTTGTTTGCTTTTCCATTTTTTCCTAAAGAGGAAAACTTCAAACTGCTTGTTGAAGAACCAATATCTTGCGCAAGCTTGACATCAATGGACGTATGGATTACTGGAACTGTCCCAAGTGTTGTTGCACCTCGTCTGAACTGTGGCATCTTACTGGGGGACTCCATTTTCCTGTTGTTGATAGTTTTTTCACATCCGTCCACCACCCTTTGAGACGTGTTTGACCCTAGTGTTTTGGGCATTCGAGGTACACTGCTGCTTGTGCCTGCTTTTCGTGCAGGAATTCCACTCATTCCATTTTTTACCAGTCTGGACGAAGAACCTGAATTAGAAGTTATAGAACACTCCATTGAGCTATCTACTCGGTGCCATGGATCTGGTATGCAGTCTTGCCTAGGTGGCTCACGTCTCCAGTTGCTACTAGAGTTGCTTCCACTGATGCTGCAACTCTGGGCTATAGATGAGGTAGGTTTTAATTTCCTGGAAAGACTACACTGGACAACTTGAGAATCTTGAAAAGACTTGGGATCGGCTAAATGAATGGTATTTGCCTTTGCAAGTTTGGGCAAATTTTTGGCAGATAGTTGTGGGGCCTCTGGAGAAGATGGGCAGTTGCTAAGTGAGAGTTTGCTTGACATAGCACTGTCACTGTCCAAATCTGAGAAGCTACAGCCACTATCATTCAAAGAGTTCTTGGGTTGCTTTTGAGGGCTGCTTTGGAACATGCTTAGAGAATCAAGGTAGAAACTGCTGTCTAGACAAGTATGAGTACCTTGAGGGAGAAAGACATCTGCTGATTGGGCACCTTCACTCTCCAGAGTACAGACACTTACTTCACTGAGCCATGAAGTGATAGAAGAACCACGGCTGCCAAGCGAAGCAAATGTTTTCTCCTGTAATGGAGCCACCATTTTAATGTTTGCCTCAGAGGTACCAACATTGCATGTATAGGCATCAAACTCATCATTGATGCTACTAATGATGCTTACTGGTCGTGACCCTGAGGCAAGGGCCTGTAATGAGCAATCACTATTGAAACTCACAATACTGGAGGGCCTCCCATGGTCCACAATGCTACCAATTGATAACTCTTCCACAAGAGTGAATACAAGCTCATCCTCTCCATTTAGCTCCACTGGCTGTTTGAGGGTTACAGTTGTCCTCAATATGTCCTTCTCCATGCATCTCTCCCTAAGATTGGACCTCATTTCACCAGGAGTCCTGGGATTAAGGTGATGGACTTTGACAGGTGAGTTCCCATTTGAATCACCTCTTTTTTGATGGCTCATCCCAATTGGTGGTATCCTCGTGGCAGACTTTTCTTCAGTTTCACTACTGACTCTGCCATAGTCTCTTTGTTGTGGCGGCGGGGGAGCAGGCTTGGGTAACTTTTTATTGAAAAAAACCTTTTCCCTAACCACAGGCTCTGAGTTTTGGGATACTATTGGTTTACTTTGCTGTCCTGGAGTGAATAGAGATCCAGTATCCATTTGCAACTTTTCACCATCTGCACTTGTCCTACACACACTCTCAGACATGTCTCCGAGATCTTTGTCTGATGTGGCACTTTGCAATTTGGAATGTTCTGATTTGGATTTGTGTTTTGGACTGCTGGGCAGTTTATTGGCCACAGAAATTGACTTTTTGGATATGCTGTCCTGTGTTGATGAGAGTGATTTGGTAGGAGTCTTGGGAGAAACTGAAATGCAACTAGAGCCTTCTTTCAACTTGGTTGCACCACGTTCCATTTTAGGGCTTGCAGAATTTTCTCCAGATTCTCCAACAAAGGCTGTAGGTTCCTCACTACCATCAATACATTCTAATCGCTCCTGAAGCTCAGCAAAGGTGTTACATTTGAAGTGATCATGGTCAACGTGCCCTTCTTTCCCTCGTTGCTTACGGTTAATAGAAGGGATGATAGGAACAAAGGCTGGGGGTCCTTCATTGTCACTGAGCTCTCGATCAGAGATGGCAGCACCACCAGGGCCAACATAAATTACGGTGTCGCATGATTGCTCGCTGCTTGAAGAATAGTCAGGATCGCTAAGGAATGGCGGTAGATCTGGGTCAAGAGCCACAGTCCGGGGATGGAAGGGCCGCAAATGGGGTGGTCGACGGATCCTTCCCTCATCACAGGAACTCTCCCCTCCGGAAGAACTCGATGCATACTTGACAAAGACAACACCAAAATAAAATTAAAACAAAATATCTTTGAAACTCTGATGTAATGGTATTGTTGTGACCTTGTCAAAACGTATGTACAAGTAGCTGATGCATTGACTGTACTCTGAGGGCAAGAGTTATACATATGGCTGCTTAATTATATAGTAGAGAGTTTTGAAAACCATTTAACTTGTGCAGGACTACCTCAAGGTCAATACATCATATCCCATGACAGTGAAACGTATGATACTCAATTATAATCGTAATCATTTTTGCTGTTAATATGCACTTAACACATTTCTTGTCTATGTTGTTCTCTCTTAAAAGTTGATTTTGTTTGGTATAAAACATATAACATTTTAATTGGAATGAAATCATCACTGACCTTCTAAGCATAATATACAATTATTATTATGAGTATTCTTGAATTCTAGTCAGTTCTTGAATTCTAGTTCGAAAAAGTTACCTTGGATTTCTTTTTCCTCATACGATGGATTCTGGAGGCCAGCTGAATGGTGGTAAGAGACTCTGCATAATTGGCAGGGGAGTCAGAGATGTGAGCAATCATGGTTGTCCTACAGTTGATGTTCCCCAGGGAATCTCGCAGTAACATTGTGAGCTTGCTATCCCTAGAAAAATATATTCTCATTGTCAGCATAAACACAGGTTGATAGATTGCCAGCTGAAAGTGAGCTGTTTACTCAAATACTGAAAGAGCCTGGCTGTTAAATGTTCTCTAAAAGTGCAGAACCATCGAAAGGTTTACTATACCCGTCTGTCATAATATAAATCAAAAAGCTACAAAAATGTCTATATTGCAATTCTTACAAATGTGCATAGGTTTTAAAAAGGTGAGAAATAAGGCACGTTTTCCTGAAAATGTCAGTTTTTTTAACCATTTAAAGAAACAGATGCACAATCTATGAGCTCATCATCTATGATCTCAGCAAAATACAGATAAACAGAAGCGCATCAGTCAGACAATAAACCCATCAACACAAAGATCACAGGTACAAGCTTGTCCCTGGCATCTTTGATTATGTGCTCAAATCCTTCGGTATTACATCTTCTATGGAAACGCGACAGATCTCAGGCACATATTCAGAATTATCATGCACATTCTGCTAATGGCCATACCTGTGTAAGTGATGTATTTGACATTATAAAAACGGCTTTATATTTTATGCAATATTCCACTTGGCGGTTATGCTATTCAATTGTCATCCCCATGTAATTTTGTCAGTATTGACTACTAGTAGAAATATTTATACTAAAGATCCCAGCTCCATATCTACTCATTTTCAGCAACAAGACCCATTTCAAATTCTTATAAGATTTACATTTTCTTACCTGTATGGAACGTGTTTGGCTCCGTTGGCCAAAGCCAGTATGACATTTCCTAATGCAGTCAGAGACAGACACAGACCTCCTCCTGCGTCCCTGCTCTTACAAAGCACCTTCTCACAGCTTCCCAAATCAATCAGATGCAATCTGCTCCTACCACCAGACACTGGAGAGAGAAAAAAGAGAGAGAGAAAATGAGAGGTGATCCCTAGGGTCCCACGCCACAAACATAACTGTCCTTCTACTAATCATACTGGGATTTCAGGTACATTTACATCAGCTCTGCTTTGATCTAGCAATTCACATTCAACAAAATTCATTACATCTTTTGTATATGCTAATATAACATAATCGTGGAAACACAATAGCCGTTAGAGAGTAGAGAGATAAAATCCAAAAATCAAATCAAAGAGTAAATGACAGTTAGTTCATTACGCAAATAAAACTACTTACATTATGGAGTTTCCAAAGTTTTATGGTGGCAAGCAAAGCAAACTTGAATTAATAAAATAAATGGCTCTAAATAATAAAGCACAGATTATAACTTGAGAGGGTAATATCTCATTCGGTAAAAATGCCAGCTTAGTCATCCTCACTCATTACTGATATTACTGACAGTTTGAGATGCTGCCAGTGCGGTTATACCACGCTGATGACACTCCCACAACTGAGGTAGTGTTGGGCAGGGTGAGGAGTGGCAAATGCACAGACATATTAATAAACACCCCCAGAGAAGACCTGCGGCTGACAAGACTGTGTGTGATTTATTCATGAGTAAGTTACACAGCCCACTATGATTCAAAGACAGATCAAGCTGGCCTAGATAAACACCTATATTCATACTATGCACAATATGAGACATTAATACACATGTGAGTCTCTGTGCTGTCTACTCATTCTTTGTCCTATGAATATAACAGACAGTTGATATACACTTGGAGTAACAAAAGGTTAAATGCATGCACATCTGGGTGCTGTACGGACGAGGAACTGTTCAGATGATTATATCCTCAGCTATGGCTAGCAAATGACTACTAGTAAGAATAAGAGATGTTGTTCGCACACAATTGCAGGACGTAAGTTGTTAGATGGTTTGGCCACAATTGTATTATTTCCCACAAAGTCATACAGAATGTCAAAGGGTGAATTGACAATACACTGTTATTACGCAAGATAATACAAGAGAAATGCTAGACCTTGAAACACTATATCATTCCGTTTGTGAAAAGCAGGAGAAAACTATTTACTCTATTCCTAGTTATTATGTTTTTTGTCTGCGCTTTGCGGCTTTAAAATCAGAAGGCTTGATGAAGCCATTTAAAGATGCTTCCATGGCAATTCCACTGTTAAAAGATAGTGACCAACACAGTATTTACCTATGCAAATGAGCACCGTGGTGACACAGTGACAGGTACCTCTACTATGATTAGAGCTGTTAGCTGCTCATGAATTATTACAACCTGTTAAAATTCCCATTAAAGTTTAATGAAGTGGTCAAAGCAGACATGATTGATTTCCCTCCTACCATGATGGAGCGAGAGGAAAATTGAAGGGATTCTGGTAACTCTCTGATTTGGCCTGTAATATCACAGCTATTACATTAATAAGCTTGAGATGTATTTTCCCTTTCACTGGGTAAATGAGGAGGAGGAGAAGGAATTAGACTAGACAGAGTATAATCGATTTAGTACATGCAGAGGCTTCAGCAGCAGCAGTATCATTTTACACAGTTCAAGCACAAGACTTACTTCCACCCTTGCCGCTCTTCTCCATGCGGTACTGATAGATGTGTAAGGTGAACAGCATGTGCGAGTTGCGGCGGTCTTCCTCATCTGCATCCGGCCGGTTGGTGCTACGTGCTGCGATGGCGGCGTCAAGAAACAGGGCGGCCTTCTCTGCGGTAGGAGCCCTTAATTCGCTCTGGTTCTGGAGCTGAAGAATGGAGAGGATGTCTCATTAAGTCTCAGTGTGAGTAAATGTGCGATTTATTCTGGCTTTTAATCTCAAGTGAAAAGAAACATGGCTGGAGCTAGGGGTAGGTGGTCCAGTATCTTGGTATGACTAACTTTCTTTTGTGGTTTTCAAGTCATTTTCTGCTGGAAATTTAAGAAATAAATATATAAAATGCTTTATACTTCATCTCATTTGATGATCTTGTTATTGGGAACTTGATCACAAACCAAATGATAGCATTATTCATAACAAGGGAATGGCAAAAACAGCTTAACATTATGTAAAACTCAAAAACAAATATATATATTTAATATGGATAGCTCTGGCTCTAATTACTGATTGGATGAGTCAAGCTTTTATTAAAAAAGCATACATACATGCACATGCGACTGCAACTGCACTTAAGTATTTAATGTAATGTTCTACTGTACTTTATAAAAAAGGAAAAGACCGCACAAATGACAGTAAACCTTATCATATACAGTGAAAAACGTATATATGTAAATGTATTGTAAAATACCGTTAAAAGTTATGCTTTTTGGAAGTAAAGACTATGAATTATCATATAATTTACTATGGAATATTATAGTATAACAGCATTTTCCCCCCTAAAAAGTGTGCTTCATGTGATTACATTCAAAATGAGCAGGTGTTATTATGACTACATAAACCACTGAAAGGTAATGATTGAAAGCAATTGAAAACCAACATAAACCAATTGAAAGAAAAGGTCAGATCAATTATTAAAGTGTAACAATAAACGGAGCAATTCCAAAAGTTAATAAATATCAAACTGTACTATGTTTCAGTTTATTGTCATACACTCTAAAAATGTTTTTGCTATATAGCACTAAAAGTGGTTCTTTGGCTCGTAATCATAGGAGAACCACTTTAAGTGCTGTATAGCACCATATCTTGGTGCTTCAGTGGTTCTTCAGCGGTTCTTCAGCAGTTCTTTGGGGTGACTGAGGTGCTATATAGCACCGCTACCATATTCAGAACCTGTTAAGATATGGTGCTATACAGCACCAAAAGTGGTTCCTCTATGCTTACGAGCCAAGAACCACTTTGAGTGCCATATAGCACCATTTTTTTTTAGAGTGTACAGCTCATCCCTGGTTGGAGTTGACGAAGAAGGAGATCAAGATAACTGAACCTCTTTACACAGTTCTAGGCAATTAAACCGAGTCTCTTGGGCAATCAGAAAAACAAATACGGCCATAGAGGGAGTAGGATTACTGATGAGAGACAGTGGTGGATAAAAAGGGCAGAGGGCAGCATCTCTGCGGAAAGCCTGATGAAACAGAGGAGATGAAACACGTGTTGGGCATATTTATGGTCTTCTTCAAGGAAACAAGCAATTAGGCTGAATGGAATGGATCTGTGTTCCCTGCCTATTCTTCCTTGATTTTCCTGCTATGCTTAAATATCTTCAATGTGACAAAACACTGACTTGGTTGTATATTTTTTAAAAGCAGCCATCAAAAGCAGGATCCTTCTGAACAATAGCGGGCCCTTTCCTGCAGTGCTCGCCAACCGCCTGTGGCCAACGAGCTGCTCTAAAACTAAAGAGAGAAGAGAATGCTGGGAGAAGTGATGGGCGTATAGGCCCACTCCCCAGATTTGAACTTCACAGGCCTCTAGGCAGCCTTTGATGTGCTGCTTCATATGGACCCCCAAAAAAACAACATCTGATGCCAACACCTGGCAGCGCTTTTAACTACCCTCTACCTACCCCCAAACTCTACCTACCCCCTCCTGATATTTACCCCCTTCCAGTGGAAGTTAAGAGGGGGAGGGTGAAACACAGCAGCAGCTCACCCAGATGGATCCTGATGGTGCACTGAGTAAAGAGAACCACCGCAACATCTGGCATTTAATTTGAGATTTTGTGATTAAACTGAGCTAAAATAATTCTGTAATAACTTCTACTGTTAAGTGAGGTACAGTTAAAACCTACGAAAACTACTCAACTGACAAAACAAATATGACCAACAGAGATGTGATCTAGGCACTCTCTACTGTCTCGCAAAATAAATATATTAAATATATATTCATTTAATTGCACACTTGCTGAAAAAAAATATTAATGCAAAATCTTACTGACCTCAAACCTGCATGTTGAATATATTTTGTTTTATAATTTTTATACTGTAAAATAATATATATATCACTCATTCCATTAAGTGTTTGTGTGCTTTTATGTATTTGTTTTATACATACAGTATACTGGCAGTATAATTGCCATTTCCCTCCCTGCCCTCCACATGTTACCTTCGATCATTGCAAAGCCTTTATCGGCAACAAATTGGCAACAACTGTTTATTTTCACTTACTGTATGTTAATACATAACAAGCAAGACTGCAAGTGCGTTATCAGGAAGAAGCAGTTAAAAACATCTGGTTGTCAAGTTACTGACCTGTGTGCCACAGATGGGGTCCTCGCGCAGATAGACACCAGGCGACTGGCCGTCCTGCAGACTGCCTGTGGGAACATCAGAAAGCAGGTCCTGCAGGCTCTCGTCCTTGCCGTAGATTTCCACGGCTGACACCCGCACAGAGAAACGTGTGCCCGTCTTCTCCTTGCGCTCGTTGATGAGCTTGAACAGCCAGGAGATGGCACAGGGCGCAATGCCAAGGCTCTGCATGGAGCTGTCTGTGCCAATCATGGTGTATGTCTTGCCTGGTGAGAGAGAGAGAGAGAAAGCTGTTGATTATGCCAAAATGATGAGCAGCACTCAATGAGCTGTTTCAAGTACACATATTCCTACTGCTGATTTGATGAGATCATAACACATTATTAATACTTGAATAGAATCTGATGACAGTTTCAAATTTCAGACTTTTCAGAGTTTTCGCTGTACCCTTACAGACACTTTATTGTTATTAGGGGCCAAGCACCGAAGGTGCGATTGAAACCGTTAACGTTCCTATTCTTCTTCTTCTTCTTCTTCCGCTCTTGAGTCTATGGGAGCCCATAGAACCGCTTGCGGGAAAGTTATGAAATTTGGCACACTCATAGAGGACAGTCTGAAGTGTCAACATAGCAAATTTGGAGTCTCTAACTCAATCCCTCTAGTGCCACCACCTGTCCAAAGTTTGACTCATGTTTATGCTAATAACTTTTGAACCATAAGGGCTAGAAACTAAATTGTAAAAAAAAAAAAAAAAACATGCAGCGTTTCGGCGCAGCGCCACCTACTGTCCGGATATATGAAAAATATTTTTTGCGTATAACTTCTGAACTGTTTATCCAAAAATCATAAAAGTGGTCTTATTCAGGACGTCATGCCGAGTCGTCTGATATCCAATTTTACCATATCGGCCATTTTGGCTATCGGCCATTTTGAATTATGTGCTGAAATGCTGTATTTTATCAACGCATGAACGGATTCTTACAAAACTCGGTATGGGTCATCAGCACGATGCCCTGAAGGAGCCTGAGAAGTTTCGAAACAGCGCCACCTAGTGGATTTTTTTTTTTTTCAAATGCTTATAACTTTGGGTGAGATTGACTTATTTTCATGGGAGTCACTTTTTTTGTCTCCTGAATCCTTGCCGAGTCCAACAATACCAGATTTGCCAGGTTTCGGTCTATGGTTTGTGCAGCGCTGCAATTTAGCGCTTAAAAAACGTTAGCTTATATATTCGAAACCGCTAGTCCGATCGAGACGAAACCAGCATCAGAAGTTCGAAAACATAGGTCGATAGCTATGTATTGATGCCCAAACGTCAAAATATTGATAGTAAGGGGGAGTAAAATCCAATCAAAGACAGGTGTCAGTCATTTTTCATGTGTTTTTTCATATAAATGTCTATAACTCCAAAACGAAATGAGATATTTTCACCAAAATTGACACACACATGTATGGGCTCACTCTGAGGACACATTAAAATGTGTAGGATTGTGCCACTTGGTGGCGCTATAATAGAACAAAACATGAAATTTCCATTGACTACAATGCAGTATTATGATATAAAATGTTATACTTTACAAATGAATAGACCTTTCTCACAAAAACCGGAAATACGTAATCGTTGCGGAACCGGAGTTCCTGTCAAGCGCCAACACATCAGAAAAGCATACCCGGCCAAGAGAAAATGGATCAGCGAGTCTACACAACTTCGCTAATGGATTTGCCAAATAATTACATTTGATGGAAATGAACAATTAGGCCTATTTACATAAGTCTCATATTACATAGCTATAAAGAACCAGCGTTACATGACGTCTTCCTTGACCAAGATGATATCTTGTTTGTGCGGACATTGGCTACAGTTCAAAATAGTTTAAACATCACGCAGTGTGCATAATTCTATTTTTTAACATACAGCATAATACTTTTAATAAAATTATATATGTTTTTATTTTAAAAGACTATAATACTATATGTTTACAATATAATACAAAATGTTGATTAACATCACGTTATGTTTTAAAACAAAATACATTTGTACAAACAATATGTAGGCCTATGGAGGCATTTTGCAAAAGTGAATTTTATATATATTAAATCAAATATCATACATTTTTAAAATAAAAAATATATACACGACTCATGAGGCAACATCTATTTAAAGTCCCAGTGAACCGAAGTTGCAACCGACTTTATTTCAGTGATTTGACGTATTTCCGAGAGAAGCGGAATACTAAATGAGCAGAACAGAGGGTGTGGTTTGTTTCTCCCCCCCTCCCCCCCGTGTGACCTGATTGGATATAGAAACGTAGGCGTTTAATTCAGAAATGGAGGCAGATCTGAACGCAAGTACAATGGGCGTGTTTAATGATGGCATGTCAAAGCTCAAGCCGTCAAACAGACGTCATCAAAAATGGCCTACCAATGTAGAGGGGAGGAGCATTTTCAGATTTTGATTAAAGATTATGAAGCCAAATAATTTTTTGATGCGGATTGACTTGCACGGATGGATTGTTCACCACAAAACTAGCAATTTGCGCTAACAAAGTAAATATGGTCAATTTTGATTTCATGAGGACTTTAAGCATGCGTGTTTATTTTAGTAGTTCCGTCAGTGAACAGCCTGAGAAACATTTAAATAGATATATATGTGTGTGTGTGTGTTAAATATTAATTAAAAATAATATTCGTTTTATATTTCCCCACAGAGGTGCGTCATATGCCGCTTTGCGTTGAAAGGCTTGTAGGACACGAAGTTTGGTCCTTCATCCCGCAGGATAGCCTGAATCCATTTCCGTCAAACTCCACCATCAACAGGGAAGGAATGAAACGACAGATATAGCTGCTTTTGGGAATAACAAGAACAGCCCGGTAAGCTACAATCACACTTGCTCGTTGCTTGCGCCATTTGTTTACCTGTAGCCCTGCCCGGGGAGGACGAAGATTACCACGACGATTGCGTATTTCCGGTCGCAAATACGGAAGTTGTGAGAAAGGTCTATTGGTGTATCATTACGAAACTTGGTATGTGCCATCAGCACCATGCCTTTAAGGTACTTAAAAGGTTTCAAAACAGCACCACCATGTTGTTCATACTTGTAATGAAAAGGCCTCTTGAGGCTATATCTCTGCAATGACATATTGACACTTTATTGACACCCTGCTTTGATATATTGACACAATCTTTGCATGTGTCATTGTTCCCTTATTTTGACCACACCACAACTGTGCCACCTATTGGTTGAAAGTGATAAATCATTAAATCATTATTATTGACTGTATTTATCATTTTACAGCTATTTTGCCTAAAATCACCTTAATAGGTCTTTAATTGCTCATTGCTGCAGTTGATCTGACACTGCCAGCCATTTTGGCATGTCTTGTCTTCTTCTTTGTGCTTGGCCCCGATAATGGCTGCTTGCAGCTATATTTACTATTATTATTATTATTATTATTATTATTATTATTATTATTAGAACAAATAAAACCTGGCCTTAACAAATTGTACACCAATTGTTAATGTGATACATAATTTTGTCAATTGCTTGGTTTCTATTTCTGCTGCGTCATGCTGGTTGGACCCACCCTAAAATTTTATTGGTCCAAAATCAAGCTCAACATAGCCATCAAACATGATTGGCTGTGAATGCACAGCATATTTGCATTCAGTGTCAACAAATTACAGAAACATACTGAATAGCATCTGGTTTGGAGTGTAATTTTATTCTTTAAAAGATACTGTTTGTTTTTCTTTCATCACAATGTATTTACTTTCTCTGCCGTGAAATACTTTTTTGATGACTTAAATAAAACTACGTGGGAGGGTAAAAAAATAAATATGCGGATATGTTAATATGGTAATAATTACCATGTGGAATGTGTTTATGTGCAATATAAAATTATGGTTCAGATACAGGAAGATACCTGCAATATAGCCCTTTAAAGGTAGGGTAGACAATTTCGGAAAGGCTAGCATAAGAGCCCATCCTCCCTTCAGAGCGTTTTCAAAAGCCACGCCTCCTTCAAAACACATGTAGCATAACAAGACGGTGTTAAATTACCTCACATCTCAAAGCACATAACATTACAATAATTATGGGTTGCCATCTCTTAACAATGGTAGTTATGGTGTGAACGCAGCCTAAGGTCGTTGTTTGGTTCAGGAGGAACTGTAAAAGGCGGTTGCTGTTTGTTTGCAGTGCTCTGTGACTGACGTTTTCAACTTATAGCCTTACGGAACGCGTTGATGACGTGTGATGTCTGCGCAAACAGGGTGCGCGGAGGTATGGAATTACATATGTTGACAGGCAGGTAGGACATCCTATGATTGGACAAAAAAATTTTGTTCCTGAGACTTCCACAGAAGACATATGCAATTTTTTTTTTATATTTAAACCACTTCTTTTATCGATTGCTATCAGGATGTGAAGAGAGATTCAACAAGTATAACAAAAAGTGTTTATGAAAAACCTTACCTACCTTTAAATATTCCGTTTTCTACAGTATATGTCACATTAGAGAAGCTAAAAACACCATGGTTTAGAGCATCATCTACATACATTAAAAAATAGAGATGAATAATGTTCCATATGGACAGTCCAGCTTTAAAAGAGTCATAAATAATGCTTAAGCGCGGAGACCACATGTAGTAAATAATGGAGGAAACCATTGCAATGTCTAACAAGCATAATTGGCAATAGTACAGAACTCTGATGCGGTCTACTGTGAAGGTAAATTAGTCAGCTTTTAATTACACTCTCTAGCCTCTGGCCTCTCATACAGACACATACACACACTCAGACTTGACTGGCCCATTTCTGAAAACACATTTTTGACCTTCAGTCTTAATATTAGACATCTAAGGGCCAGATTTACAAAGCTTGTGCAAGCACAAACCCTCTGTTGGCATTAAAAAACTACTGTCAGGATTTACTAAAGACTCGCAGTGATAAATAAGTGCTGATAAGGCGTGGACAGGGTTATTTTTGCGGCTGACCTTATTGCATATGCATTTGTAGGAGTTACCCTTTCAGACGCAAAATGTATGATGAATTTCTTTAAATTAATCACGCAAGGTGATTTACTAAGGTTTGTGCTCTTCAATTTACTGGTATTTGCACCATTATATACCGCCCCCAAAAAACACATCTTAAACCAGACGCTAATCTGCGCTGCTCTTGGTTGATTGTGTTGGTCATTATGGAAATGATCCGGCTGCGTCTGTGTTCTTCCATTTGCGCGTTTGTCAGTAGATCACGCACAGAACTTCCCACTCCCATCAGCACTTTTTTTGGAATTGTGCTCTCACGCTAATTTTCCCTGTTTAGTCAATTTGGACAGTGTCTTGCAATCTGTGAAGTGTGAAACAAGATCAATGGCTGTTCAATTCCAAAAATTAAGAATAACTTACCGACTTTCACGTGACCGAAGCAGAAAATACACCCATCAGCTCCGTTGACCACTGATTGAATAACTTCAGCCACTGTCCCTGAGCAAACTTCAGCCTGTGGAAAACAGTTAAACACTTAACTCTCATATCTGGTATTATAATCAGTTAACACATGGCATCGTTATTTAGCAAGTCGGCTATGAATAAAGTCAACAGGGTCAGGTGAAAACCTTGTAGACATCCAAGATCAATTTAAAACATGTACTATCCTGCAGTTTCCAATACTGCACGTTACCAGCCAACTGGTTTTATAATAATATTAATATATAATTATAATTAAATAAAGGGGAAATATGCTGTGCTGAAGAAAAATGTTTATTTAATCCACAGCGCACACCATAGTCTTAATGATCAATGTTCTAAAACATTCAGCTGAGCTGTGAAATGTAACCAAACCTTTTTAGTACCTAATCTTTTCTTTGATCCGGAGATCATTGATTTATTCACTAGCAAAGGAAAACCACAGAAAGCACCAAGGAGGCAGCTCCTCATCACAGATTCATCAGACATGGGGGGCTTTACACCGGCTGCACTGTGCGGTCATAACGCGACAATCTGTTCCACTAGCCCAAGTCCCTGGAGACAATTTGGGACTGCAGCAATTTCCTCCCATACATCATAACACACACACATACACACGTTCTTACAAAATACAGAACAACAGCTCAGTGCTTTGCTAAGAAATATGTCCCCATGCTCACACTAAACCACACACACGGTAGATTTGGACGATTTACAGTTACACGACTTAACTTGGCTAGTACTGAGACCTAAAAGCTTTCTGCTGGCCCTGAGTAAAGGAACTCTTAATCGATAGGCTGGTATCTTGCCTTTTGCATGCATGTTTACTAAAAATCAGAGTATACCTAAACCCAGTCAATTGCTTTTTATGTCTACATAGGGAACTGCTCAGCAGCATCCAAACTGAAGCACATCAAATGTGAATGATTTGGATCCAGTTTCATAGGAAGCAACTCTGAGTACTCATACTGAGAACTGTAATCCTTACATGAAGTGCAGAAGAACTTACAATTGATTCTAATAGAGTTTTATGTTAGCATGTCGCTAAGCTAACAACACTCAACTTCAATAAGCATACAAATATAGTGCATACACAAATATCGGGTACAATTGTTAAATTGGTTAAACTTTTTTATCAATATTTTTCAGTATAGAATTAAATGTATTGTTTATCAACATTTTTCTAAACTCGTCCGCCAATTTGGAAAATTTTTAACTAATAGCAGTGCATGCTATGGAAGCTTGTTTCCGCTACGGAATAAAACAGTAATTTGCAATAAATGTGAGTTTTTATCTCACAATTCTGATTTTGTTCTCCTTTCGCCGTTAATTTGATTGACAGGGAATCTGACCAATCACATCGCAGAATCTGCCGGTTTGTCCGACAAAGCAGTCAGGAGAGTTGGTAGATTAACGTCGGTGGACTTAACGTTAATGTTGGTGGAAAACGGTGTTTATGGGCGTCTTTCCGCGGTTGAAACAACATTTCTTTTAGTGTTCATTCATGTTAATTTGATGCTTATCAATGAACTAGAAGAAAGAGATGATCGGTTCACGAGCAGCTTTAACTGAGGCGCTACAGCGATCACGACACATTAAAGCGTCACAAAACGGTATTTGTTGTTTACATTTCTTTAAAAAATGACAACATTTTAAAGTTGAGACTTCAAAAGTCAAACGTAATATGCTCTATCCTGTCTGTCGCCGTGTTGTCAGTGTCCTCTTTGCTCCGTGATGTATTTTCTCTACGTGGAAACGTGTGTGTGGTATGAAAGCACCATGGCTTGTCGGACATAGCAACCGTAACTAAAGGGGGCGGGTCTTTGCGAACGGTCAATTGCTAGTTTATGTCTCGCAATTCTGACTTTTTACACATAAAATCGCAATTGCAATTGTAAAGTCCAATTCTGAGGGAAAAAGTTTTCTTTATCGTAATTCTGACTTTACAACACGCAATTGCGAATTTATTGTGAAAGAAAAAGTCGCAATTACCTTTTTTATTTTTTATTCAGTGGCAACAAGCGAAAACAAGCTTCCATATTTAACATATAACCCCAAATTATAATTCATTGTGCATATGTCGAGTGCCTGTATTCGCACACCCTGTCAAAAGGACTATATTTGAATGGTTATGAATTCAGCTATACATGCACACTAAGCGTTTGTGCCAAAATATTTTGGGCAACCTTTGCTTGTGATTCATTTTGAAGCAGGACTTTAAATAAAATCTGGCTTTGCTCATGGCTCTTTACATAAGTACTTCAAGATGACAACCTTATTAGTCTTGAAGTAGCTATATCTCACATCTAAATTGTTCACACTTAATCATCTTCAAGTTTGTGTGTCTCTTGAAGTTCCTCTTCCCTATTTGTGTCCATTTGTTAGCCACTTATCTTAAGATGGATGCCATTGCCACTTTGGAGGACAGATAATGAACTGTGAATGAGCTGCTAGATATGCAAGTCTGGAATTCAAACTATTTTCTATACTTAAAGAAACAGCTGTTGGGAGAACTACTTTGAAGAACAGTGGTGTCTCAAAACAGGCCTTTTTGCATTAAGCCCCATGCCCTGCAAAGAATGTGTGTGTGCTTCTCAAATATCTTCTTGACACTAACAAAATGTTTTCACTTCAAAACTCAAAGGGAAATGCCAACAAAATGATAACTTCTTCACAGTAGCTCTTACTTGAGAGGCATCTTGGGGAAAAACAGCATCGAAGGCAAACATCTTTGGGGCGGGCAGCACTGCTCGTCTATGCACTGAGGTGGGCTGTGTGTTGAGTGAAGGATCGTAGAGGGTCAGTTGTTTCTTACGAGTGTCCACCTTTAGGAAGGACATGGACTCCGATGAATCCACAACCCCCAGAGATGGACAGATTCGCATCATCACTTTGACCTGGAAACGGCAATGGTGGAACAAAAAGAAAAGAGTAACGATAAAAGTGTTAACGATAAAAGCAGAAGCAGAGAACTTTAAACAGACATATTTTATAACACAGGCAATGATGCTGTAATACAACATTGTAGGTCACAAAAAGTGATTGATGGGTCAATGAATGTCCACAATAAAATAAAATAAAAACTACTTTAAAATGCATGTGCCATGTTCTTAGAAATGTACTCTTTGTATTCATAGTGGTTTCAAAAAGTTTTGGATAACTTTTATGCCATTTTCAAGAAAAGTTTGAATTTACACTCTAAAAAATGCTATTGGGTTGTTTTAACCGAGCAATTGGGTTGTTTTAAGCAAACATTTAACCCAACCGCTGGGTTAAAATGACCCATTTACTGGATTAAAACAACCCAATTGCAGGGTTAAAACAACCCAATTGCTGGGTTAGTCCATTTTCAACCCAACTTGGGTTGTTTTTTCCCCCAGCATTTTTTAGAGTGTAATGACTCTCAAAATGTAATGTGGTGTAACCATCAAATAAAAATTACTTACATATTTTCCTTACACCTTGAATACATGTGAGTGAACAGGTCTTATCTGGTTGGGGGCGCACACTAATAATTATTCATTAATAAAAATCATTGTTTTGGGAAAGTCGCACCACATGACAAGTTACAACCAGGACTAACCTAACCTTGTTATAAAAAAGTAACATTTTCAGATTTTTTAAATAAAAAATTGGTTGCACCACATGATTTTGATTTGGGGAAAGTTGCTCCAAATATATATTTTTTTCTAAAAAGTCATTAAATTATGATTTTTAAGAAATTAACTATTAATAACTATTAATGTTTTTCTTCAATATATATTATCAAGTGTATTACCCTGACATTTTATGCTTAAATTAAATTAATTTTAATTCAGAAATTAAAAAAACTTGCTAGAATTTAAGCCATTGTCTGTATGAGTTACGACTATTTATATTTTAAATAAATGAATTGGCCATGACAAAAAAAAGCGTAATTGACCCTGATATCATAAAAAAAATATTGCTTTAGCCCTTAGGACTGTGGAGTAGCTGTTACTACTTCAACAACAACTCATTTTTCAAGTCAAACACAATTGAAGTGAACTTTCGTCATATCATATCATCACTGTTGACCACACACAGAGTAACCTAACAAACCAGTCATTAACAAATAAACTGCCTTTAGTAATACTACACATTATCACGATCGTGTCACGGGGGCACCGCAAGGACCATTTGCAGCAAATACAGTAAAGTCAAACAAACATACTGTAGGAGAACCTCATGCCCTTAATACAGCATTCAGAGCTCCACAAAGCCACAGTATTCCATGGGTGATTTGTAGCAGAGATATAATTACAACATTTGGGCTCCAGTGCTATGAAACAATGTCTGCACTGCTGATCCTATTCCACGGCACCCGGGGCCAAGCGGCATGCCTGCGCCACAGCGGCGGCCCGGCGTGAACTCCCCCTCACCACTCCGCAGGGGCCGATTACACTGATGGACATGTGCACGTGCTGAACGAATTATGCCGGCCGTGACATTGGAAATAGGCTTCCATATATGACTGGTCCCCGAATGGGGCCAGCCACCCAGACACCACAGAAATGTGGGCTTGGGTTGAACCGTTGAGTTTTACATTTGTTAGCAATTTGATACGTGACGAGAGTTTGATCCCTTTAGCTCGGCTGCTGGCTTCACACCTCCCAAACTCTGGTCTAGAAATGATGTCCCACAAGTTTCTGAGGCAATCCATACAGCAATTAACTTGATGTGTCAAAATCCATCAACAACTTGTGCACTGTAATAATTCTGTGTGGAAAAGAACAATTAAAAGAATAGTTTGAGGCAAAGGGCAGGACGCACCAAGTTAACGGTTGGTCGTCGCCAATGCAATTAAGTGTATGTCAGACTAGTTCAGGGCGTTCTGCACTCGTTGGATCACTGTTGGTGGCTTTTTGGCCATAAAAAAATGCAGATGGAGCCTGACGGTGAGAAAGATCACTCTGATTGGCTGTTTAGTTTAGCGAACCAGTGCACGAGAAGGGAAAACTGAAGTGACGAAAATAAGCAAACACAAAGAGGGCTCTCATTTTTCTTCTCATTTTCATCTTATCTGTGATGTTTTTTTTATCAAAATCAATCTGTGGTGAATGAGACTGGTGTGAAAATGTGTTGATTTGTTTACGGCTTTTCTGGTTTCCCTGCTTCAATGACTGAATAGAGCTAAACTGAATTACTTTTTGTTTTCCTTTTTCGTAACACAAAATACATTTTTTCCCCCCCGTATAGTAGGGAACAGTATTGTTTTGGACCCCATTGGCTTTCATTATATAAACAAAAAGAGTTAACATTAATCAAAAAACATATTTTGTGTTTCACAGAAGAAAAAAAGTAGTAATGTCCACAGGCTTGAATTCAACAATATAGGTAGTAGCAGAGTTTGGCCTAAGCCAGTGGTTTTCAAACACTACTAATTAGTAGAGTAGCTATTAAACACTAGCTAATTAGTCTGAGTACTCTATGATCTGAGTCCAATGAGGAAAATAAGCTGAATGTGAAGGGTAGGCTTCTCAATTAGTTTGTGTGCCCCAGGTTTAAGCATATGCTTATCTCACAAATGTATCCAATGCGCTATAGATTTGACATTACATCAAACCTGGCATGTCACAATTGATCATGAGACGTGAGAACCAATGGCATTTGGCATCAGTGAATATATCACGTGAATGGGATTTGAGAGCTATCTGTGACGTATTTTCAGCACATTTTTACTTTAGTTCTCACACAAATCTATTGCATGGCTTCTGAAGACTTTGAATATAGTGCACACGTCATAGGAACCACTTTTATGTATATTACGCACATGTCTTGCATCCTTCTGGACAATTTGGCCATTGTGCAAACAAAATGGTTATACAGACGGCTGGGCCATTATTCTAATGCCTGTAGCTTTTTATAGTTCTCCCAAAAGCTGCCAACAACTGGAGTCCATTCAGGCAGCATCAGATGCGTGTTTGCAGTAGTAGGAAAAGGAAGCTCATTAGTGAAGCTGGGATGTAATGAGTCCATTCTCAGTGGGTACTTATCAATCATTTCAGCGGGCTACAGCTTCTGGCATGATGTTCTACAATCATCTCTCAGAGCAGGTGGCATCTAATCTGGAACAAATCCTCTCCATCACTATATATATACTGTAATATGGTGCTAAAGACAAGCCCTCTGGACAATGAGGAGGGCTGGTGTGTGGATTCTCAACAACTTGCAACTCTTGGCCAGGATCCCAATCCGAGATCTCAAACACAATCTGTTCACCATGAGTCTCTTTCTATTTGGGTATGACAGAATAATAGACAGGACTTGACATTAACTTTTTTGCTCTCCAGCCACTGTGGTTAGCGGTTTTCCAAAGTTACTAGCCTCTCTGCATTTTCACTGGCTACAATCGATACCATGGGGAAAACCTGCCATATCGATATTTTTCATATTATCAGCAGGTATATTAGGCCGCTTTCAGTTTAAGACATGACGCATGGATCCATTATACTGTTATACATACGTTCTCTTTATCAACTGTTTACGTTTACTTAAAACATAACTGACTGTGTTTACCTGAAAACTCACTAAGACTGGCATGTTGACATTGTTTTGTGCGTACTTGACTGTTTAAGTAGCCTAGAAATCTAGACGCACCCTAGCGGCAGGAAATCTAATTTGCAGCCAGGGCGTCTAGCAACTCTCCATTGGCTTGCTAGCTGGAAAAACCAAACTCTGGTCAGGCCAATCACATTGTGTATAGAGTCGGTGGGCGGACTTAACATGACGGCAGAATTGCGGCTGCTACTTGTAAACAAAGAAGCTGGCGAACAGCGGTCTTTTAAATCGGCTTTGGCCGCGACTCTGGAAGACTTGGAGTTAAGCTTTTCTTTGAGAAAAGAACAAAGAACGGCACTGAAGTCATTCTTAAAAAAGGAAGTAGTGTTCAGAATTTTGCTGACCGGATTCGGCAATCAACTAGCTACGCTTCACCTTCTTCGTTGCTCTGGTTGGTTGTAGCGTTATCCTATTGCGTGCAGAGGGAATTTGAAAGACAACCGTTTATCCCGCCCCTCGGATTAAGCCCTGCCAATGGTGTGTTCCCAGACCCAACATTTTGATGTGGGTCTGGCTTGTCAGGCTACTGTTTAAGTGCAATAAGCACCGAAAAAGAACTCAATTTAGTACTGAGAGGCGGCTTTATGTGCACGCACAAAATTTGAATTAGTAAAATTATGCACAATAGTCTACACTTATTCCCAAGCCGAAATTCAAGCCCTGTAACACCAACAAAATCCATCCAGAGCAAATGAAATGAGTGAGAGAGGAGAGTCTGGTTTGTGTGTCAACCCACTGTCTAAGAGATGAGAGAGAGAGAGAGAGAGAGAGAGAGAGAGAGAGAGAGAGAGAGAGAGAGAGAGAGTGCAGCTGGTATTGTGTGTCTGTTCTGCTGAAAATGAATATTGGAAGCGCGTTTCAGATATTTCAGTGTCGATATGTATTGAAAAATCTATATTTTTGGCAACACTACATTGCACTTAGTTTATTATTTCAGATGCCTTTTTAAAAGACTACAACTGAAATGGGGCGGGAGTGGCTCAGTGGTTCATGTAGGTTATCTACAAACTGGAAGGTTGGTGGTTCAATCCCTGGTGGTTCCACCTGACCAAGTGTCGAGGTGTCCATGAGCAAGACACCTAACCCCAGCTGCTCCCGACGAGCTGGATGGCGCCTTGCATGGCTGACACCGGCGCCGTGTATGGATGACCATGGGTCTGTTGAAAGTGCTATATAAATGCAGTCCATTTACCATTTACCATTGAAAAATGTATATATCATATATAAAAGTCAACCCGCAAAAGTGGGTAGTAGGAGTGACTGCGTTACAAGCCACTGCTGAAATACACAGTCATTTGGCGGGTGTTAATGTCAAGCCCTGATAATAGATACTTAGTATTTCGAAAATTTCATAAAAGACTGAGAATTGTGAGAATTTTTAATCAGCAACTTGAATGGTGCAGTTAAAAGAGGAAGAGTGTCTGACCTTGCCCATGCCAGGGTTCTCCTTGGCCTTTGACCCCGCCCTGAGCAGACATGGTGGAGCAGGTGGAGGGAAAAACTGTAGGACAGCACTAAAGTTAGTAGGGTAGATGGAGGGCTCCTGGGGATATACCAGTGGCGTCTGCTGCTTCTTCCTTTTGGATGACAGATTCAGCTTCTGAGCAGCCCTGGGATAACAGACAAAAATATGTCATAGATTAGGAGCTTATAATATTGAACGAATTATCAATTTGATGATGCAAATTTTTGTATTATTTTTGTTCATTATTTTATAGTTTGAGAACAGATCGTCATGCAATTCATGTCAGAGCGATAACATTTGACCACTTGTTCACAAAACAACACCTATTCAGCAACTATACCATCCTGATGAACTGGATGTATGTTGAGGTTATCCAATCATAACAGAGGTCATTTACACATAGAAGTCTTAAAGATACAGTAGCAAAAACAGCCTGCTCAATTCTAATGCTTGAGCAACATTTTGGTGATCTGATGCAAAAAAGAGACTTTATTGTAGACTTTATCTATAAAATATAGAGTACAAAGGTGTAGAATGAGGTATTTTTAGAAAGCAGTCAGCTTAAATCTCTGCCAAAGGGGGTCCCATTAAAATGAAGCCAAAACTCTTTGTTGCCACAGCGAAAAGTGATTTTCCAAGGAACCGTACATGTTCTAAGAATATTCTTTTTCATTCAGACAGAAGGGTGCATAGCCGAAAATCATTTTAGTCTTTTCCTGATTGATTTAATGGTAGAGCTTGACATTTAAAAACTCAATGCTATAAAATCAGACCTGAAAGGTCAAAAGCCCCCTATCGCACTGCCAAAGTAAACACAGACCGGCTCGTTCTTTCTCCACAGGCAGCCTTTCCCCTCTTTATTTCACAACTAAATAGTCACACTGTGCTCAGAAACCCTTGAAAAAATGTCCTCTAAAACGTAAAACTGATGTTAATGGGGTCAGCCCTGTAGTTAGCCTTAACATGAGCCATTTGCTAAGACTGGCTTTATAGTGACCCAGTTACGGTGTGGAAATTAATCTGAATATCCATGTGAGATGTCACTACCGGACTCCAGAAACAGTAGATGAGGTGGTAGTGAAGGCAGCATCAATACTTTTACCCAAGCAACAGCTACATTCCCAAAAAGTTATAGCAGTATCGTAAGACTGAACTTGACAAATGAACATATGAGAAAATCACAAAATGAGAGGAACAAATTAGTGTGAGCGTGGGAAAAGAGAAAGACTAGAAGTAAGGAAGAGAAAAGAAAAGTGAAAAACCAACAGCTATCAAGTGACGTTTAGGGGCTTAGCTCACATTAAGTGGTACATTAAGGCTGCTCTCTTGGGCTGAAATGTAACAGTGGAGGATTAACTAAAGGAAAGCTGTCCACAGCGGTCTTTAACCATAACCAATAATAATCACACTAAAAGCAGATATAATCAAAAGTGAAGTATACACCGAAAATCACAATGTGCTAAGAGTACACATTATAGTAGCACAGTGGAACCCAAATGTAATTACCATGCCAGTCTTCATTTTTCATGCCTTACACATATTGTAGAGGGCATTTTTTAAAAGAAGAGAAGAATAACTCATCAGATAACCGAGTAAGATGTGACCACATGATGACTAATGTGACCATTAGGTGAATTACATGTAATGTTTGTATTTATGTTGGTTAGAAAAGGTTTTGAAACAACTTTTATACCATTTTTAGGAAAAGTTTACATTTTCTGACTGGAAAAAAACTGTCATGTGGTGCAACCGTCAAGCAAAATGCAAGTTTCTTACATCTGGAATAATGTGACTGTACACATCCTAATCATTATTTTCAAAAATGTTCATATAATTTTTTTAAGTAAAAAAAATACCATGAATTATTAGTTGCACCACTTGACATTTTACAACCTGAGCTGAATTAAACTTATTATTTGATTACGAATGATTTGATATTTTTAAGACTTTAACTTAAGCTTTTAACTTAAGGTTCTGCTTGTTGGTTGCACGACATGACATTGTTGGGCACAACAAAAAAGTAAATTATTGTAAATTAATAGATTGACCAGATCTAATAGATTGTGATTAAAGGGTTAGTTCACCCAAAAATGAAAATTCTGTCAGTAATTACTCACCCTCATGTTGTTCCAACCATGTAAGACCTTCGTTCATCTTCGGAACATAATTTAGTATATTTTTGATGAAATCTGAGAGCTGTCTCACTCCTCCATAGGCTTTCAGAGGGACTGAAACTTGATGGCCCAGAATAGTAAGTAAAAACGTCATTTAAGGAGTCCAAATGACTACAGTGGCTCTGTATTAAGTCTATCATGCGACGAAAATACTTTTTGAGCGGAAAAACAACAAAAATAACGACTTTATCCCACTATTTATCCCACTATATACTCTCTGACGAGAGTTCGCGGGAGTGCCACGACGCATGCGCGCGTGGCACTCCCGCGAACTCTTGTCAGAGGCTCAAATTGAACAATAATAGTGGGATAAAGTCGTTATTTTTGTTGTTTTTCCGCTCAAAAAGTATTTTCGTCGCATGATAGACTTAATACAGAGCCACTGTAGTCATTTGGACTCCTTAAATGACGTTTTTACTTACTATTCTGGGCCATCAAGTTTCATTCCCTCTGAAAGCCTATGGAGGAGTGAGACAGCTCTCAGATTTCATCAAAAATATACTAAATTATGTTCCGAAGATGAACGAAGGTCTTACATGGTTGGAACAACATGAGGGTGAGTAATTACTGACAGAATTTTCATTTTTGGGTGAACTAACCCTTTAATGTAACAATTAATTACATTCATTAGGATACGAGAAAACAAAAGTGTCACATGATTAACCCATTGTTCAGAGGTTTCCCATAAAATTATGCACTTTGCCTCAATTACTCCTACAATACAAAAGTGATGGATTTAGAATTATGGAAATTATGGAATATTTGTGTGCTAGTAATGTTTGTATATCCTGTGATAAGATCAAATCAAATGAAAGTCAGGAAATGGGAAAGGCGAAAATAACAAGAGGGAGACAGTGAAAGCTGGGCATTATAGAGTGTGCTTGTGACAATAAATGTCTGTCTTTTTATTTCTGAGATGCGCGAGCCCCGATCATTAGTGTAGGCACTAGCTCATTGAACATGCATGTGTGTGCGTTCCAGTATTTCTGTCAATTCTACTCCTTTTATTTCTCTTCCCCTCTTTGCATCACTCCATACCTCTAGAAGTGACAAGCCCTCCCTTCCTTTTTCTCTCCCTCCATTTTTCCACCCCACCCCTTTTTACTCTCACTCCGTCTCGCCCCCCGCATCAGCCCAAGAGCACACTCAGGGAACACACCGATGGCTGATGAAATAATTATAACATCCACGAGGAATACAGGAGCAGCCCCTCCCGAGGGATCTGACAGCCCACAAGAGGATGTGTGTGTGTGTGTGTGCGTGTGTGTGTGTGTATGTATATGTGTGTATGTGTGTGTACAAACAGACGAAGGGGATTAAAGAAATGTGTGAGCACAGCATTCAAGGCATTATGAGTGAAAGACAGAACATGAGAAAAAGAGTAAGCAATAGACAGAGCAGAGAGAGAGAGAGTGAATCAGACAGAAAGTCGAGTTTTTGTGTGTGAGATGTAACTTGTGTCAAAACAAAAAACATTCTGAACATATAGTGTTTCTCTTGTGGAATTATCTTTAAGAGTGCAAAAAAATGGACATAAATATATGACATTAAAGAATATTAAGTTGAATCACTAATGATAAAATAAGAAATACAATTAAAAAAAATTAGTTTTTGTAATGTAAAAAAAAAAAGTAATTTTTTTGACTTAGGTTTAAGCTTAGAACAAGAAAGTCTTAATTGACAATTGCTTTGACCAAAACAATAATTTGTAAAAAAATAAGTAAAATAAAATAATGAAATGAAATAAAATAAAATAATAAAAAAATAAAATACAATAAAATAGGCTTGCACTCTGTTTAAAAATAAAAACAAAATTGTAATAAATAAATAAGAAAAAAATGATATGTTTATCTTGTTTCAGGTAATGTTCAGGTATTTTTATTGAAAATTCTTTTTTATGGATGAGGGGATTGGGGGCAGTACATAAATACAGTATTCATTCTGTTATTCTATATTCAATGTTTGTGGAAAACCCCAAAAAATGCAACCAAAAAGTTTAAAATTAAATGCTTGCACAGTCAAAAAGCACTCCATGAAACCACAATAACAGCTCAAGCATGCTCAGCACGCACACCTGTACACTAATGCTGAAATTAATTGCTTGTTGAAGCACACATGCTCTCTCTATCTCTCTCTCTCTCTCTCTCTCTCTCTCTCTCTCTCTCTCCATCTCCTCGAAAAAAGAAGAAAAAAAAAGCCTGGCTCGGTTCATGAATGGAGAGCAGCTATAAAGCACACGTCCATGTGCTTGTTCTTACTACTTGTTCACCTGCTCAAACTCACTGCAACACGCACACGCAATACTAAACAAACATGCTTTGACATGTTCCACAGGCAAGGAGCAATCCATATCCCAAGTATGTATAAACAATCAGACAGCAGCCTTTGTAGAGTTTGGCAGGTGAGCTCAGGGGACGGAGCGAGAATTCCTGCCACTAAGACGGGTGTGTTGCAACTGACATCTATGGGTCAAAACCCACTACACACACGCACACACAGAGAGGAAAAAAAGCTTTAAAAGTACTCACACTTCTTTCCAATCCATCATCTAATGTATTCACAACTCATAGCCAGAACGACGCAGGCGGGACGCAAAAAAAACAGTACTGTTTGTGTGTCCATTCCCACATATTTCCATCAAAAAGGAGCGATTGAAAAACAAACTACTCATAAAGTCATTGCAAGTCGTTGTCCGCTGGTCACTGCCCATTCTCAATGCACAAACATCTGCAAATAAGGCATTACATTATCTCCAGAACTTTTCTTCTTGACATTTGTCATTTAATTCCTCTTCACAGCCTTCTCTCAGTCTTTAACGCTCCGTCTCCCTAGAACGCTCTCTGTGTCAGTTAGTCCACGTCTTGTGCCAGGCATCCTGGTCCTTTTTGTCATCGACCCCTCTTTTTCTTCTTCTCGCGGAGGAGAGGAGCTGGAATCCAGGAGAGGAGTCGGGATTCGCCTCTTGCTGCCGGAGGAGTGCTGGCAGCCGCACTGCACTCAAACACGCGCGCACGATTCCTCCCTCCTCTCTCTTTCTTTACACAGTCCAGCCCCTTTTCACTCCCCACGGCCAGAAAAGGAATCAGAGCTTTGCGAACACTCGCTCGCTCGCTCTCTCACTCACTCACCCTCGCACACACACATGCCCCTTACTGCATGAATTCTTCATGTGTGAAGGGGTCTCTTTTTTATTCTACCCCAGACTTCAAACAGATTTGCTTAGTATGTGCTGCATGCCTGTCTGTGTGTGTGTGTGTGTGTGTGTGTGTTTATCTGCTTTAGGTGTTTTGTATACTATATAAGTGGAGGAGAGTGAGTGTGTGTGGTGTATGTGTGATTTATCTAGAATTTTTTTTTTTTATTTTTTTCTTTAAGGATATTTAGCTTTAAGGATATTCAGATATTTACATTTTTTTGACTGTGCATGACGTGTGTATCTGCCTTAGGTGTTTCAAATGTGTGTCGGTGAAGGAGAATATTTATTATTTTTTTATGTGTGCTTAAAAAATAAAAACGCTAAGGGGTTTTGAATGAATTTTAGGGCAATGCTGGTTGCTAGGGTGTTCTGGGCACTGGCTGAAATCTCTACAATATTCAGGACTCAAAAACTCTAAAAAAGTTCCTCCTTTAATGTAAGTATATGTTTTTCCCTATTCATTTTATTGTATGCTAGTAGATAATCAAAAGAGTTTGATTCGCTTAGAACAGAAATAGCGCACTTCTCTTCGACAAGCCGCACAATTTGAGGTACATTCACCTCTGTATCACAAACAATATGGGAGGAGTTGCACGCCGGGGGTTAATACTGGGCATTGGGAGTTTGTTCAAATTAGCCTTAGCGAGTGCCGCTAACAAAAGGAAAATACAGGGCGAGAGGAAGTGTGTTTGTCCACGTCCTGCACCTGTGCTTCAGTGTGTGCTGAAAATCTCATTAAGTGTTTGCATTGTGACAAACATAATTGCTCTGACGGGTGGGATAAAGCTATTAATTATCACGAACGTGAAATAAGCACACAGCATATGCTAGGTGTGGCGCAGCTTAGTGTGTGTTCAGGTGTAGAGGGGAAAAAAAAGAAACATCTTAAGGGCGGCCACCACTTTAAAATCATATTCCAGACACATACGGTGCTTAGAGATGCCCTTGGCCTGTGGGTAAGGGCAAGATGAGGGGAAAGCAGCAGCTGGAACAAGTCTAAGCTCTTTATGTGAGAGAGAGATCTATTCCCTAAACTGCTAATTTGAGCTGAGGAGCAGGAGTGAGACAGAGAGTGAGAGAAAAGGAGGGACAATCTTTGCGAGAGACTCGTTTTCCGTCGGACTGTAGCACGGCTTGCACACCACCGCCCCCCTAACACACTGCCCTACATATCTACAACGAACTCAGACTCCCACTGCCGCCCACTGCTAGCTAAGAAACGGGTACAATCAAAGCTCCCAAGGTGCACAGACTGGATGACTGGAATTATGTACTCTGATGACGCCTTAAAAGGAAAATCTGTCTTGTTGGAAAGATGTTCTGTGGCTTGAAAAAAAAAAAAAACTGATGGAGAGAGCAGATAATGTGGGCTGCTCTCTGCATCACTGTTTTTTTTTTTTTTTCATAGACATATATATACAGTATATATATATATATATATATATATATATATATATATATATATATATATACATACACACACAAGAAATGCACTTATAATACAGGGAGTGCAGAATTATTAGGCAAATGAGTATTTTGACCACATCATCCTCGTTATGCATGTTGTCTTACTCCAAGCTGTATAGGCTGGAAAGCCTACTACCAATTAAGCATATTAGGTGATGTGCATCTCTGTAATGAGAAGGGGTGTGGTCTAATGACATCAACACCCTATATCAGGTGTGCATAATTATTAGGCAACTTCCTTTCCTTTGGCAAAATGGGTCAAAAGAAGGACTTGACAGGCTCAGAAAAGTCAAAAATAGTGAGATATATTGCAGAGGGATGCAGCAGTCTTAAAATAGCCAAGCTTCTGAAGCGTGATCATCGAACAATCAAGCGTTTCATTCAAAATAGTCAACAGGGTTGCAAGAAGCGTGTGGAAAAACCAAGGCGCAAAATAACTGCCCGTGAACTGAGAAAAGTCAAGCGTGCAGCTGCCAAGATGCCACTTGCCACCAGTTTGGCCATATTTCAGAGCTGCAACATCACTGGAGTGCCCAAAAGCACAAGGTGTGCAATACTCAGAGACATGGCCAAGGTAAGAAAGGCAGAAAGTCGACCACCACTGAACAAGACACACAAGCTGAAACGTCAAGACTGGGCCAAGAAATATCTCAAGACTGATTTTTCTAAGGTTTTATGGACTAATGAAATGAGAGTGAGTCTTGATGGGCCAGATGGATGGGCCCGTGGCTGGATTGGTAAAGGGCAGAGAGCTCCAGTCCGACTCAGACGGAGTGGAGGTGGAGGTGGAGGTGGAGTACTGGTTTGGGCTGGTATCATCAAAGATGAGCTTGTGGGGCCTTTTCGGGTTGAGGATGGAGTCAAGCTCAACTCCCAGTCCTACTGCCAGTTTCTGGAAGACACCTTCTTCAAGCAGTGGTACAGGAAGAAGTCTGCATCCTTCAAGAAAAACATGATTTTCATGCAGGACAATGCTCCATCACACGCGTCCAAGTACTCCACAGCGTGGCTGGCAAGAAAGGGTATAAAAGAAGAAAATCTAATGATATGGCCTCCTTGTTCACCTGATCTGAACCCCATTGAGAACCTGTGGTCCATCATCAAATGTGCGATTTACAAGGAGGGAAAACAGTACACCTCTCTGAACAGTGTCTGATGCACGCAATGTTGATGGTGATGAAAACAGATGAAACAGATCAAAACACTGACAGAATCCATGGATGGCAGGCTTTTGAGTGTCCTTGCAAAGAAAGGTGGCTATATTGGTCACTGATTTGTTTTTGTTTGGTTTTTGAATGTCAGAAATGTATATTTGTGAATGTTGAGATGTTATATTGGTTTCACTGGTAAAAATAAATAATTGAAATGGGTATAAATTTGTTTTTTGTTAAGTTGCCTAATAATTATGCACAGTAATAGTCACCTGCACACAGATATCCCCCTAAAATAGCTAAAACTAAAAACCACTTCCAAAAATATTCAGCTTTGATATTAATGAGTTTTTTGTGTTCATTGACAACATGGTTGTTGTTTAATTATTAATGTTGTAAAATTAATCCTCAAAAATACAACTTGCCTAATAATTCTGCACTCCCTGTACATTTCTCCACTGATACCAATAGCCGATTATTCAGAATGATATTGTTTGAGTTTGATTTTCTTAATGAAATAAAATCTCTCCCAAATAATGCTGCAAACTATACAGGGAACCCTCTCATTTGGCACACTATAATATTAGAGGTCGCAATTAACAACAGAGCCATTATATTCAACTGCTATTTATTTTCAGATATAATAATTACACTCAAACACTGAAATATTTTGCATAAGGTTTTCATAAGCGCTTATCTTCATGGCAAATTGATTCAAACATACATATATCATTAACAGTAAATAAGCTCCTCTCTAGTGTTTTTATATAGCTAACTGATGAGCTGTGAACATCAGATAACTTTTCTGAGGTAAATGCAACATTAAGTGACATATTGTTAACAAGCTGTTTTCTTGCCATCTTTCCACAGTTGAAACACTGATTGAGCGATTACATGACATGATTCATTTCTGTAAGTTGTACTCTAACATACCTTCTGATGTTCATGCATGTTTTTTCGAGCTATAACTTGTATTAAAGTGGAAGAAAAGACTCTTGAACTGAGGCACTACAGCGATTTGTCATGTCACATTTAAGAGTGTCAAAACACCAAAATTATTGGATGGGAGGCGCGCTACAAAAAAAAAAAAAATGTTTGGAGTAGGGAAAAACCACAGACCTGGCAATCCTGTCTGGAAATATGGGTGATTCATAGGTCAAATAGAGCCTGGTTCAATGTAGATGTTTTAACTGTTAATGTGTTATTAGATGCGTTTCAATTACCTTTCTAATTGCGCAAATTAAAATTGTGATAGTATAGATAGACATTTACAGATCACCTGGTGTACGTAAAAGTCAATCATTCTTTAAAGATGACGTGGGATGTTTGGACAGGAGATTTATTTATTAAAATCATAAAAGACAAAATAATTACGGAATACTGGATTTTAAATAACAAAGAAATGGCACAATTGATCATTTCCTTGCCATTAAAAATAATTTTAAAATATTAACATATATAAAAAATAAGTGTGCTGTGTGCGGCTAGTGCTGTGGCTGTGATACATGTAACCGTAGCAACATTCGTTGCCTTGATTTGTTAAATGACTTATCATGAGAGGGGGAAAAAACGACGTTTTAGTCTCATAACATTGGTTAACTTGCCCTAAATTCAACACAAGAGAGATTTTCTTCATACACAGTATGAGTTGCAGTCTGAACACGTTTTTTTCCACACCCTTTTCGAATGACAGGATATAATCGGCCCTGATCATCGGCTGTTTTTAAACAATCAGCCAATGGCCAATAGTGAAAATAATAGCTTTTATTGGCTGATACCGATTATTGGTGCATCGGTGCATCTCTAATACACACTAAAAATATCTAAATATAAAATTAAAAATATAAAAAATGTACTTACCTTTAAGCTTAGAACAAGAAAAAAGCATGACAACAATGAGAAAGCTTACATTAGCGATAATCTGTAAATAAAATATGCACCATGCTGTATTTTTATTTTTATTTGAATTAATCAATATTTAAAATGATCACAGTACTCATTAATTTTCTTTCTGATAGTAGTGAGTGTCATTTTTGGAATATAACAAAACATTTGAAAGTAATTCAATGGTGCATGACGTCTTATCACAATACTCAATGAAAGGCAAGAGGAATCAGGTTCTCCAATGTTCCTCTGCAAATAGCATGGAAATGTACAAATGGCTAAAATAAATGGAAAACATGGATGTCACGCAACATAAAAGGTGCTTTGAGCTTTTGTTGAAATCAGAATGGACTGTGTGTGTGGACGTAGGGTTGGGGGCTGAGGAAGGGGATTTTAAGCATGTGTGGAACTGTGAACCAATGCATGTATCATGCCTGGCTTGCTTATCTTCAGTTGTGAGAGCCAAAGCATTTGGCTGTTTGTCAATAATCTTTGCAGGCTGTCTGCCTTTCAGCTTTTGTCAAATTAGAAAGAGGAATTCCTCAAGCTGACCGAGTCATTAGCCTCTAGAGCCATTAGCTTGTTTGTAAGGATTTCAGTCTGTCTCTCTCTTCGTCTAGATAGCCTTTGTAACTAATTGCCATGTTGGCCCTATTTACCATCCCTGACATTTTCTTTTATAGTAACAAGGTCTTTCTTCTTTCTCTTGACAAAGGATAACAAAGCTCCGGATACTATGGATCACAGTGGATGATATCAGGCTACATTACCAACCTATATCTCCATACCTATATCTCCAACTATCATTCATCAGCAGGTTGTTAACAGCAAACACATGTGCTTTTGATTCTTGTATAGCTGCTATGAGTTATCAAACAACAAAAAACTGCTCTGGGATCAATTAAGTTGATCAAATAGTACTTGTGCTTTAGACCACAAAGAAAGATCAAATAGTGTGCCATAAACTCCAATAATCAGACAATGAGAATCAACGAGAATCAACCTCTACTAGATCAATTTGCCAGCTTGGAATGATCTTCCAAACATATTCAGTATGTGAATAAGTACTGGGGAAACAATATCCAGTAGAGCCGGTCATAGTCAGACAATGTTTTTCTCTTTTATCAATGAAGGTGCATTAACTTGCATATGCCAATTAAAGCTTCCTCATTTAACATCTTCCTGTGATTAAGATATAAATGACATCACTTCATGGGCAACGAAAGATGATGTCATCCTCTTTTACCCACAGCCACTGGCCTGAAACAAGATTTAGCAGTCAGGTCAAGAGGTTGCGAGTAGAAACCCAATGCGTCACAGATAGAGCTTTCAGGGTACAACAAGATTCAGCTATTGCAACAGTTTGCAGTACAGTAAGAGAGCGTTTATGTGTATGTTGATTTTAAAAAGTCAGACTCATTTAAGACTAATTTAAAGGCCTAAACTAATCCGACTTTCGTTCTTGCAAAAAAGGAGATGTTTAGCAGGATGTTCAAGATACTCTTTTCCATTCAATGAAAGTGTCTCTAGTCCTTACCCACTCCCATTGTATGGTAAAAAGCAGCAAGGACATTCTCCTAAACATCCATTTGTGTTTCACACAAGAAAGCGAATCCTAAGAGTTTGGAACAACAAGTTCATTTTCTCCCTACAATCTCTCACACGTTCTTTAATATTCACCTATTTAATACCAAGCCATCTCTAATAAGAACCATAGATGCAACATAAGACATGTGAACAGGATTTATTTAAATAACCAAAGACATATGGAGTTGGTTACACAAGTAACCTGGAGTCTTAGGTTTCTTTCCCACGGAAGTAAGAGACAGTGTTGTGACAGAAGCGAATCCAGAAAGAGTATGTGAGAAAGTTTTAAAAGTGATGTTGTTCCACAGCTGCACACTGACTGAAATGATCAATCATTTGTATAGATTTTCTGCAGCATACTCTCTCACGTTAGGATTTAGTGCTAAAGAGGGTCAAATCACAAGTACGAAGCAAAAATCTCAAGGAGGTACCAAGTACAATAGTAAGGTAAGAATAATGGTTGCACTTTATTTTATAGTACGTGAACTTAGGGTTAGTACTCAGGGTTAGTCCATAGTTCACAGGCCGGTTCACAATGTTCGCGTTCGTTTATCGCCGACGTTTAACGCCTCGTGACTAAACAAAGGGCGCCAATGTTAGTGTGCACACCGACGCACAAAACGCCAGACGTAAAAGCGTCATTTAAAAAAAAATTTTTTTTTTGTTTTGACGTGGCGCGTTAAAAACTGGCCGACCAATGAGATCGTTTGAACACTCAATATGTGTCGAAAAACGTCTCGAAAAACGCTGGCGATAAGCGTGCACGATATTCAGCCCAGTGTGCACAGGCCTTTACACAGTTGTTACTATAATAAGTACATGGTATGTGCTTGTGGAAGAGGACTGTAAAATAAAGTTCTACCAGAATAAACTAAATCTCAATCAATGTAATAATTAGATGGACGGGATGGTATGGATATGCTTTTATTGTGAGCAGAGGGAGGGTGGGGGTTGGGAGGCGCTCAACCTCAATTACTAAACACTTCCTTCGAGCACTTATGACCTGAGGCTTTAGTCGCCCGGTAACATTATCCCTCATTAAAACAGAATGTACATGAGAGCATGCTGTGCGATATCTGTAAAATTGGAGCATTATGTCAATACGGAAATTACCACAGGGCAGCTTTGGCTGTTCGTCGAGCTACTACTGTAAAATATTGCCTAATCATAATGCAGTGTAGATCATAATTATAATAAGTCACTAAAATGTGTAAAGTGATGGGATACTGTGTTATTGCAAAGCAGTGTAAATGAGTTCAAATGCACTCTAGAGTTCCTTATTCCCTTTGTGGAACGAATATATGCTATAAAAACTGGTCTGGTCACAGTTATTAAATACATTTAGAATTATTATTTATAATTAGGTTGAATTCAGGTTGATTGGGACACTTTGAGTGTTTTGGCGACACTTTGAATGTAGTCCATAGAAAAAAATAGAACAAAACAAAAAATATTTTTAATAGTATTAATGTTTCCAACACACGTACAGTCCACCTTTATTAAAAGAAAATGAACCACACAACACTGAAAGATTCAAAGAGGCATGTGTGTGAGCAGAGTGTGTGAAATCAAGAGAGAAGTAGGGACAAAGGACAATGTGGAAGAAGAATAAAAAGCATAAAATTGCATCAAATGTGTGGAGAGCAAGGGAGAGAAATATATGGAGAGACAGAAGGATAGAGGAAGGGAGGGGGAAATTGAGTATGAGACACAGAGGTGAAAAAGCAGAGAGCCAAAAATCAGAAAATGAGATGGAAATTAAAAAAGAAAGAGGATGAGGACCTCCCGAGTGTGAAGAGAGACAGAAAACATCCTGAAAGTGTGAGAGGGAAAGAGAGAGAGAGAGTCATCTCAAAGGTAGATAGCGAGAGAGATCAGTCTGGTCTTTGTGTTTTGGCTGGGAGCCAGTCAGCGGCTGTCTGAACGGAGGTAAATCATTTTGAGCCCGAGAGTAGCACACTGAAAAATGATCGCTCAAGTCGGGCCGGGCTCAGCTAGGGATTGTCTCTTTCCCTCAGCGGGCCAAGGGTGGAAATCCCCAGTCAGACCCAAATAAATGAAGCAGTCTGAGTCTAAATGGAAAACGTTCTAATTAAAAAAAAAAAAAAAGGACAAGAAAATCCCCAGGAATTACTGTATTGGGAAATGTTTCTTTAGACTCTATGTTTATATTTGCATGTTAATCCCTTTATCTATTTTATGCAAAGTAATTGCTTGAACTTTTACATTGGGTGAATTTTAAAGAGCAAAATCTTACACCAACTTCCTTGAAAGCAAATAGTTGCAAATAGTTTGAAATCTCTGCTCACTCTGGGGTTTTGATAATTCCAAACCTCTTCCATAAACCAACCTAAGTTTGCTCATCTACATTGGTCTCCCAGCCTGGCCAGACTAATCTGTTGGCTGGTTTAAGATGGGTTTTGGGCACTTTTCAGCTGGTCAGGCCATGAGACCAGCTGACCACACAGCTTGGCTAATGTTTGACCAATCTGGGAGACCAGGTAAGACCAGCAGACCAGTTAAACAATTGCTCTATCGGTAAGCCCCGCCCCGCCCCTCCCTTAGTTACTGTTACTAACTCGGACAAACAAAGTTGCTAACTGTTTTACAATGACAGCTGTCAGTGTGAAAACCTTGTCCCAAGATGTTTTTGATCAATGTTGGACACAGAAGAACCACCTCTTGTCGAGGAACATTCAAGTGGGACTTAAATATGCCATGGAGGGATATATAAAAGTTTTTAAAAAATAAATATGGTCGGTAACAAGATTCATTTGGAAGTGACGGTTTACAGATCACAATGCAAGCGGGAGAAGCCTCATGTTATGGTCATCACTATTGCAGATGACAACATCCAGGATCAACACTGTTCATGTACCGCAGGGTAAGATTGAATTCATTTACATTTAACCAGTTTAATATGGAGAGGCACTGAAATATAGACCTTCATTTTTTGTGTTTTTAACCTGCACTGTAGCCTGCATGACGTGAGAACAGTTAGCTATTTAGGTTTGTAGGTTAGGATGGATTCGCTAACTTTAAATGTAACTTAATGGGAGTATGAAAACCAGAAAATCCTCTCAGGATACCTGGAATCAGTGTTACAACTAACCCAGGCACATCGTTTTACCATTTTTTGTAGCATAAACACTATCAAACCAATGAGAGCTTTGGATTTGGCTGAAACCTAAAGATGTCCGAGTTACGGTCCCCGTGCAACTGATACTCAACTGCCATTGGCTCATCTGCATTTGAGAGGAGGGGCTTACCGATAGGTCATTTGGGAAGTTCATACATATGCAGTTGTACACCTTAGTACCAATCACAATTTAATCCATCTGGCTGTATTTTGTAGGTTGATAAGCTTGTTTGTGTGGGTTAAGCTGAAAGTATATTTCCCATGTCTGTCCAGATTACGGACAGTCAACATGACAACATTTTATTCCGTTAGCACGGTTCACAAATGTCCGCGAACAGCTCTATATTTGTGTCCGTATTTGGTCAAAAAGTTTCTGTGATCATGAAAGTAATGTCCAAATGTTTAACTACACTCTAAAAAAAAAGGTTCTATTTGGCACCAAAAATGGTTCTTTGTCGTAATCATAGAGGAACCACTTTTGGTGCTGTATAGCACCATATCTTAACATGTTCTATATATGGAAGCGGTGCTATATAGCACCTTAGTTAGCGGTGCTATATAGCACCTTAGTCAAAGAACCGGTGAAGAAACTCTGAAGGACCGCTGAAGAACCACTGAAGCACCAAAATTGGTGCTATATAGCACTAAAAAAGGTTCCCCTATGATTACGAGCCAAGAACCATTTTTGGTGCCATATAGAACCTTTATTTTAGAGTGTAGTAGCCTACTCTACAAGACTAGAATGTAATCCAATATGTTCTCTTTAGCAAACATGTTCTTTTTATGAAGTGTTTACTATAGGTTTGCGGCCTATTGTGCATTCACTAGCATGCTTGGCTAGCAGCTAGGTGCAAACGCTACAGTTCCTGCTTCCTGTGCTAGTTTTGTGGCTCATAAAACAGTAAAATAAAAATCAAAGTAGCCTACCACCAAACATGTCCACAAAGTCAAGCCTATCACCCCCATTAATACCAACAGCAAAGAGAGAATTTTTCTGTTTACAAGTGCATGAAACAAGGGCAGCGAAAGCATTTTGAAGAGAGGCGAGCAAGTGAACGAGAGAAGCATTGTTATCTTTTTGCTGTTCCTAAATGACCCCCTCAATAGCATCCCAGAACAGACAGGATGTGCTGCTAATCCAATCTTGGCTTGCTGTGATTTAGCCACGGTGGGGAGGCAGAACAGAAGCCATAAACGTGGCCAGGTTTTTTTTTTGTTATTTAATGAGTTGCAGCGTTCAATCCCGAGCCCCAAGAGAAAAGCTCTGGAAAGCCACAAATTGAAGATAGTAATGGGCTTGTCATTTTTTGAAGATATTCTCTTTTTATTCATGCGAGAAGCCTGGAGTTTGTTTAAAAGCACAGCAAGCTAACGTTTAAGGAAGATCAATTCCATTTTAGCAGAAAACTGACAGATAACCAAGACTCGCGTCTCCCTCGCGCACTCTCTCTCTCCCTGTTTACAAAGATTAGCATCTTCTTTCATCTCATCCGTGATACATCTCTCTATCTCTTCCCTTTGCTCCGCTGGGATTTCTTCTACAGGTAGACAACCCGCAGCATCAGGTTTCACTAAAAGGGTGTTGAGGAAAAGGAATTTAATTACAAGACAAGTGCGTGGAATGGGATAATCCTGTCTACACACGCTACGAAAAGTGCTACCCAAGTAAGTAAGGAGTCAGTAAAATTAGCTGACACCACAAGGTCCGATCAGACACTTGACCAGACATGATCTTGAACAGGACCTTGAACTATGCTTGCGTGATTAAGATGTTTCAGCCTTTTCAGACCTAAAACTAATTGCGTATAACTGACTTTTACAAATTACGGTCACTTTGCCCACTAGGTACAAACAGAAGCTTTGCAACGCTGGGTGGCCAAGCCCTATAGATACGGAAAGGAGACAACAAGAGCATCCTACCGCTCCACCTCGCCTTAGCTCTCATTCATTAATCACTGTCTGGCAGGGAGGACACCTAACGCTTATTTATTTGCACTCTTTCACTCGGAGGCTATTACAACAAACAACCCCATTGGCTTCTGGGAATATCTGTGCATGATTAATCAGAGACAGTCTGGAACATCAGGGTTAGAGATGAAGAGGGGAAAGAGAGAAAGAAAGAAGTGACCATGGAAGGTTAGAGGACAGAGAAAAAAAAACAGATGTGCAGGAAATAGGGGTGATGGGGAACGAAGGTTGTCTTTTGGTTGTCGTGGGCTCAAGTTGACAATATGGAAGGTTGAATTAAGAGTCATTTAATATTTATATATACAATGTTAAATGTTTATAAAATAATAATAAAAAAAATACATTATAAACATGCAAATTGCCCATCCTAATATATTCAAATAGAAAAATAAATAAATATACTTTTTAAATGCACAAGAAATGCGAACACAGAACTGAATGGGGAAAAAAATATGAGAGGAAAAATACTATGGTCATTTTGCTGATAATTAAATTTCACCATGCAAAGAATGCTAATTATGTCTGATCTGCATTTGATTTATAAATAATTAAACCATAAAGTGTGTCTATTATATGTGTACTTTTGAAAGATGAATTAACAATGAAAATAAAGGAATGAATTGCATATGTAAAGCATAACTTAGAAAAAAAATATTCGGGTGAAGACAGGAGGCAGTATAATCACCAAGGGACGTGAACATCCATCTATGCCATTTACTTCCCATTCAAAAGTGCAATAAATATGTCAATAGTCTTTATTGACTAATGATCATGTTGTCATAGACAGAAAGACGGATGCTTCCCTAACCATACAAGATGAGAACCATAAAGCTACCGGGTTTATAAGACTAATAACATCATTCAAACGACTTCATATAGCCACCAATGTATGAGAAGATTATTACATTCAGTGGTGACCTTCACACTGCAATATAATCATTACTATTGCAATGTGCATATGTGCTCTTAAACTGCAGGAATGCTATCAATCCATACCATGTGATG
Source organism: Romanogobio albipinnatus (assembly GCA_023566225.1). Taxonomy (NCBI): domain Eukaryota; kingdom Metazoa; phylum Chordata; class Actinopteri; order Cypriniformes; family Gobionidae; genus Romanogobio; species Romanogobio albipinnatus. The sequence continues at coordinate 43,876,322 of CM042249.1, forward strand.
CATTCTCACAGGTTATAGTCTTGATCATTAAGAAACCCATAGGTTATGGCAATAACTCAAAAGTATGTCCATTAATAACAGCCCTACACATACTCTTTTATGAGCGCCCTCTGGTGCTACTGCAGGAATTCAGGTTATTGGTACTAGCAACTTAATACTGAAAATAGAGAGAGAGATAGCGCTAATGGGATTCTCAGTTCTCTGCAACAGGCTCTCTCACATGCTGGGCCATGAACTGATTACAGGCTGTAATCCACTCCATTTCAGACAATCTACATTCAGACTAGCTTGCAACAAATAAAAACAGCAGATAAACTCCCTCTCTGTCTCTCATTTCCACTCCACCCCCCACTTTACCACAAACCTTCACTGCCTTAATGTGCTGTGAAAACAATTTTACATCCTCTAAAATAAACATTAATGCTAAAATGGATAAACTTTAACCTACTGAGATTAGTTTTACAGACCACTTGCCTGAACGTTTCTATGGGCTAGGAACAGCAAGGAAAGTCAATGTATGGCTAGTTAACATGTAATGAACAATTTTGTCTGCTCCTTGACCTGAATGTAGGCTTACCTAGGATGCTATGAGCTAATACTAAATGGTTAGCTTACAAAACAGCTAAGATTTAACTCCATTAAACAAGCGAACCAAACTTTTCCTGAAATGCTAACTGTCATGGAAGCATTTTTTTTTTGGCTAATTGATTACTATTTATATAACCACAGTTTAACCACAAATACAATGTAGCAAAGCCATGGTTAATTTGTGGTTACCATGGTTTAACTATAATATATTTATTTGTAGTAAAACCATGGTTAATTTTCGTAAGGGTAATCTGCCATGAAAACAATTGGACATCCTTTAACTAACAAACATTACTATTCAAGTAACCAAAATGGGGGAAACTGGTTCCGTTGGCCCCTTTTAGTAATGTTTCATGAACGATTTGGTCCACCTGTTGAATCGTGTGTAGGCTAAGCTAACATTCTATGAGCAAGCACGGTTAGCTTACAAGACATAAGCTAAGATTCAAATTGATTCAGCAGGTCGACCAAATTGTTAGAATGCTAACTATCATGGGGCAGCAAAAAACATTAGCAAACAACCTGGAATCAAAACTGAGCACCCATGAGTAAACATGGCAGATTTCAATTTTCTTCCACCAGCTGGGCAACCGCTATAGAGATTCACGTGAATGCTAACATATTCTCGACATCCTTGAGGTGACAGCATTATGCAGAGAGATTTAGGCTATAGCATCTCCTTCTTTGACAATAAAACGTTTCTTTATCGAATCAGTAGTATGTGTGTAATCAGTAGTGTATCTCAGGGATCTCATTAAGTAGTCGGGAATTTTGCTTGGGTTGCGGTAAAACATGCTACATGAATAAGTATGAACTGTGCACTTGGGTGGTATTGGGCTGGGAAATCAGGGGAAGGTTGAACACTAATTAGACAGATCGCTGTTTTCAAAAAAAAAAAAAATTCTGCTCAGACTCAAAGCTTAACCGGGTGGATTGTGATGGGATTGTGAGCTGCTGCTTTTGTTCTCTCCAGCCACAACAGATGGTATTCGGGCTGGATGACCTCATGGGAATTTTCAACTTCAACCACTTCTGCTGTCTGAAAAGACAATAGGTAATAAACCTTTAAATGTATATTCCATTCGGTCTGGTAACACAATTAATAACCTCGGTTGATCTGATCTGTATTCCACAAATCCGGGCCAACCAGAGACCTCTTTAAAAGAGCCGCCGCTTCCCTCTTCTTCCTTATTTACTGTTTTCCCTTGTGAAATGGCTTTCAATTGTTATTTAGGGTTTGCTTTAATCAGCATTCCCAAGAAGTGCAAGCTTTGAGATGACTAATAAGGTGGCGACGGTGACTTGTCTATCACGCTTACTGTGCGAAGTACAGTGCTAAAGCAATTAAGAATCAATCCTTGTTACGCTTCCGCACCGTGGGAAGCTTGAAAGCAGCTTCAGTCTCTATTATGTGCAGAGTTCTAGCACGTAATTCCAGACACCAAGTATTTTCAAACAATATACAAGAGATTAACCAGAATCCCAGTTAAAAAAATGTTTAAAGAACCCGAAGGCCTGCAAACATCACTTTGGCATATAAAAACCCCCAGGCCATAAGGCACGTGGAATTTGACTGATTTGACAGCATTTATTTCCATAGTGTTGCAGCAAACATCAGCTCTCCAACAGACCCATGTCTATTGAGTCCATAGACATGAATCAGCAGATCCATGCCGTCTGGGGGGCTCGCTGATGCCTGCTTCTCTTCCTGTGGCGACTGTATGCGAGTGGGCTGGCTTGGCTTCCTGACACAGCAGTTTTCATGCTTTTCCCTGAGCTGTCACAGACCCCCACTGTAAGCATGAAAAACACCAACTGTTTGCTGCTTATGTCCTTGTTTATTCGGGATAAAGGTTTAGGTGGGCGCTATACTACGACCACTTTGCATAATTGTCCCCAAAACCGGTATATGTTGTCATGTTCTGTATCTTCTGCATCTATACTTCAAATTTAATTTGAGCCCTTTTATACTAGATATTAATCTACCCTGGGTTATCCAATAAAAATACAGGATCTGTATGGGTTCCCTCAAACCACCTTTGGGCCCATCCAGGGATGCATACCGCATTGCAAATGCCAATGCACTATGCGTCACAATTGACCTATCGGTAAGCCCCGCCCCTCTTAGTTACTGTTGCTAACTCTGACAAACAAACGGAGTTGCTAACTCTCTTACAATGACTGTAAGTGTGTGCTGTCAGTGTGAAAACCTTATCCCAAGATATTTTTGGACACAGAATGTAGCGGACCCTGTCCGATTGATGGTCAAAATTAACTGATGGTTAATGAGGTTTATTACATCGTTTTTCACTCCAAAAACATCACCGTAAGAGTTGACAAACAAAGCAGAAGTGCACATTAACGTCTCATTCACAAACTCTCTCTCTCTCTCCATTGCATTATCATTAACATAGATAGCAAATTATACAAAAACACTCAAACAACTACTAACAGTAAACAAACATATACAGACCTTATGCCTTTTCGGGGGTGCTAATAAACTGTCAACTTTATATCTGAAATCAACTCCGATAAACTGCTAGCTCTCCCTTTCACTACCCGTAGACTATAATACCCATCAAAATAGAAGTCCTCCTTACTAAGACAGATAATGTAGACCGTAAACATCTAAATTCACAGATATATAAAAAATATATACAAAAACAAATAGTTTTTTGTTGACGTTACATGACGCGAGAACAGTTAGTTATTTCGGTTTGTATGTTAGCAGGGACTCATTAACTTTAATCGTAACTTAATGAGAGTATGACCACCAGAAAATCCTCTCAGGACACCTGGAATCAGTGTTACAGTATCCCAGACACGTCGTTTTACCATTTTTGTAGCATAAACACCATCAAACCGATGAGAGCTTCGGATTTTCCAATGCATCTCTATGGCGCTGAAACCTAAAGATGTCCAAGTTGGTCCCAGCACAACTGATACTCAACTGCCATTGGCTAATCTGCATTCGAGGGGCGGGGCTTACCGATAGGTCAATTGTAGAATATGCATAAATGTGTTTTGGGACAACATCGAAGGGTCAACTACTTGCGTAAAACAACCATTGTGCCAAAACAAGGTGACAAAAAGTGCTGTACACTACCATTAAAAAGTTTGGGGTCTGAAATATTTTTTTCTTATATTCACTAAGGCTGAATTTATTTGATTTTTATTTAAAATACAATAAAAACAGTGAAATATTATTACAATTTTAAATAAGTGTTTTCTATTTTAACATGTTATTTATTCTTGCTCCACTCTTTTCACTCCAGTCTTCAGTCACATGATCCTTCAGAAATCATTCTATAGTTTCTCGTAATCAATGTTGTTCTGCTTAATATTTTTGTGGAAACCATGCTGCCTTTTTATTTCTTTGAACAATGTTTGAAAAACAGAAATGTTTGAAAAAATAAATCTTTTGTAACATTATAAATGTATTTTCTGTCACTTTTGATCAATTTAAGGCATCCTTGCAAATAATGACCCGACCTTTTGAACAGTATAGTGTATCTCCACTTGCACCAAAACGTCATACGAGAAGCATGCTAATACCAGAAGTAAACACATTTTTCTCAGCTGGTGATCCGATCTTCCAAGACAGATGTCAATAGGTGTAAATGGGGTCCAGATGTCTTGCCATTGGTCAGTAAACAGAGGTTTGAATGCTGTTGTATCATGTGAGAACATTTTTATCCTGAGAAACAGGTGTGCGTAAAGCTGTTCAAGCTTGTGATGTTCTGATGAGGTTTAGTTATTTGGTTCTCTATTGCATAAAAATGAATCACTGCCACTACACTTCTAAACAGAGAGGGAACATACAGTTAACAGAAACGCATTTGTTTCAAATGCAGAAAGCTTCAAGATTGTGGCATATTAGAGAGAATCCATTGTGATGCTAAACCGCTGACAGTACATTTGTTTCACAAGTGCTTCAAAGGTGAGTCTGCCTCCTTTCAGACAAAACAAAGAAGCTTTAGTGTTCTTCGTGTTTTCTCGAAGGTGCTAATCACCCCAGTGAGAACTGTTTGGGCTGAGAGACTCACAAAATAGGGGTTATTCACACAACCTGGGGGTGTGTAAAAAGCAGGAAGATCTGGGGAATAATGGAGAGAGTGGGTGGGAGACATTCAGTGGAGGTGGTCGCAGGTTACAGGGGAGTGATTTTAAGTGGTGACATCTTGTAAAGATGTGGGGGGTGGACACAGGACAGAAGACACATCAACAGTGTGTGCACAGTATAAAAAAACGTTAATTGTCATATCATTATAATTTCAATGTTATTTTGTTGTAGATAAGTTACTGTTTGGATGTAATGCTTAAGAGTCTATGGTTGGATCATTGTCAATACAAGATATTGACCAACCATTTATGCACCTCTTGATGGAAATAGCATCACAACATTTATTTCCATCAAGAGCCATACATTTTTGGTCAAGATCTTGTATTGACAATGCAAGAGTCCAGCACTCTTTAGAGTCTCCTCCAGCACATCCCAAATACTTTCAGTGAATTTAAGGTCTGGACTCAGAGGTGCCAATTCATGTGTGAAAATGATTCTTCATGCTCCCTCCCAACCATTCTTTTACAATTTGAGCCTGATGAATCTTGACATTGTCATCTTGGAATATAGCCATGATGTGTCTTCCTACATGATTGTTTAAGAAATGAAAAGCTACACGCTCCATCAATTAGGGTTATAAGAACTGTTGCCAAACACATAACATGCTAGAAACATAATAATCACTGCAATAATGATCCAATCATAGACTCTTACGCATTTGGCCAGGCAGTGTATAAGGTTACTAATGCTTTGGAAATGGAAAGCTTCTTTTGTTTTTTTTACTATATACAAATAAATCTGAAGGCTAGCCTTGGATTGTATCTATATTTATTTCCTGTATGTGAATCACACAAAACCTGTCAAGAACATATTCAGGTGGTAATTATTCATCCCAAAATCGAATAAAATAACCATATTTTGGGACATAATTTTGATGACACACAAGCCCGTCTCCTCCAATGCAATGCAATGCAAAAAAATGCTTTCTCATTTCATTTAAATTGTACAGAATTTAAAATTTTCCTTCGATTAAAGGAAAAAGTTAAGAATTTTATTACAACTATATTGCAAGTACTTTGAAGGAATTATCACCAATAAAATAAATAAATAAAAAAAAACATAAAATCCAGAAATTTCTTTCATGATGCAAAAACCAGGCATCATTTTCTTGACGCAAAATATACCTATCCTTTGATTTTGATCTTCTTGTACGAATCTCTCATACTACACTAAATGCAGTAGATTAATAAGGGAAAATGTGAATTATGCAAAAAAAAATGGGGAATAATGGTGTTAAATAGTGTATACAGAAAACCTTGGGGAGTTTGTGGATCAGTCCATTTAAAAACATCAATACTTCAGTCCAAAACCCCTGAGGACAGGAAGTGGGCTTGGCTTGAGCAGATCCCTGGGGCTGCTGGCCTAGAGTGATAGATCCATCAACACCTCCATCATCCACCCTCACCACCCAAAACCCACACACCAGAACATCTCACGGCCCACCACAGGCTCTTCACACCTGGACATTCCGCCTAGAGTGCCCCCCTCCTCCCCAGCCTCCACTTCTCGAGCACCAGCCTCAGCTGCTCCATGACCATCACACACACACACACACACTTACAGACAAACACAAGCTTGACCGCGTGATTAGGAGTAGAGACCAGCAGCTGGAGGTTCACCCAGAGTAAATAAACGGTAAAACAACAAGCCATATCTCAACACAGCACTGTCAACAAAACTGATCCTACTACAGCTAAAGTCAACGATAAAGGAGAATACACTACTTCTTAAAAAAAAACGAACGAAGAAACATTTGCTAAACCTGGTTCATTTGAGAAATATCGAATTCATTGATTCTTTCAGACTCTTTTTAGATTGGGGTTAGTTTAGGGTCCAATTCTCACATTCAATAGTTGCTTAGCATTCATATTGGTAGGATATTGGCTGTTTAGTAGTACTTATAAAGCACATATTTATTCTGTATGACCATATTCTACATCCCTTAATCCTACCCAATACCTAAACTGAACAACAACCCTACTAATTATTAATAAGCAGTAATTAGGAATTCATTAAGGCAAAAGTCATAGTTAATAGTGAGAACTGGACCCTAATCTAAAGTGTGACCCAATTATTTGATTCATTCGAGTCATCACTAAAAATAAAGACATGTAGAAGTATTTGCACAGCCCAGTTCATTTGAGAAACATTTCATTTCATTCACTGAACTAGATGAAAAACGATTCATTGATTCATTTCATTAATCACTCAAATGTTGCGACAGAAGTTTTGTAGTGGAATAGTCATGCTTTGCAAACTGTTTCAACTGCATCATTAAAAATAACTTTTATGTTCTGCAATCCTCAATTTAAGCCAGCACTTTTGACGGAAGTCGAAACTTTTAATCTCTAAACACAAGTTTTTCTTATATGGTGACTTACTTCAGTTTCATGGTGCCGCTCCAATTACTTTCCTCCACAGTCCATGATTTTCTCTCCCTCCAGCTGGGAGTGTTGGTGTGGGGCATTAGTCCGAGTCTGCCCACCATGAGTAGATATATGTGTGGATTCACCTCACCGCCTACCTGCTCACTGCATCAGTGTTCTCAAAGAAACTGCACGTGTGAGTGTCCGCCACTATCAGCTTTGACTGAAGTGCTCCTGTTTCCCGGCTCCCGTCACTCAGCTGCGCAGCAGGGCCCGGCTCCGCTCCAGGGCCCCGACCACTCAGCATTAATCTGTTTTCCCAATTTGTCCTTGTCAGGGATTAGTGCTGTCACTCAAAAACAGCCATCCACATGGATCATTTGCCTGTTTCTTTCTCCTTTGCGGTTCTCCTCTATCTCTCCATCTCTCTGCCCCTCCTGGATCTCTTTCTCGCTGTAATCCTCCGCTGTGATGGGTGGCCTACGAAGCCAACGTTATCAGCTTTAGCCGAGAGCGGTTTTGACCGTGTAAGAACTCTCAACAAACCCTCTCTTCTCTTTCACTCACCTCTCTACTCCACAGAAAACCATCCCCCATGTCACCATCCCAATAGCTCCATTAGAGCTCCGCCCCCTTGTCCCACCCATCAGAAGGCCACTGTCCACATTAGCATTGACACAGCATGTGGGTGGAAAGGTGAATGGCATCCCCCTGTTTACAACTCTCGGGATGCTTTATCATTATTGCCCCACTACAGCAGGAGAGGGAAGCAAATCGTCTCAACAATGAGATTAAACTGATGCATTTATGTACCTAATTGACTTTAAATTGGAGCGCACAGTGAGAACTCAAAATTAGGGGCAATGCTAGTCATAAAGGGTTACCCAAAGGGGTACCAAAATGCATCAACTGACCTTTCATTACAAGAGGAATAATTGTTAAATATCTACTAGCTTATGCGCAGTTAGCCACTCATGAAAGGTCCCTTTAAAGCTTTGTAGTTTATACAAATGCAAATCAAATAAAAAATATAGGCCAAATGGAAGATATTTAAAGGTGTGTACAGTAGTTTGGTGCTAATTTAAAAAAAGTTTTACAAGAAGATTCATCTGAATGGTGTACGCTCACATGAGATGAAGACTCATAATAGTTTTCTATATAATAGTGTTTTAATTGTGTATGGTGTGGAAACACCCTCAATGCATTTTGCCATGTTGAAATCACATGACCCACTTGTAGAGAATGCTAATGCTAACTAAAGAATGGCTCTTTAACAGGAAGTATTTGTAGATTACAAGGCTGTAACCATTTGGGGGACAAAAGTTTGGTCTTTGTATTTAAAGTTATTATTTAATTAAATTAAATTATTAAAAGGGATTTAAGGGAATTACGAAGAACTAAGAACGGTAAAATAAGTTATAGGTTAAATTATAGTCTAAATTGTTGCAAGTGAATCAATTTAAACACTAACACAAATAATATTTTATTTACAAATATACACACATTCACTCTTGTTAATATGTCTTGTATGTCAAAAATGTAAAAAATCAAAAAGGTTTCTTGTTTTTCTCGTCACATAATTTTCTCATTCAGTTATGAATTACATAATTTAAATGATTGTATATTTTCAATTCAAAATGGCGAAATTACATTTAAAAAGTTGAGTAGCTTGCATCCCTGTTCACAGTTTTCAAATATTACATGTTTAGCTCATAGACTGTAAAAAATATGGATGTAGTGTCCGTGACGTCACCCATAGGATTCTGAAGAGGAGTTTTGAAGCGTAAAGTAGGGTCGAGCTGGCCGTTACCATCTTGGCAGCGCGTCATTGCGCGTCACTCCCGGATAACAGAAAATGGGCAAAAAGGCGGGACTTGGGTGGAGCTGAAGTGACGCGATGACTAACAGAAAGCAGACAAATGGCTATCCACCAGTCACTCGAAGTGGCCACGACCTTAATTATGCAGAACTTTAATGCTTTATATAATGTAAACGAATGAGTTATAAAAAAACTCACCCCCTCACAGTTGTCATGAAGGGAAAAATTAACTGTATAGACCAAAACCACAATTTGAGCCAGGCTGTAAACATGTTTCATTCTGCTGTAAAGTTGGGCATTTTAACATGGGGCTCAATGAGATTCTGCTCCCTTCTGGAGCCTGTCCCTAGTGGCCAGTCGATGAATTGCAGTTTATGTCACTTCCGTATCGGCTTCAAGAGAAACTGCGGGAGATTGCCGCTTGGTTTAGCTACTTATATCTCACCACGCATGCATTCTTTCACTGTAAAAACTAAAAGTGTCGTGTTGGAATTCACACTCATCTGAATATTAAGCACCGCCTTCTTTGATCTGATTGGCCATCAATTTGACATTGACGAGTGCTGTTAGACCACTTAGGCAGACCAGCCAAAAATGTAAAATTTTAAACTACAAATACATAAATTACATGATGTTATATTTCAGGCAGCCTGTGACTAAATAATAATACTTTGAAATGTTAAACTGTACCATCTATTCTATTTGGAACAACTGTGAACTAGTACCTATAGGAAAGCAATTCAGATGTGGCACAAGAATGAATGTCATTTCATAGTTCATGTGGGCTATTGCCTCCCATCCTTTTATCTTCAACTGGCAATTATGTTTATTCGAGGCACAGCATAAACATCCCATAAATTAACGTTGCTTTGTCTCTATGGTTACTCCCTAAGACCAGCGCAACAAAGCACTTTGACTACTCAACTCGTCTGGTGAAAGTCTGGATTGTTGTCCAAGTAATTACCGTGGAATGTTTACTTCAATCATAGTCATTACTGTTGAAGCTCACCTGGACGGGCAACTGAAAATGAGTGCTAGGCCATAAAAAATGTTTAACTGTGTGTTGTGTTCAATGCCACTGCAAGTCCACATACCATCAAACAGCTGTGCCTCTTACATGCTGACCTGCATACATGCATGTACAAACATATACCCTCCTTTTACACACCTTGAAATTGCAACCCTAAACTCGGACTGGGTGGTCAGCTAATGAGTTGTATCAGCGCTTTAAAAGGAATGAATTTTAGCACAACTTCAGTGTCACACAATGTCCATATCGCATGTGAATAAGCATCATATGTAGACAGTGAAATCAGCACTGCTTACAATAACAGGAACAGTCTTGTCACGTCACAATGCACCACTGACTTCCAGCGTAGACACAGTGTAACAGGGACTGTTAGACTATTAGCATGCTAAAGCACAGCATGCTACAACCCTCCGAGGAGAGCTTTTGTCACAAATTTGCAACCTTCGACAATACATTTCTTACATATTGTCTTCCATATTGATGACGCTGAGAAACATGCTAACACAGGCTCAATGACAGCATCTGTGTGATTATTTTAAATATTGTGTTCCATGCTATATGTAAGTGATCGCTAATAAAACTAACTAAATTAATAAAATCAAAAGATTTTTGTGTCTATACCTGGTGTTATTGCTTACATTTCAGAAGAACAAACGAATTCAGTGCTAAATGTAGCAGCTAAAGGTTTAGCTTATATTACCACGTACAAGCAAAAAACTCCTGTTTGATTGGTTGTGAAGAGAATCTCTTCTGATTAGTCAACAACATGCTGCTGTAGGTCGTTAAACACATCCATCATAAAACAGTTGTCAAACGTTAAATGTTTAGCTGCTTATATCTTACCACGCACTGTAAAAACTAAAAGCTTCACACTGGAATTCACACTCATCTTCAGTGAAAAATAAGCCCCGCCTTCTTTGATCTGATTGGCCATCATTTTGACATTGATGAGCGTTGTTAGACAATTTGGCCATTTCCAATTACTGGGGTGGGACTTGTCTATGATGTTTATGCCACTGGTAGATTATAAGAATGTAAATCTATTTTTGAACTTGTGTATTTGGTAACAAATACATAAAGGAAATTATGCTATAAATCGGGCAGTCTGTGAATAAATAATACTACTTTGAAAAGTTCAAATGTACTATCTATTCTATTTGGAACAAGTGTGAACTAGTGCCTATATAGGAAAGCAATGTAAAGCAAAATCATGTTTGATTGGTTGTGAAGAAAATCACTTCTGATTAGTCAACAACTTTCTGCAGTGCCAGATAATTTTATTTATTTTTGTGTGTGTGTAGAGTGTGTTGATAGCAGTCATGCTCAATACAATGTCCATATTGCCAAGAACTAGACTAATGATTCAAGGCTTCTGTAACTCCGTGTCTTTCAGTTAGACCACTAACCTAAACCTTCTGTGAAAGGTCACACACACACACACACACACACACACACACACACACACACACACACACACACACACACACACACACACACACACACACACACACACACACACACACACACACACACACACACACACACACACACACACACACACACACACACACACACACACACACACACACACACACACACACAATATCTTTTAGCATTCATTGTACATTTTATACCCACAAGGAAAGTCGCTCTGATCTCTAGACGGACAAATCTCTCAACCTCATTTTCTTTCTCTTTGTCTCATCCCCTTTGGAGTCAATAGAGCATGTGGCCGTCTAAAATAGTCATATCCTTGTAATCAGTTCTACCCCAACTCCCACCTAGCAAAAGCTCAGATGATTCACTCACATGACCCTGCACACAATGCTCAGCACCGTTTCATCTCGCGGAGCACTGAGTTGGAATAGCCAAACAGACCAGGCTGTTGAGTGTGACAGGGCATTCTAAAGCTTTGGGAAGCTCTTTGGGCCTTGTGTCTGTATTCATTACAGGAGCCAGCTAGTATGTCAATACACTAATCATATGCTCCGTCACTCTTGAGCATATGCCGAAAATGGGGGTTAGGGAAAAGTCAACTTCTCAGCCATGCATCCGCTTCTATTTTCTCGATAGATACTCGCTAATATTTACCGTATGAATAAAAGAAAGTTAAATCCCCTTACCACAGCCAAATATGCCTTACGTAAGGACTGTGGCAGTAGCATGGTTCAACAATAGTATCACATCTAATATCATGGTACTTACTGCCTTTTTCATAGATCAATGTATTTAAATGGTACTTCAATAGACTATGGTACCATGTCCGTTTCTAAGGCAATCCCACAATAGAGGTTTTGGAGATGAAAGGTGAGATGCTGATATTGTATCAAATAGATAGGATCATAACACCGAATGGATGACTGGAAACAGATTGACTTTGTCCCCCGTCGCTCTCCTCTCCGCTGTGCAACTCTAATTGCACTCTAATTAACATTTCCCTTACAAGAAGATCCAGCCTCCTGCTTGTTGTACAAGCAGGTTAAAGGCCCAGCACCCACTAGAGGAATAACTGCAGGTCTGGATGTTCACTACCAGCTCTTCATTTATTGTAGAAGTTTGATAATGACTCCTTTAGAGGATGCCCTTCATTCATTTTTTGGCATGCCGGAAAGCAAGGTGCTGCACTGGCATTTCTTATTCTGCAAACTCCGATCAGATCAAACATCTTTGAGGGGAAAGGTGTATGAAAGTCTTAATACATTTCTAGGTGGAGCAAGACATCAAAATAGTAATGCTCTTGTCATTTTTTATAGAAAACTAACATCGATGCAAACTTATGTCAGTCTGCATCTAGTCAAAGTCTCTCCAATCACGCAACAGATTGAGCATGAGGGTTACGATTTTATCTTTATTACATTTTTCTGTTTTTGGTTATTAATTTAATGACGGTTTGAAAATTAATGGCTGTTATTAACAACGTACAGTACATCCTAGTCATGGAACCAGTATTCCAGACTCTAGGATGTCCAAAAATGATAACTGACCTCATTCCTAATCACAAAAATAAAATTCTTGGCAACAAGAGGTGAAACAAGAGGTGGTACCTAACATAATTTCCTACTTCTGTTCATCCACCCAGGAGTTTAAATTAAGAGGCCAAAACAAATCTATTTTCTCTCTCTCTTCTTCATCTTTCTCTTTATGTGACACAACAGCCTCCCTGCTATCCGCTTCCTTTGTGATCAACTCCAAAGAAAACAGACAAGCGATTATTAATCAGACTGCAAAAATTAACCTTGTCCTACATGGGGTCACATCTGTCTGTTGTCTCAGAATGACCTGGAAGTGCTCGGGCAGGTGGCAGCATCCCAAGCAGATTTAAAAACTCGGCAGCCGTCATTCTCCACAAAGGGAGAGGCCCTTGATCACTCTTTAATGTCCCATGCTTTCACTTGGCTTGATAAATATGTCTTATGTGTTTTTCAGGAGCATTCCAGAAGCATTCCTGTCACCACTCCTTTCCACATACCAGTGGAATTGAAAAATGCATGTTCCTAAAATCATGCCATCATTTAATTTAAACGGTGCTCTAGAAGACACTTTAATTCAAAGCAACTTTAAGTACACATAGGGACAATCCTCCGAGAGCAATCTATAGGGGCCTTTCTCAAAAAAGCAGCCGGTCTATAGCTGCTATGCCTAAATATACCACATTATACCAAGTCCAAAATATATAACCTTGACATTTAATTCTGAAGGTGAAGATCCAGAAGTATCTAGTTAAAGGAACACTATGTAAGTTTTGGCCCTCTGGCGGTTAAAAACCAAACTACATGCATTTTAAGAAAGAGCATTGTTTAGGTTGTGCTTCGGCTCTGCGTGGCTGTGCGAATCAATATGATCCTTCACAATAGATAATGTTTTACAATTAACTCTGTTAGAGAGCTACATATGGCATTTTAATTGTTCAATAAAATATCTTACTCACCTGTTGAGCTATAAAAATGCCATCTCAGCGTTGCTTTTACAACATTTCTAATCCCTTTTTTCTTGCCATCTCCAAAAAGCGAAGCCAATGTTGATTCTTGTTTTATTACGAGCTCTGTTGTATTCTCTTTTTCCCAGCAGACTCTCCTCTGTTCGGCATTTTTTTAAATGGATGATTCCTCTGAGGTTCAAGATTTAGCTGCTTCACATCAACCTTTCTCGCTTGTTGTGACAACTAACCTATGCCACTCCCACACCATAAATGAGTCAAAGTAGCCAGAGAAACTTTTCTCTATTTATTGATATGACAAGACACGCACAGGTGAGTGACATTTGTATGTAATGTCCCGCAAAAACCATCCCACTGGGTCTAAAATGTAAACACTTATAATAGGCTTACCTTAGTGCAGTGGTCGAGCCTATGGCTCGCGAGCCACACCTGGCTCTTTGACAAAAATAATGTGGCTCAGGTCTCTCACCCTTTACCAACAAATGATCGATAGAAAAAAAATGAGACACATCAACAGAGATCCGCTCTCTGCAGAAAAAAGCAGCCAATTACAATTCCCTTGTTGTACAGCCTACCGTTAATGAAACGTATGATAATAGTTAATACTCACGTTGTACCGGCCGCGCGTGTTCAGTGCTGTTCGCGAGTGTCACGAGTCGCGACAGCAATCAATACCCACTTACGTTTCTGTGGTAACAGCTTCTGCTCTGGGATTCAAGCAGCTGTGGCTTGTTAAAGGTAACCGAAAACAATTTTTAGAACAGCAGCGCAAATGTAAAAGTAGGCTATATAAACGTTAATATATCCTTTTATTGAAACTGGTGGTCTGCTGTGAAAAGAGACATTTCGAAACATTTCACTCGCAGGTACTTTCGCTTTTGCCGTAGAGACCCTTGTGATAAATAAATGTGTATTTATGATCCACGCAGATTTCAGTTGACGGAAATAAATTATAAAAGCGTGATAAGTCGCGAAAGCGTGATAAGTTACTGACAGGATGCTGTGCACATGCTCCGAGTGCAACACGGACAAGCACAGCTTTGTCCTCGGCTGCACGTCAAATTAATAGGCTACAGAAATATATCAAAATGCCAAGTCGAGTATTCACGTAAACACAGTAGATGTAAGCACTGTGTGCGTTCACAAACACTAAGAGGATTTATAACTCAACCTCACAAAGCCCTGCACAATTAATTCCATATTGCAACTTATTTATTGTTTGCTGCATATGTGTTTGTTTTTAGTTATGGACCTAATAATTACTATTGTTAAAATTTTATTGGGAAAAAAAAGCATGTTTTTTAATAATAATTTAATATTATTTTTTACTGTGGCTCTTTTGGAAAAATGCATTAACCAAAAATGAAAAAATGGCTCTTTGGTCAAAAAAGGTTCCCGACCCCTGCCTTAGTGAGTCAGGATAACTCAAAAAGTCAGTGTAAAGCCCCGTTTCCACCAAAATTACCCGGAACAATTCGTTCTAATAACTTTTTTCCCAGGAACCTTTTCCCCCCAGACCTGCTGCTGTCTGCGTTTCCATCGCAGAAAAAAGCAAACGACTCTTACTGCATGCACCGCAACAGACTTTTTGGTTGAAATAAAGTGCTGCGTGAGCTCAACCAATCAGCATGTTCAGCGCCCAAGTCCCACCTCCGAAAGTTCCTGAACTTTAAAAAAGTACTACCTCGCAAGCAGGGCCGTTTTGAGGGGGAAATCTTTACCCGGAACTTTATTTAGACCCCGGTTCCTGCAGTCGAAACACACGGAGTACCACCCCAAAGTCCCTAGTTCCTGGAGAAAGTTCCCACGGTGGAAACACAGAAAACAGCGTGCAAGTTCCAGTATTTTTACATTTAAAAATGTAATTGAGGGGATGTTTGAGGGGCCATTTAGTGATAAATGTGTTAGGGTAAATGTGTTTTCTTACCTGATGAAGAAGGATGCCGCAGCTGAAGTGGGATGGTCGGAGGAAGAGGGCACAGCCTGGCCAACCTGAACCTGACTTCTCTGTCTGGAGGGAGTTAAGGACACTCTGGAGATGGTGGTGTCTGAAGGCCATTCGCTCTGCTCTGTCTGACCCACGAGGCCTTGTGACTGGGGTGGGAAAAAGTAGGATAGGTGACATTTAGAACATTGAAACTCAATAATGGGACACTAAATTACCCTCATACACAGTTCCATGAATCCTACACCTAGGCTACGGTGGATCACACCTTCTAGAAGAAACAGACAGCAAGTCCTTACAAAGAGCAAGAGGCAGTTCCCTTACAAATTATGTTTCAAAGGTCACATATAAAAACGAGGTGGTAACAATTACTCGCATGCATTTATTATAAAGTACATAATTAGCTACCAGGGAGGAACATTCATCCCTGTACTGAAGGTATGAATAGGGTTTCAATGGGTAGAGATTAGACATGTTCACAAGAAACGTGAAATCCTTAGCAAGAACCAAAACAAGATGCAGAGGTTGTCAATCCAGACATGAGTCCACCAGGTCTCTCATGGCCCGAGGCAATATAGGCACATCTTCCTCTGCACTCGAGAAAGAGGCCAAGAAACTAGTCTTCTGTCAGTGTCTCCAATGGTTTCCACACAAAAGCTCAGTGAAGGGATAGCAAGTTCTAGGAATCAACTATACATTCTACATCCATTTGAAATGCTGTTACATAATTCTTGCATGGAGTCTGTGAGGAATTGCTTTTTCGCAGATAAGGAACAGGAACAGAGTTTCTCGGAGCTCTTTTGCAGGCTGTTAAATATCCCAGCACTGGAAACCATTCATTCAGGGATGTTTTCATTATTTTACCAAAGTCAGCCTTTGTCTCCGAGGCCTGTGAGTAACTAAGTAGCTTAAACCCACAATCAATATGATCTGTCAAGTGCTTGTTTTGAAAGTAGGCTGTGTGCTAAAAGGCTTCAGGTAAGGTTGGGCAATTTCCCAGAGACTATGGTGAGTTAAACACATTGAGCAATAGACAACCATGGCTTTAGCATGGCATGTCTTCTACCTTGTGGTGGTTGTGCATAATGGCTGGATTTGTGTTTGCTCTCGATTCATGTCTGGCAACTAAAATAACATCATTAACAATCTTTTCATGAAGCATATGCCATCCAGTGCGTGATGTGTCAACAGAACTCTGACAGGAGAACTATTTATATACCTAGGATGACATACGAGCTTCATAAATCACAAAGCTTCAGGCACATGGAAGGATTACTCACATGAGACGGAGTACTGCAAGTAGCATCCATTTTAAGATGTTTCTAGTCTGCACTTTGTTGAACTGTGACATTTGGCTGAATAATTACTGTTACATAAGCTTCAACTTATTTGAGGGTTGGGGGATTGCAAACAAATTTGTTTGGTTTGAGTTGTTTATGTCTGTTTATTCAGATGCCTAAGTATTGCGTTTACGTCTATAATTTGCTTTCTGTTTATGGCTGAAATCAATAATTGTTATGTCTGTCAGTTCGGTTGAAGAACTGGCAAATGTGTGTTCATGTGGACATGACTTAAACTACATTTTCTATGAATGTCTACACTCACATACACAATAGTTGTTCCTGCCACTTTTTATGCGAGCTGTTTTACAGTGTCCAGGTTTTTATGTCTGCAAAGGGCTCAGATGAACTTAGCACTCATGCATTCACCGACACAAAAAAAAACACCATGCTGGATCTGTGACATGACAAAGTCATATCACAACGCATGGCATTCCGATTTCAGATGAGCCGTGATAAATCAAAACAGCGTCACACTGACAGCGAACGGTGTCTATCTGGACAGAATGGTAATCCCCACATACAGATAAAGAAGAAACGAGTGTCAGGTTTCACATCAACAGGATGTTTAAGGGGCTACACAGTTGGAGCGAGACCGAATTTGGGACACACAAACACAGACATTAGACACACATTCACACACACATTGAAGCAGCTGTCAAAAAAACCCCACTATGGGTTTTTGAGGACTTAAGCCCTCCAGTCAAGCTGTTTTCATGAGTGTCAGACACAGAGCACGAGGTGCGCACGCTGTATCCCCAGGTCGGGTCATTAAAGTACAGCTGCAGAGAGCTCCCAGCATTCGATAAAATCAGGTATTCTCTTTATGCTACACCCTACACCTTGTAAACACCCCACCAGAGTCCAGAAAATCCAGCTAATCACATCTCCTTCTGAATCTCTGTGTCTTTCCCTTCGTTTTTGAAAAGGAGCAGCATAATCTCTCTCTGTCTCTGTCTCTCTGTCTCTGTTTTGTGATTGCCCTAGACTTGATCCTATTTTTGTACTGTTGAGAAAAATAATAACCAAATTGGGATTTGTATATACTAATAGTTTATTTATATTGGGCTGTTGTTATAGGAAATCCTTACAAGAACAATGTGTACTTGCTAATTTTGTAATAGGACAAGCTAAATTAGCAATTCTGAAATCTCATCAGGAAAAAAAAATATAGGAAGAGATATTTGTATGGTGGCTTTATTTAAATCTTTTGTGGAAGCACGAGTAGTTATAGAATACACATTAATAATGTTCTTTTCTTTAAATGGAGATGGGGTGTTAAGGAAACACTGGTTACAGTGAGTGAGTTTGGAGGGTTGGTTTTTAATTGGTAATGTAATTTATTTATTGAGTATTTTTACATTGGATATGTAGGAATACAATATAATATACTTATTTGGTGGTAATGTGAATGTGATTTAAATGTGTGTTAATGTCTTTTTTAATTATGTATAATAAAGGGTCTGTAAAAAGTCAAAGAGTCTCTCTCTCTCTCTCTCTCTCTCTCTCTCTCTCTCTCTCTCTCTCTCTCTCTCTCTCTCTCTCTCTCTCTCTCTCTCTCTCTCTCTCTCTCTCTCTCTCTCTCTCTATATTCCATCCTTTCTCCAGCTCAGAGGGAAGTAGATCACAGTCTGTTCATGCTGCTTAAGGATTCCTGTTTTTGGGCTCCCAGTAGACCAGTAGGTCATTCCAGCCCATATAAAGCCCACGTGGAAAATCCCACCTCGATATGCTCTAATAATTTTATCTGCCAGCTTGAGTAAAGAGCAATAAAACTGACAGTAACATGTTCTCAAGACTCTTTATAAAGGTGCTACTCGTCAGATGATATATTTTCATCATAGAATGCTCTAAGCTTCACTGTGCTCATTGCAATGCATTCTGGAACGGTCCTCACTGAAAATGATTATTGCGATACTGTCTTAGAATTTGGCCAAACCAAGCTTAAGAGGAATCAAGATTAAGCTGTCGCTTTTGGTGCAGACTACATGTCGGAAGTGCGGCTATGATGTGTAAAAACATGAAAATTATATACACTTTCTTAAGTGTGTGTCTGAATGTGTTTTTATACCCCTATATAAACAAATATTATGATGGAAGCACACTGGTATTATCAGATGGTAATACCATGGTACTTGAATATTGTAATCACTTGTTACCATGATACATATCCATGCATCATGGTATTTATCTAGGTAATCCAAAGGACCTAAAAGGAATGCAATGGTTGTAACATACACTATATTGCCAAAAGTATTGGGACACCCCTCCAAATCATTGAATTCAGGTGTTCCAATCACTTCCATGGCCACATGTGTATAAAATCAAGCACCTAGGCATGCAGATGCTTCTACAAACACTCAGTGAATTCAAGCTTGGTACCGTGATAGTCAGAGGTGGGTAGTAACGAATTACATTAACTTCGTTACATTTACTTGAGTAAATTTTTGGGGTAACTTGTACTTTTAGAGTATATTTAAAGATGGGTACTTTTACTCTTACTCAAGTACATTTCTTGTGAAAAAACTGTACTTTTACTTAGTTACATTCGGTGGCGTTCCTCCGCTACTGTCAAATGGTAATAATTACATTATATTTTTTTAAATAAGTCAATATGACTTGTTCGCAAGTCTCGCGAAACGTTGGAGAGGCTGCTTCGCGAGAGGTGGCTACGCATCACCCGCTTATAATTAGCGCACGTTTAGTCGGAAGATGATGGCCGAAGCAGAGGAAGATGTGTGTGAGCTACGGGAGGCAGATCACCCGTGGCCTCAAGTTCAGTCTATGTTTTCACTCCAAGATATAGAATAGTTTCATAATGTGATGCATGCTGTGTGCACCAAAACTCACTGACTGCAAAAAACTGCAAAACTGCACTGACATCTCAGCATACAAGAATTCCACCCTGAAAAGAACATGTAGCGGTAAGTGTATTTATAAGCGGTAATTTGGTAACTATGGGAAATTTTCCCTTATTGTAATACTATTTCACACACTGTCCGAGTGTCATATGTGCTCTTGTGCAAGCAATGACAAATCGTTTGAATCCTCCAAACAACACACGTCCACAAACAAACATTCACATCTGCACATTTACATATCCTTTTTTTCCACAAAACGAAACAAATTGAATAGCCTAATGTGACATCTTGCATTTATACACAAATCCGGACAGACACCTGTCTGAAGTGTAGAAAATACATACAAATAAAAACGGTATTGTATTTTATTCCTACCTAAAGAATATATACTTATAAAAATATAAGAACAAAGTATGTTTTAAGAAGAGCTCTGGTTAGCCCAGCACACCATTAATTTACACTGTTTAACCATTAATCACACACGCACACACACACGCACACACAAACACATTACAATAAGGTACATTAGCTAACATTAGTTAACTACATAAGTTAACATGAACTAATAAACTTATTAAGCATTTATTTATCTTTGTTAATGTTAATTTCAACATTTACTAATGCATTATTCAAATCTTGCTAACATTAGTTAATGCACTGTGAACTATCAAGAACAAACCAAGAAGGGCTGGATTTTAATGAACAAACGTTAACAAAGATGAACTAATGCTGAACAGAGGTGTTGCTCATGGTTAGTTCATGTTAACTAATGCATTAACTAATGTTAACTAATACAACCTTATTGTAAAGTGTTACCGAGAGGTGTGTGAAAGCTCTCCAAGTAGTCTGAAATTCAGGGTTTTCGCTTCTAATCAATCAGATCGAAAATAACTAGTAACTAGCTATTTGAGTAGTTTTTTCATCAAATACTTTTTTACTCTTACTCAAGTAAATATTACGATTGTTACTTTTACTTTTGTAAATATTTCCGTAAGTACTTGTACTTTTACTTGAGTACAGATTTTGGCTACTCTACCCACCTCTGGTGATAGGTTGCCACCTGTGCAATAAGTCCATTTGTGAAATTACCTCACTACTAAAAAGGGTTGTAACGTTAATCAGACAAAGTCCTGCGCATAGCAACTTTCCACATTACTAGACTCTCAACTTGCTCCACATTCAGTCAGAGACAGAGGCTGTTATCTCTAATCTCTATCCCACATTGAAAATTAAGTTAACATTTTAAAAGTTAACTTGAAATTTGCAGAACGGGAATGCTTTGGATATTGGAGGAAAAAAAAAAAAAAACCGAGTGGTTGTCCTCAAGAACAGATATCCAGTTCACAAAAACTGTGGCCGCAAAGCAGCTGAACAGGAGGAGACACATCAAACATGTTTACCTATATTCGAGAACACATCCCTCCGTGCAGATACAGGTATGTCCTGTTTATAACTTAAGGTTAAGGCTGTATGATTTCTGTGATGCAGAGTGAATCCCGGAATCCAGTCATGACAATGGCATTTACAATATAACGCATATGTCACCTAAAACGCGCGATTTGAAGGATTGATGAATAAATTGAACACAGAGCTGTCAAATCACGAAACTGTCTAGTGTCTGTGAATATTAAAGCGCAAAAAGACCGCTATATAAATATAATTTGTTTTGCGTGTGTCTCTGTGAATGAGCGCCGCTGGCTTCATGTACTACATACTCAAGTAAGTGTTTCACAGCGTCTGCCGTCTCACTATACAAGGAAATGAAGACAAACATCTCCAGACCTGCTCTGAGAGAACGCTTAAAATTAATTTAATTCTTTTATTTGAGAAAAACTACTGTCAAATACACCACGAAACTCAAAGCTCTTCACCTCAACCCGTCAAAAAAGTTTTAACGCAAAGAAATTGACAGAAATTATGATTGTACAATAGAATGTACTTCTCAAAAATAATAATAATAATAAATATCATCAACAGTAGGCTACTACAATTTATTTGAAACATTGTTTAAGGAATATATATCATCCCCCATATTTTAATTTAATAAATATCTTTTGTGCAGCCAAAACATAAAATGATAAAAGTTATTTTCATTTGATAACATTTTAAAACATTATTTAAATTGTTTTATGTTTTATGAATTAATTTAATTATCACCATTTTTGATATTTGTATTAAATCAGTACAGAATCCAGAAGAATTAAAACAGTCAATCTGATTTTAAAAAATAAATTATTAATAATAATATAAATAAGTTGTTAAACTAATCTATAACCAATTATTAAATGTAATTTTTTTTATGTTTTTGATCAATGAAATTTGAAGAAACAAAACAAACAAAAACTTTCAAGCATTTGTTCAACCAAATTAACCCCCACTGTTTTGATTGTTTAATATCGTACACTGTGAAACTGTGATATTTTCTGAGAAGACTATCATACCATGAAAATCTCATACCGTTACAACCCTAATACTAAATATTCCACGGCCAACTGTTAATTGTATTATAATGTTAGTGGAAGCAATTTGGAACAACAGCAACTCAGCCACAAAGTGGTAGGCCATGTAAAAACACAGAGATTCAATAGCTACAGAACTCCAAACTTCGTGTGACCTTCAGATTTGCTCAAGAACAGTGCGTAGAGAGCTTCATGGAATGGGTTTCCATGACCGAGCAGCTCATCCAAGTCTTAAATCACCAACTGCAACGCAAAGCGTCTGATGCAGTGGTGTAAAGCACGCCGCCACTTGACTCTAGAGCAATGGAGACGTGTTCTCTGGAGTGACGAACCACGCTTCTCTGTCTGGCAACCTGACGGATGAGTCTTGATTTGGCGGCTGCCAGGAGAACGGTACTTTCCTGACTGCATTGTGCCAAGTGTAAAGTTTGGAGGAGGGGGGATTATGGTGTGGGGTTGTTTTTCAGGGGTTGAGCTTGGCCCCTTAGTTCCAGTGAAAGGAACTCTGAATGCTTCAGCATACCAAGACATTTTGGACAATTCCATGCTCCCAACATTGTGGGAACAGTTTGGGGATGTCCCTTCCTGTTCCAACATGACTAGTGCACAAAGCAAGGTCCATGAAGACATTGATGAGCGAGTTTGGTGTGGAGGAACTTGACTGGCCTGCACAGAGTCCTCACCTCAACCCGATAGAACACCTTTTGGGATGAATTAGGCCTTCTTGTCCAACATCAGTGCCTGACCTCACAAATTTGTCCCACAAACACACTCCTAAACCTTGTGGGAAGCCTTCCCAAAAGAGTTGAAGCTGTAATAGCTGCAAAGGGTGGGCCAACTCCATAAACCCTACGGATTAAGAATGGGATGCCATTAAAGTTCATGTGCATGTAAAGGCCTGCCTTTGCGTCCCAAAACTTTTGACAATATAGTGTAGTAAGGGCTGTCTGTTTAAGCATTTCAAGCGTATGTTTGAATCTAAACTTGACAGCTGTCAACTTCTTCATCTCATGTTGATGGTGAATGCCCTGATTCCCGCATCAAAGTGCTCCTTGCCATTTGATGTTTTACTTCTTGCTTTTCAGGAACTCTCACCTGCTTCAAAAGTAGTGATGTATCTTTACCCACTAGCACAGGCATAAAAATCTACTTCACAGAACACAAGGGCCCTCCAAATACTTCCTGTCAGACTCAGTGCATCTCAATGGCTTTGTCTCCTCCTCTTTCCTCCTGCCGCTTGTCATTCCTCCCCACAGAAATCAGATGAGTTAAAGCTCTTTGCTCAAGGCTCTGCAGAAGTCCCAGTGCACTGCATGTATTATTGTCAGCCCTCCAATCTAATGAAAGGAAGGAGCCTTTTCAAATTATACAAGGCATATCTTTGAACTAGGGGAAAGCATAGAGCTCAGAGCTATTCCCGTTCATGCATAAACTACATGTGCGAGTCCGCAAGGCAGACAGCTTCTGTTAGTTTTTCAAGACATATCGGACCAGTATTTTATCCAAGGCTTTTTGCTTTGTCAGTGCACAAGCACACGCTGGTAGCTAAAAGCTTCAGTGTCGGTTAAAAGCACTTGTTGACATTAACGCAAAAAGCAAATGCACAGGCATCACTATTGTAAACCCCCCTTTGTCAATAGATGTAACTGTTGGTAGGAACAAAAAGGCTCTGTCAGAGGCAACTGCAAAAGATTGTAAAAGCAACATCAACACCACAAAAAAAGATGCGGTATGTATTACAATTAGATACCGCTCTGATGCAACAGAGGTTCGGCTTTGGAAGACAGACAGGAATAGTTGAGCTGTCCACCTGTGGTGGTGAGTTTTGTTTAGATTAACATGCTGAAGCTGTACACTTATACAGCTTCAGCAGTCCACTGTGGAATGTAACAGTGCAGTAAGGCAAGCAGTCAATAAAACACAAGAGTAATAAAATGAACTCCTCAAACTCTCAATCTGCCAAACCTGCATTCTGGTGATTGATCGATATATGGCTGTGGGCAATATATCAAACGGATTACAATCTAGCAACACATTATGAGATTATTGTCACCAGTCAATAACAATAAATATATATGCTTTTATTTTAATTGCTGTATACACTGATCTGGCATGACATTATGACCTTCCTAAAATTGTGTTTGTCCCCCTTTTGCTGCCAAAACAGCCCTGACCCATCGAGGCATGGACTTCACTAGACCCCTGAAGGTGTGCTGTGGTATCTTGCACCAATATGTTAGCAGCAGATCCTTTAAGTCCTGTAAATTGCGAGGTGGGGCCTCCATGGATCGGACTTGTTTGTTCAGCACATCCCACAGATGCTCGATTAGACTGAGATCTGGGGAATTTGGAGGCCAATTCAACACCTCAAACTCATTGTTGTGCTCCTCAAACCATTCCTGAAGCAATTTTGCTTTGTGGCAGATCACATTATCTGCTGAAAGAGCCACAGCCACCTGGGAATACGGTTTCCATGAAAGGGTGTACATGATCTGTAACAATGCTTATGTAATTGTTGCAAAATGCTCTCCAGGTAAGTGACCCGGCCATCCAAGTGATGTAAAAGAAAATGTGATTCATCGGACCAGACCACCTTCTTTCATTGATCCAACGTCCAGTTCTGATGCTCACATGCCCACTGGATCAGCATGGGCACCCTGACTGGTCAGCAGCTATGCAGCCCCATACGCAACAAACTGTGACGCACTATGTATTCTGACACCTTTCCATCAGAACCAGCATTAATTTCTTGAGCAATTTGAGCTATAGTAGCTCGGGGCCAGCCTTCACTCCCCACATGCATCAATGAGCCTTGGCCACCCATGACTCTGACGCCAGTTCACCTCTGTTCCTTCCTTGGAGCACTTTTGATAGATACTGACCACTGCAGACCGGGAACACCCCACAAGAGCTGCAGAGATGCTCTGACCCAGTCGTCTAGCCATCACAATTTGGCCCTTGTTAAACTCGCTTAAATCCTTACGCTTGCCCATTTTTCCTGCTTCAAACACATCAACTTTGAGGGCAAAATGTTCACTTGCTCCCTAATTATATATCCCACACACTAACACGTGCCGTGATGAAGAGATAATCAGTGTTATTCACTTCACCTGTCAGTGTCATAATGTTATGCCTGATCGGTGTATATATACACTACTGTTCAAGTTCAGTGAACCAAAGACAGTCTCAAAACACGGTTAGAAATAGCTGGTGTTTCTGACATCACAAACTACCTTGTAACCAATCACGTCAACATGTGGGCGGGCTTGAGCATATAATTACTATGCTGTGAAGCAGGGTCTCAAGAGAAGCCAGGTTATCCCGGTATTTTATTTGGTGCTATGAAAAATGTTGTATATTTAGCAACATAGCGGATGAATTATGTAGATGACATATATTACAACGGTATGATGAAATATACACTCACCTAAAGGATTATTAGGAACACCTGTTCAATTTCTCATTAATGCAATTATCTAATCAACCAATCACATGGCAGTTGCTTCAATGCATTTAGGGGTGTGGTCCTGGTCAAGACAATCTCCTGAACTCCAAACTGAATGTCAGAATGGGAAAGAAAGGTGATTTAAGCAATTTTGAGCGTGGCATGGTTGTTGGTGCCAGACGGGCCGGTCTGAGTATTTCACAATCTGCTCAGTTACTGGGATTTTCACGCACAACCATTTCTAGGGTTTACAAAGAATGGTGTGAAAAGGGAAAAACATCCAGTATGCGGCAGTCCTGTGGGCCAAAATGTCTTGTTGATGCTAGAGGTCAGAGGAGAATGGGCCGACTGATTCAAGCTGATAGAAGAGCAACTTTGACTGAAATAACCACTCGTTACAACCGAGGTATGCAGCAAAGCATTTGTGAAGCCTCAACACGCACAACCTTGAGGCGGATGGGCAACAACATTTTTTTTATTTTATTTTTTATCTTACTGACCCCAAACTTTTGAATGGTAGTGCATTCTACCTCATAGTAAACCTCATTGTAAAGTGTAACTGGAACAGCAATACCGATCCCTGCTACATTCATTGGCAACGTGATACTCATTTCCATAAATCAACAGGTGCACTGACAATGTAAAATCTGTAAATGAGACCGCATAAAATATTAACACACAGTCTCAGTGCATTATGTTTCAAGCATGCTCTCCATGTCTAATGTGATTCAGTTATGCAGGTGTTTTCCACTGCGATTCAATCAGACAGCTGCAGCTCACACTGGACCCAGCGTTATAACTGATGCCATGCTGAGGACTTCGAAACAATCATGCTTCAAAAAGCCCTTCAAAGTGAACTTTTCCATATCCATCAAACATTAAATGAAAATAACAGCAGCACATTTGACTTGGAAAGATGTAAAAGGGCGTCCAAATGACTGTTATTTTCAACCCCTACACTCCACTCCTACTGTGGACGACAGGGGATACACATGGTCACGTATAAATGGAACACATTAGGAGTTTGTTTTTTAGTATAGTAGTAAATGTGATTTGATGCATCAGATCAAATGATCACCAGTTCATTAAATGCATAAACAAAAGAAGTCACAATTTAGATTAGGGTCAAATTCTCACTATCAACTAACTATTAAGTCAACTTTTACCTTAATGAACTCCCAATTACTGCTTATTAATAGTTAGTTTAGGTATTGGGTAGGATTAATCAATGTATAATATGGCAATGCAGAATTAGGAATTAATATGTGTTTTATAAGTACTAATAAACAGCCAACATCTTAGTATTGTGCATGCTAATAAGCCGCAAACGTGTTACCGCAAAAGATCTTGTGGCTGGAGAGAAATGGAAGGTTGCATACCGGGTTTGGCTGAGGCAGGAAGTTATTGACGCGCGAGATGCTCCACATGCCCTCTAAATACTGCTGGGCTTGAATGGTGACTGAGCTGATGGTCCCCGTCAGAGGTCTTCCTCCCATGGTCACCTGCACGCTGGGTTTCAGCGCACCAGCGCTGGGAGACGGGCTCTGAGACCAGCCCGGCTCACGTTGCCGCTCCCCCACAGACAAGACGCTGTGCGCTGGGTGAGGTATCCTCGATTTAGTAGGTCTGGAGGAAAGAGAGACCACGTTGTGAGTCGTCAGCCTGGTGGGATGCCCAGGGAAGGTGCTGGGAGACAGGGATGGCATGTCGGAACCAGGGTACAGCTCTTGGAGAGTCTGAAGTGCCTGCTGTTTTAGCTGCTGTGCAGGTGCTCCGCACACCTGGCACCTCGTTCCTTCATGTCCTCCTTTCAGCGGCCAATCAGGCACTTGCAGCTGGTCAATGATAAAGGAAGCAAATCCAGGGTCCTACAGAGAGCAAAAGAGGAGAAAAGAGCTGTTACAGGTATAAATAATGCTTGTTTTCATTATGTTTTCCAGATGAATTCTGGCATGGTGTCTAAAAATAACAGTACAAAGTTTTAAATCTCTGAAATTTGAAAATTCAAATAAATAAATAAATAATTCTCCTTCTGTAATCAACCACAACAGCAGCAACAGCAACAACGATAACAATTTGTTTAGTATTTTAGCTGTAATTATAATTATATAATTATATATTCTATATATTAGAGCTAGCTATAACTACAAATCTCTGTATTTTGAAAATTAAAAACTGAAAAATATATTATATCTGGTTTTTAAATAAGTTTTTAAATACCAACAACAACAATAATAATAATAATAATAATAATAATAATAATAATAACCTTATTATTATTATCATTGTAGTATCACTAATAATAATATTATTATTTTAGAATGTGTGTGTATGTGTGTGTTTATATATATGTGTGTGTGTGTGTGTGTGTGTGTGTGTGTGTGTGTGTGTGTGTGTGTGTGTGTGTGTGTGTGTGTGTGTGTGTATTATTCTTTTTTTAATGCTGTAAATCTTTTTTTTTTTACTAATTTTACATTTATTTATAATAATACAAATAATAGGCCTAATAAATGAATTATCATTTTATGTTTATATAAATATTATAATTATATATAAATGTTATATTTTATGTTGTAAAGAATATAGAATAAAATAATATTATTACTATTATATTATACTTATTTCAAGATTTATCCATGCTCACGGTCTAAAATAACGAATAATTTCAAAGTAACATTAATAATAAAAATGCTCATTGTTTTTATAACAATAACATTTTATTAGCCAGTCATTTAAAAATATGCAGAACAATGTACATTTGGGTGAGTTTTGCTGATCAAAACCAGCACAGCAATAGCTTGCAGACATTTAGATAAGATTTTCCTAGTTGTCCCAGAAGCCTCATCGTAATTATAATATTTCAAACTAAGCAGAGCTGAAAAGTGAGAGTTTTGTGGGTGGAAGGATTGAGCGGCGGGGTGGGGTGGTGGGCGTTAGGGTGTAAAGAAAACAACAGCTGAGCCCAGGCATGAAGCACATTGCGACGTGTATTTACATTTGATAAGACTCCCAGCAGGGAGAGATATGACAAGAGACCCAGCATGAAAATAATCATCTCCCATTCAGTGCCAGGGGCATGACGCCAGTCTACCTGATGGACAGGGGCTTATGTCTGTGTACTCGCACTCAAACACAATGAAGTGCTCGGAGCAGGTAACTATTGCTACAATACAAGATCGCTTATCATGATACTACAACCGAAAATGTTTTAAACACTTAATTTATTAAAACACTTAAACATGTGAATTGATAGGAAATTAATTACATGCTTGTATGGATTTTAAAGGGATTCCTCACTTAAAAATGAAAATTCAGTCATTATTTAGTCACCCTATTTCTCTATTCATGGACGTTTTGTCTATTGTGTTCCACAAAAGATAGAAACCACAGGTTTGGAATGACATGAGGGTGATATGATGACTAATGCTAATTTCACAGCAAACTATTCATTTACAGCACTCGTTTCTAATGCTGTAATTACTCTTTCACATCCACACGCACTTCTGGTCGAATGTGAGACAAATCTCACACTCTAGATCAGTATTAATGACTGAATGAAGCCCAGGAGTGCATTAATGTTTATGGAGCCTGGTTTTCTCAGAGCCACAGTAGTAACCTGGATGAGCGAGAGCCCAAATGGACTACCACTAAATTAGGATATTTACTGCAATTAAATCATAATTTCTACACAAACCCATAAGCAAGCAAAAATCATCCTCAAGTCCTCTGTTAAATAAAATATGGGCTCTCCTACAGATGGTTGGCAATGCAGGTGGATATGTTTGTGATTTGCGCCCTGAATTTAAACTTCTCAGCTCAGGTGTGCTAAAGTCCAATTACTAAATATTCTATGTGGGACTATTCAAAAGGGCATGAATATTTAAAGATGATAATTTAGACAAATATTTGAATATCGAAGCCTGGGTATGTGTGTTCATATTTTTCTATCCCGGTGGGGACTTCAACCTGAATGCACAGACCCATGGGGACTCTTGTCACCGCGGGGACCTAAATTGACGTCCCCATGAGGAAAAAAACTTATAAATCATACTAAGTGATGTTTTTTGAGAATATAAACATGCAGAAAGTTTGCTGTGATGGATAGGGTTAGAGGTAGTGTTAGTGTAGGAGGATAGAATATACAGTTTGTACAGTATAAAAAACCATTACATCTATGGAGAGTCCCCACAAAGATAGCAAACCAGACATGTGTGTGTGTGTGTGTGTGTGTGTGTGTGTGTGTGTGTGTGTGTGTGTGTGTGTGTGTGTGTGTGTGTGTGTGTGTGTGTGTGTGTGTGTGTGTGTGTGTGTGTGTGTGTGTGTGTGTGTGTGTGTGTGTGTGTGTGTGGTTCAGGTAAACCCTTCAAGATGCAATATCCAAAATGTTTGTCCTTGTAGGGTCATTTTTTGGTCCCCATGAGGAAAACAGCTTATAAATCATACTAAGTGATGTTTTTGAGAATGTAAAAATGCAGAACGTTTTGTGTGATGGGTTTGGAGTTGGTTTAGGAGTAGGGTTAGTGTTAGAAGATAGAATATACAGTTTGTACAGTATAAAAATCCTTATGTCTATGCAAATTCCCCATAAAACCTACACGGTCTCACTCCAACTCGTCACATATTGACGCTTGGTCAGGATCCCTTTGGCGTCACTTTTTAACGCGCAGGGTACCGCTTTAGCGTCATTTTCTAACATGCAGGGAAGTCCATTCATTTCAGTTGACACAATTGGTCACGAGACACACGAGAGCCAATGCAATTTCACTATCAAAGCTGACGTAATATTTCTTCTGCCGGCATTTTTTGATTGTGATCTTTGGCCGATGGAGACGCTGATCGCTTCTGGGGATTTCCTTCACACAAATCAATCGTTTGGCCCCGGAACACTTGGAATATTTGTACTTTTTGAATATATTGTGCCTGCAGTCAGCTATATCCTGTGTTTTATATCATATAATACACAAATGGGTAGGTTTTGGGATGGGGTTTGGTATAGTGTAAATAAAAAAATAATACAATAAATGAATGGAGCACCCTGCACGTCAAAAATGTAAGCTAAAGGGGTATCCTGTGCTTTGAAAATTGACGGCGAAGGGTCCCGACCAAGCGTCAATATGTGACGAGTTGGGAGTGATAAAAAATGTGCATGTGTGTGTGTGTCACTTTAGAATGTTTGCTCATCTGCAATTTATTTCTAAAATGTTCCATGTCAGATGGTAGAACGGCATTCTACAGATGTTTTCATGACGTTTATGATTTGACACTGTATTTACACACAAAAGTTTGGTGTCAAGATTTCTTTTTTCATATTACACTGCACAATTGTTTTCAACATTGATGATAATTATTGATAATAATCATAAGAAATGTGGTCTTAAGCACGATGTCAGCCTATTAGAATGGTTTCTGAAGGATCATGTGACCCTGAAGACTGGAGTAAGGATGCTGAAAATCCAGCTTTGCGTCACATGAACAATTTACATTTTCAAATAGAAAACTGTTGTTTTAAATAATAAAATGATTACCGTTTTTACTACATTTGATCAAATAAAGGCAGTCTTGGTGAGCATAAGAAAATTCTTTCAAAATTTTACTGACCCCAATCTTTTAAGTGTGATTGGATGTAATCTGACATTTTCAAGGTTAAACAGGATTTTCAATGAAAGAAAATGCAAGGTGGGACTTTATCCATCTGCACTTGAACCACTGAAAAGTGGTTGTTACATATCAGAATGAAGCCAGTTGCTTGGATGGGTTTGAAAAAGTAAGTCATTTCAGAGGTAGAGCAAGTTATATTTTAGTGAAAAAAATTAAATCCTTTAAAAAACAGACAGAATCGTGAACAACAAGACCAGAAACTTGTTTTAAAGTGCCCATTGCTTTTTCGAATATACTGTACCTTTCATGCAGTGTGTAATATAGCTGTTTGTGGATGTAAAAGATCTGCAAAGGTTTAAAGATCAAAGTGCACTACAAGTAAAGTTATTGTCAAGATAGAATCGATTCTGAAATGCCTAAAACAAGTCGTCAGCAATTCCAGTCTCAATTCCTGTTACACACCTACTGTACATAACAATGTAACACATTTGCACAATGCCAGCCTACGATCTTCATTGGCTGCCTGCGAACAACTTTGCCCCGCCCTTAAACATTGTAGTTGTAGCTGAAACTGGAAGAGTTTGGTTAACGTTGTCGACATGTCGAGAAGATGCTGTTCTCAGTGCTGTGTGTGAATCCACTTTGCTGCATTTCAAAAGGATGAGAACGCGCTGGAATTCATATGAAAAATATGGAAAAAACTACGCCAAAAACTGTTACTGTTTGAGTCACTGTTTATCAAGTGCTGAGGAAGACGCAGAACTATAATTATAAGATGGTAATAGGTGTTTGTTTCTGACACACGATGTAAGCGGTTGACCGATCACAACAGACTGAAAAGAAAAGAGGGGTTTAGAGAGACTGAATCTTTGAACTAACCGTTTTCAAACTCTCTGAGAAATGAGGTGATGTGAGAAAATTCGAAAGTTTTTTGACCCTGGATGCATGTAAACCTATTGCAGGAGACATCTAAAACAAAATTAGAAAGATAAAATAACATAATAGGGGCACTTTAAGACTCTACATGGGGTGAATTCTGATTTGACATGGACTTGAAGACATACGGTACATGTAGTTGCTACGGTATAGTAAAATGTACTGCCATTAGGATGGTATCATCCGTCTACCAGTGCCAGAAAGAGAATTAATAAAAAATTGAGAAGTGAGAGAGAGTGAGCGAGAGAGACAGGATAAGAGGTAAGATGAGGGTTAGACCCCTGGCCTTGGGGCTTGTATTTGGCCATTGTGTGACTTTATTGGCAGTCAGCTCCGGATTTTTATGAAGCTCTGGGGATGAATGCAGGGGCCTATCTGCTGATTAGTGATGCACTAAAGAACAGAAAGCGAACAGAAGGATAAATGACTACATGTGTGCCCTCAGCCCGCTAGTCAGACTGTCTCTAAAACTAATGATGATGAGATATGAGTGTGGGGAAAGGACAGAGAATACAAGAGTGGGGGAGGAGCCACAGAGATACATGTGAGTGAAAAAAGAGAGAAAGGAAAGGGAGACTCAGAAGATACAGCTGACAAATGAGAAGGTGAAAAGAGAGAAAAAACATAAGATGAATTGAATCATTGAATCGTCATTGAATCGTTATTTTCCTGTTTATTACTGTAAAGTTGCTTTGAAACAATGTTTTGTGAAAGCACTATAAATAAAGGTGACTTGACTTGACTGAGCCTCTAGCAACTGGCAAAGGTGATTTGGCACTTTTGCTGCAGGTATGTGAGGGAGGAGCTTTTCTGAGGTTGCGTGAATGTCCCAGGAACAGCTGTTGCCACACACCCTGTAGTGAAAAGGTGAGCGCTGGGTCTTTTCACAGCAGGCCATTAATACAGATTACATTTACTATACTCTAAAAAGCTAAAGACCACATCCAAAGCTAATCCCTGTGGACCGCTAACACAAACGCACACACATATGCCATGGTCAAACTACCCAAACGCACTGTAGCCCAGGAGGGATTCCTAAGCAGGGTTATAATGTAAGCTATAGACCAGGAGCTCTGAGATCCTCTGGGCCTCTATGGGTGTAATTACAGGAGCATAGGACGGCGTGTGTGTGTGTGCGCGTGCATGCATGTGCGTGTCCCGACATCCATATCAGTGTGTGTGAGCATATGGGGTTTGACTTTCCTTGGCTGCCAATAAAAAAAAATTAAAATTGGTGGTGCTATAGATTCTCAAATGTGAACCTAATTATGAGTTTTTAAAAAATAGCTTTATCTTGAGATTTATTAACAGATCAATTAAAGAATCCCGATACCTTTTACAATTAATCAGCTTTACTATGATTATTTCTAGGACTATTTAAAATACAATAACGATGCAAAGTTCACATTCATTTGTGATTAATTAATTATGCATTATTATAAGACATAAATGTAAAAACTTCACTGCTTGTATTTTGTAGAAATGGAGCTATAAATATTGCCATTGTGATCTTCAAATGTTTGGGGTCAGTAAGATTTCTTTTTTTTTTTAAAGAAATACTTTATTACTTTTATTCAGCAAGGATGCATTAAACTGGTGACAGGAAAGACGTTTACATTGTTACAATATCTATATCATATGAACTCTCTATTTGTCAAAAAAATGTATCACCGTTTCGACAATAACTGTTTTGAGCACAAAATCTACATATTAGAGTGATTTCTGAAGAATTTCAGCTTTGCCATCACAGGAATAAATTACATTTTACAATATTGAAATATTAAATACTTTTTTGTTTATTGTAATAATATTTCGCAATATTACTGTATTTTTGATCAAATAAATGCAGCCTTGGTGAGCAGAAGAGAATTCTTTGAAAAACATTAAAAAAATATTTCTGACCCCAGACTTTGTTGTTTAGTCTACATAATGAAGGCTATATTATATTTAGACTGTTATTTTATAAGTCATTTCAATTGTTGCAAGTTGAATGAATGAATGAATGAATGAATGAATGAATGAATGAATGAATGAATGAATGAAAAAAACACATTAGTGAAACCAGTGAAAACCAGCAAAACTCAGCTCCCATTATCATGTTTACTGCAGTAAGACAATCACACACTCACACACTCGCATGCACGCACACATGCACGCACGCACGCACGCACGCACGCACGCACGCACGCACACACACCACGGGAGAATGAGACAGAGGGTCATTAGAAACACAGATGTTTGTCTGTCTGCTGAGTGACAGACCACAGTTGGCACTCTCTCATTACAGTCTGATTGATTATATCCTCTGTCAGTGGCATTATTATTTGTATTCTGTATGCGTATGATACAACTATACTTATTACACAGCTTTCTCAAATTGTAATTGTAATTTCTTTATTGTAATTGCTCAATCACAGCTTTATTTTTGCTCTGCATTATACCAATAATCAATCAATCTAATATCTAAATATGTGGCATAAGCAGGACAATTTATAGTTACAACCACTTTACGTTGAGTGCTGGATAAAAAGCCTATAAAAATTCCCAAAACTACACAATAAATTAAATCATATGATTCCAATATCAATTAATCAATTAAAATGTCTATAAATTTGAAAACGTGTCAGGTTTCATAAATCAAAGCTAACGTGCATGAATATTAATGTAGCACACAGTCAAAAGATCAAGACCTCTCTTAAACACTGGCCTGCTTTCGAATCAGTTGTACTAAACCTTACTAAAGCGAAGAAAATGTGATTACTGTGCTCAATTTATTCTTGCATATGTTTTCTGAGAAATTCAGTTATATTAATCCAGATTACTGACCAGCAAAAATCCTGTCTGAAAAAACAATTTTATCAAGAAAAAGTTAGCTAGTCTAGTTAGTCTTCAGTTAGCTAGCCATATTTTAAAAGTATGCACATATGGTCTAAGTTAGCAAAATGAACCTTTCATGTGTTGTTTACAGTCGAGTTACTTTATTTTTGCAGTTGTTTATAGACATGAACCTCTTCAAACTCCAGGGTCCATGCAGAAAAGAATGCAGGCATGTCCGAATCACCTATCCATCATAGATCGATCTCAACTGTAAAAAACTGAAATGCCTTTTCCTGTTCACTGGGGCTTGAAAAAGAAACCAGTTTTCTCCCGAATTGTTTGAATAACCCACAATACTGTCTCCCATCTGTCTGTCACCCTCCCATTCATCTTCTCATGGATCACTCCAGCTGTCAGTGCCTCGTCAAACCTTGGATGGGCAGCCAGTCAGCATTGAGGCTGCTGTAAACACAGACTATTTTTTTCCAAAGCTTCTTTAAGCTTAAATAGCAGTCTGTTGCTGCAAGACAAACTATAAGCACTTGTCTGCATGTTTAACTTAACTTAACGGTATTCCCAGACATTGTAATGCTGTCTGCATCCTATATGAAAGCCTGTTTACACCACGGAATAAAAAATAAAACTGAAATTGCATTTTTTAATTCTAATGTCTTGCAATTCTGAGTTTATATTTCACCATTTTTCTCTGAATAGCGAATTTATTATGCATTATTCTGACTTTTTTCTTGCAGTTTTTTAGTTTATATCTTTTACTGTTGAGTTAACAGATGTAATAGAGTTAACCTCTTGGGAGGTGTTCCCGGTCTGCAGTGGTCAGTATCTATCAAAAGTGCTCCAAGGAAGGAACAGTGGTGAACCGGCGACAGGTTAAAGGTCCCATGGCATGGCATTTTTCTATTATTTTATAATGTTTCCTGAGGTGTACTTATATTGTTAGTATGACTTTTACATCATAAAACGTCATAATTTAGAAATAAAAGGCATTTTTTCAATACTGCTGTTTGCCCTGTGGCTGAATGCCCTGCTTCAAGAGGCGTGTCTGCTGTGAGACTTCAGTAAAAACGCCCACTGTTGTGATTGGCTGACATCTAGAACGATTCAGTCCGATTTGGTGAACTGATTCGGTTCACTAAAAAGAACAGGTTCAAAAGAAAGATCGTTCGCGAACCGGACATCACTAACGTACCAGAGACGGAGCTCAGCGATCGCTAACAAAGTTATTTATAGTACCTACTGAGTTATGAGAGCGCTGTCAGTCAGCGCGAGTTTATTGTGTTTGTATCTGAGAGTTCTGAATAAACACGAGTCCCAGTCACACCGAGTCCGTCTTCATCATTATTACCAACTTTGTAACACATGCAAAGTACCATTACAGCTGTCGAGATGAACGAGTTAAAAGTAAGTGTTGACAATAGCATTATTTTTTAAATAAAATAAAAGCGTCAGTGACGCGCGTTGAGTACACAGCGCAAACAAAGACACAACAGCAGTAATCGAATGTAATCCAGTTTATTGTGGGGCTAGGCTGGCTAGCCCGAATATGCTCACGCTTAACTTACCCCCCTTCTGCTTAATCTCACGCCGCGTTTGGTGCCTCCGCTGTGGGCCAGATGCAGTACTGGGGGTCGGGGATGTTGAAGGCCAACGGCCAGTGCAGCCCAAGCTTCGGCGTGTGTGAGGCCGATGTTGAGCAGAAACTCACGACTGTATGCACATTTTAGAACCGGTAGACGCGACGAGGACGTACAAAAACACTGACTCACAAGATAGAAAACACGAAAACACCGTTCTGTCTGGAGAGAGAGAAGCCGCATTGTGTGCACGAATAATAAATAATTAGCTACACATCAGAAATTACTGATCACAGATCAGAAGGAACTGAAAAAAGACTTCTGTTTTCATTTGTACATCCAAACACTGAGAAACTGCCAGCATTCACTCGTTCACAAGGAATGATCTCTCGAGCGTTTGCATGGGCGTGCCAGATTCTCTGGGCGGAGGAAAGGGAGGTAACCGTTCCTGCTTGGACGTCAAAACAGGAGACTTCAGGATTGGCTCGTCTGGCCTGTCATTTTCTCAAAGGCAGAGAGAGACAGCCAGAACTCGGGTTTACACCGATCAACATTTCTATCCACTTGGGGACAATATTCAGGCTAAGGGAACTCATATTAATGTTGAAAAACCTCATAAAATGAAAATTTCATGCCATGGGACCTTTAAGGCTGGGTGGCCAAGGCTCATTGATGCACGTGGGGAGCGAAGGCTGGCCCGTGTGGTCCGATCAAACAGACGAGCTACTGTAGCTCAAATCGCTCAAGAAGTTACTGCTGGTTCTGATAGGAAAGGTGTCAGAATACACAGTGCATCGCAGTTTGCTGCGTATGGGACTGCATAGCCGCAGACCAGTCAGTGTGCCCATGCTGATTCAAGGCCACCGGTGAAAGCGTCAACAGAGGGCACGTGAGCATCAGAACTGGAGCAATGGTAGAAGGTGGCCTGATCCGATAAGTCACGTTTTCTTTTACATCACATGGATATTAGGAAGGTGGTCATAATATTATGACTGATCAGTGTATAAACTTGGACTGTGAGAAATACAGTCAAAATTGTGAGATAAAAAGTCACAATTACCTTTATTATTATTTATATATAAAAGAGAGGCAACTCACAACCAAGGGAGTTAGCATGTTGCTTAGTATAGTATTGAATGAAATACATTTATAGTCAAATCTGTCCAACTTATTTATTTTTCCCCATTACAGTGATTGCTTTCTACATAAAGCCCACAGGTGATGCCCGGTAACAATAATTTGGACTTAAAATGCTGTCTAGATAGGCAGCTCACAAAGTTTCAGAGCAGAACTCATAACTCCTTGGAGTTGTATGTGACCCAGGGCTAATAGTTAAACTTCGTTAAACTAACAATGCCTCCTTACATTGCACTAGAGACTCACTTGCGCATGCATATTTATACATGCTCACCGCTTTACTTTCTGCAACTAATTAAAATAGTTGATTTGCAGAGGCTGCTTGGAAACTCTCCAGAGTGCTCTTGCTTTATTTATCTCTATAGCCAGAGTTTATAGAAATAAAAAAAACCAATAAATCAACTCCTCAATCTGTTTAGAAGTACAGCTGCCTGCAGAAAGGTGAAGAACAGGGAAGGAAAAGTAATTGCTGCAAGAGATTGTGGGTGTTCTTGACTATTAATAAGCTAATCAAGGTAGATGGCACCACTGAGCACTTTGGGAAAGAGCAGCACCCGAGTGAAGAGTCAATGTGTGTTCAGGCTGACAGCAGCTCAATCACTGATGAATGTGATTTCAGCAAGTGCAGCAACATCCTTGTTGATCCAGGAACAACATTCCAACCAACCAATCAGATTTCAGGGACAAGTTTACAGTTTAGGCTTATAATCAGGGTTAGGTGTTCCCTAGTCTCGCGTAGCCAGACCTTCAGACTGCCGCAGAAGGTCTGGAGTCCATCGCAGCGTTTCATTGGTCAAGGATCGGCCAAGAGGACGTTTGACTGACATTGACTGACACGCAACCAATCACAGTTTGTTTTGTTCTGCGTCATGTTTAGATGCGTGAAAACTCTATGTCCCTGCAATAAAAGACCGGCATGCACCTATAAATGATTCATTCAATAACTTTTTGCAAGTTACTTCAACAATGGAGGTGCAAACTTCACATAGACTACTCTTGAAATTCCAGCGTCAAGTGCTAGTCAAAAAGCCCTAGGTTTCATTAAAGACTATAGATATAGAAAGAGGGTTCACTCCTATTACTCATGAATGGGAGGAAATATAGAAAGACGGTAGCCTGACGTTGTCATACTCAATTCTAGTCAGAATATGAGTCTGATACTACTTCGTTGGGCTGTGAATATGGGGCGTGTTTCAACCAAACGGAACGGAAAGACCTCAATTGTATAGACCTACAACCAATCAGAGCAACGGAGCGACGCATAACGTTAGTTGTCAAATGTCAACCGAACTCAACTGCACACAGTGTTGCCAAGTCCGCGGTTTTCCAGTGGGTTGTCCGCGGGTTGAAGCGACCCCAATTATGTGATATTTAGACGCAGGAATGCGAATTTTAGCAGGCAACCCTGCCAAAAAACCACATATTTTACCCTCCAAAAACGCCATTTTTTCCGGGTTATAAAGACGGTTCACTCCTATTACTGAATGGGAGCAATGCGCAATATGGCAAAATTGTCCCGCCTTCTAAAGTAAAAGAGCCAATCGCTGATCGGTAAAGTCATTGCCCCGCTGCAGCTGCCATTAGAAGCTCCGGTTCCCATAGAAACCTGAGACTCGCGCTTAGGACTGCACATGCACGGTGGCTCGTTTAGCCTGAAAATTACGTTTTTTAATGCTATTTGAGCATTAGAAACAAAATTTATGGGACAGTTCATGTAAGATTTTTTTGCTGATTTGAAATATGTTATTTAATTGTGAGTTGCGCAAGCAGTTATTGAGATTCCAGAATTCCCCCATTCAAATAGATAGGACTTGGTCTTGCCCGAAATAGCTGCCCAGAGGCGATGCAAATATGGACACAGAGTGAACAGACTTTCCTTGATAGGGACTTTGTTTGCGTATCCATTAGTTCGTTGTTGTTCCGTCTCTGCAGCCGTTCTTCTTACTGTGAAAAAACAGGCTGGGCCAGTGTCACCACCTTGTGGACAAACTACTTGATGCAAAACAATTCAAAGTTTTTTATACCTTCCCTCTGTCTCGTTCACTCTGATGTACGTCATTGCTTACTTTGCATGAGTGCCCACTACTGGCAGAACCCTTGAAATGTGTTTAAATGGAACACCCTAAGCCCTTGATCACTTGTATCTGCTATGGAGCTGATTTAATAATTGCCGTTTTTTTTCCTTATGCGTTTGTATTACTCACCCAATTTATAGCTCTGTATATATGCTTGGGCTGTTAAATTTTTTTTATATAAACATATTAAATTTGAATATATTGATATATTTATATTAAATATAAAATATTTAAAATACACAATGAAAATGATAACAATACAATAAACTATAACTGTGTCAAAAAAAAAAAACTGTCTGCTTAACCCTTTAGGCGCCAGAGGTTTTTTCCTAAAACATTCGATTTTGACATCTTAATTTCAAAAGGCTATATCTTAAAAGTGATAAAAGATAGAGACTTTCTGTAAATTAGAGAAATATTAAGGATGACCCAAAGTTTATGTAGGGTTTACATTTTCCCATCTAATTTGCATATTTTGACATCATATGGTGGTGGCCATTGTGGATTATAGAATTTTCATGAAAAGTCACATGTTTAAATGATCAAATGCAGCACTTCTATGCCCCCAAAATGTCCCTCACCTTCTGTATGCTATATTGCACAATACTGAATGCTCAGGTAAATAGTAAATAGTAAACAAACTGTGTAAGTCATTACTAATAAATGGTAGAAACAAACCGAATGCATGTAGCGAATGGCCTTTTGCTGTAGAGATTTTCTATTTACTATATACAGTAGGCACTCTGATTCCATGTATTGGGCACATGTATATTATTCATATGACGCACAAACACAAGTAGACAAGACCTGTTTAGGCAAAAATCATGAGTGAGATGACGAGACAAGACGAGAGACAGACGCACGCGCGCCCGCCCGCCTGCCAAGTGTGCACAGTTCGGACTACTGTCAATGTTATTGTGACTCCCCACCCTGTCTCCACATTGCCCCCTAACTGTCCTATGAATACTTCGACCTCGTCTAACATACCCAGTGGCATTAGACAAAGTCTCCACCATACTGTCGCCGCGATTGCGGAGAGGCACACGGTCAGAAGACAAAGCTTCATGGCTAGCGTGGTAAAAATCTCTGTCTCGTTCCGCACAACACTAACACACCTGCTAACTTTGCGATGAACACTCCGACCCCAGGAAACATTGTTTCCACCACTGACATTGGGCAAAGGACCATCTACATTGGGCAAAGGATTCACTGTTTGTGCTTGGTGTAGGGCTATACTTTCAGAATCATCGTCATATTCTGAAGGCAGATATTTCCCTTCAGAATCAGGGTCCGCGAATAGAAGACCCAACACTTCATTGCGGGTAAGCTTTATTGATGCCATTAGAAAATAATAATAATCTAATGCAAATACTCGCTGACGTTGACAATATTGCTCTGATAAAATGGCTCACTCGCACACTAGCTCCACGTTTGTTCGCACTGATTCAATGCGCTCTTGCTCGAAGATTTTGTATAAAAGCATGATGTTTTTTTGAGTCGGGGATGAAGTATGACATGTCTACCATCTAGTGGAGGGGAGGTTGAATGAAATTTGACACCCTATTTGACAAAATCGACCGTTTTATTAAGTGCCGCATCTTGTTGAATAAACTCGACCGTGGCGCCTAGAGGGTTAAGGTATAGCTAGCTACAAATATTAAATGCGGTTAAATGTCAAAATAACGCCAATATCATACACTAGAGTTGTGTGGGTAAATTAAGTCAAGTCAAGTCAACTTTATTTATATATCGCTTTTAACAATGCAGATTGTTTCAAAGCAGCTTCACAGTGTTAAACAGGAAAATAATGCAACATAATTTTATTCAGCCTCAGCAGACTCGCTCCCAGTGTCAAAATTAAGAGGTCGAGGGTCTGTCTTAATAGACTTTCCTTTTCCACTTGACGAAAATGAACGCACTTCAAAATGGTGTTAGGGATTCCCCCGAGGGGAAGTGCTTAGGGACGTTTGCGAGTGTATGTCTAAAAGTGGAATTAAATGCAGCATTGCACACTATAGAGTAAGGGGCTGTTCATATAGAAAGCATTTTTTATCCCACTGCGCTGCATTTGCGTTGTCTTTCTATGTAAAAATACGCTAGAGGGACGTGTTTGACTATTGTGCTTGCCTCTCGCATCTTTTGCAGGGTCTTGCACAAAATGTGGCATTCTAAGGGGCCACTCATGTCACACCTTTTGCACGCTCAACTTCATAATTTTAAACGTAGACGACCAGCAAGCACGCTCACAATAGAGAGCGACGTCATGGCAATGAATCCAATCTGTGGTCTCTTTCTCTCTTTATACATATATCCTAAAACATCCACAAAAAAGTACCTCAATCCACAAACACTGCACTCTAAAAGAGCTTCTACCCATCTTTCACGAACTTTTTCACAGGTCTAAGCCTCCTCTCAACTTCTTGTAAGCCCTACCGGAGCCATCTGCTTTCAACAGAGACCTGCTCTCTCGGCTTTAACACACACAAGCCCATGTGGGCGAGAAGAGAAGTTAATTACCTAGTGAAAAATGCAAACAGGAAGAGGTAAACACACAAACACATGCATCAGTAATTTGCATGAGCTCCACTCGTCTGCAACAGCAGCACGGAAACTGATGAGATTGCTCGCTCTAAAGCACTCATCCCTAGAACTCAATCTCTAAAGTCACATCTAAAGCAGCACATCAGCATAATTAGGAAGAGTAATTCACACAAGAGGCTGGTGTCTTAGACCGCTCTGAGTATGTAAACTCTGGAGTGGAATGTGATTAGATGACTCTGGTTTCATAATTCACAGTACGACATCTGCTAGACAAAAGATGTGAAAGTATGAAAAAATATATTTCTTTCTCAGTTGCATGGGGCAGTTGTGGCCTAAAGCTTAGACTTTTAACCAGAAGGTTGTGGGTTCGATTCTCAATACCGGCAGGAAACGATTGAGGTGCCCTTGAGCAGGGCATCTAACCCCCAATCACTCCCTAGGCGCCACAGTGAATGACTGCCCACTGCTCCAGGTGTGTGTGTCCACGGTTTGCAGTGTGTGTGTGTTAACATGGATGGGTTAAATCCAGAGGACAGATTCAGAGTATGGGTTACCATACATGGCCTTCACATCACTTCAATTCACTAAAAATGTAAGGTAACTTGTGGGTTGGTTAAAATTACTCAATAATCAAATGTGTATTTAGATTTTTTTTATAATCAAAATGTCCTTTAAAACACAACTTATATTCAGATAACATATACAGATCATTTGCAACAACAGATGATGAAAGATGGCAACCAGTGATCTAAATCATTTTTCACTGGTAACAACAATTGCCTTTCAGCATAATCAAATGTAATTCAATCTGCCCAAACAATTGGAGCAAGGCCAAGTTCACAAGGAGGTACACATAGGAAAGAAAAATCATGTCTTGTTAATCATGAATCTC
Organism: Romanogobio albipinnatus; assembly: GCA_023566225.1. Lineage (NCBI taxonomy): Eukaryota > Metazoa > Chordata > Actinopteri > Cypriniformes > Gobionidae > Romanogobio > Romanogobio albipinnatus. The sequence continues at coordinate 43,919,823 of CM042249.1, forward strand.
ATTTGTTTCTCCTTTACAGAAACGCATGTTAAATGGTGAGTAAATTGAGAAACCTGCTTGATTTTCCAGGTTCTCAGCAAGAGTTTTAGGCCTTGTCCAAACATATTTTTCTCTCCGTTTTGGCCTTCCATTTAGCCTGATGTCGTCATACTCAATTCTAGTCAGAATTTGAGTCTGATACTGCTCCGTTGGACTGTGATTATGGGGCGTGTTTCAACCGAACTAGGAAAGACCTCAATTGGATAGACCTACAACCAATCAGAGCAACGCATAACGTTAGTTGTCAAATGTCAAACGAACTCAACTGCACTGTGTTGCCAAGTCCGCAGGTTGAAGCGACCCCAATTATGTGATATACAGACCCAGGAATGCAATATTTTAACACATATTTTACCCCCCAAATGCCATTTTTCCCCGGAGAACCCTCCCGGAAAGCTATTGGGCTTGTTTTTGGCTAGTTTTCAGTAACGTTAGCAATTGGGCGGGTTTTGTTGTAAAAACTTGGCAACCCTGTCTGCACGCACGCTGGAATAAGTAGCCTAACGTTAGAAGAAAAAGATGAGTGTAAACAATCTTTGCCGGTGTTGTAAAAAAAGTATTTAAGGATACACACAGGAGTACTTACCAACACGATCATCATTTCTGAGAGAAATAGTAAAGGTGAATGCATATATGAACAAGTTCTACATTTAGGATTAGAACAAATTCAACTCAAGCGCCTTTGATGACGTGGATGATTACGTTACTGTTTATCACCTGTCCATCATCATCTAAAGCCTGCCCTGACAATTTCATTGGTCCGAACAGTTTCTGTTCGGGCATAATTAATTCTCTACGGATCAAGTCCAGACCGAACTGCCCGAGTTAAAATGTTGTGGGCGGGGCTAAATTCGGCTGGCATCCAGGCTACCTTCTATCCACACTGAGATAGCATTTTTGTCCTGCATTTCCGAGCTGTAGTGTGGACTGTGAAAATGGAGGAATTTGAAAATGACGATGCATGTTTAGTCATGTGATGCATATTGAACTGATAGATGTCTATGTTTATACCGATATTGTGCCGGTTATATGCTATTCACTTTCACACTGTTGCTAAAGATATGTTACTTTGTACACTCTTCATATCGCAGTCCTGCAAAGATGACAAAAATGTACTAGCAATGTCTGCCCTGTGCCAAAACATGAGAGCAGTTGTGAGTTAGACCAAAAATGAAGGCTGTGTCCGAAAACTGGAAAATGCTGCCTTTGGAGGACACATTGCAAGGTAGGAAGGCATCAAGGCACATCTGAATCCAATGTTAATTTCACTTCCTGCCTCCTGAGAGACCTTCATCTGATCGATTTTTGAAGGCAGCATAGATGTATCCTTGGCTGCCTTTGATATCCCACAATCCTATGCGTTCCATTTGGTGACAGTTTAGCTAGAAAAAGAAAGATGGCGTCTCAAAGCTGCAGTTGCTGATCAGTTTGTGTGTAAATGTAGCCTGACAAACCAGACACACATCAAGATGTTGGGTCTGGGAACTCACCATTGGCAAGGCTCAATCCGAGGGGCGGGATAAATGGTTGTCTTTCAAATTCCCTCTGCACGCAATAGGATAGCGCTACAACCAACCAGAGCAACGAAGAAGGTGAAGCGGAGCTAGTTGATAGATTAAACTTTGGCCGTATCCGGTCGGCAAAACTCAGAACGCATCTTCCTTTTTTAAGAATGACTTCAGTGCCATTCTTTGTTCTTTTCTCAAAGAAAAGCTTAACTCCAAGTCTTCCAGAGTCGCGACCAAAGCCAATTCAAAAGACCGCTGTTTACCAGCTTCTTTGTTTACAAGTAGCACGCTGAAACCGCCGCAACTATGCCGTCATTATGTTAAGTCCGCCCACCGACTCTATACACATTGTGATTGGCCTGATCAGAGTTTGTTTTTTCCAGCTCGCAAGCCAACGGAGAGTTGCTAGAATACCCTGGCTGCAAATTAGATTTGTTGCCGCTAGGGTGCGTCTAGATTTCTAGGCTGGTGTAAATGTAAATTTTTGACCAACTTTTTCAACTTCTGATGTAATTTCTAGTGAGAAATTACTACTGTAGTAATTAAATCTTTGTTTAGTTCATAGTTGGTTCGACTGAGGAGCCTTCTAAGAACCGTTTGCTTTTCCACATGCTGAGAGCCACAACAGAGCCATGTCTTACGTCACTGTATACGTCTCATCTTTCTCAGCAACGCTAGCGAGGCAGTGGCAGTGTTGCCAAGTCCGTGGTTTTCCCGTGGAATTGGGCTACTTCATCACTGTTGCCGCGGGCTGTTTTTCATGTCCGCGGGTTGAAGCGACCCCAATTATGTGATATTTAGCCCTGGGAATGCGAATTTTAGTAGCCAACCATGCCACCAAATGTGATTTTTATCGGAGAAGCCCCCCTGAAACGCGATTGGGCTTGTTTTGAGTAGCAATTGGGCTGGTTTTGTTGTGAAAACCTGGCAACCCTGGGCAGCAGGAAACACAAAACACACCAGGCTTGTTCGAGATGCATCGGCGCTGCGCAGACCGATCCACGTATGATATAAAAAAAAAACGCATGAGTGAATCAAAAGCATAAGGAGTCATATGCTGTCGCTGGACTCGTTATCATACGGCGATCAGTCTCTGCACAGCACCGCTGCGAACAAGCCTTCCATCAACAATGCAAACATTGCGTTACTATTGATTCACATGGCTTTACGATCCTACATCGGCATCAAAACACAACGAAAACACAGCGAATCCAACGCATTCGTGCAGTTCGCCGTAATTTGTATAGACGGAAATTACAAACGAGCAGCAGCTGTTAGCTCCATTAGCTGCTATTTCAAAAACGGCGGATCTCAAGTTTGTGTTCGTCTTGTTGACCCCGCCCCCAGCGCCTGACGTAATCGTTTCTTACTTCTAGCCCTGTTCTAGCCCAGCAATGTTTTGGTGCTACTTAAGAACCACTTTTCCTGGCTCGGAGCTGGGGCTTTGGGTGTGGAAACACAAAGAACCGATTTGAAACTAGGCTCTGGCTCCGATCTAGCTCTAGCACTGCCTTGGTGGAAAAGGAGTAATCACGCATAGTCTGGACTCTATCGCATTGGCCAAGGACCACCCAGAAGCCGTCTGACTGACATGTAAAGCAACCAATCACAGTTCGTTTTGTTCCACATCATGTTTAGGGGAATGAAATTGTAACGTCGATGTCCCTACAATAACAGACCGTTGTGTAAAACTCCTGGAAGTATTTTAAAGAATCTATGCCGCAAACTTTACATACTTTTGAAAATCCAGCGTTTAGTTGATCCTGATAAGCACTCATTGTCACAGTTGTAAACACAACGGCACTCTTCGTTCAAGAGGGGCTTTGGCATCACGGCATCTTTGTTTTCAGGTGGACTGTTAAAGAATGAGACACACACGTCTCCCGGACATCCCGTAGAATTAAACCAATCTGATGACGACTTCGAAAATCCTGAAGTTTGGTAGGCTGAGACTACCAAACATACAATTGGGATTGAGTGCAATCAGTGAATGGTGAGATATTTTGCTAAATAAAATGATCCTGCCAGAATAATAGCATGAGAATTTTTTTACTTCGTTTTAGGCATGCACATTAAGGTAAATGTAACATTTTCCGACGTTTCAGTGTGGATGAGAAACTTAGGAAAACTCTTAAAATCGCTAATGTGGATGGAGAGTGTTTTGAAACGAAAACGCAATTTTCAAAAGTATCCAGATTTATGTAGATGTAGCCTTAAAACCCCCTCCAAATCTCAATTGTCTCCATATGTTTCAGAAGACATCGCAACTACTCAAATATTTCTCATCAACTCTCCAAAAATGATCTGTATTATGCTATTCAGCAGAGCAGCTGCCCAATTTATCTATTTTTTTTTTTTTCCATAAGGAATTCATTAGAAAAAACATTACTTAATAGAAAAGTAATATTTGTTTGGCTGTTAAATCTGTGTGTCAAAAAAGTCAATTAAATAATCCAATAGACATCAGGATTAAATAAGCCTTTGTGCTGCAGATATTTGGACACACATCAAGACAGGCATCCAAGACTCTCGGAGATTGGCAGGTCTGAATGTTTTCTTTGGGTGAATAGAGACGTCTAGACACAGCGAATAAAGATAGACTGATAGACAGAGGATTCCCGAACCCTTCTCCGTCTGGAGCAGACATAAGGCAGAACACACAAATGAATCGCCTTAATGACTGTAAAAATGCTTTCTCCTATTCATTCTCTCCCTTTATTGAAATCTTTGCTTATCAAAAATAGTAACAAAAGGCATTAAGCCACTTTGTGTGACAGTAACAATTGGAACGACTATAAATGGCCTTGAAGTTAACTACACAAAGGCAAAATCTATCTGCTACTCATTCATGGCAGGATAAGGTGAGGAAACCCTGACTTATAATGGAAGAATTGAAATGACAAAATTATATAAGGAGAGGGATTGTGAATATGGGACCGAGAGAAAAAGAAAGATTACCTAGGTGCTTCAGATTGTTTCTACTGAACCAGTATTATAGCTGTCATTTATCAGTGCTAAAATGTCTCTTTTTACGGAAACAAGGCAGAAAAAAAGAAACTCTCCATGCCTATTTAAACTCTGTCCCTGAACTCCATTGAAAACATGTTCAATTTGTCATGCTCTAGAAGCACTACACCTACATAAATGCATCTCTCCTGCACTTACAGAAAACGTTGATGGATTCATACCGCCTGTTGGTCCACTGTCCATCAAGGCAATTAAAACGTGAAAGCGTTCGGAGAATATCTCCAACAGTGATGTCACAAGTGTCCGTGTGCAATGAGGTAGCAAGAAAGGCCAAGGCTAAATCCACTCTGATTTGCATATGAATGAGAGCCTATTACATTGAGGGTTCATTACATTATTTTTAATGGCTTGACACATGCAGTCATGTACTCGGTTAAAGCGAGGCTGAACGGCATTACGGACACTCTCTTTATCCAGACGAGGGACATTCAGTGAAGACCAGTGTTTTCCTGCTTTCTGAATTTAGGATCATAAAGATGGGAAAAAAGTGTATAAATTGGGCACTTTGCATTGAAAGTTAGCTGAAAGCTTAGTATATTGATTATAAAAAGCACAGGCATATTTAAGAGTACAATGTGCAAGGTTGAAGCAAACAGTAATTGCTTTGGACGCAGAAAGCTAAGTTGAGTCAGACACCATGAGAGCTGTAACAGAATCGTCTCTATTTCGCTAGGCAGCCTTATTAAGACGTTCACCAGGGTTGCCAACTCTCACGCATTTGGCGTGATACATTTGGCTGTCTCACGGTCTCACTCTGCCCGACTTAGTCTAAGCTTTTACATTTTTTAAAGTTTTAATACGAAATTCAAACAATGTTTTGGCGCACTTAATGAGGCACAACAAAAGCCAGAGCCGTTGCGACATGCTTTCATCTCGCGGCGGCGCGTGCAGTCACGTGGTTCAGAGCTCTCAATAGAGACAGAGCGTATTTAGGCCACGCCCACACCAGGGATGGGCATTTTTGTCAATTTCTCATTTCAATCATCGATAGGTCTCAAAAACGAGTACTCAAGTACTCGGGGGCGGGGCATGAGCGGGGGGCGGGGCATGTCCGTCATTGAGATAATGAAAATACTGTTATGAAAATGGTTGTTGACAAATACAAACGTGACATGAAAACAGGTACATGAAAACATGAACATATAAAACAAAAAATAACTGCTAGATTATGATGCATAAATGTCTTTGAAAAAGAAACATCTTTATAAAATGACCGTCTCAAATAACAAAGTCAATAATATCGAGCATTGCATTTGAGCTGAAACAGTGAAATAACACCACCCTGCAGAGCTTGCTAGCTGGTTAATAAACTCAACCAAACGCACCCTATATCAGATTAATATGAACCTATTACAATTTAAATCAAATGAAAGCTCTAGCGTAAAGTTCTGCCAGGAAGATTCAATGTGACGTCACTTATCACATCCAGACCTGACCAATCATGTCCTAATCATCAGATTATAAAAGATGGTCACTTACACACACATGTCTGAGTTCACAGATGCTAAAGCCAACATTTAAAACAGAATATTTTGAATGCGTTCTTCCCAACAACGCTGATACACGGACAACGAAAGCACATAGAAACAACATTTTATTCTTGTTCTCAATATAATGCTATGACAGATTGACTCTGCACATCATGCACTTAATTGTATTATTCATGATCGAAGTGTTTACAGACATCGCTGCGCGTTTTCGAACTCATAACGAAAAATAACTTTAAATAAGCTAGGTCTACTGTTAAAAAAAACGAGAACAGTATAGCACTGCTGTGTTACTAATATCAATGATTCTGAGAAAGAAATAGCCTATCTAAAAAGAATATGACCGTCTCTAACCCATAATGTCGAGCATAGCATTTGAGCTGAAACTGTAGAGAATGAACAACAGCCAGTATATCGCCAGCGCTTTGCTAGCTAAAGCTCAACCAAATGCGTTTTATATTAGATTAATCAGATATAGACAACATACAAGTAGTCTTACAACGTGCATCTGCAGAAAAGGACGTGAATGCGCACATGAACTTCATGCGCTAGTCTGAGTGTTCCCGCTAGTTTCTCTGTGGATTTCCTTTAACAGCTGATACACAGGGAACTAAGCACAGATCATTTACAGCATTTTATTTCCATCGTGTTCTCATTATAATGCTATGTAGGCTATGACAGATTGGCGCTGCACATCTTGCAATAACCATTTAATGATCTAACCATTTAATGATCACAGTGATTCCAGGCATCACAGTGCACGCCTCAGTTTCACTTTATTTCGCCGCGGGCTGGAGGCGTGCTGTACAACGCTGACCAATCAGGCCTCAGGTACCACGCAAAATGACGCAATAACCAATAGAAAAGAGACAAATATATATTTTTAAAGTCAGGGCGTTCATCGTTCTTATGATCGATGGTTGCTGTCACGTTCGAGTACTCGATTACTCGACCACTGTTGCCCATCCCTAGCCCACACCAGGGGGGCAATCCAACGCTTCTAGCGCTGTGTTGAAAGCGGATACACAACAGCTTCACTAACTATACAGGTATTTGCAGCAAGTTTTGGTAAACAGTACAGCATAGTGTGCATTGATTATTACGTCAACCATATTTACAGGATCATTTTATTATGAAGAGTGATGGAGATGCAACATTGTTAACATTGATGTTAATGTTTTTCTTGTATTTAGCCCTCAGGTATTCCTTACTAATTGGTCAGACTCATACTCATTGATGGTCAAATGTGACCATACACCTTAGCTATTTTTCAATTAAATACATTTTCTATATTTTAGTTCAATAATATTTATTGAATATTTTGAGGAGATCTTTGTGCAATAATTATTGTCAATTAATGACCACTTTAAATATTTATCTTCTAATATTTTAATTATTTATATTACAATTAGTATAGTAATTAAGGTTAAAATAGAGAATTCCAATTCAAAAAGGCAAATTAGAGTCATTTTGTGGCTAGAAAAATAATAATTTTCATTTGTAATGTCATTACCCACCAGGTGCTTGTATGGCTCTTTAATAAATATACATGTATCTAGTTACTCAAAAAAGTATTGCAGATCATAACTGCTTACTTATTTTTAGGTTTTGCATCTTAATAAATATTTAGACATGTTCAAACACTAGATTTCTTTAAATGTGAAATTTTAAAATGTTAATAACTTACATCCTAATATTTTTAATGATATTTATATAAGCACACACAAGTGAATATTAATGAATTCAAGCAAATATAATTTAACCCAAGAAATGTTTAAAATAGTGCTAAGGCAAACTTAAATTTCGTTATGTACAGTAGGCTATATACATATGAATTCATTAATCAAGATCAAAATCGATATTTGTGCCAGTCACACCCCCCCACCCGCACCCGCATTGATTTACAACACATAGATCAACCCACCCGTAGTACATTCAAATGCAAATATCAGGCGCAATGATATTACGCAGGGCCTCGAAATATTCCCCAGCACGCTCTCTGTGCAAGCAGGTTGTCACGTTGGTTATGTTGATGGAAGTTAGCCCATTTTCAGGCGCTGTGTAATATCATTGTGCCGCTGCACCCATGGTACGGCACAAAGTCAGGAATAAGGTGGATAGCATCGCTGTTGAACAGTAATCGGCTGGTGAAGTGGATTTACTTATTAACGAAAGTTATCATGAGCATAATGTTTGAAGCGGGTGTCATAATAAATATCAGTAGACCAGGAAGATTTTAAAATGAGCGGTTCATTAAAAAAAACGTAAAATCTTACCTTCATGCTGTGGAAATACAAACCGGAACACAATGAGCACAGCAATTAAAAAGGGGCGGGGCTACATAAAGTCTGTAAGTTAGTTATATGGCTCTCTGGAATACTTGATTCTGATTGGCCAAATATCTTTGCATAATGACCAAGCTTGTCACGTAAAAATAAAACTGTCATACCCATTTGGTAATTAGCAATGAAATATGTCAGCCATTGTAAAATAATACCACATTTAATTTGCGATCATATCCAGCTGTCTGTGCATAATCTGTCAGAGAGCTGGTCTGGTAGATAAAATGTTGTTGGTTCAAACTCCAGAAGGGCCAGTTTTGCTCTCGAGCAAGATATTTAATTCTAGGTTGGTTCAAGGGCATTGTAAAACTGGTTTGGGAAAATAAAAGAGAAAAAGAACTAAAATAATGCAGCATTAAATCATTTCAAAGGCAGTAAATAAAAGGTCAAACTTCTTTAAAGAAAGGGAGTACTGTACACAGTGTGTCAAAGCATAATATTTTCCAAAAAATATAAAACAGAGGGCTTTTGTGTGTAGCTGACAGCGTATAATTGCTTTCTCTCTACAGTCAAACTCAAAGTAGCATTTAGAGTAAATCAACTCCAGGCTATAATGAAAGAAATGAGGAGATCGCTGTCTAGTGCCAAGGTTAATAATCACTGAATTCCTTAATTAGCTATTTGAGGCAGTGCATAATGGTATGGGATGGAGGGGGGGGGCGGGGGGTGATCTCGCCGCCTTTCAATGTGTCCGCCCTGCAATCTGAGAAAGAGGCTAGTCTCAAGATTTAGCTTAAACAAATACTTCTAAACAGTGTCCAAAACACGGGGAAAAGGGGTATCATGCCTGCCAATGGGTGAAAATGAGAATATTTAATTTGAATAAATATTTTAATAATTAACGTTCATATTACTGACTAGGAAACTGTTTTGAATATTTCTTTTTATTAAAATCATATATTTACTTGCAGAAATTAACTACTTTTGTCTTAAAATAAACAAAAAATTAAAAAGACTAAACTACAAGCAATCATTGTACATGCGATGTGATTCGAGGCATCACAACATAATAATGTACATGAAAAATGTATATTAATTTGTTTGAGATTAGATTTAATAAGATTAGTATTAGTGTTTTAAAAGATTAATTGATGCGAGCATTAGAGGTTGACAAAATTAAAATAGAAGAAATTAGCATGCACAATATCGACCAATACAGTTTGCAAAAAAATAAATAAAATATCTGATGACATGCAGACAATACAATACATATCGTGGCCATGAAGTAAGAACTTGCTCGCTCATTTTAGTAAAATCGTGGCCACAGTTTACTCATTTGGTCCCTCGTTTAGTAAATTGTTGTACCAATTGTACCACGTTGTACCAATTCATTCCCTCATTTTAGTTAAATCTAAACAAATTACCTAAAAAGAGGAACTTCATTTTGAAGTCGTAGGAACAAAATATTAATAAGTAGCCTCAATATATTGTCCCAGCCCATCCCCCCACCCCTAATGCCAAACAATAGCAGTTATCAAGATAAAGCGATTGTTCAACTGGTCATGTGATCCACTGTTTATGTATCAGCAGGTGTTTATCTCTGCAGGGCAGGCAGGCACTTACGTTTGAACTTAAATGTCAATTGAAAAATGGTTCTCAGGTACAAAGTAATATCTCAACTCTACTCCCTCTGTGGGAAGCTAGGTGTGAACAGAGGAGACGACTTCCCTGCCCACAGAAAGATGGATTGCAGTGATGGATGGAATGTGATGGAAAAACAAAAGAAACCGGTGCTTTCAAAAGCGTTGCATTGTGTGCGGGTCAAAAAGAGCGTCCTGGGAAGAAGGGCACCCCTTCAGAAATGATTAACAGCATTCTCCACAAAAGCTTCCTTTCCTAAACACACGCGGCAGGCCAATCTCATTAACAGGGTGTAAGCGGTACATCAACGCTTGCGGCGCTGAACTACCTGAGGACAGCTGGCTGCGCTAGCCAGCAATCATTGCTCTCGCTGTTTGTGTGAGCAAACCATCTTCCTCTGCTTCCTGTCAAAACAGGAAATGAGCAAATAGGAAATTGCTGTATTGATGTGCATTGGCTGGAATCCTATTCTTGTTTCCACAGTTCAGAAAACAGGGATATGAAGGGTGTGACCCATGGCAGGACACTCTATGGTGTTATATATAACACTTCAACTTGGAACTATGGTCAATTCATTTTCCAGGAATTTAAACTGTGAATCAAAGACTGTGGATCCGATATTCATGACCGAAACATGTAAAGACCACCTGCCTCTAGCTAAAGCCAAAAGACCCATTGACGGTGTGTTCACATGTAGTCCGATTCTTTTGGCCCATACCAAAAAAATTAAATGATACATTTAGGGTGTGTTCACACATGGCGTGTTTGGTTTGATTAAAACCCTAGTACAGTTGCCCTGTTAGTCTCTGCCTCGTCTCTGGGTCTCTGCCCGAATCCAAATGATCTCTAGTGCGGTTTGAATGAAATATGAGCGCAACACGGACCAAAGACATGTAAATGAACCAAAAACTGAACGTGATGACAAGATATTACCCTAAAAAGGACAGAATGCTCAAGCATAGCTTTTTTTCCTTGTCATATTCGTGATGTTACCATCACAGTTCGGTAGAGGCATCAGCATTCGGCAGATCTTTGTGTGTGTGTGTGATGGAGGGATTCCTGCCTTATAAGCTCTTATACTGTTAAAATACAATCATATGTAGGCTACACATATTCAACAAGTGCATTTAGCCCAGCACACAGCATTGTTTTGGATGTTCGGTATGTTCCGTCATGAAATATACGTCATAAAAGCCAACTAATCAGGTTGTGAACATATCCCTATGCATTTAGGTTCAATATCTTTTACGTTTGGTGTTTAAATCCCAATGTGAACACTTACGCCAGGACTAAGGGTGCTTTCACATCTCCAGTTCGGGTTCATTTGGTCCGAACCATTGTAGCATTTTTCAGCTTTTTTGGTTCCTTTTCACGCCACACTGATTGCTTTGGTCCGAACCAGTTGAAACTAACCAAAATGCAGTCACATGACAACATCCACATCACTCATTGGCCATGGCGTATTTCCTAAACTGCGACTGGTCGGGCTGGTTTTGTCCCTGGCCATAATCTACCACAATATGAATACAATACATTTCTATAATGAAGCACGGATGCGGCTTGAAAACAACGTTCTAATGCACTGCAAACGGCGACCGCTCATCGCTCGTCACTTCAAGCGAAGATCGCGCTGTTCTTGCGAGTTTTCGAAAGTTGGGACCTAATATGGTTATCAGACCAAATTTCTATGAGGCTCCGCACCTCCTCACTACTCCAACTTTGTCCGCAAGCTGCCATGCTAAAGAGCAAACTGTCAACAAACACTTCCTCATCACATAATGCACAGCGCAGCTGACTACGGCAGCTGGTTTAGTCCAAAAATGATCAGTACTTTTTGCAGTTGGGTCTATTCGAGGTCGGATCACGTTCTCACCACAAACGAACCGCTCCAGAGTTCGTTTGAAAGTGTACCGAGACCACCTCTTCAAGGAGGTCTTGGTACGCTTCTTTGGTCCGCTTTTGGTGCGCACCCGAGTCCGATTGCTGCTTTCACACCTGACCAAACGAACCGCACCAAAGGGGAAAACGAACTCTAGTACGATTCAACCAAACTAAATGAGGCAGGTGTGAAAGCACCCAAAATGTTTTGTTTTTTTTGGTCCGGACCAAACAAACCAAGCGAACCAAATACAAGTCTGATCACATCCTTAGTCTTGGATCGCTTAGCATTCACACTGTAATTTGGCTTTTATATATTTTGTAGTCGAACATCCAAAACAATGCTGTGTGCTGGGCTAAATGTACTTGTTGTGTGTGTTTAGATATTATAGTATTTTACCAGCTAAAACACTCACAAAGAGCTTAAAGGTCCCATGGCATGAAATTTTCATTTGATGATGTTTTTCAACATTAATATGAGTTCCCCTAGCCTTAATATTGTCCCCAAGTGGCTAGAAATTTTGATCGGTGTAAACCGTGTTCTGGGTGTCTTTCTCAGCCTTTGAGAAAATGACAGCTCAGACGAGCTGATCTTAAATTTTCCTGTTATGACATCATAACAGGAACGGTTACCTCCCTTTCCTCCGCCCAGAGAATTTGGCACGCCCATGCGAGCGCCATATTTGTTTGTCCTCGAGAGATCATGGCTTGTGAACGAGTGAATGCTGGCAGTTTCTCAGTGTTTGGATGTACAAATGAAAACAGAAGTCTTTTTTCAGTTCCTTCTGATCTGTGATCAGTGATTTCTGATGTGTAGCTAATTATTCAAGTTTACACAGAACTTTATTATTCATGCTGCGGCTTCTCTCTCTCCCGACAGAACAGTGTTTTCTATCTTGTGAGTCAGTGTTTTTGTACGTCCTCGTCGCGTCTATCTGTTCTAAAATGTGCATACAGTCGTGAGTTTCTGCTTAACATGGGCAGAGCCACATCTTTAGAGATAAACCTCACGCACGCCGAAGCTTGGGCTGCACTGACTGGTCGGCCTTCAACATAACCGACCTCCACTACTGCATCTGGTCCACAGCGGGGGCGCCATACGCGGCGCAAGATTAAGCAGAAGGGGGGTAAGCACTGGGTATCCGGGCTAGGCTAGCCAGCTATCTACGGTGGTCCAGTAGTGCACAACACAACGAAATATAAAAAGCAAACATAAGTTCACTACACAACGAAAACAAGCCACAACACAATGAAAAAGCCACAACACAAATAAATCAAGCCACAACACAACGGAAACAAGCCACAACACAACGAAAAAGCCACAACACAACAAAATCAAGCCACAACACAACGGAAATGCTCCCAACCACTCGGGGGCACTCGGAGCGCGGTAAAGTTGTCACTGTTCTATAGAGTCTGCAATCTTACAAATAAATGAATACCACAATTATTTTTAACAGTATGTAGGCTAACCATTGTTAATCGATATGAAATATTAATTTAAAATCACCTACATGCATTATAGCTGCATATTTATGCTCGAGAATGCTTTGACCCGATACCACGGCGCTAAGGGAACGTCTGCCAATTCCACCAATTGGTTGAAACTTATAATTTGTATGAATTAAAATTGCTTTTAACATTTAAAAACAGACATGTTGAAAATCCACAGATTGGTAAAACTGACTTAATAATGCACAACACAACATTGGAATTTGAAAATTTAAAAAAATATAATTTAATTCATACAAATTATATGTTTCAATTTGGTGGAATTGGCAGACGCTCCCTTTGTGCAGTGGCAGCGGTTCAAAGCGTTCTCGAGTATAAATATGCAGCTATTATGCACGTAGGTGATTTTGAATTGATATTTCATGTCGATATACAACTGCACACTTAAAACTCATCGTAGTGTTTAAATATTTGTAAGATTGGCGAATCTATAGAACAATGCAAGGAAAACTAACTTTACCGCACTCCGAGAGTCCCCTAGTGGTCGGGAGCATTTCCGTTGTGTTGTGGCTATTTCGTTGTATTGTGGATTTTTCGTTGTGTTGTGGATTTTTCGTTGTGTTCTGGCTTGATTTCATTGTGTGGTGGATTTTTCATTGTGTTGTGGCTTGATTTTGTTGTGTTGTGGCTTGATTTTGTTGTGTTGTGTCTTGATTTTGTTGTGTTGTGGCTTTTTCATTGTGTTGTGGCTTTATTTCGATTGTGCTGTGGCTTCATTCCATTGTGTTGTGGATGTATTTCGTTGTGTTGTGAACTTATGTATGCTTTTTACATTTCGTTGTGTTGTGCACTACTGGGCCACTGTAGCTATCCCCACATATTACTATATTATTGTTTTTGCGTTCCACTGAAACAAGGCAAGGCAAGTTTATTTGTATAGCACATTTCATACACAGTGGCAATTCAAAGTGCTTTACACAGAAATGAAGTTAAAATATTCATAAGTGAATAAAATAAAAATAAGTATAACAGTTATAATAGGAATTAAAAGAAAAGAAAAAAATAAAGAAAAAAATATATAAATAAAAAGTATAATTAACACTAAAAATAAAAACCGGGTTAAATTGAAGAAATTAAAGTGCAAGCAGTTCGGACAGAGCACAGAGCTCATTCAGCCAAACATAAGATAAGGTGCAATCAGTCAGTTGTACAGTGGCACAATGCTCATTCAGTAAATGTACAGCTAAACAGATGTGTTTTGAGTCTGGATTTGAAAGTGGCTACTGTTGGAGCACATCTGATCTGTTCAGAAAGCTGGTTCCAGCTACGGCTGGCATAATAGCTAAAAGCAGACTTTCCTTGCTTTGAGTGAACCCTTGGTATTTCTAATTGACTTGATCCTGATGATCTGAGTGATCTGTTGGGTTTGTATTTAATCAGCATATCTGCAATGTATTGAGGTCCTAGGTCATTAAGTGACTTATATACAAGTAATAGTACTTTAAAATCAATCCTAAATGTAACTGGAAGCCAGTGTAAAGACCTGAGAACTGGTGTGATATGGTCATATTTTCTGGTTCTGCTCAGAATCCTGGCAGCAGCGTTCTGTATGAGCTGCAGCTGTCTAATGGTCTTTTTGGGAAGGCCGGTGAGAAGACCATTACAATAGTCCACCCTGCTGGTGATAAAAGCATGAACGAGTTTCTCTAAGTCTTGCCTGGAAACAAAGCATCTAATTCTTGCAATATTTTTGAGATGATAGTAGGCTGATTTAGTTATTGCTAACTGAAACTCAGGTCTGACTCTAAAATCACATCAAGATTCCTGACTTGATTTTTTTATTTTAGACCTTTAGCCTCAAGATATGCGTTCACCTTGCGAATTTCATCTTTGTTTCCAAATGTAGTGATTTCAGTTTTGTCTTTGTTTAACTGAAGAAAGTTTTGGCACATCCAACTGTTAACTTCTTCAATGCATTTACATAAAGAGTCAATGGGGCTGTAGTCATTAGGTGATAGTGCTAAGTAGATCTTGGTGTCGTCAGCATAGCTGTGGTAAGCCATTTTGTTATTTTTCATTATTTGTGAGTGGCAGCATATACAGGTTGAATAGGAGTGGTGCAAGAATTGACCCTTGTGGAACTCCGCATGTCATGGATGTCCACTCAGACTTATGGTCACCTATACTCACATAATAACCTCTCCCTTCTAAGTATGACCTGAACCATTTGAGGACCATTCCGGAAAGCCCAACCCAATTTTCTAGCCTGTCAAGAAGTATGTTGTGGTCAACAGTGTCGATTGCAGCACTGAGGTCGAGTAGTACCAGAATTGATGTTTTGCCTGTATCTGTATTGAGGCGAATATCATTTATTATCTTTATGAGCGCTGTCTCTGTGCTGTGATGCTGTCGGAAACCAGATTGAAAATTGTCAAAGTATCCGTTTGAGTTCAAGAATTTGTTCAGCTGACTGAAAACAACTTTTTCAATGATCTTGCCTATGAAAGGGAGATTTGAGATTGGTCTGTAGTTGCTCAGTATGGAGTTATCCAGATTTCTCTTTTTCAGGAGAGGCTTAACTACTGCGGTTTTAAGGGAGTTTGGAAAAGTCCCAGAAAGAAGTGAGGCATTTACAACTTCTAGGAGATCTGCTTCTAAACAGTTAAACACACTTTTGAAAAAAGAAGTGGGGAGTGTGTCAAGGGCGCAGGCTGATGTTTTTAGGTGCTGTACCGTTTCTTCTAAAATTTTACCATCAATTGCTTCGAAATCAGTCATAGTAACTTTGTGAGGTTGTGGTCTGATCTGACTCACCCCAGAGCAACTCAAGGATGTGCTGATCGCATTTCTGATATTATTATTATTTTCTCGGAGAAGAAGAAAGCAAACTCACTACATTTGCTGTCTGAGAGCATTTCATTGGGAATGTGACTCGGGGGGTTTGTTAGTCTCTCTACAGTAGACTACAAATAGTCACCAAATGATACTTTCTTACATTGATAGACATCTTTAAAAAGAGCAGCGACCCCCTCCCCTCCTGACTGCCCTGCAGACACTCATAAAAGTAAAGTTAGGAGGGGCTGTTTCATTGAGGACTGTTGCACTGCAGCTGTCTTCTAGCCACGTTTCATTTAGAAGCAAAAAATATAGGTTGTTTGTGGTTATTAAGTCGTTGACTAGAAATGATTTGTTTTTAAGTGAACAGATGTTTAAAAGTGCTAACTTAACAGTATTCATTTGAATTTTTCCCCCACAGTAATCTTAGTTTGACAAGTAACAGGCTGCAGATTAGATGGGTTTGCCATACGGCCTGAGAAGGCCTTAGACTTTCTATCACGTAACAGAACAGAAATAGAGAAAGAGACAGGCACAATGGGTTCCCGCTTGTTTTGTAAACATTTGATAAGGTTGCTGTTGACGTTGCGAGGACCCAGAACATATCACTGAGAGCTGGTATCAGTTGTTTTTGTTGCAGATGGAGGAGGGTGTGTGCCCTGGCGTTGTGACCGAAGAAATCTCACAGGAGGAGGGGCAGAGCGAGCTGGGCCCACAGTCTTTAGTGGTTGTGGGGCTCGACGCTCTTTGGTTGATATCTGGGGGCTCGCAGCGATCGAGTGTGATTGTCTGGTTCCAGTATAAACAAAATCCATTTTCTCTATGACGCTCAGAAGCGGGGATGCTGTAGAGAGGAATAACATGTCTGGTGAGGGGGGCTGTTGCTCTGGTGTTACCGGAAACTACAATATGTTATCGTCCGGTTCATGGAGTGACTTAGACATTTCTTCCAGCTTATTGCTCAGACCACACATAAGGTGTAAAAGTTCACCAGTTTGACCCCCGATGGTCCCCATTTTTACCAGTGCCTCCACAGTCTCCACAGTCTGGGCTGAGATGTTACTGTTAAGTGCTTCGATCTGTGTCACTTGGAGCAGTTCTAATCCGTCACAGTGTGTCTGTGGTGAGCTCTGAGGGTGGGGCTCAGCTGGGAGTGTGTCCATGAGAAGTGGTTGTTGTGGCTGCGTGGTGTTATCATTGTCCTTGTGGGGTGTATCAACCGCATGTCCATTCAGATGCTGAAATGAAGTCCTGTGATCGTCCATACTCTGTACTGGTGTGTGTGCCATCCTGGTTGAGTGGGTTAGCACACACAGCTGAAGGATGATGAAGGGAAAAATAAATATTGTCCTTTAGCACCCTTGCACCGAGTTTGTTTGGGTGGAGGCCATTTGATGTAAACAGTTGTCTCTGACTCCAGAAGCGATTAAAGTTGTCGATAAAGTTCACTCCCTTCATGTTGTAGGTTTTTTGCAGTCATGTATTAAGCCCAAGTAGCCGTGAGAAACTATTTGTTCCTCTTGCTGGAAGTGGTCCACTGATGAACGGCTGAACTTTCAGTTTTCTAAGTGTTTCAAAAAGTTCATTGAAATCCCTCTTAAGGAGTTCTGACTGCTCTCTCTGAATATCGTTCTTCCCCACATGAATGAGCAGTCGATTTGCAGTCTTAGGTTTCATCAGAATGTTCTTAAGTTCCCTGTTGACATCAGAAACTGTTGCTTGTGGAAGGCAGCATGTAGATGTATCCCTGCTGCTAATGTTTCTGACTGTGGAGTCCCCCACTATCAGAGTCCTGGGTTCGGCTGCGCTCTGAGCTGAGGGCCGCTGTTTGCTAGACCTTGAGCGCCTGTTAGCATCAGTGTTAGCTACGGGCTGATTCGATCTGTGTTCGGTCACATTCATCACGTTTGGGGATTCCTCACCCACATTCATTAACACTTCAAATTTGTTTTCAAGATGTATATTTGGTGGTAGGAAACTAGTGTTTGCAATCCTTGTGTCTGGGGTAGAGCATGCTACTGCGGCAATATGTGATGCTCGTGACAATCTGATGTCTCGAGTGCCTTTGGGTCTCGCTCCCTGTTTGTGCCATCGATTAGTGTGTTGATCAGTTACTTGTTTCTCTACCTGTTGAGTAGCACTACATTTATGGGACTCACCGGCAGTGTGCAGACGGCGTTCATGATGAAGCTCTGCTGTGTGATTCGTCTGGTTGGATGGTTCCGCAAATAACTTTGTTTCAAGAACTGCAATCCTTTGTAAAAGTCTGTGGCAGTTTGTGCAGCAAGTAGATTCTAGAAGAGGCATTTTCTTATCCTTTTGAATGTAGGCAGCTGTGTTTTCCCTTCTCCGGAATGTAAGCTGAAGGCAGTGGGAGGCTGGTCGGTTGAAATATTCCACTTTTTGTTTAGTAATCCAGTCACCAGAGTTTCTAATTTGGAGTCAAGCTTTGTCGTTTGAGCACTGTGCTGATTTGCTAAAGTTGAAATTATGAGATAAAATATAGAAGCAATAGAGCAAAGCGCGGAGCAGTAAGCAAGAGCGTCCGAACAGTAGCGAAGCAGGAAGTAGAGAGACAAATTACATTCACTCGCAAAAGGCATTAAGATACAGTTTTATTTTGTCCAATTTCAAGTTATTTCCATCACCAGTTTTGCAAACGATCACAAAGACATTACAATATTGTTTACTCCCATCACATATTTATTTCCATTAAATCAAGAAATTTCACTTTTTATGGTGTCAACTACTGAAATCTTGGTATTCTGACAACCCCATCCTTGGCAATAATAATCAGAGAGATTGCCAAAGCAAAAGAAAAAAAGACAGAAAAATGCATACATGTCTGCTGTGTGTGTGTGTGTGTGTGTGTGTGTGTGTGTGTGTGTGTGTGTGTGTGTGTGTGTGTGTGTGTGTGTGTGTGTGTGTGTGTGTGTGTGTGTGTGTGTGTGTATGTGTGTGTGTGTGTGTGTGTGCTTAAAGCATCCTAATGAATGTATTGTGCTGTCTGCATTTACGGGTGGGAGGTGGGACAGGGGGGTGACATTCACTTTGAAGGCCATAGTTTGGTGTTGACAGAAGTTCCTCCTCTCTCCACACGTGTTTTTTTGGGCAGTGTGTGTTCCTTTCATGTGTTCAGGAAGCTGCTCATGAGGAGACACAACAAGCCCCTCACTTGCCTCTCTGATCTTCACTGGTCCATTGTTCAAGAGTTAATTAAGAATCACGCAGCGCGGCTCTACATACACACGCCCCGCAAAAACACACAGACAAAACAGATTCAACTCTTTATTTCTACCCACAGGCATATTTGCATTTTTGATGCCTAATTTAACTTCATTTAAATAAGTCATGCCCATGCAAAGCACACTGAATGCCTGACAAAAAAGATAACTATAGAGATAACTATTTCAATAAGGTTTTAATAATCATCCACATTTTATGAGAATAGGTAATACACCACGACTATAAAAATAACGACACAGAGGAACGATACGTAGTTTGGTCTATCTATCCATCTGTCTTATTTATCCATTGTTCTATAGCTCTATCTGTCTGTCTGTCTGTCATTCTGTCTATACCTCTCTGTCAATGTGACGTTCTATATGTCTGTCGGTCTCATACTGTCCTCCAAAAAGTCTTACTACGACCTTTAGTTACGCTTTAAAGTCATGCGCCCTCTAGCTGGTGTAGAAATAATCTATCTATCTATCTATCTATCTATCTATCTATCTATCTATCTATCTATCTATCTATCTATCTATCTATCTATCTATCTATCTATCTATCTATCTATCTATCTATCTATCTATCTATCTATCTATCTATCTATCTATCTATCTATCTATCTATCTATCTATCTATCTATCTATCTATCTATCTATCTATCTATCTATCTATCTATCTATCTATCTATCTATCTATCTCACCCACTCTTTTTTTTGTTATCCACATAAATCATAAGCAGTGTCTCAGAACAAGCCGTTTGCAGAATCCTGGTAAAGTGACATCACATTTCACAGGCCCCGCCCACGAGTGTTGATGGACACTGCCGCATAGACCCCGCCCACAGAGGGCTGTACACAGTCCGCCATGCTTATCTCCTCGCCAGAGCATTAACAACAGCAGCATTCAAGTAAGAAATGTGTTCTTAATAAAGCTACTAAAGTTATTCAGTCAAGAGCAGTGAGTGATTTTCTGTTGTTCTTCTGTTGTTTGATTCATATTAACAGCAGATATAGCAGGTAGTGTATATTACACTGCTTTCACTTTAGTACACAGATCTAACTTACATACGGGATTTCTGTACTGGCTGCATGTGCACAGACATAATCAACTGTTTTCATGTGAGCTTTGTGTGTTTCTGACATAACATTGTGTGCATTTGACAGTTTAATCGCAATAACACATGAAAGAGAACAAGTTTAGACTAGTTTAATAGCCTATAGCTCCTAATAGCTCTCTGTGCGCATGCGTCGGGTGTGTGTGTGCTTAAGTTTGAGAGTGATAAGGCTTTAAAACACACGCAGAGGATAATATGGTGAAGAACTGCAATGTCACATGAGCGTGTCTGCAATAGAGATGATCATCAAAACAAACAGATATCATGTTTCAGTTTTCATTCGCGTGTTCACTGGTGTTCACGAAGGCTCCGCCCTCTGGGGCCGGGAGCAGCAGCTCATTTGCATTTAAAGGAGACACACAGAAAACAGCTAATTTTATATTCTTAACATTCCAATTAATGTTTGTTTCCTCAATTTCCTCAACTGCTAAAACAAACTGCACTTCTAAAAACCAAAAAAAAAAAACATGAAAGAGTGAAGACAAACAACTCTATCAACGGCTGCTGGCTCAGATAGTGTGGGAAAGTAGAACACGAGATTGCTCCACACCACCCATTGCCCCTTTACTAGCATAACAAGCGTACATTAATAGCTGCGTCACTGATAACTAAACTCCTCCTTTAATGGAAAGACCACAGGGATAACATGCAACTTGTAACTGTAACTGTTTTAAGGCTGCGACTTCACAGTCCTGTGTGAAACTCCCGAATGCGCTGTTTAAGTGTCCAAAAATGACTAGCTTTTACACAGAGGACCTGAGAGTGGTTGATGTCTGTGGGAAAGATAGCAGTGGGGCTCATAAAGGGAGCTGTGAAGTAAACTAGCTGACACACCGCAAAGATAAAACACAAGCTCTCCAGGACCACGCTGCAATCTGACATCATAAAAGCCTGCTGTAGTAACCACAGGCTAGGAGAAGGACGGTAGATTTTTGACATCATAAATGGTGCCATGGTAACAGATGGGCTAATACAGAGCTGCTTTTGTTGTGACATCATTAGCAAGGCCATGGTAACAGATTGGGTTATACAGAACAATAGCAAGAGAGGCAATTCCAGCCCAACCAGCGGTCTACTATGGCACTGACATCATAAGTATGACATTTGTCCCAAGTTTTCAAGTAACAAGCTAGTTTTTTTGGTTTCTAACAAGCAGCACTTAAGCATAGCAAAATGCTACATCACTGAACATGCTCTCCAAACACGGTTCATCCAGACAGTTAATGTAAATGAACTAGTTCAAAAAGTGATTCACAATCATTTTAGGTCTGTTTTATAGCTAAATATATAGTGCTAAATGTCACTGTGATTTCAATTGGAGTTTTTTGCTAGTCGTTGTTGTACTTTGTTTCTATTTTAGTACTACCCCTATTAAGATTCTCAGTGCTTTGTAACATTGAAAGTGTTTACTAGTAACATGAGTACCTTATCGAAATTTTGTCTTGACTGAAGTTTAAATTATTTGTCGATTGGCATGTTTTGCGGTAAATTATTGTTAAAGGGGACCTATTATGCAAAATTTACTTTTACACTGTGTTAGAACATAGATATGTGTCGGAAGTGTGTACACAACCACCCTATAATGGTAAAAATCCACCCATTCCTCTTTTTTTAATCCCCATAAATCACAAGCAGTGTCTCAGAACAAGCCGTTTGCAGATTTCAGCAATGTGATGTCACATTGCTTAGGCCCCGCCCCCAAATGCTGATAGACTTTCCTATTAGCATAGACTCCGCCCTGAATGAGCTATATACAGTCAGCCATGTTTATCTCCATTTAACAGCAGCATTCAACATCATATTTCTTTCCCTGCTGTTTACAGACACAAACACAAACAACTGTGTTTATGTGAACTTTGTGTGTTTTTTACATAACCTTGTGTGTATTTGACAGTTTAAGTGCAATAAGCAACCAAAGAGAACTTAGTTTAATACTCACGGGACGCGCCATCTGACATTCAGCTTTCTGTGCGTGCGCTTCGGATGTGAGCGCTCAGAAAACCATATATCAGAAGTTTACACTGATATGACTTTAAAACGCATACAGATAATAAACTTTCATGATGATGAAGAACTGCAATGTCATGTAAGCGTGACATTGCGCGATAGAGATCAGGCACGTGCAGAGGGGGAGGTTGGAGGGCATTTTGGGTGCTCGAACCCCTGCCCTTTTTCAAAATGATATTTGTCTGAGAGGGGCACTTTTGATTCAATGATAATATCGTGGTCAATAAAACTATATAAATGTGATTATTATAACATGACAATGTATACAATAGTAACGAACGGCTCAAAAGTCGAACAATTTCTGTTGAGGCGTTGCCATAATGCGTTGCTATGGGTTGCGTGCGTTTTGATTGACTGCTGATTTTCCATTGTTCGGGCATGGTCCTTTCAGAGAGTGTGTGGCCTCACGGGAAAAAAGTAAACCAATATTTTTTTTTTCATCCATAATCAGAGCTAATGTGTTGATTTAATTACAAATCTATAGATTATATATTCTGAAGTATTACACAATTCACCAACGCCCGTTTGTCATGTATATACACCAACCAATCATGATCTGGCAAAGAAAGTTCAAATTCCATTGGGCGATGTGAAGTGGAGCGGTAATTTTCTGTTCTTATTCATAAATCGTTTGAAAATTACATGAACAGACGAACTAACGTTTGTGGACCGATTTCCTGCGGTTTGTCTCATTTTATAAATTGCATCACTGACAAAATGGATTTTAACTGGACAACAAACAAATCCCTGCACAAAACCATGCAGCAGCAAAAGTCGCATTAATGGTAAGTGTTAAATTCACTTGTATTTATGTATATTGATACACTGTTTACTATTTCATGAAACTATCAAAGTTAATAAAACCCAAGTGCCACCAGCAGCTACAGGCCTATGCCCCTGCCCCTGAAGAACTCTCTGCACGGCCCTGATAGAGATGATAATCAAATCCAAACAGATGTTTTAATTTTTGGCTGAGTATAGAAGGCACAAGCTGTACAGGCTCCGCCCTCGTCTCGAAACGGGGCAGGCAACAGCAGCTCATTTGCATTTAAAGATACATGCACAAAACAGCATGTTTTTCCTTCCACTCAAAAATGGCCATTTACAAAATTGTATCATAAATTATCTGTGGGGTATTTTGAGCTTAAACTTCACAGACACTTCACCTGAGACCTATTACAGCTTATAAAAAGGGGCATAATAGGTCAGGTTAAAGATGGTTCTTGACTACCTCTTTAGGTCTAGAGCAGCATACCTCCCAAGTTTCATCAGAATAGTCAAAAGAACAAAATGTAAATAGCAGGAACTGGTTTGGGAAACTCTCTTTGTTGGTGTATGAACTGTGACCAACCCTTGCCTCATAGGGGAAAAACAAAATAAGGGCAAAGAGCTGGCACTCTCACAGCACTCAAAGACATGCAAGTGATTCATTACTCCTACCGTCATCTGCTCTAATCAAAGTTCAAAGAACATTATTCATAATAAGCCATTAAAATAAAGTGTGATCATCCACCATTAGGGGTGTAACGATATTCAAACCGAACCGACGGTACACCACCCAAGGTTCGAACCGCGATACTCTCATGTCGAACCGAACACACCCTGCCCCCCTGCTGCCCCAGCCCAGCTCTCGCTTCACCTTATGCCACAAAATAATTGTTTTCTTCATTGACATTTGATTAAATAGTAATTAGTACACTTTTAACAATTAAATATTATTATAATAATATTATTTACTAAATATACACTAACTTTTGTCTTCCAAGAGCATGTCACATGACACGTGATTTAGCCAGGTAGTCATTTTCGTAGCTTGTTACGAAATAAAAGAAATCTCTCTCACCTCAGAAAACCGCTTTCCTGTCCAGTAAGCCGTTATACTGTGCTTGTGGCGCGCACTCTTTAGTTACACGCGCATTCCTAAGTCATGAAATAAAATTAAAGTACCAATAAATCCCGTAACTGGTTCGACATGTGTTAGCTGGGAAGGATTTGCATGCAGGTATGATGTTCATTCTGTTCATCAGGAGCAGTTTTCATGTTTCATTAACAGTTCATGATGTAGGCTATTGTGTATTCGCCATGGTAACTGTTGTTTCCATAGGCCTAACCCCAAAATGCCCCTTTATTTGCACTGTTAGTGTGGTGTACTGTATTGTATTAACAAAAACTGCTATTTAACAGCTTTAACTTATAGGCATATCATCAGTATTAGTCATATTCATACAACATGCGTTTGTTAAGTAGGCTAAAGTGGGAAATTACTTGTGTGTGTCATCAATTTTTATGAAATAAATGTGCTTGTTTTTTTTAAACATTATGGTAAATGGTAAAATGAGTAGATTATTTCTGACTATTCTACAGCGGAGGCATTTATTTCATTTTAGTTTACTCAGGTGTGCTAACTGCTCTAAAGAAAACATGAAGCCAATGTATAAAGTTAATAAAGATAAAGTTGATAAGTAAAATTATTGCTGTTGTTATTATTAAAGGAGTGGTAAACCACGATTTTACTTTTCTAACTTTAGCTAGTGTGTGATGTTGCTGTTTGAGCATAAACAATAGCTGCAAAGTTACAACGTTCAAAGTTTAAAGCAAAGGGAGATATTTGCTTTTAAGGAAATCAATTTCTAAGGACTACAGCAAACGGCCGCTAGGGACTACTACACATTCCTCCAGGGTTGCTGACATCACCAGCCCCAATATTTACACTAACCCCTCCTCCAAGAATATGAAATAAGGGGGGCGAGGCCATTTTGTATCGCCGCAGGGAAGCGTTGTTGTGGTAGGCTAGTTAGTAGGCTGGAGTGTTGTTGCCGCAATGCCGATGAAACGCTGTTATTTTCATCCGGATTGCAGGTCCACTTTGTTCAGCCTTCCTAGGGATGGGGGTGCGTTGCAGTGCGTTTAACATACAACATGTTATATGCATGTGTGTATGAGACAGAGGGGAACAGGTCGCATTTGCAGCAGATACATGCTGCCCATCATAAATCAAAGCACCAGACAGACAGGGGTCGGAGGAGAAGACCGGAGAATGTGACATAATGGACAATATTCGTCTATATTTGCAATACACGAGCCGCGGTTCAACTGGGCGAGACAAATGCTGCCAGTGTGAGACGGGCACGCGGTTCCCGCTGCACATTTCACAGAGGAAAGCTTCCACAATCTTCGCGAGTTCAATGAAGGATTCACACAATGGCTTGTCCTGAAAGATGGATTTAAAAACAGAAGCTGTTTACGGGTCACAACCTGTAAGTATGATTTATTTTTCGGCGATGTGTTTTCCTGTAATAGTGTTGTTAATTGTACGTTGTAGCAAGGAAGTAAACATGACACTCAATTTGGCTCTGCAAACCAGTTTGTTAAATGCTCATTCATACTTAACGTTATCCGACAAACACCTAACGTTACAAACTTTTTTTTAAATCTCAACAGCAAACTTGGCATTAGTGTAAATAATTATTTGATTAGAGCTTTTATGTATTGTTTATCTACAGGCATGCTAAACATGCTTCTGTGTTTGATTTGGCTACTAGTAAAGTTAGTGTTCGTTCTTGAGACAGATATTTGGCAAATCGTTCTAAAAATACAAAAGTAACAGTGCCATTCAGTAGCGATCATTATAGATCCGCAGTCTTTACTCTTGAGGACTGAACAGGTTCTGCTCAGTCATCTTCACTAAAATTGTCTGGGTCTGATTCGGGCTCAAATTGGTATGGTTTTATTGACGCCATTGTACTACCCAAAGCACAGTCTACCGGTAAAGGTAAGGGGC
This sequence comes from Romanogobio albipinnatus, assembly GCA_023566225.1. Classification (NCBI taxonomy): domain Eukaryota; kingdom Metazoa; phylum Chordata; class Actinopteri; order Cypriniformes; family Gobionidae; genus Romanogobio; species Romanogobio albipinnatus. Next base: position 43,946,102 of record CM042249.1, read on the forward strand.
GTGAGGTTTCCGGCAAACGTGCACTAGGCGGTTAGCGAATCACAACACACTGGGCCAGCTAACCAATCTGAGCCCTTTGCGTATTTTGAGGGACTGGCTTCATACAACCCGGAAACCATCAGACCGTTTTTACAAGGAGGGACAGAGCAGTGTAGAATAAAGGTAAAATATATGAAAAATAATGAAATTTTTTAAAAACGAAGCATGAACACATGTTACAGTGTACCCCACAAACACAATCAAGCCTTCGAAAGAATGTGTTTTACCACCCCTTTAAGTTAAAAGTGAATCTAGTGTTATTATTGCTGGTGCCCTGCAATGAACCCTGACCCACAGCAAACAGAACCGAACCGATCCGAACCGGGGCTCCAAAACCGTGACAAGAACTGAACCGTGGCATTGGTGTATCGTTACACCCCTATCCACCATGTTACACATTATCTTACTAATTACCAACGGTTTACATGTCCATCACATAAAAGAACAGATAGTAGCAACAACAAGAAAACAGAAGTGATTCGTATCCGCTCTTTGTCATAAAAAGTCTGTTTGTGCAAAATGTGAGAAGAAGCCAGATGCCATGAAATTACAAGCCTATAAAACAGAGATTAGAAGATCCTTGCAGGAAGTTTCCATTTATCATACAATGACAGTAAAAGGTCAAATTAGGCGATCAACTTTTTACTGGGGAAGAAATGGAGAACTGACTGAAATTCACTCAGGAATCAGAAACTAAAGTAAGAGTGGTTTAAGATGACCTGAGAGGAAATTATATTACTGCATGCCAAAAGCATATACTGTACATTAAAACGACTGACTGATTAATTCATAACAGTAAATTAACTGACTGTAAACATACATTTGCAATACATTTTTCTGTTGTCTCATGTCAGTAACACAACTGTTAGAGTTCAAACTTTCTTTTTGTCAAGTTTGAGAACCTCTGAACTAGACTATTATCCACAAAGACAAAGAACTGGAAGCAGTGGCTTTTGTTTAACCCAGTGAATCCTGTCACCGAAGGTAAGACAAATCATTTTTTACTGTAATGGCTGATTAAATCTTCCATCTTTGAGAGAAACCCTTTCATAGCACAGTTATCACAGAAGAGCCTGAATCAATTCTGAACACGCACACACGCCGAAACACAAAAAGAATAAACGATTATCATTCCATGATAAACCAGCATATTTTTATGCAAAATCTCACACAATAACATGCTGCAACAGCACCACACACAGAGAGGAAGACGGTGAAGCATGAAATGAACTTAGGTGTGAACTTTGACTGGCATTTCCATGCACAGATTTATGGGACCCGCATATCACAATGAGTTCTGCAGAATGGAGAATAAATAAAGGCTTACAAGAGGCATCACATACACACACACACTCATTTCATGCTTACACATGCCAAGCCAAACACCACAGGGGATCCTGCCAAACTTACACGTATGCCAACAATACAATGACAGTTTGGGTTGACAGTTGACCCACTGACCAGCAGACAGAATTAGCCAAATGATGCAGAGTCCTTCCTTCCAAATGAGTTTACAGTTGTTCGGGTTTGTTAAATGGCATCCAGTCAGTCATGGCAAGTGATGGGCTATTTCAAAACTCTGCTTCATTAAGCTTTGAAACCTTTACAAATCTTTTGTTTTGAATCAGTTGTTCAGAGCGTGTATCAAACTGCCAAAGTCACGTGATTTCAGGAAACGAGGCTTCGTTACATCATAACTGTTCACCACGATTTCTGTGAACCCATGAATCATCCGTAGTACTGAGACTGAGATGTATTTACAGTGTTCTGACCAGCAGGGGTCACCAGGATATGGCATTTCGAACGCTTCGAAGCAGCGAATCATTTTGCGAACCAATTTGTTCAATTGATTCGAAGCTTTGAAAAGCTCGGTTTCTCCCATCACAAGTCTAAAAATGCAGTAGCCATATTCTTTCAATGGTGGCTGCAAATCTCATCAACCCCTTTTGTTTGGGCTCATTAACATTTTAGTTATTTGCTATTGCTAGTCAGGGGAAGGTAGCCTATATTAGAGGAAGATTTCCTAGAAATCTGTAGAAGTGGAATGGAGAGGGTGAGGAGGCTGAACTGTCACAATCTGCTAAGCGTGAAAGTCAAATTTTAGTCATACACTAGCATATATACAACCTCAAAGCTTACAGAGATTTATTGAATCACTTTTGTTTGGGCTCATTTGTATGTTGGCTATATGTTAATGCTAGTCAGAGGCTGGTGTATTGGGGGGAGGGAAGTGACTTCCTAGAATTTTTGTGAATATTCCCTCTGGTGGACGCATGAAATGGAAGATGTGGTGTTTTTTTTCTTTTCTATTGTGACACACATCAGATTGAAACAGCTTCTTGAACAAGAAAAAATGTAGGGCGGGACTTGTTTTTGTCCATTGGGAATTGATTGGATGGTTGTAGTTTGCTATTGGTGTGATTTCATGTGAGTGACAGGTTGCCCCGCCCTCACGCCAGTAAACACGTCATCAGAGAAGAGATGAGCTGCAAGAGGCAGGGGAAGTTATTTTGACAAAAGAATATAAGGCACATGAATTATAAAAATGATGATATGCATGAATAAATCATTAATAATAAATACTAAAATATTCTATAAAAAAAATAAGAATGGTGCATTTTGATTTTATGGTTGACATTAAACATGCTAGCTAATAAGATTGGCAGCTGGCTGTGTCCAAAACCGCCCCCTATTCCCTGAATTACTTCACTAATACTGTTAGTAATTAAAATGAGTGAGCAAATTCGGACACTGAGTGTGCGTGATGTGCTGCAGATGCCATCTTCTGTCAAGACGCCGGAATTCATTCAGCATGAAGCTAACAGTGCAAGTATTAGCGCCCAGCTGTTGAGTGGACATTCGTTGTACACTTGTTAATGAGGTGCATTATGAGATTGAAGGAGTGCACTTCATTATGGCCACAATGGCTTTTGACACCACTACAAATGGCTGTCCCCTCAGTATTGCACTATATAATGGTATAGGGAGTGATTTTCGGACAAAGTAGAGGAAGGAAGTAACTTCCTATAATACTGGTGAAGGTTCCCTCTGGTGGCCTGGAGAGGAGCTGCAGACTGAACTGTACAATCTACTAAAAGAGATAAAACCTAAAAAAAAATATTTTAGTATTTCACCGTTCATACGCGGTGCGATATTAAGCAGAAGGGGGGTGAGCGTGGGTGTATCCGGGCTAGGCTAGCCAGCTATCCCCACAATAAACTGGATTACATTTGATTACTGCTGTTGTGTCTTTGTTTGCGCTGTGTACTCAATGCTGTACTTTTGATGTACTCAAAGCAAACGCTCCGTCTCTGGTCCCCTAGTGATGTCTGGTTCGCAAACGAATCGTTCATTTGAACCGGTTCTTTTTAGTGAACCGGTCGAACCAGTTCACCAAATCGGACTGAATCTTTCTAAATGGTTCACGTCTCGAGTCAGCGCTGATCCATAATTTACTAAAGTTACTAACTTTCTGACATGAGTGACAGTCCCTCCGACTAGAAATAAACGAATAACTTCATCCTAAAGCAAAACCAGTTGAGATTGAGAGTCTCTAGTTTCAAATAACATTCTTTAATGTGCTGTGCTGAAAGTTCCCTCAGCCTATGAGAACAAAATCAAAGAGACATGATCAGCTGATGGCCAGATGTGATCAAATCTAAATATTTAGAGCCGGTGCGGTTTGCTGCATGCTTATGTCTTATTTGTTAGCCTGATATTTAGTTTAATAACGTGCAGGACTGGACAGAGAGAGGAATGACAGACAATAGCAATTATGTTGGATGGAACATTCCTGGATGTTCTTTTTCCACACAGATTTCTGTCATGTGGATTCCCAAACAGTCTGACACCACACATGCCAATGCACTCGAGCATTTATGCACACACAGTTACACAGCCTTCAGCTTCAGCAGTTTCCTGTGTCACACCCTACAACACTGAGAAGTTTCCTCTTGCTGTCGGCAGCCTGGGATAAAATACAGAATAAGAGAAAGTATGGCTGTAAACTGGCCAGTGTGAACTCTTTTTTTCCTGTGACAACTTTTTCATGCATATCCTGTAGCAGTGTTTGAACTTTTCTGTAAACAAAGTTGTCCCACACCTAAAAATGTATAAATGCCACTGAAAATATCAAACCAAGTGGTATAATAAATAAATAAAAAGCACATATTTCTAACAAAATATTTCAGTTTAAATAAAAAGTGTTACATTAATACAAAAACATTTTTAAACCACTTTATATTTTTGGACCAAATCAAAGATATTTGCTTAGAAGTCACTGCAAAAAGTAATTTTGAAAAGTGAAGATAGAGAAGATTTTTCTTTCTTTCTTATGTGTCCAAATACTGGCCACTGTAGTTATAATACTGTATGTTGTACCAAACACACAATCCATTTAATTCATTTAACCTCTCCTATTTAAACGTATTGATACATTTGAAAAAACAGTTTCAATTGAGAAACAGATCAAACCACTTTCACCAACTCAAAAAGTCCTTGTATAAAACCAATGGTCACAAGTGCATTCAAAAGAGAAGCCCATATGCCTCTAGAGGACAAAAGAGGAACTGCAAGTGCTTCAAGATTTATACCTGACAGCTTCAAACAACATGTCTGAACAATCTACATAAAACAGTAAATAGGTCAAAGTCTCAATATGCAAATAACCGCCTTGGAAATTTGCTACGATATGCGAGCATCAGTACATTCCCTAAGAAAGACAAATGCAAAACAAGTGCTTTGTTTCAACATCAAAAGCCTGAGACTGAGAATAAAACAATTTAGGAAGAGCTTATCATAGTCATATCAGCTGAGCACACAGCTTGACAGTGAAACAGCCCGGAAGCAAACAATGAGTTTAAACACTCACTGATTGAGAATCAGATAGCAGGGCTAGCCGGAGTAAACATCAATAATGCAATGTAGTACTGGGCTCTCTCACCCCATCATTTCCTGCGGTTTACATTCTGGTTTCCCTATGGTCGACGTCGGGTTGAAAGGTTAAGAGGAAGACGAGAGCGGCAAGCGTAAAACGTCCATCTCCAGATTAACAGATCTGAACCTGAGGTGAGTGAATCCAGGGCTACTGGCACACGCTGTTAAATATTATTCAAACTCACCATTTGGTATTAAAACCAGGCCCGGTTCCAGAATCAAATCACTGAGGGTGCTTCTGAAATGACTGAGGGTGCTCTAGTAAAGTAGCAGTGTACAGTGAGCAATGTATGATTTATTAACAAGTCATTTACCAATAATTGGAATTATCAAAAATATTTTGCTACAAATTGTCTATTAATCTATTAGTCTGCCTTTACATTGCTTTAATGCGTTACTAGTCTTTTAACATATCTTCCTGAGAACCAGAAAAAAAGCTTTTGTGAATTTAGATTTGTTTTTAATTTTTTCATTATTGTTTGGAGCATAAAAAAACAAATTGATATATATATATTTTTTAATTCCTATGTTGTATGCTATATCCTCTGCTCTGTAGAGGACACCAGAACCCCTTTAGGCCTATTGAGAAAACTAAAAGACATGAATAGACAAACAATGGGATTTTTGTTTTCATTCACCAATCAATTGCCAAACTTGGAGACCTGGGCATCAACACCTCAATGTGTAACTGGATTTTGGACTTCCTAACTGACAGACCCCAGAATGTTCGAACAGGATTCACCTGCTCCACGTCAATCACACTTAACACTGGTGTACCACAGGGCTGTGTGCTCAGTCCGTTTCTCTACCTCTGCAAGGTAGAGAAATGCAGTCTACCGACTGCAAGCCTGTGTATGGATCTAATTCCATCGTCAAGTTTGCTGACGACACTACGGTGATTGGGCTCATCAGCAACAACAATGAGACTGCCTATAGGGAGGAGATCCAGCACCTGGCCACATGGTGCGCTGATAATAACCTGCTCCTCAACACCACCAAAACGAAGGAGCTCATCGTGGACTTCAGGAAAGAGTCAAGAGGCACACACAACACCATCCACATCAATGGAATGGCTGTTGAGCGTGTCTCCAGTATCAAGTTCCTGGGGATCCACATCTCGGCGGACATGTCGTGGACGACCAACACCTCCAGCCTGGTCAAGAAGGCTCACCAGCACCTTTTCTTCCTGAGGAAACTGAGGAAGAATCAGCTCTCCTCGGCTATCCTGGTGAACTTCTATCGCTGCGCAATAGAAAGCATCCTGACCAACTGTGTGGCAGTTTGGTATGGGAGCTGCTCTGTTGCGGAGCACAAGGCACTGCAGCGGGTGGTGAAAACTGCCCAGCGCATCACAGGGACTCCACTACCTGCCATCGAGCATATCCAGAGGAAACGCTGTCTGCATCGAGCTCGCAGCATCCTTAAGGACTCCTCTCACCCAGCCCACAGACTGTTTTCTCTCCTGCCCTCCGGCAGGCGTCTCAGGTGCCTCCGGACCAGGACCAGCAGACTAAAGAACAGTTTTTTCCCCAGGGCTGTCTCTTTATTAAACTCTAACCCTCGCTGATCCACTCCCCTCATATACTGCCAACTCTCCTACCTCACATCTGCCTTCACTTTATTTGCACTACTTATGCATCTTGCACTACCATACCTTAAATGGATTATGCTCATTTGCACTGCCGACTGTATTCACAGTACCAACTGTTTACATTTGCATTTTGCACCGTGCAATCACTTCCACTGCACTTTACACTTTTTTTTCGGATAGCTTCTGTCCATACTTCATTGCACTACCTTAATCCACTGCTATATTCCTCATCTTAGCCTAACATATTGTATACCTCTATCTGTAAAATTCTGTTTATAGTAATAGCCATCTGTATATTATATTATACTCATAGTACATATTCACCTGTAAATTCTGTTTATAGTAATAATCAAGATTTTCAAGATTCAAATAGCTTTATTGGCATGGTGAAAGAAATCTTTACATTGCCAAAGCATTCATAACACTATACGATAAAAATAAATAAATAAATAAAATAGAAATGAAATAAAAAAGTCTAATCTTCTAATATTTCCACAGTTGTTAGCTCTGTCCTGCTGCTGGAGGCTCTTTTGTCGTGGCAGGACATCACGTACCGGGCAGCCAGGTGTGTGTTCGCTGGGCTTTCTCCTAGCAGAAGTGGGAGTTTGTCCATATTTGATTCTTGAGTCTTTCTGGCGGGTTGTGAAAAGGGGATAGAAAGTGTCCCTAATGTTTTTATAATTGGGGCAGAATGTCAAGAAGTGTAGCTCTGTTTCCAGCTGCTTCTCTGTGCAGTGAGGACACAGTCGCTCTTCCTTGGGCAGCCAGGTCTGTCTGTGTCTGCCTGTCTCTATGCTCAGACTGTGTTCACTGAGTCTGTACATGCTCAGGACTTTCCTCAGTTTAGGGTCGCTCACTATACTCAGGTATCCTGCCAATTCATATTTTCTGTTTAGGGCCAAATAGCATTCCAGTTTACTCTGTTTGTCTGTTGCGTCTGTCCAATGTTTGAGGTATTTTTCTTTTTGTGTTTGAATTATTTGGTTTGGTCTGGCTGTGTTTTTATTGTCAGTTTGTGACGTCAACTCTAAGACCAATCGGCCGAGGGCGTTGTTCTCTGGCTTCAGCTCTTGGTAGGTCAGGGCTTTGTGATGGAGGGTCTGTTCATCGCTATTTTTTAAGTGGGCATGGAATTTAATGGCTCTTTTTTTATATATATATATATATATATATTCAGTACATATCCATGTCCTGCACTTATTCATCCATTATATATCATGCACTTATGCAACCGTTGTATATCCTGCACTTGCTGCTATTGCACTTCTGGTTAGACCTAAACTGCATTTCGTTGCCTTGTACCTGTACTTGTGTAATGACAATAAAGTTGAATCTAATCTAATCTAATCTAATCTAATCTAATTTTTTTATTATCCAAACTTTGTATAAAGGTGATTCTCAATGTTATGAAAGATACAGAATAATTTGATATACCAATTTACTTTATGCAATATGTGTGTAAACATGGCCACAAATGCCATTCCCATTCTAGGCAATGCATCTATACGCTGTCTCTAATTAGCATATTGTGGGACAATTTGTACATGTAAAAAGATGTGTAATAATATTTTCATAAGAATGTCTTGTATTCCATAGGAATATCCAGACTAAAAACTGTGTATGTTGTCAGAGAAATTTGCTATAGCTATAATGTCCTCTACAAAGGCAAAACCTCTATTCTGGGTCTCAGGAGGATATTTCTGTCTCGTGCAGAGTGGCATTTATATTTAGATGTCACTTCCGAAACTTTGCTGCATGCATTTGGCCGTCGGTCCTCTTAGCAATAATAGTTTTATTCCATGAATGACTGTAGCCTCGAAAGTGAGCCAAGCCAAAACCACTACGATCACTAAAATGCTGTTGCTTTGTCAGTTCATCGCGATCTCACAAAGTTATAAAAATGAAGTCGTCAACAATAAATCTCTTACTTACATCATGTCTTGACTTTTTTTGTTAATGAGAGGTTTCGTGAGCCTGAATTACTGCCGCCTTCACGTGGTATCAGAAATTTAATTCCGACTTCTGAAATCGTGATTACGAGCTCATTGCATTCAATGTGAGGGCGTTCATGTGCAATTTTACCTAGGAAACTCGTATTTACGATAATCGTGAAGCACGTGAAGGCAGCATAACTCAGCACTGAATAAAAACTCTGGCGTTTTGAGCGGTGAGATTCTGACAGAGGTGGACAGTAACTAAGTACATTTACTTGAGTACTGTACTTAAGTACACTTTTTGAGTATCTGTACTTTACTGAAGTATTATTTTTTAGGGAAACTTTTACTTTAACCACACTACATTTGAAATACAAATATTGTACTTTTTACTCCACTACATTTCTATCAAGGTCCTCGTTCTGTAGCAGCTTTGCAAGTCAGTGGATTATTTTTTTAGCAGACAGCCTATAAGTACTTTTTTAGGGTCATAATTTCCCAACATTTTTTGAACACTGATCAGTTTACAGCTAAATGGAAGAAGACGGTTCCTCGGCACAGTGTGCGCACCCATGGCCATATTAGAAAGTAAGTTTCAGTTTTCTGAAAAGATTAAAGATTAGTTTCGTTGGCATACACTTGATAAATGTCTCATAAAGTTAAAAGAGAATCATAGACATATGGATGAATCTGAAAAAGCATGATGAAAGAGCTCAGTTCAGTCTGGTTTTTGTGCCTCTCAGATGCCAGAGCACAAGTACTGAAAAGAGCTTTCTTTTGCGTTTTTTTTTTCGCACTTAAAAAGACAAATACACACAAAATGCCAATTTTCATTTTGGAAAGCATTCACGTAAACAAAGTTGATTATGTCTTAAGTGAACGTAAACAGGAATTTCGGACGTGTATCAGTGTATAGGATTTGTGCATTCTGCCTTAAAGGGACAGCAGCTTTGTAAAAAGCTTTGTAACTTCTATACAAGTATTTCAATTAGTTCAAGGTGGTCGGATGGAGCATCACTGACTGGCTTAAACCACCATGATGGCTATAGGGTACATTCATACAACAATGCAACAATAATAAAATAATGCATTGACATAAAAAAGGAAATTTACTTTTGATACTTAAGTACTTTTATAAACAAGTACTTCTGTACTTTTACTTAAGTAAAAATTGTTTTTTACAACTTTCACTTGTAACGGAGTAATATTTGACCAGTAGTACTTTTACTTTCACTCGAGTAATTGAGTTGTGTACTTTGTCCACCTCTGGATTCTGATCGCGTTCGAGAAATAAACAACTATATCTGTGATTGGCTACATTACTCACCGCTGCAAATACTCGCTGTAAATAGATGCATTTGAATCTGCCAAATCTGTTTTGCCAATATTATTACAGTATCAACTGAGGGTTCTTTTTCTGCCTTTACATTGTTTTAAGACGTTACTAGTCTTTTAACATATCTTCCTGAGAACCAGAAAAAAAGCTTTTGTGAATTTAGATTAGTTTTTTCCCGGTCATTATTGTTTGGAGCATAAAAAAACAAATTGAATATTATTACAGTATCAACTGAGGGTTCTTTTTCGGTAACACTTTATAATAATTACACGCTATGAAGCATTAGTTAAGCATTCGTAAATAGTTAATTCATAATTTAAAAAGCATTAATAGACATTAATAGGCAGTTTTTAAATACAGCTATAAATGCTTTATTCTTGATTTATAAGCATATCTATAATGTGTTTAATAATTGTATTTTCATACTTTATAAATGATCAATTTATCATTTCTAAATTAAGTATTACATTATTTACAAACCAGTTATTTAGGAGTTGTCAGTGGTTCATCAGATCATATAGAAAATGTAAGTAAAGGATTAATAAACTATCTAAATGTACATTTATACAGTGTGTTATTTAGACATATAGTAATATAACTCGGTGTGTTAATAAATGCTTTATTAACATGTATTCCTACTGTAGTTCATGCTTAATTCAGGTAGTTATAAAACATTTAGTAGTTGTCAGTGAACTATTTCTAGTCCTAACTAAAGTGAGGACTATTTTAGCACTTTCAACACTTTTTCCATAAATTGAATACGGATGGCGGTCGGCCGAAACTTTACTTTGTAAAGTTTTAAATATGGATATTTTTCTTACACAAATGCATCGATTCGCTTCAGAAGGCCTTTATTAACTCCCCGGAGCCGCATGGAGCAGTTATTTGATGGACAGGTTCATTTTTTATGGACTTCAAAAACAGAGCAACTATTACTGCCATTGTAATGCTTGGATTAGCCTGGACGTTTGTAATATAACTCAGATTTTATTTGTCTGAAAGAAGAATGTCATATACACCTAGGATGACTTGAGGGTGAGTAAATTATGGGCTAATTTTCATTTTTGGGTGAACTATCCATTTAATGTCTATTAATACTTTATAAATGACGAATTAACTATTAACTAATGCTTAACTAATGCTTCATAGCGTGTAGTTATTATAAAGTGTTACCGCTTTTTCTTTGCATTTGAGGGTGCTTAGCACCCTCTAGCACCCCCGTAGAACCGGGCCTGATTAAAACACTACCAGTACTGACGGTTTCACACTGGCTGAGTGTAACTTACAAAGTCATGCTGTCAAGGTCTTTCAGGATTGGGGTATATTTTTTTAATTATATTATATTTTTGGGATCTTTTTTTAGGAAAAACCTATTTGCGTGAAGGGCCAATAACACTGATCTATTAAATTGATTTATAAAAAATAAATAAATTAATTAAAAAGCAATTAAAAAGCAATTCATATGAGCAATAACTTATTGTTTTTAATTTCGAAATCAATATTTTTTGCCACAAATGTCAACTAAAAGTACAACTAATATTACAATCATAATCTTTAAAATAATTCATTCTTGAAAAAAAAAAACTTTTAAATGAATGAAAACTAGTCATGTTTTATTTTAACAAAACCGCTTCATTGTTTAATAAATGTCTGTCGTGTTAACAGGTGTGATCAAAGTCATTTGCATAAACATGCAGAGCACAAAACATGACATTATCATTTTAAAAATTGTCTTGTGGTGTGACTCCTCAAAACTGTATGATATTTCTAAGACTTTCTGCTTGAGAAAAAAAAAACATATATATATATATATATATATATATATATATATATATATATATATATATATACAGTGAGGAAAATAAGTATTTGAACACCCTGCTATTTTGCAAGTTCTCCCACTTAGAAATCACGGAGGGGTCTGAAATTGTCCTCGTAGGTGCATGTCCACTGTGAGAGACATAATCTAAAAAAACTAATCCAGAAATCACAATATATGATTTTTTAACTATTTATTTGTATGATACAGCTGCAAATAAGTATTTGAACACCTGAGAAAATCAATGTTAATATTTGGTACAGTAGCCTTTGTTTGCAATTACAGAGGTCAAACGTTTCCTGTAGTTTTTCAGCAGGTTTGCACACACTGCAGGAGGGATTTTGGCCCACTCCTCCACACAGATCTTCTCTAGATCAGTCAGGTTTCTGGCCTGTCGCTGAGAAACACAGAGTTTGAGCTCCATCCAAAGATTCTCTATTGGGTTTAGGTCTGGAGACTGGCTAGGCCACACCAGAACCTTGATATGCTTCTTACAGAGCCACTCCTTGGTTATCCTGGCTGTGTGCTTCGGGTCATTGTCATGTTGGAAGACCCAGCCTCGACCCATCTTCAATGCTCTAACTGAGGGAAGGAGGTTGTTCCCCAAAATATCGCAATACATGGCCCCGGTCATCCTCTCCTTAATACAGTGCAGTCACCCTGTCCCATGTGCAGAAAAACACCCCCAAAGCATGATGCTACCACCCCCATGCTTCACAGTAGGGATGGTGTTCTTGGGATGGTTCTCATCATTCTTCTTCCTCCAAACACGTTTAGTGGAATTATGACCGAAAAGTTCTATTTTGGTCTCATCTGACCACATGACTTTCTCCCACGACTCCTCTGGATCATCCAAATGGTCATTGGCAAACTTAAGACGGGCCTTGACATGTGCTGGTTTAAGCAGGGGAACCTTCCGTGCCATGCATGATTTCAAACCATGACGTCTTAGTGTATTACCAACAGTAACCTTGGAAACGGTGGTCCCAGCTCTTTTCAGGTAATTGACCAGCTCCTCCCGTGTAGTTCTGGGCTGATTTCTCACCTTTCTTAGGATCATTGAGACCCCACGAGGTGAGATCTTGCATGGAGCCCCAGTCCGAGGGAGATTGACAGTCATGTTTAGCTTCTTCCATTTTCTAATGATTGCTCCAACAGTGGACCTTTTTTCACCAAGCTGCTTGGCAATTTCAACGTAGCCCTTTCCAGCCTTGTGGAGGTGTACAATTTTGTGTCTAGTGTCTTTGGACAGCTCTTTGGTCTTGGCCATGTTAGTAGTTGGATTCTTACTGATGGTATGGGGTGGACAGTTGTCTTTATGCAGCTAACGACCTCAAACAGTTGCATCTAATTTAGGATAATAAATGGAGGTGGACATTTTAAAGGTAGACTAACAGGTCTTTGAGGGTCAGAATTCTAGCTGATAGACAGGTGTTCAAATACTTATTTGCAGCTGTATCATACAAATAAATAGTTAAAAAATCATATATTGTGATTTCTGGATTTTTTTTTAGATTATGTCTCTCACAGCGGACATGCACCTACGATGACAATTACAGACCCCTCCATGATTTCCAAGTGGGAGAACTTGCAAAATAGCAGGGTGTTCAAATACTTATTCTCCTCACTGTATATATATATATATATATATATATATATATATATATATATATATATATATATATATATATATATATATATATATATATATATATATATATATATATATATATATATATATATATATATATATAATTTTAAAATAAATACTTGTGAAATAAATACATTAAAATTACATCTTTTCTTGAAATTGTTATACAAAAATTAAAAAGCATGTTAATTTCTACGAATTTTGCGTGTTTTAAACTACAATGTTTTTAAATGATTTTTAAGATTTGATCCATTAATCACAGAATGCTTTACTTTCAAATAACACCAGGAGACACGTAACGAAAAGACAATTCAAGGAATCAGGTGAAGGTTGACGTAGGAATGTTCGCTGGATTCCATCCGCCCCCATGTTCGTCACAAGTCTCCTGTTATATGTTCTGATAAACAGCTTTGAATTTCTTGTAAACTCAGAGCATACGAAAGTACAAGAAAAGGGCATAGGAGCAGAACTGAATGAGAAACTAATAAAGGCAATAAAATTGAGTGATTTATAGTGACTGCTCTGGCATGTGCTAGGCAAACCTCCCCTGCAGGGTTAAGAGTGAAGAATGGGACGAGCAAGTCAAACCAGGACTTCCAGTAGACCTTCAACTCCACTTCAACCAGCCTCGCTTCTCGTGAGAACCGAGAGCTTTTCTCTGGTAGGGGTGTGAGGAAATAATTGATGTCCTTGGAATAAACATCCCAACAATGCCGTTGGGCATGCAGTCACATTTAAAGTAACCTGAAAAATCAGATGAGCTTACAAAAGCAAAAGGCTTATTGACAGATTTCACTCAATTAAGTAACCTCAACATTCAGATGAGCCAACGTCAGGCTTATTGGTGCATTTTACAAAGAGGATACATTCAAACATTATTGGCATCTATGGCCCTGTCTACACAAGTGGTTGGTGCTAAATACAGGTGTAAACGGGGTCTAAAACCTTTTGAGCTTGTCCACTTTCGACCACTTCCAGAGGTAGCTGAAAACACATTCAACCGGATTGCTTCCTTGGTGTAAACGCTCATGCGATCGAACAGCCACAAAAGACCACCTATTCTCCGCCTACTGACCTAATGCTTAAACACTAAACATTATGTAAAGCACCCCAGCCAGACGAGATTGAAACTTTGTCGGCTGAAGACCCAAGTTTGGTTTGAAGATGAAAAACGTACCAAGCACAGTGTTCTCTCACCATTCCTGATTTCTAACACACACTGTGTTTGGCGTGGTCTTGTGGCTGTCAGAGGAGAAAGGAACTGCTGCTTTCCATATGTTTTGTCATCATCTTCAGTGCGTTCATGTGTAAATTGTGTGAGCTTATTTCGTCCATTCGATTGAAAGATCTGAAAAAGCCTACACATTTACCAGCCTATAGGTCCTCCCCTCGAAGAAATCAGGACAGAAGTGGTTGAAATTGGACTACAGAGACAGATTAAAACACCCGGTGTAAACGGAAGTGTGTCTCCCTCGTCTACTTGTGATCTGATCGACCAAAAAGCATCCTAATACCAGGTCCAGAGGTGGGCAGTAGTGAAGTATTTTACTCTGCTTAAGCACATTTATACACTCTTAACCTCTTAAACACTGCAGACCCTGTACAGGGTCCGGAATGACATCATCAAGTATATACTTTACATTTTAAATGTCTGAGGAGGAGCTCTGACCTCATATGTGGTACCATTTGAAAGCTTAGAGTGTCTACTTTCTGGAGAACTTTTCATGCATCACTTTGGCATTTACACAAAGTAATTTATTTACACTAAATTACTCTGGGACCATTTCCGCCTGGATTTGGCCTACCCAAATAGAAAAGTGTACCATACCCACATACAGTAGTCTAAATTCAAAATGTTGGTGTCATTTTACAAGAAACCCTTTGAAGTTACATAAAACACTTCTAAAAGTGATAAAAATGTAAGTATATGTTGTCTGAGCTGTAATAACCACCCCCCAAAAAAGAGGTGTTTTTTTGATTTTGGTTGACCTCCCTTCAGATCCATTTGAATAAATCTTGCATTCAACATGATACAGACTAAATTCTTTTTTCCAGCATTTTTTGGAATCTAGTGGAAACAGCCCAAACTGTCTGCAGGGTGCTAGAGCTCACAGGGCCTGAGTTACACACTTTCAAAACTGAATTTAGAACCCAAAAAAATAAAAAAAAGCGCCTCTTTTTTTGCGCTTCGGCGAGGTCCTCCGTTAAAAATCGCGTTCGGGGGGTTAAATATGTTTTTTTTTTTTTGCAGGGCTGGCTGCTAAAATTCTCATTCCCGGGGCTAAATATCACATAATTGGGGTCGCTTCAACCCGCGGACATGAAAAACAGCCCGCGGCATGTAGAAGTAGCCCAATTGAAAACCCTCTTTTGGAACCTTTATTTTGAAGAGTGTATGCATAGAGTTGGATGTTTTGCTTTTTAAACTGGAACACCTTTCAAGCCTGTCTACATCTCAGAGATTTTTCATAATACTTATTCTGAGCCCAGGCATAAAATATAGCATCTAAGTGGCTTATGCAACTACAAATTGAATGAGACAATTAGCCACTGGCCTTTAAAAGATCTCCATCTTTATTGTCCAAAACAATGTAGTCTAATCAGGCTCGGCCCACCCATTTTCATACTTTGTTATGATTCTTATCCCACAGCAGCCTATCACGCTGACCTTTCACGTGGCAGTTAAAGGCCCAGTGTCGCTCATATGCACATATAGACAAACAGCTGCAGGGGTTAAGTGTTCGAAATGAAAACGCCAAACTGCAAATCCATCTAGCTTTGCTTTGGATGATCCTCCCAGGGGGCTTTAGGGGGTCTGGTCACAAGAGAGTTCAAGGAGATGACTGACAGCAAATGAGAGCTAAGTATTCTCATTACAGCCGTCATCTAAGGTTTCACACAGCATTTGAAGGACGGAGGGATGCAGGTGTTTTCGACCTGCCCTGTGAACGGACTTTAAACTTCTTACATGTCACAACAGAGAGCTTATAGACCCTTAGAACTGTAGTGGTCATTATAATTGATGACAGCCATTTCAGTGCCTTTCTTTGGACAATGGAGATGAAATAACGGCCGCCCCCAAGCGCATATTCATCTTATTAAACGTGATACCGTGTAGTCCATCATCGCAATAATGGGATTGGGAACGTCACATTCCATACCGCTAGATTGTTCTAACCCAGGTGCAAATGCCCTTAAATTTTGTTGAATGATCTTGTAATCGATGCGGACAGCCAGTGGAGTGAAACCAGTGGTTTGACGTTAGATGTCTCCGATTCATTCTCGCCGGTTAATGGTTATCGTAGCCGGACATATGATTTAGGGTTAACGCTGGCCATTTTTTCAATTGCGAGTCTTGGGTAATGTGCTGGAGCTTTGTGACTAGTTAAGTGCCAATCATTGTAGGCAATGAAGTCTTTGTCCATTGTCCCGTGTTAAGCTTCCAGGCATTCCATCCTCAGGCATTGTTCAGGTGTTAAGTGCCCTGACATTGAAGTGAATGAACTACTGAGGGGAGAGCTTCTTTATTGTTTGAAGAGAAGAGACCATTCCTCACTGATATCAGGCGAAGGAATCACTGGTAATAAATAATAAAACAAAGGATGGCGCGGGCTGAAAGCAAATCTGGTGAAAAAGAGTGAAGCCATTAAAAGATGTGGGCCGTGAAGAAAGACTAATTGCCACCTGCGAGCGTGTGCTTGGCAGAAGACTGTAAAGAAGCGGCCTGTCACACGCCGGGCTGCAGTGCTGAACATGCATTTCCTGGAAGGAACTCACTTTTGAGCAAATCTTAAGATTTTACAATGTTTTCAATGAGGATTTCACTTCTGAATAATTTGTTTTGGTGAACTTGCCAATACATTCATTATACAGTAGGGGTGTGACGAGATCTCGTGCCTATATTAGACTAAGGTGAGATGATTGACAGGACCATGGCGGAGGATTTGTGCGCAACAGAAAGTGCCTGATAAACGTCTTATCTTGAAGAATGCGCTCTGTTTGCACTTCGAATATTGAAGTACTTTGATTATGGTTGCACTTATTGTTTGCACTTAATTATTTCTATGTTCAATTTGTGGAAAGGAGTTGAATTAGGAGGTCACACACAGCCTCAATCATTAGTTCTGGAAGCTTAATTCATTTACAGTAAGATCTGAAGAGACTTGTGTGAAATTATACAGGACAGAAGCCAATCTGTTGAGTTTGTGGCAAAACCTTTTACAGTGCGCTTGTATATTGTTGTCTTTCAATGCGTTTGATAAGTCATACTCAGAAAATAGAACTGAAATAACAGTCATTACAAGATGAATAGTTAAAACATTTCAAAACGCACCTGCAGACTATTTTTCCTGTCATGAATTTTGTCATTGAGGATTTCTTAAACATATTGTGCAAAAATCTTGTCTTTTCTCGTCTCATTTTATGAGCTAAGTGTCTCGTCACACCCCTATTATACAAGGTACATTTTCGGTACTTAAAGGGTTAGTTCACCCAAAAATGAAAATTCTGTCATTAATTACTCACCCTCATGTCGTTCGACACCTGTAAGACCTCCGTTCATCTTCGGAACACAAATGAAGATATTTTTGTTGAAAGCTGATGGCTGAAAAAGGCCTCAGATAGGCCTCCATTGGCATTCAGTACATTCACACTCACAAGACCCATAAAAGGCGTCGTTACAAAGTCCATCTCACTACAGTGGCTCTACAATAATTTTACGAAGCGACCACAATAGTTTTTGTGCGCAAAAAAAAATCAAAATAACGACTTTATTCCACAAGTTCTTGTCTTCCGTGTAGGCCTCGGACATGAACTCACGAAGCACCACAACGCATGCGCGAGAATATTACGCAGATCCGGCGTTCGGACATATGACCCAGAAGCGAGGAGGAGATTTGTTTACAAGCAGAGGAAGACGCGCCGTATCTAGGCTGTTGAATTCTACATTGATCGTGCTTTAGGTCTCGGCGTAGTGGTCAAAATGGGACTAAAGTGTGCATTTCATGGATTCTCGCGCATGAGTCGTGGTGCTTCGTGAGTTCACGGCAGAGGCCAAAACAGAAAACAAGGACGTGTTGAATAAGTCGTTCATTAGATTTTTTTTTTGCGCACAAAACTATTGTCGTCTCTTCGTAAAATTATTGTAGAGCCACTGTAGTGAGATGGACTTTGTAACAACGTTTTTAGTGCCTTTTATGGGTCTTGTGAGTGTAAATGTATTGAATGCCAATGGAGGCCTTTCTCAGCCATCAGCTTTCAACAAAAATATCTTCATTTGCGTTCCGAAGATGAACGGATGTCTTACGGGTGTCGAACGACATGAGGGTGAGTAATTAATGACAGAATTTTAATTTTTGGGTGAACTAACCCTTTAAAATTCATATTGCAGTTCATTACTTCAGTCCTGACATTACATATGTGACCCGTTCTGGCGAAATGAGTCGGAAGTCGTAACATTCCATTCCATTTTAAGATTACATTTTTGGGCTTCTACATTTCTAAGCGTTTTCATTGGTTCTATACAACGTTTAACGCCATTTTCGGAGAGCAGAGATAGTGACGTTTCAGGGATACCTGGAATATAGGGAAATGCTCAGAAGTGACGAGAGGAGGTGAGAAAAGCAATGTTCATTTCCAGTGAATTTAGTACAACTTTGTCAACTTTAATAGTCATTTAAATACCTTTACTCAATTATCTGGACTACGAAACGTCGGGAGATTATTTTTGAATGTCTGTTCTTTGAAATTAGCTAAAAAAGAAAATCTATTTTTCCATTGTTTTTCCACATTATCAGCCCATATCTTAAAATGGAACGTTGCGACTTCCGACTCATTTCGCCGGAACGGGTCACATATGTGTAAAATTATTAATGTACACATTTCACAGATCCACCTAAAGTTTGCGTATTAGCCACAGCCTTTCATAGAACACCCTTTGGAAATAGTCATATTTTCAAGGAACCGGGTTGCCAAATTGAGCACCTCTGAGGATAACATTTTCATAAAATTTGTCAAAATCTGAGAATTTACTGCCATTAATTTGCATCATTTGCCGACCTCCACTGTTTTGCAATTATTTTAATCGATTTGGTTTTAAATGGTATTACGTTTGATTAAAACGTCACAAATAATACATTACAATTTGTTTTAATTTATACTGTATTTATTAACTAACTTTATTTGTTGTGTACACAGTACACAGTGCACAATAATAAGTAAGATTATTTGATAAAAGTAAGTAAGCAAGTACAGGAAGTAAAAGAGAAAGAGAGTGAGTGTATGGTTATAGACAGAGTGACAGACAGACAGAAAGATAGGTGATAGATAGCTCACATAATGCATGATACAATTTTATGATATTAAAATTATTTTATCATATAAGTATTTTTTGTATTTGTTTGTTTCGTAATGTATTTAATATACTATTTAATATATAATATTATTGAATCATATTTTTATATAACGTCACTTTAGATGTCAGTCAGATCTTTTTATCTCTGCCATAAAAAGGCTGCAAAGTTTGGCTTTGCAAGCCAACTTGAATGCTGCCACTGGATTGTTAAACCTCAAACAAAAAAAACATAAATGTCAGCAATTACAGAAGAAGAACTGACTATGAGGCCAGTGCTCCTTGCCAACACAAGCTGGCTGGGAATAAATGAGCTCTAGTATGAACCAGTGAAGTGCAGCTGGGTCATTAGGGCAGCCTGATATCTGAAACTTATTGAGTGCTGCAGTTCCCAGACTTTACCAGCAAACTGAGAGCAATTTTCATAATGAACATGGGGGGAGCAGGTGTGAGTCGCAATTGAAAATCAAGAATAATGAAAACTCAACCAATTTAAACCCAGGATTTAATCCTACAGGCCACCCACACTTTGGTAGGAGCTGATAAACAGTAACCCTCTGTAGCTTCTCATCTAGAACCATCTCACTGGAGTCTCTAAGTTCAGGTCAGGTAACCACCACACATCTCCAGCTGGACAAAGCATCCTTTCTTTTCCCAACTGCAGGGAAACTGCAGGACTCCCATGGCCAAAGCTTCCACGGGCTCATTAAGCCATCAGCAGAGGGGCCGATAGAGGCGTAACCTCTCCGGCTTGACCCTGTCGCTTTATCCCCCACACCTGGAGCGGACCACACAGGGCAAACAGCCAGAGTGAAGCGGCCAGCCAAACTCGGGGTGATTTCAGATAACCACTGGTGATGAGAAGGAGCGAGTATATTAGCAATCTCTGGAAGCACTAACCAAATAACACATCTCAGGGTGGGACGAGGTCATCCGCATCCACCAATACTGATGCACGCCCACACAAAAGCCCTATCTTTATCCCCTGAGGTAACCTGGAGAGAAGAGAACTTGAGGGGGGGGTTCAAAGCAAACCGGAGGGCTTGTAATCCTACCTAAGCATGAGATCTCTCTTGAAACACAACCACAAAAGAAAGCGAAGGGAGGGGGAAAACCTGAGGCTAACCCAAGCAGCAAGTCAGACAACAATAAAAAGTCGACAGCCTATATTTAACTGTGGTGGGAATTTGGTGAGGAGTATACAGGAACACTTTGAATGCATGATGAAGGTCAACTGGGTCTCCACTTCCTCCACAGACTCCACAGCGAGTCCGCTCGACTGTTTTCTCCCCCCGATGTCGATGGACAAGGGGGGAGATAAGCATTGTTTCCCAAAACAATGGGCCACTTCCAATAGCCCCTCCCCTATCGACAGACTCTCAGAAACTGGCACTCGCATATTCCGCATGAAAACAGTGTGTGAAAGTAAGAAAAGCTGTTGAAAACTCTAGAAACGGAAGGTTGTGTTGTGAGTAAAAAAAAAAAGAAAAGCAGATAGACTGTGAACACTCCGAACAAACAATGGCGAATGGTTTACAAGCATTCAGAAAAGTGTAACGCAAGGGTGGCGACCTGGATGGTTTTGATTTCTTGTGAGACTTTTTTGTGGATTATTTCAAAGTATCAGGGATTTTACCGTTCATTTTTGCTATACATAACTAGTACAATGGAATTTTGTCCTCCATTTGATTGATACTGTTCCATTACTCGCCATTTATCAAATAAAGAGCTGTTAGTGTCAGGCCTCAAACCTGATCGGTCGAGCAGCCTTCCAAGAGTGCTGATATAACTTTTGAAAAAACTTTTTTGAATAAACTTTTCACTGTTTGTATCATGTGTTTCCACGCTCCACACAGACTGTCACTGTGCGTTAACTGTGAGGATTTTACAGTGACTTTTTCAGCAAGTGACTCTCTTCATGAATGAGTCATGGAGTCATTTATTCAAAATGTCTGCACAGCGCAAATGCATCTCGAACAAGCCTAATGGCTCTCTTTATGAGTGGATCATTGAATTATTCACTCAAACGATTTGTTAAAAAAAACACTGATTCATTTCTGAACTTAAACAAGTAACTCTCTTTATGAGGTAGTCATTAAAACACTCAAACAATTTTGCTAATAAAACACTGATTTATTCAGTGAGTCATCAAAACTCAGATTTTTTAAAGAATGAAGTAGATGACTCTCTTTATGAGTGAATCATTAAATCATTCACTCAAGTGATTCTCTTCATGAATGTGTCATTCAATTTGTTTAAAAACACTGATTAACTCAGGAATGATACAATGACTATATTCATGTATTAATCATGTATTGGATCAATGTATTGAATCATTCACCCAAAAGATTTGTTATTTAAAAAAAGCATCGTTTAATGAGCCAATAAACTATTCAGTTTATGAGTGAGTCATTGAATAATTCGCTCAAGTGATTTGTTCAAAAACGATGATTCATTAAAGAATGAAACAGGTGACTGTATTTATGAGATAGTCTTTGAATCATTCACTTAATAGATTTGTTCCAAAACACTGATTTATTCAGATCTGAAACAAGTGATTCTCTTTATGAGGTTGTCGTTGAATCATCCACCCAAAACACGGATTCGTTCACGAACGAAACTAGTTTCATAATTCACCCTTCGCCGCAAGTTTGATTGACAGGCGATCTGACCAATCAAATCGACGAATCTGCCGTTTTGTCCGACAAAGCAGTCAGGAGAGTCAGTAGATTAACGTTGGTGGACTTGAACTTGGAAAACGGTGTTTACTGACGTCTTTCCGTGGTTGAAACAACATTTCTTTTAGTGTTTATTCATGTTAATTTGATGCTTATCAATGAACTACAAGGAAGAGGTGATCGGTTCACGAGCAGCTTTAACTGAGGCGCTACAGCGATCACGACACATTAAAGAGTCACAAAACGGTATATGTTGTTTACATTTCTTTAAAAAAATGAAAATTTCAAAGTTGAGACTTCGTTTCATATCAAAAGTAACCTGCTCTGTCCTGTCTGTCGGCGTGTTGTCAGTGTCCTCTTTGCTCCGCGATGTACTTTTTCTACGTGAGAATGTGTGTGTGGTGTGAGAGCGCCTTGGCTTGTCGGACATGGCAACAGTAACTAAAGGGGGCGGGTCTTTGCGAACTGTCAATTGAGTCATTTATTCAACTAATTTGTTCAGTCCTTTCAGAAATAAAGGAACATTCAGGAATGACCTCTATAAGTGAGTCATTGAATCATTCACTCAAATAATGAATTCAAAAGCAACAAGTGACTCTCTTCATGAGTTGTGTTGAATCATTCGACAAAAGCACTCTTGCGCATATGATACTGATTAAACAGCACTAAAAATCGCCACTAGAAACATAACCTCACAACTGATAAGAATTTGTTTCAGTCAATTTAGTGCTACTTTAATAGTTCATTTTTCATCCAGATTGCTCTCTGTATATCTTGCCCATCCATTTGCTGCATTGGCAAGCACAAGGGCACATCGTGCCACACAGCTGAGCTTCTCACATCTCACTCAACCATCCCACTCAAGGCTTGATGAGGCTTCATCACCGGTTTGACCGTAAACCAAACATCCAGCAATGAGCCATTTTAAGTTGTGTGGTGAAGTCATGATCTGCATTATGACCTGAAAGCATGCTAAAATACGACAAAGCCTATAGTTTTAAAAAGAGGTTGAAATATTTGCTCTCTGTGAAGGTATAGTAAAAAGATTAACCTTTCGATGACTGGGTGAACTTTGTGAATAGGAGCCTGAATGGGATATCGGTTTTCTGATAAGAGGGTCGTAAAACTAGAAAGACAGGGCTTATTTGTGTCAACTTTTCATCAGATCGTGAGATTTTACACCAATGTCTGCCTCGCATCTGATTTATGCGAGGCTTTCACAATGCTTTGAAAAGAGCAGAGTGACACAATGCAACAAAGAGAACAACTTCCAGAGCTTTGAAGCTCAGGTGAAAGTCAAGTGCTTCTCGAGACTAACAAAAGCTTCTTAGTCACGCATTTCTGCAGGATTCCAAACAGATCCTCGGAAGATAACATTATTGGTACTGAAAATACTGCAAATAATACATCAAAATAAAGCTTCTCACTCACTGACCTTTAAGGAAGCGGGGTCGGACAGAGCGAGGGCTTGTCTTCTCAGTTCAGCTATCGTCATCTGACACTGCTTGCACAGATCTGGCCTAGTCTCGTCCCTGTGGGACGCTCCTGCGCCTTCAGGTGGTGGTCTGCTGGCACACATTTCCTCCTCCGCTGACAGTCTCTTCCTCGGGCTCAGCTCAAGTGAGAGTGAAGACTCTCCGCTCGAACAGCCTTCCACCTTTTTGAAAGACAGATGCAGAATGCAGAAAGAGCACATATTTTTTCAACCATCTGTCAAAAATTGCTATTGAGCTTTTACGTTACAGTTAATTGCATATTACAAATTGTTTATTATATTAATACCCATTCCACGCTGTAAAAATGATATGATCAATAAGTTAAGACAGCATATGTTTTTACATTGTGTTAACTCATCAAAAGTCATAAGTCTGCAATAATTTAAATCAAAATGACAAATATCCAAGTTGATTGTACTTTAAAAATGTAAGACAGCAACTTTTTTTACATTGCATACACAAATAGCTTCACTGCATGTTATGTAGTTCTTAACTTTCTAACGTGTTGCTAGTTATTCGAACCACAATGCACAAACAGCAAACGCTGGCAATCAATTGGATTAGTGTAACTTCTCAGCATCAGTTGTTGTTTATAGGACTTACAGTTGACCGGCTGATCTGGAACTGTCCTTGCGCGTTCCCTTGTGTTAAATCCATCATCTCGGTATAAAAGATCAGAGCACAGCGGACATCTAGTGTACTTTATTGCGCCTCTATTTGTCCACACACATTGATTGGGAACACAGTTCATGGATAGTCAGTGGGAGCGCAAAGGAAAAAGCATAGCAAAATCCCCCTTAAAGTTTTGCTTTGCTGTAGTTCCATGACGACGCGCGTACTCGGGAGTGAAGTTTGACTGCTGTCAATGCATGTGCGCGGCTCGGTCACTTGGTTAGAGGGGTGGAGCTGCGCTTGGAGCGTTCAGTAGCTGTTCAAACACTGATGCGCCGTTTCATAGTTTATAGGCTGCGTGCGCACAAGCAAAAAGCGAAAATAAAGTTGTAGTGAATTCACCATTTCATTAATTGGGATATTAATTGTGTGTTTTGTGATAAGGAATGTGACCTAACCTAATCAAATGATCAAATTGTTTAAATCTTTAAAATGCATATCTGATGTAGGCTACCATAGGATTCACAATAAAATATATTTTTAATTGTATTATTGTAAGTAACAATACACTGATTTTACTATTTTAAAATGTGTATGCACGAAATAAAAATATATATCAATAAATGATTGCTTCTAACATAAATTACGTCATCTTTTATGTTGGTGTTCACTTGTGTCGACTGAGATTACGGGTGTGCTGATGTCGTTTGCTTATTACTCTGGCGCCACCCTCTGGTGTTTTCTTGAACTGCCTCTTGCAAACCGAGATTTTGGGAATGTTTGAATATTTAATTACTCGTTGCTAAATATTTTATGTTGATGATGTATATGCTGGGATCACGTGATTTTAAAATGCATCCCCAATACTGCCAATCTACCCCCTCATATAACCCACATTCAGTCCTTTGTCGGTGCCAGCGCCACAAGTCCAATAAACCATCAATAACGGACAGTTTAACGTGGGCGAACAAAACAGCTAAACCTACTGGCAGAATTTTTTTTTTTTTTTTTTTTTTGGTGACCGTATAGACTCCATAATATTCTTATCAATCTAACTTGAACACTCTGAGAGACTCTTTCAAAGAATTTATTTGACCATTAATGTCAGTTTTTGCACCTTTATAGTGGTTAACACGCTTTTATTTTCAGGTTTTATATAGCTTAGTTGTGCCTGTATCATTATAGTTAAATTCCTGGCATCTTAAAAAACTTTTAATCAAGCACAAAGTTCACTATAGGATGAAAATATATCTATACAAAAAGAAGAGTTTATGCTGCGTTACCACTTTAATGTATATCGGATGCTTTAAAGGAAGTTGCTACAAGCGCAATTGATGAGCACGCGGAGAGCTGTTCGTGGTGCTGAAGTGGATAAATCGCCACACATCATAGGCTAAACAATTATAACTTATTATGTCATATTTAACACCAAAATATGCTAGCCTTTAATAGGATTGTGTGTGTGTTTAAGCGAAACAACCCACACAGAGTCTCTAAATGAGTCAACTTGTGGAGTCTTTTGTACTCTCAAAAGCTGCGATATGCTTACCTTGGCTTTGCGCTTTAACAGATGACTAGTAAATCCAAAAATGATGTCAGCATCCACGAAAAACGTCCCCAGGTCAATCAGACTGGGCTTCTGCTTGTCCGTCCCAGATGACCCGTTAGAGTTTTGTAAATCCATTGTGCAGCTGTGAATATATTTCCTCGCCCTGCTTACAGCAAATGTGGAGAAGTCATCGCCGCGCTCTGGAGTTCCGACTCATTTTACAGATGGTTCTCTCTGATCCCAAAGCAGTGTCATGGTCTTATCCAAGAGGGTCCCTCTCAGGTACATCCAACTGTTGACTCATTTAGATCGTCCTGTTTCTTTTCCAAATTACTTGCCGCGTATAAAATCATACATCCAAATGTTGACATTCGTCAAAGCTCTCAAGAACCCCATACAATCCATACATGATCCATGCGCTTCTGGCATACATCCTTGTTGGGTAGGCAGTCCACGCCTTGTCTTGTCTACACTGCAGGTCTCGGAGTGAACACGCGCGAGCCTGTTGAAGACTACCTTGAACAACTCCACCTCTTTCTCTCCTCTCTCTCTCTCTCTCTCTCTCTCTCTCTCTCTCTCTCTCTCTCTCTCTCTCTCTCTCTCTCTCTCTCTCTCTCTCTCTCTCTCTCTCTCTCTCTCTCTCTCTCTCTCTCCTCTCTGACATCCTCGTGGCTTTAGTGTGGTCGCTCTCGCGCTTGATGCTCAACCAGTGCGCGCTGCAATTCCATGCGTGCGCTGTGGGTGACGGGTATCTTTTATTGCAGACAGGGCTGCTAAAATCCTGATTAATTTATCTTTGACATATTATATGACATTGTTAATTTTCAAAGCTGTAGTTCTATTCCAATGCTTATTGCGTAATACTGAAGTTGAATGGGTGTTATTAAAGGAACATTTAGTGTGTGCTTGAGACAATATAATCTTAATTTTTATACATAGATAAGTTGCTCTTTATGTATGTATGTATGTAGACCTATGAATGTAGGCCTATGCATGTGTGTGTGTGTGTGTGTGTGTGTGTGTGTGTGTGTGTGTGTGTGTGTGTGTGTGTGTGTGTGTGTGTGTGTGTGTGTGTGTGTGTGTACCGATCAGGCATAACAGGTGAAGTGAATAACACTGATTATCTCTTCATCACAGCACCTGTTATTGTGTGGGATATATAATTAGGCAGCAAGTGAACATTTTGTCCTCAAAGTTGATGTGTTAGAAGCAGGACAAATGGGCAAGCGTAAGGATTTGAGCGAGTTTGGCAAAGACCAAATTGTGATGGCTAGACGACTGGGTCAGAGCATCTCTGCAGCTCTTGTGGGGTGTTCCCGGTCTGCAGTGGTCAGTATCTATCAAAAGTGCTCCAAGGAAGGAACAGTGGTGAACTGGTGACAGGGTCATGGGCGGCCAAGGCTCATTAATGCACGTGGGGAGCGAAGGCTGGCCCGTGTGGTCCGATCAAACAGACGAGCTACTGGAGCTCAAATTGCTCAAGAAGTTAATGCTGGTTCTGATAGAAAGGTGTCAGAATACACAGTGCATAGCAGTTTGTTGTGTATGGGGCTACATAGTCGCAGACCAGTCAGGGTGCCCATGCTGACCCCTGTCCACCGCTGAAAGCGCCAACAGTGGGCACGTGAGCATCAGAACTGGATCATGGATCAATGAAGAAGGTGGCCTGGTCTGATGAATCACGCTTTCTTTTACATCACGCACTGTAAATAAAATCAAGTCTCCAATTGAAAATTTTCTAGTGACTGTCACATCCAAATTTTTTAGTTGACCAAAACCTAAATTGTATCAATTCAAAGAAATTCAATTTGGCCAACTGAAAAATTTAGATGTGACTAGTCACTAGAACATTTTTAATTGGAGATCTGAAATTTTTTACAGTGCCTGGATGGCCAGGTGCATGTGTTGCTTTCCGGGGCAACACATGGCACCAGCATCCACTATGGGAAGAAGGCAATCCGGCGGAGGCAGTGATGCTTTGGGCAATGTTCTGCTGGGAAACCTTGGGTCCTGCCATCCACATGGATGTTACTTTGACACGTACCACCTGCCTAAGCATTGTTGCAGACCATGTACCCCCTTTCATGGAAACAGTATTCCCTGGTGGCTGTGGCCTCTTTCAGCAGATAATGCGTTCGGGAAAGCAAAAATGGTTCAGGAATGGTTTGAGGAGCACAACGAGTTTGAGGTGTTGACTTGGCCTCCAAATTCCCCAGATCTCAATCCAATCGAGCATCTGTGGGATGTGCTGAACAAACAAGTCCAAGTCCAACTTACAGGACTTAAAGGATCTGCTGCTAACATCTTGGTGCCAGATACCACAGCACACCTTCAGGGGTCTAGTGGAGTCCATGCCTCGACAGGTCAGGGTTGTTTTGGTAACAAAAGGGTGACCAACACAATATTAGGAAGGTTATCATAATGTTATGCCTGATCGGTGTATGTATCCATGTATATTATTTATTTATTAATTGTGTGGCGATGGAAGGCAACACACAGTTTTAAAACTTATTTTTGAACGCCGGATCTTTCGACACCAAAGCGGATCCACCAGAAGGCTCCCTGGTGCGTGATTTCTGAGCAGCCGAATGCTGTTATTGAGCAGTTTAAATACGAGGCTTAATACGCTAGATAAAGGCGGTTATTTGCTGGGCTTTGAAAGCCGAACACAGGACATTACTGCTGTCCTCTTAATACAATTCTTATCTCGAGCATACAGAGGAGCATGCTGCAGATAAGCAGGCCGGCTTTATTGCAATAATATACTCGTTCCTGCGGACTGTCTTTTGAAGGAGCGGGGTTTTGTTGGCCCGATTAAAGGGAATTAGGCAGTTGACTGTTGACAAGTCTGATTGTGTATTAGAAGTGATATTGGCTCGTCAACTTGGCCCAATATACTAAGTCGTAAGTTGCACTGATAGCCAGCTTGAGCAAGGAGCATTTCAGATTAGTTTTGGACGGGGAAGGGGGTCGCTCGATCGTGCTTTAGTCCTTTAGGGCCTCATGATTACAATCCATTGTAAAGGTGATTTACCACGTACACAAGCCTTTCTCCCACCCTCCTCTCCGGGATAGCGCAGGGTCATCCCGACACGATGATGAAATTCCGCGGATCGAGTCTCGCGGGAGCGCTGCTCGACATCTGCTGCCCTTGCGCATGTACGCAAATCGCTCCGGGCCCCTCATTAAGACTGTTGAAATATCTTCCACCGTGACTCACTACTGAGCTCCGCCAGTGGGGTGCAAGACCGAGCGTTTAGCGAATATTGCCGCTATTTAGGACGCAAGCCTCTGAGATCAAGAAGAAAGAAAGAGACGGGCGCCCGAGAGGACTCGGATAAACAGAATAACTGATTGGATTGAACACTCATGAATAATGTATCAATAACAAATGACAGCTATATGGTTCCACTGAAGCATTCGATTGGAGCGAGATTTTGGAGTGAATTATGGGCGGGGGTGGTGGTGGTGGTGGGGGTATTTTGGGTGTGCCATATAGCTAAGCTCCAAACAAAAGGTTGCGGTGGAGATAATTGGGACCCCCAGTCATCTCAATGTTAAATTGTGTCCCAATGTGCCTGAATTCAGCCTACACATCTCGAAAACTACAAATTGGTCAGTTTGCATATTTTCATCTGTCATATAGCAACAGTGATCTATGTGACCTAACTATCATTATTAATATTGATAATATTACACTCTAAAAAATGCTGGGTTAAAAATAACCAAAGTTGGGTTGAAATTGGTCTAACCCAACAATTGGGTTGTTTTAACCCAGCGGTCGGGTTAAATGTTTGCTTAAAACAACCCAATTGCTGGGTTATAGTCCATTTTCAACCCAACTTGGGTTATTTTTAACCCAGCATTTTTTAGAGTGTAATATTCTGATATAAAATGTGTGTGTGTGTGTGTGTGTGTGTGTGTGTGTGTGTGTGTGTGTGTGTGTGTGTGTGTGTGTGTGTGTGTGTGTGTGTGTGTGTGTGTGTGTGTATAAATGAGGCTGTGGGGAATAGACGTAAAGTCTTTACAATGGCTCGCACTGTATAAAGGTCTTAAGACGTAATTTCCACAACTCACAACTTTTAAAACTGAGACTTTTGTCAGCTGAACAATAGGATGGTAGTTAAACAACAGTAGGACCAATGAACGCACATGTCCATCAGGCTCACTGACTATTTATTCCTGTCAAAATAAAATAAAGTAAAATTAAATATGGCGCTAGCTTGAATAAGGTTGAAACATCAAGTTAATGTAGGACACTATAGGGGCGCGATCAAGACGACAAATCTTTGAAGATTGTGTTCTGAAAATGACTTAAAAATGACTTCGTTATATGCCTTTAACTTGCCGAATTATCAAATAACATCGTTTTTATTATTATTAAAAAAGATTGCGCATGTGTAACTCGTATATGCTGTTTGATATGTAATCTTTTTGTTTATTTATTGTCTTGCTCCGTCAGTGACATGGATTAATCTTAAAGGGTCCCTCTTTAATTTGCAATTCATGAGATGTTTCTCCGGCCCCCTCTATTTTGCCCCTCTTGATTACGAGACACATGCACAATCGATTTGTCCACAAACAGTTTGAT
This sequence comes from Romanogobio albipinnatus, assembly GCA_023566225.1. Classification (NCBI taxonomy): domain Eukaryota; kingdom Metazoa; phylum Chordata; class Actinopteri; order Cypriniformes; family Gobionidae; genus Romanogobio; species Romanogobio albipinnatus. Next base: position 43,976,682 of record CM042249.1, read on the forward strand.
GTGTGTACAGTGGGTGTTAGATGCACAGCTTGGAGCCTCTCTGTATGGTTTCGTCGGACTCTTTAATTAAAAGCAGGGTCACAGGTCGGTCTTTTGCTTGCTTAATGAACTGATGGAACTGTTGAGACGCGATAATTGTGACTATTGATTTGCATGACAGTTTGCGCTCATCTGTGTTTGTTCGCTCTCGTTACCTTGTCGTGCCGTTGTCAAAGCTTAAGACAAAGTGTTAAATCTTAAGTCTCGGACAATTTAATCATGCAGGCAACCGAAGGACCAGCAAAACCGTCAATGGTCCCCAAGAGACTTCAGCACCACGGACAGCACACCAGTAAAGACACACGACTGTAGGTCAGTTTGGTGTGTGTGTGTGTGTGTGTCCTGTTACCCTTTAGCTATGAAGAGTGTTTTAGGGGCTGATATGTTGATATAGGCAAAATGAAAATACAAGTTGAGCAACTATAATTAAAAGTCAGTATTAGAAGGATTAGAAGTTACGCAGGGAAACACAAGAGGGCACAAGAGAGAAAGTCTTTAAAATATATACGGGTTTTTTTAGGCTTTAAATGTATTTAATGTGTCAGACGCATATATATATATAACACCAATTTATTTGTCAAACCTATCTCAGGGAAGAAGAACTCATATACTAATCAATAATAGTGCAAAAAAAAATAGGTCACATGACCCACACGGGTCCATTTTGTGTCCTATTTCAGCACATGTGCACAGGTCACATATTTTCTCCAATGAAAAGTGAATTTTTCACTAACTTCTGTCCAGTTAATCACCCACAAAAAATATGAGTCACCTTCACTGGTAAGTAAAGAAGTAGAAGAACAACAAAAAACTGTGTGTTGCCTCAGGGCTACATTGTACCATTATGGAATCGCATAAGGCCATACCAGACACACTGGGTTGGACACAAATATAGTATATTTGTAAGGAAAACAGTTAGAATTCTCGTAATATATTTGCATTTTTGCATGATTTTGTAATGCACTTATAAGAATAGTAATTCACATACTATAACTGCACATATTATGATCTGCACATTTTCTGTAGCACTTAAAAAAAAGGTATAAAACACAACTGATGAGGGTGAGGATGAGGTGTCATGTGATGAGAATGACAATCCGGCAGGGAGAGAGTGATGGTGATATTGAAGATAGAGACGAGGATGAAGATTGATATGACAACTTGATATGATAACTTGATGTGATGGTTTGGTAATATTTGTGTTCCACAATGTTGCCTGAGAGCAACAGCTGAATTTGAAATGTTACTTTTTATTAAATATGAAATTTGTAATACAATAAAAACTGGATAAATGTGTTTGTTCAGGTGTCTGGTTAAAGAAATTAATGTTTTCAATAAATATATTCTTTTTTTCTACATGAAAATGTCTAATGTTTTAATTTGTCGTGTGTGTGTGTGTGTGTGTGTGTGTGTTTAGGCTGCATGCAAATATTTCTTGGGGGGTGGGGGTGTCTAGTGGTATTTCATGTGTTCTGTCTTATTTTCACTTTTAAAGAGTTGGATTCTCATGCTAAACATGGCCAAAATTTAAAAAAAAAAATGAGTTGGATGTATGACGGAGTATTTCTGTCAAGTCAAGTATTATTTAAGTTTAACACAACCGTAGTTGATCGAAAGTGCTTTACAATACAAAAAAAAAAAAAATGAATCAATAAAATAAGATACAGAGAAAAGGAGACAAAAGGAGAAAAAAAACTAAACAGAAATAGAAATCAAGTATCAAAACAATCAAAATGTATATACATACATTACGTAGAACACCAGCTAATATAAAGTACACAGCATCACTCAAACGAAGTCTTTAAACTGAATTTAAAAGCATCTAGTGATGGAGAGACCCTGATGTACAAAGGTAGACTGTTCCAGAGCTTTGGGGTGACTACAGAGAAAGCTCGATCACCTTTTGATTTAACGTGAACAAGGGACAGATAAAAGTAACTGATCTCAATATCTTAGTGACCTAGAGGCAGTGTGGTGTAATAAGATCACAAATATAATCCAGGGCTGAATTGTGCAGTGCCCTGTATGAGAAAAGAAGGTTCTTAAAATCGACTCAATTTTATTGGTGGCCAATGCAGAGAGGCAAGGACAGGGGGGATATGATCCCTTTTCTTAGTTCCTTTTAACAATCTGGCTGCTGAATTTTGGACCATCTGTAACCGAGACCACGTAGATTGAGGTAGACCAACGTACAGGGAGTTACAGTAATCATATCGAGAGGAAATTAGTGCATGAATCACAATTTCAAGGTCTTTGCTAGAAGGAAAGTGTTTCACTTTTGCTATAGATCTGAGCTGAAAAAGCTACTTCGAATTGGAGAAGATTGGAGATTTTTTGCACGATTGTGTTGTTACTTAAGGAGCCTAACTGCGTATCTAATATTCCAACAAGTTTTGGAAAGTTTTTTTTTTACGAGTATGGCCCTGAATGAAGTCATAAAAGGCAGAATTACTTGTATGGGCACTTCTCCCGGATGAGTGCTTGCGCACATCAACCACAGCGAGAGATGGAAGCTGCTCATCCACAAGCTTCGTTCGGGTTACAGGAGCCGTCGGCAGCGCTGACATTTTGTTTTTAGACCACGAAATCAACAATGTCACTAAAGAAGTGTGTTTTTGATTGTGAGGGAAAGATAACCTTGTTCAGCTTCCCAAATAACCCAGTGTTAAGGAAACAGTGGATGCAGTTTGTGTTTCTGGAGCTCTGCAAGTGTGTTTGTTAGTTCCCTGTCATGATTCGAAACCGCAGGCGGTGAGTAAAACTGCATCAAATGTCTGTGTTTTGTCGGCAATCGGCGTATAAGTGCAACAACACGAACGTCTAGTGAATCGAAAGTTATCCAGGGATAGTGCGATGATGTATTGTGTGTGTGTGTGTGTGTGTGTGTGTGTGTGTGTGTGTGTGTGTGTGTGTGTGTGTGTGTGTGTGTGTGTGTGTACGCTCATGACTCTTTACCTCCACCAACTGCATGCCTGCACGAGTTTGAGTGTTTTCAGAAAGAATCGGTACAGCGTATCTGTCTTTTAAAATAAAACGAAAGACTCTTCGGAGATATGAAGGAGACTCAAGATTAACATGAGACTGGCAGAAAATGTGTGTTAAGTACCCTTTAAATACAATATATACACATGTAGATATGTGTGTATTTATACATAATAATTATACACAGTACACATTTATTGATTCATTAACATTTATTTTAGATTTGTGATTAATCGCGATTAATCAGTTAACAGCCCTATCACACACATACAGACATATATACACGCATGTATACATAGCCTAAACTCACACAAACTCTTCTCTAATTTCTGAGGACATTGCCCAAGGTTTAGCTAGTTTAGAACACCCACCTCCAATCCCCAAAAAAGTTCAAATACCATTTAGACTTTTAAAAAAGATTTCCACCTCAATTCCCCTTTAGAAAGAGAGTCAAAAGAATACAGTTTAAACTATATATCTACGACCTCAAATAGACTGTCAGCAAGTCTTCAGCGTCTACAGCAAACAATCGTTTTAACAAAAGATATTTCACTTTTTATAACAGCTGAAAACTGTTTTAATGGAATAATTACGTCATAGTTCCTGCTCAAACTTTCACTGACGCCTGTAGCTATAAAAAGTTGTTACAAAAAATCGTCCCAAAGCATTTCATAATGTCATCTTTGTCCTAGAACCAACGACAGTGTCTCCCTGATCAAGTGGTCCTAAACATTTCACAATTTTGAGATAGAACTGTTGAACTGTTAAGAACCACTGCACCAGAGAGACCAGGAAAGACCGACATCCACATCTGAAGCTGTCCAGGACCTCCTCTTCAGCTGTTCACACCGCGTTCAAAAGCAGCAACACGGAGGGGAAAGTCTCGACACCTGTTTCCAGGAGTTGAAATACGCTTGACGTAAAAACGCAACGCTCACGAGAGGCCTAAATACAGCGAAACATACGTAGAATAACGATTTAAAAAAACGCGAAAACTCGTCCTGTGTGAACTGCCTCTTAGCGTAGCTCGCGCCCTAACTTTCAGGAAAGTATTACTTCTTAAAAAAAAATAATAATAAATCTCTTGCGGAGCACCTGTTTCACGTCACCATCCGACATGAGCGTTCCAAGACACGAGAAGACTGTAAAAAGCGCAAGCAGTTCTTCTGGAACGGTCGATTGCCTCGGCGATGCCAAACTTGGGTGTGCAGTCTTTTATACTGTGCGGTGTGTGGAGAACTCACACTGGGCTTTTCATTCAGACTGGAATGACGACTCTTCAGGTCCGACCGGCTTTTCTGGGTTCCTGGGCAGAAAGAGCAATCATCGCCGCATCTTACACGTCCCTTTTACCTTATGCATATAGGCTGTTCTCTTAAAACTTTAGTTTAGTCGGTACATAAATCCTCACTCTGTATTATCAGCATGGTCCAGTCAATATACAGTGGCCCTAAAAAGTATTTGCGCATTTTAAGCAGTAGGCTACTTGAATGTCAGTGTGGTAAATAACAATATCAAAGTGGCCACAAACAAATAATGCTAAAGTAACAGGTGTAGTTCATGGCACGCTTCACTAATCTTTGACCACCGGAACGTGTTTAAACACTTTCTGTTGTCATATAGCCTAATTATCATTTTAAAAAATTGAAAAGCTTTATATCATGGCCCAAAAATAACATACAATAAGAAAACTTCAATGTCACGATGCCCAGGTCATTTGACTCATCGACAGGATTCCATAGAGTTTTGTAGGGTGAGTTTCTTGTGATCAAAGGAATCTGAAGAAATTGAAGATATCAAATGGTGTCATTTAGAAATCCGAGTTATTTATGGTTTTTCTTCATAATTGGGTTGAGATTCTAGTGATCAAAAGAATTTGAAGAAGTTGAGGATTTAAATCAAATGGTGTCATTTATTTAGAGATTTTATTCATAATTGGGTTTTGATAAAACAATATTTAACTTTGCTGATTGTTATAATGTGAAATAGAATTGAATTAAATCTTGCAGACAATTTCCTTTTGTCCTTGTGCTGGACACAAAATTAAACTTCAGATTGCGATTTGTTCAAAAATAGAAGTAAATGTTTTTGTCAATAATATTTGTGCTTAAAAAACTCTGGTTTATGAACATACTTTTTTGATAGTTACCCAATGGTAATTTGTTATTTTACTTTTTAATGAAACTCTAAATGATTCATTAAAAATCTTTGTAAATAAAGTATGCTTCAATATGCTTCACTGTCATTACTATAAATGAATGAATGAGGTATTTATATAGTGCATGGCAAAATATATACTATGGCAAATGCTGTACAGTTACTTTAAGTTTTAAAATTCATAAATAAAAATGTTTTTAATGTGAATTGTAAAGCATTTAAAAATACAATATCTTTAAAAAAATGTTTAAATTAACATTAAGTACTGATCACACTTTCGCAGAAAAAAAAACATTACTTTCTCATATTATTTTACAATAAAATTCCCTGAAAAATATAATTATACAGAAATCGTTTTTATGACTCCTGTACTGTGCATATTACAATGCATTTAAGCCGAGTGCTTACAGTTGCAGGTTGTTTTTCTTTAGTTTTGCTAAAAATGAGAAACTGGATGGACAATAACGGCAGGAAGTGACAGCTAGCAGGACGGCCTCTTCAAGATCTTGTTGGACAAGCAGTGAACTCGATAAACTTGCCGTTCTAGAGAACAGACAGAAAAAGAACAAGCAAGATCACAGTTTAAGGGTTATTTATGTTAGCATGTTAGTTTTTCCTGAATTTGCATTTGAGACTGTCTCTCCAAAGAAGCTAAAACCATATACAATATAAATATATATTGTTCATTATATAAATATATAACTCACATATCTAATTAGCCAATCACATGGCAGCAACTCAATGTATTTAGGCATGTAGACATGGTCAAGACGATCTTCTGAAGTTTAAACTGAGCATCAGAATGGGAAAGAAAGGGGATTTAAGTGACTTTGAATGTGGCATGGTTGTTGTTGCCAGACGGGCTGGTCTGAGTATTTCAGAAACTGCTGATCTACTGGGATTTTCACACACAACCATCTCTAGGGTTATAGAGAATGGTCTGAAAAAGAGAAAATATCCAGTGAGCGGCAGTTCTGTTGGTGAAGATGCCTTGTTGATGCCAGAGGTCAGAGGAGAAAGGCCAGACTGGTTCAGCTGATAGAAAGGTAACAGTAGCTCAAATAAGCACTCGTCACAACCGAGGTCTGCAGAAGAGCATCTCTGAACACACAACACGTCAAAGCTTGAAGCAGACAAGCTACAGCAGCAAAAGACACACCGGTGACACTCCTGTCAGCTGAGAACTGCAAACTGAGGCTACAATTCACACAAGCTCACCAAGATTTGACAATAGAAGATTGGAAAAATGTTGCCTGGTCTGAGGAGTCTCGATTTCTGCTGCGACATTCAGATGGTAGGGACAGAATTTGGCGTAAACAACATGACAGCATGGATCCATCCTGTATCAATGGTTCATGCTGCTGCTGGTGTAATGGCGTGGGGGAATTTTCTTGCCGCACTTTGTTTAAACACTACAGCAGAGTTGTTGCTGACCATGTCCATCCCTTCATGAGTGACAAACTAAAAAAAGTTCACTATACTCAAATGGCGTCCACAGTCACCAGATCTCAATCCAATAGAGCATCTTTGGGATGTGGTGAAACGGGAGATTCGCATCATGGATGTGCAGCCGACAAATCTGTAGCAACTGCGTGATGCTCTCATGTCAATATGGACCAAAATCTCTGAGGAATTTTTCCAGGACCTTATTGAATCTATGCCATGAAGAATTAAGGCAGTTCTGAAGGCGAAAGGGGTTCCAACCCGGTACTAGCAAGGTAGTGGCTGGTGAGTGAGTGTATATACTGTGGAGTGATGCTAGCTGTACTTTAGGAGGAAAAATGTCCCCAGAGGTTTTCTAAATCTGCTAAATTAAAAGTATAGCTAAGTCTTATAGGCCCCGTTTACACTAGTGCATCTTTGCACCCCGGAGTTTTCAAACTAAGGGTGCTTTCACACCTGCCTCATTTAGTTCGGTTGAATCGTACTAGAGTTCGTTTTCCCCTTTGGTGCGATTCGTTTGGTCAGGTATAAAGGCAGCAATCACACTCGGGTGCGCACCAAAAGCGGACCAAACAAGTGTACCTCTTCAAGGAGGTCTCGGTATGCTCACAGAGTGGGCATACTTTAAATGTATTGAAATTAATAAGGAATCTTTGAGTAAACTTTGAGTATCATTTGAGTATCTCATTGCCGAGCTGAGTGTCCTGGATTTCGGTAATCAAAATATGGTCACCCTATTATATGAGGAAGTGTTTGTTGACAGTTTGCACTTTAGCATGGCAGCTCGCGGACAAAGTTGGAGTAGTGAGGAGGTGCGGAGCCTCATAGAAATTTGGTCTGATGACCGTGTTAGGTCCCAACTTTCGAAAACTCACAAGAACAGCGCGATCTTCGCTTGAAGTGACGAGCGATGCGCGGTCGCCGTTTGCAGTGCATTAGAACGTTGTTTTCAAGCCGCATCCGCGCTTCATTATAGAAATGTATTGTTTGCATATTGTGGTGTATACAAACAATGTAATAGATTATGGCCTGGGACAAAACCAGCCCGCGCAGTCGCAGTTTAGGAAATACGCCATGGCCAATGAGTGATGTGGATGTTGTCATGTGACTGCATTTTGGTTCGTTTCAACCGGTTCGGACCAAAGCAATCAGTGTGGCGTGAAAAGGAACCGAAAAATCTGAAAAATGCTATAATGCTATAATATATAAAAATGCTAAAAAATGGTATAATTGTTTGCCCTTGGTTCGGACCAAATGAACCGAACTAGAGATGTGAAAGCACCCTAAAACGGGGTCTGCAGCATTTTCAAAAGTCTCAGTTTCCGAGGTTCGAAAACGCCTGAGTATAGACGACAGGTGTAACCGTAGCAAAACTTATGCATTTTTAAAACTAAAATTCACATGTGTACAGGGCCTTTTATTGCGAGGTTTAAACTGTAGAATTGCAATTAGCTTTATATTAAAGCAAAAAAAGAGTTTTAACAATTGTATCTAAATTTTGTTAGTTGTTAGTGATTGTAAGTCTGTGAGTTTGTCACTAAGCAGCCTTCAGGAGTTCCACAATCTCCCTTACGAAAAATAACCATGGTTTTATTATAGTAAAAGTGTAGTAAGCATGGTTTTTTGGCTAATTGATTACCATTTATATAACCACAGTTTTACCACAAATACCATGGTTAAACTATGGTTAGAGTAGCAAAACCATGGTTAATTTGTGGTTACCATGGTTTAACTACAATAACCATATTTGTTTGGTTTTAGTTGTAGTAAAACCATGGTTCATTTTCGTAAGGGCTCCTCATGTTTAAAGTCTATATTGCCTGAATATGAGCGAGGCCAATTCATGAAAGATTACAGGAAGCATAACAACATTTTCAACATATCATAACATACTCATTTGACACTTGCTTTGCCCACACAGAAGACACCTTTACAAGTAGTCATTTAGCAAGTAATATTTATCCGAAGTTACAAATCACAAGCAAATATGTCTGGTGTAACTCCACTGATACGGCATTATGAATGAAATGGCATAGCAGGAATTGGTTGTTTTAGATATTTTTATGTTTTTCATGAACTCAACTAATATCCATCATATCCAGACATGACTGCAATCTTATTTTATAAAACAGATTATTCAGACTCTGATTGAGCCATGTTCGAAGTCACTGAGTTGATTCAATTGATGTCACTTGTCAATTTTAAACAGCAGTTTCTTCAGTAAACTAATAGTACAATACTATTTGGTAGAATTTTAAAAATATATATTATTATTATTATTAATAATACCCTTTGAGCATTCTTGCTTTTTCTCCTGCTGTCATCTGACCACTGTTTGCTTTGAGGACACAGTTCAACGAGTGCTTTCCAGTTCTTTGGTGACATTAGGGCTGACCGACTGAAGGTTTGATAGGTCACACGACACTTGTTGTGTTTAGAGCCAAATGCCAGAAATGTTTTTGCTGTTTCAATGTAATGTTGTTTGGGAGCATTTTGAAAGGTTATGAAAGTCCCTGAATGACTGGTCAGACCTGAGTTAATGCTACAGAAGAAGAGGGTAAGAAGAAATGTGTTTCTGTGAAAGAGAGAGAAAGAAAAAAAGACCAGCACAGCTCAGTTCCAGTATCCTGCAATTTTCCAATTTCCTCAGCACCTCCACAACATCCTTATGCATACAGACAGAAATGTGACATACAGAAAGAGAAATTAAAGTCTATAGAAAGTCTTACGATTTGTGTACGGCGCTCTACCATCGATTTTTATTGAATCGGTGCAAAATGAACTACATTTCTAAATTATTCAAAGAAAATGTGAATGCCGCTTGATCATACAAAAGTTGATTGCTAGGGTGATTTTGAAAATTTGGGGTAATCTCTTTTTGGGTCACCATGATATTCTAGTCTAAGGGACCCAGTTTAATCTGGATTAAAATGAACTGGAATTTGGAAATTCCTTTGTTTTGCTATCCAGGATCCGGTAATCTATTTTATGTTTGTGATGGTTTTTCAAACCAACACTGGATTGGATCACCCTGATCGACAACTTTTCCAGATAACTAAATCCAGACTTTCAGCACTCTAAATGGGGGTACATAATCACAACTAGCTATGTAAAAAACAACATGAAGATCAGTCAGCATTTGGTCACATTAAGTGCTTTGATTTGAAGAGAACAGCACAACATTTCTTTCCATTGTTTTCTCATCTGACCTACACCAACAAAAAAAATACACATGCAATAAGGGGTGCAATTATTAGAAACTACTTTTGACTGGTTCATCTCAGATGATTCTGTAATCATACTAAAAACAAATCAAGTGTGAAATATAATCTAGTTAAAGCTGCTGTCCGTAACTTTTTTTTTTTTCAAGATTTTCAATAATGATTGGCGTGACTCGCCATAGACATAAACAGAGAGAAGTAGCTCCGGCTGCAATGTTCTTCCGCAAGACGCCATGCAGTTCTGTTTATTAACAGCTAGAGCGCAAAAAGTTACGCACTGCAGCTTTAAACAAACCAAATGTCAAATATAAACGTGTATATAAACTACATGATACAAATGTTGTATTATGACCAGTTTTAAACATTTTGTTTCTGAAACCTCACCTCAACAAGCCATATGATTTGAGGCATCACTCATGTCCAAAGTGTTAATACAAAAAGATCTGTTATGTGCTGACGTTTAAAGGGATAGTTCACCCAAAATTGTCATCAATTACTCACCCTAATGTCGTTCCCAACCCTTTAGTTCATCTTCGAAACACAAATTAAGATATATTTAATGACACCTGAGAGATTTCTGTCTCTCCATTCAAAGTCCATTCCACCAAAACTTTCACACTTCATAAAGTTCTTGAAGACACGATCTCTTCATATGATGAACAGATTTAATTGAGGTTTTTATTCACATTAAGCTTTGATCAACGCACATACATAGAGCACATCAGATATGGTAAAGAGACTTGGATTCGATCTATTCATATGGATTACACTCTAAAAAAAAAAGGTTCTATATGGCACCAAAAATGGTTCTTGGCTCGTAATCATAGGGGAACCTTTTTTTTGTGCTATATAGCACCAATTTTGGTGCTTCAGTGGTTCTTCAGAGGTTCTTCAACGATTCTTTGACTAAGGTGCTATATAGCACCTCTGAAGAACCGCTGAAGAACCACTGAAGCACCAAAATTGGTGCTATATAGCACAAAAAAAAGGTTCCCCTATGATTACGAGCCAAGAACCATTTTTGGTGCCATATAGAACCTTTTTTTTTTAGAGTGTACTTGTCTTTATGAACTTTTTGAAGTGTCCAAGTTTTGGGGGTATGTACTTTCAATGGAGGTTACATTACATATACATTTAATGCCTTAGCAGATGCTTTTATCCAAAGCGACTTACAAATGAAGAGAACAATAGAAGCAAATCAAACAACAATAGGACAACAATATGTAAGGTCCTGTTTACACCTGGTATTAAATGCTTTTTGGTCGATCGGATCACAAGTAGACGAGGGAGACACATACCCGTTTACACCTGTTGTTTCAATCTGTCACTTCTGTCCACTTTCAAACACTTCTGTCCTGATTTCTTCTAAGGGAGGGTCTATGGGCGGGTAAACGTATGGACTTTTTCAGATCTCTCGATCCAATGGACGAAATAAGCTTGACGCAATTTACACATGAATGCAACCGGAGATGACAAAAAAACATACGGAGCAGCAGCATCTTTCGTTTCTGCTCTGCGCTTGGTACGTTTTCGTCTTCAAACCAAACTTGGGTCTTCATCCGACAATTTTTAAATCCCGTCTGGCTAGCACGCTTCCTGTAATGCTTACACGTTAGGTCAGTAGACGGAGAGTAGGCGTCTTTTATGGCTGTTTGAATGCCTTTGACCACATGAGCATCTACACTATGAAAACAATTCGTTTGAATGCGTTTCCGACTACCTCTGGAAGCGGTCTGGACAAGCTCAAATCGTTACACATGTTTTTAGCGTCGTCCACTTGTGATCCGATCGACTAAAACACATCTATTACCAGGTGTGAACAGGGCCAAAGTGCTGTGACTAGTCCCAGTTACAGTACACAAAAGTGTATTAATGGGCTGTGATGAAAAAGATGCAAAAGAAAGTCTTATGCACTGTAAAAAATAAAATAAATAAAAAGTAAGTTACCTGGTTGCCTTAACATTTTGAGTTCATTGAAATTAAAAATTTGAGTTAATACAATGAACATTTGAGAATCGACATCACCCTTTATTCAAATATTATTCAAATATTTTGTAAGCATATTGCGTAATTGTGTAATTATGCAGTGAAACATTCCAAATTGTGCTATTTTCATGATTTATCACAACATTTATTTATTTATGTGGTTCAGATGCAATCATATTTTGAGTTTCTATTTATTAAACCAATTTCCTTCATTGTATTAACTCAATTTTTTAATTTCAATGAGCTCAATTTTAAGGCAACCAGGTTACTTATTTTTTTAAGTTAAACCAACAATATTTTTTTACAGTGTACAAGTCCATTTCAACTCTCTATATTACAATTTACATTCAACTGACTTACAATTTTGAGTTGAATCTTGTATAACTTAAATTAAAAAGTTGCTAAACTTATTTTGATTTTGAGTTAAATTAACTTAAAAACATATGTTGTCATAACTTATTGATCCTATAATTTTTTACAGTGTGGGTTTGGAACGTCATTAGGCTGAGTAAATCACAGAATTTTAATTGAGTGAACTACACCCTTTAGTGGTTAATGTTTGCTAAAATCATTAATCTTACTTGTTAAAGTGATACTTGACTTCGTAAACCCACTAATAAACGTTGCTAAAGCAGATAACCACGATTGTTGCCCATCGTACATCGGCGGCAAATGTCTAGACACACAGGGACAAGCAAGGACACCTGAGAAATCATTGTTAACTCAGTTTAATTGCATTTAAGTGCCATTTCAATACCAGCCATAGGATAAGGGTGCGGAGCAGAGGTGTAGTCTGCAATTAAGAGAATATTGAAGCATGACTTGAAATGTATTATGGGACTGAACTCTTGCTCTCATTGGGTGTACTGGCTTGATAAGAACCCTATCTATTTCAGTGCAGTGCAAATAGTTTTTTTACATTTTATAATAAAATATGCATGTCGCTAAGCAATTGCAACAACAACTCTTGGAGTTGTTTGCTAGGTGATATGGGTGGTTGTTTACAGGTCCAATTTAAAAAAGCCCACCCTTAAGTTCAATCTGCCCAATGGTTTGGGTTATTGTCCACCCGATGAAAGTATAATAGCTTAGAAAGGTCAGTAGCAAAGACCACAAATTAAACCTTTTTAGTAATCTCATTAATCTTAGTTATATGACTAGGAGTGGCACTTAGTTTGTGCTAATGTGAAATAGAGCAGCAGTCTTGCATAGATTCTGGGTGTAGTTGCTCCCTAATCTATTACAGGTACTTCAGACCTCAGTTTGGCCCTTCCCAGCCGAGCTCTAACAAATCTGGTGGCAGTCACCCTTCCAGTTTGTTCTGTTTCTCTTCACTAGTCAGAGTATCTGCCAGACATGAAACTTGAATCAGGTAGGGCTGGTTTAGAAAACACACCTTTCTTTCTCTTGTTGCATTTTTTTTTCTTCAGATTTTTTCTTGTTATTTTGTCATCTTTAATAATAAAAAAAAGGCCACAGATCCAAACAAATCTTGTACGCCCAGACAACACCGACAGGAAGTGTCAACCCTGTGCCACTGTGCGTTTAAAGAAAAGTGTTTTCCATCAGGTTCCAATGACTCAGAGAGATGACTGTTGCTCCCAGGTCAGTTGAACCTGTCATTGTTTTTAAAAAGGGGCGACATGTCTGGACTTGCATGGCAAACAGAAAAGACGTGGAACTGTGGCGTTCCATTGATGACTAGATATAGCTTACATGACTCAAGCGGCAGAACACTTATTTTGAAAACCACAGCCAGAATTTTCAGGGAGGTTTTTTCAGCTTCATTAATGTCTTTGAACTCAAAAGAAGGCAATAAACAAGGCAATACATTCTAAACGATCTACCTCATGATTAATCTAATTAAGCATTTCTAGTCATATCTGTCTCTTGACATGAATTTATTAATGCCTCGTTCTTAAACTGTCTTAATGAGGTTGACACCACATGTAGTTCTGATCATGTGTTGCTCCGCAGAGAGAGACTGAATAAGACGTTTAGAGGCTGTTGATGGTCCATAGAGAATTTGAGTACAGAAAGGGGGAGACTTTATCCTACTTTCATGTGTTGTGCCTTAATTTGCTTTGCTCGACAGACTACAACATGGTCATTAAGATAAATTCTTATTATTAGTCTGAGGAATTAGGCCAGATGTAGACTTAACATGCAGGAGAGATTTGTAATTGCCGTGTAGGCCACGGTGTTGTACTGTCAAGCTAGAAAGCTGATGAAAAACACAAGAAAATGAACATTACAGGAAGAGCAGGTTTTGATGATCTGTAAAATGCTACTAAGCTGCTTGAGGTTAAACTGAATCGCAAAGAATCTTTGGGTTTGTCATTCTGTGGATAGCAGAGATGTGCAAAACATATTTAAGACTATAAACTAAAAACTATAAACACACTATAAAAATAAAAGTAAAATTTACGGTAAAAAAAAAAAACGGCAGCTGTGGTTGCCAGAACTTTACTGTAAAAAATACGGCAGTAACGTTTTAGGTTTTACGGGACAGCACCATATCATTTAAAGGTTTATAATGTATTAATTACGGTTCAAAAAATATGTTTATTTTACAGTTCAAAACCATATAATTTAAAGGTTTATATTGTAATAATTACGTGTACACTATAAAATAATGTACGGTAAAAAAAAATGTTTTTCATTAACTGAAATCATGTTAAAATACCAACCTATTGAAAAACTAATATCAGTTGTGTACCTTTAATATGTACTGACAACCACCATCATCACAAGCAGCTTTTAGGAGGACAACATTAATACACACAGTGTCATTCACACAAACACTACACTCTAAAAACTGCTGGGTTAAAATCAACCCAAATTGGGTTGTTTTGGCAACCCAGCATGTTGGGTTAGCCAGCATGCTGGGTTGTTTTTTTTACCTAAATTTTGGTGTAAAATTACTACATTGCTGGATTAAAATGAACCCAAAATGGGTTTGTAATTAAAGCCAGAAATCTTGTAAATTATAAAATCACTTTTACACACAAAAAATGACTATGAAAGGTTAAAAATGTATTACAAATAAAAACAAGGGCAAACATGTCAAAAGTAACAAAGTGGATGTGAGAAGAACTGCAAATCAACACAGTTTATAGTTAAATTAAATGTTTTTTTTAACAGTTCAATGAACATTGATGAATTTAACTTGCATTTAAGACCAAATTAGACTTTTTAACATAAGTTAACATGACGAGTTTTTTTTACAAAATAACATTTATGATGAACACAAACCACAACATTAGCGCTGACATTATAACATTTGCATAAGTGATTGAATTTTCTATCTAAGACAAAAGTATACATGTGAAAGAATGTGAGCGAGTATATGAATGCGAGAGCGTGAATTCCTCGACAAATGTTCAATGCTTGTTCAGTGTTGTTTAGTGATTACAGATGAAATGCTAACAGTTTGTCAAGTCCGTGAACACATACGGAACATGCATCACCGCCAAGTTTCATGACCTGATGTTCAGTCATGAAGAAGCTCCATCAGCACAGAAAAGGCATGCAACATCCTTTAACTTATCCAGGACAATCTCCTCCTTTAAAAGCACTGGAATGATCTCCATTGGGGAAAGTCATTCTCCTTTTTGACCAGCATTCATCCCTGTCACCACCTGTTCATCAGTGGGTTAAAAAGAGGAAAAAGAACATTACTAAGGAACACAAAACAAATTCCTAAAACATTTGTTAGTTAAAACTGAATAATGTTCAGACAGGTGCATCCACATCAGATTTATTTGCAACACGCACTGACTGGCTGTTGTCATGTTTATTTATACTGTGTGATACACTGTTAGATTCATTCATATAGAGTAAAAATGTCCAGAGCTTATCGTTAGACATATTTTACCATCATCTCGATATGATATTGTTTATTGCCCAGCCCTATCTAAAAACCATGTTTTTGC
Organism: Romanogobio albipinnatus; assembly: GCA_023566225.1. NCBI lineage: Eukaryota > Metazoa > Chordata > Actinopteri > Cypriniformes > Gobionidae > Romanogobio > Romanogobio albipinnatus. The sequence goes on from CM042249.1 coordinate 43,992,445, forward strand.
GTAGGATGTTTCAATTTAGGGTGCAGTGGCTCCTTACACAGGGTGTAGTGTGGAGCCCTATATGAAGCTCAACAGGCCAGAAAATTCTTTAAATAAAAATACAAATATCTTTTGGAAAACTACTACTTTGTTGAAATATTAAAACAGACATGAAATACACATACCTCACAAATTGTTGATGAACTTGGAGGGCTGCTCTTTAAAAGGTTAGTTCACCAAAAAAATGAAAATTGTCATTTACTTTTGTTAATCTTTGGAACACAAATTAAGATATTTTTAAATTCTCAATTTTTGTCCATCCATTGCAAGTCTGAACAGATCATTTTATATGACATTTAGGATTTCATTCATATATAAATATTGGTATATATTACTTCTACAATCACTTTTTATGTTTGAAGCTTGAAAAATGTTGATTATCTAGACTGTAAATGGATCAACAAAAAATTATGAGAATATTAAAAATATCTTAATTTGTGTTCTGAACATAGACAAGTCTTTGGGTTTGGAAAGACATGAGGGTGAGTAAATGACAATTTTTATTTGTGTCAAGTATCCCTTTAAGAAAGGAAGACCAAGAAGAATGACCCCTTCTCCAAAGTTGGTTTGAGTTCTGCAATGAATAACACGGACATTAATGATTTAAATAAAATGTGAACATGAAGTCATACAGTTGTTGCATAAAAAATGCAAGTAAACAGGGAGGAGACAACAGAAATATTTATTTTCTAAAAATAAACTCACATAAACTCAAAAGAATGAAGCACTCATATGTCTCTGGCTTGGTACATCTACCAAAAAGCAAACAACTCAAAAACAACTGATAACGACGCAGAATTTTAAACTTTACTTACCATAAACCGTCTTTCCCTCTCTTTTGAAGAAGCGAGAAGATCACGGGCGCGCGCGCCTCCTCGCACAGCAGTCTCCAGTGACGGATACTCCCAACGCAGGCAAAATGAACACACAAAGCGCATCAAGTCTGAAAGATTACATACAAAACATTCATTTGAACAATTATCGCTTCAACAGCATCAACATAATTCACCCTTTATTACATATTGCCGTTTTATTTCCTTAAGTGAAAGTATGATTTACATTCGGGTTGATCGCGAAAATAAATAATGAATTAAAATGTGAATCTGTTGATTACCCTCTATTAACAGATTTCAAAAAACGTATAATACATAAGAAACCCACTAAGTTATATTAAAAGTGTCTCTTCAGTTAAATAAAAGAGTCCGTTGAGACTTGAGGCGACTGAGGCAAAAACCGCGAATACTTTCATTTAAAGCTCTTTTCTGACTTTTTTCGCCTTCAAATAAATCTCAAAATACTCTTATACAAAAACAATTGATAATGACTTAATTTTTTTGTCTTTACTTACCATAAACCGTCTTTCACTCGTTTCCATCCGAAGACGCTGAGAAAATGCGGCTTCTCGCACTGGTGTTGTCCGTGTTACGTGACGTGCATGCTCTCTTTAACATCCACATTCCCAACCGCTGGGTTGCAGGTTAAGAACAACTTTCAACCCAAATTGGGTTAAATCAACCCAGCATTCTTACCCAGCAGTCTCAACCCAGCGTTTGGGTTGAAAAAACAACCCAGCATTTTTTTAGAGTGTAAACACCATCATGGTAACATTTTTAAAATGCAATAAACATTCATTTTACAACATTAGATGTAACATAAAACCCTAATGTACATAACTGATTAGAAAAAAAACTAAGAAGAAACAATTATTTCAATGAAAAAACATCAAATGTGAAGTGTCACGCACGATTTGTACACTGTAAATTACACAATTACTTGTTCTTTTTCACTTCTAAAAACTGTAAATGTAACGGTATTTTACTGTAAAATAAAACTAAATGTAAGGTTATTCACCGTATATAGTATGCAAACTTTCTGTTAACCAATTAACTGTTTTTCACTGTAGTATTTTTACAGTCTTTTACCGTTAAAATCACAATAATTTTTTACAGTGAACGGACCTTCAATAGGTTAACCATTTAGCAAATTATAATTATAAATATTTCCCATGAGCTAATTTGCTAAGGACAATTGGTTATGGGTTAACATTAGGTCGTCGTGATTTTGCCAGTTAAGACATGTTCCCCCGGATCAACATATTTTTTGATCATGGAACAACATTTCTGTCTATAAATGTAGTCCTAACCCTATCCCTACCCCTAAACCTAACACTACCCATGTTATCCCTAAAATCAGAGGGAAATGATAGTTGAAGTAGAAACACCTAACCCTGACTGTAAGGGGTAGAAGTTTCCAAAAGGCTTAACTGTGTTTTAGCATAATTTTGTAACATACCATACAACTAATTAACTTAAAAACAGTAGCTATGAATAGGGTTTGAATAATTATGACATAGCTGTATTACCAAAAATCCTGTAGCTCAAAAGCATTACATTTATACAGTATATTGACATAAATTCTAAGTCTATGGCTACAAGACTATTTCCAAAACACTTTCTAGTTCCTAGAGACACAGCTGGCAGCCTTACTCATAAGTTTAACATTTGTTGTGCCAGAAAACCATTGATGGTTTTGAAGAAAAAGCACTGTATCATTAAGAATAGCATGTTTGATCACAGCAACTGAGAAAACCCCTCAATTTACTGCCAAAGACTTGCAAGATGACCTGATGAAAGGAGGAGAAAACATTTCAATGCAGAGTATAAGATGAACACTAGACACGCATGGACTTCATGTTGGGACATCTTGCCGAATGCCACTCTTGACCAAGAAGAACATAAAAGGCAGACTTGAATATGCTAAACTTCATTTGGATAGACCTGTGGAGTTATGGAATGATATGACCACACTGGAACTTTTTGGACCCATGGATCAGCGGTATGTCTGGGGCAAAAAAGGCAAGGCTCACGAGCAGAAGAACACTATCTCCATGGTCAAACGAACACAAAGTCTGTCCAGTCTTGGTTATGGGGGTGCTTTTCTGTTGCAGGAAGTGAAAATCTTGACTGTATGAAGGACATCATGAATAAAAATGGCGATGCCTTCAGAGCAGAGACTGAAGCTTCAGATGATCAAATGATCAATAGACAAGGACAGCCATCCCAAAGTGTGAAGGCTAAGGCCACACATAATAAATATTTAATTTGAAGTTTTCTGATCTTTTCCTTATTTTCATGTTTGGTTTAGTTTTTTTTGTATGAGATTTTGATATTTCGTTGGCTTTGTTGGAATTTTTTTTCTTTGTCTTATCGAGTTTCATGTTCTTTAAGTTTTTGTACCCAAATAGTTGTACTAGAGGTGCTACATTGTCTCTTTATGCGCGCATTAGAGATCAAAGAGTTACAGCGCCAATAATTCGTTACTAGAATGCACGCTAGTGAATGAATAGACAAAGGTATGGGTTTAACATTTTTATTTATTTAAATTTGTTTGAATGATTGTGTTTCTTACCCGTGGTTCCCTCGGAATCCATGACTGCAGCATGGAACGAAGGCCGGAAATCAAAAGGATGTGGCATTTCCTGAAGTTATTGATATCTTTTGACGGGAATTATGGGAAATGTAGGTTTTTGGGATAACGTGTTTGGGTCATTTGTTAATTTTAATATGTATACTCCTTGCATAAGTTTTTGTTTATATTTATTTTCATTTTTGCTTTATTGGTGAATGCGATTTTTATTTATGCAAGTTTATTGCGTAGATATTTTTTTTTCAATATGTAATGTAATTTGAATTGAGATATTTGTGAGCCCCTGTAATAACGAAATGGTTTGGTCTGGTCTGTTAAAAGGACATCATTTTCTATGGCTGGTTAGTTCTGGTGAGGGATCCCTGTAGAGAACATCTGAGACCCAGAACTCAGTTTGCTGTTTCCCCGCATTTATTTATTTATTTTTATTTTGTGTGACCAGTATATTATTATTGTTTCCCCTCAATAAAACGACATTTTGATTGCTCGATGAATGTCTCCTGAAAATTTTATGGAAGAACCCTTACACAAAGTATACATCCAAATCTACTGAAGCTCGGTTCAGGGATCAGTCATAGAATGTCCTTGAGTGGTCTGTACAGTCTTCGGATTTAAATGAAAATATTTGGTGGAATTTGAAGAAAGATTATCAATGATCTGGAAGCTTTTTCAAGTGAGGGCCAAGATTGCGGTAGAGGTTACTGGATGTTATAAAGAATAAAACATTCTGCGCAAAATTTGAACACGAATGTTTACAGCCTATTTGATTTATTTATTTTTTTCATTTCTCATCAACTTTATGTTCTCAGAATCACTCAAATGTGTATTAATAAACGTTCTAGTTTACTGATGCCTTTTTTGAATTGTTTTCATAAAATGTTGTTCTTGGCAGCAAAATGTCTTGCATGTCTTGAATAATTTCGATAGCAACTGATAAAAGTAATTTAAAAAAATTGAATTTGTCACAAAATGGAACTCTAACGGCTGTGACAAGTGGTGTGATTTTAAAAGCACACCCACTTCAAGTCACAGAGACTATGGCCCAGGGCAGGCATTTAGAAAAAAAAACACAGTGGGTCAACCAATCATCGATTGAGATGCAACATACAAATCTCGACTGCTTCAGCAAGTTCTCAGAATTATGAGGAGATTAGCAGGAAGATTGTGTGAGTTTACGCACATGCTCCGAATAAATGTTGTTTCCTTGATTGGCACTTTGATTTCTTATGCATGTACAAGACAAAGAAAAAGAGAAAGAAAATGAAAGAAATGAAGAATTTGGACCTATGAGTAATGTTTACACGAAACTCTAAGAAAAGAGAAATGGATGCTATCAATGGCTCTAAAAATGAGGCGAATTACATGTATGGTAATTACATAAAAAGTGTCAATCTGAGTAAAGGGAAGAAATGTGTCACATGTAAAAGACCTGTTATTCAACATGCCCATACACATCTCCACACCCGTGCACTAGCAAGGCGAAAATAACGACATAATACGCAGTTACAGCATTCGGTTACATGTAAACATTCAGTTCTCTTACGAGAGGTTCTCTCGTATTGCGTAAGTTCCTTACGCTACGGGAAAGTATTCTTTCTTCGAGATTTCTGAAAAACCCAAAATTATCCTTAATTTTGTAACATTGTCAACGCAGTGCGGCAGCCTGGCAGACCATAGCAGGCTATTCCAGCGTGCTATTGGCTGCTCTGCTGGCAACTGCAGCAGCCTATCGGTGAGCCCGCGTGACGTGGCGACCAATGAGGGCGCTTCGCGCCCACCTGGCTTCATTTGCCTACAGGTGGGGCGTGGCCACGTGTATATAAGCAGGGCTCACGGGCTGCATATTCGATTTTCTTTTCTTCAGCGAAGCCCTTCGCATCGCTGGATCTGGAACCCGCCGCCGTGACCGCGCAGACAAGCAAGCAGAGGACAGCGCCTGAGGAAGCCGGCAGCATCGCGCCACCTTCAGCCATCCGTGCCTGCTCTGCTATCCGGCAGCCCATATCCTTTACGCTCAAAAGTGTTGTCGCCGCTGCGTCACACTTTTTCACAAAAAGAGCCGAGCGTTGATACAAATGTCTCGTTCCACCTGCGGCTCGTGTCACGCGCAGCTCAGCTCCGGGGACCGCCACGTGATCTGCGCTCTCTGCCTGGGCCGTGATCACGCCGCTGCCGCACTCCTCGCCGGCGGATGCCAAGAGTGCGAAGAACTGACGATGTCGACCCTGCGGGCTCGACTCGTCCTGTTCGATGATGATATTCCTCCAGTCCCTGCCACGCCGCGCAGAAAGAAGCGCCGCTCGCAGCGGATTCCGGAGTTCGCCGAGAGAAGCTCGCCGGAACCTTTCCCGCCCGCTTCACTCTCGCCTTCCCCGCCCCCACCCCAGGCCGCCATTTCTGTTGCCGCCTCCGGGGATGAGGCGGATGCGGCCGCGGAACGCGCCGACAGCTGCTCCATCATGGCTTCCGACAGCGAGGACTGGTCTTCCGCGTCCTCTTCAGTCCGGGGCTCCGGACGCTCTCGAGCGGGTGAGGACGCCGAACTTTTGCGCCTTCTCACCCGGGCCGTCGAGCAGCTAGGCCTCGAATGGGCCCCGCCCAAGGTGGCAGCGCCGAACCGACTTGACGGATGCTTCCTAAACAGTCGCCGCCGTGCGCCCACCTCCAGGACTGCACCCTTTCTGCCGGAGCTTCACGAGGAGCTCGCAAAGTCCTGGAACGCGCCATTCTCCGCGAGGGTCTCGTCTCAGGCTTCTTCGACGCTCTCACAAGTCGACGGCGCGGCCGAGAAAGGCTACAACGCTATCCCTCCGGTGGAAGAGGCGGTCGCAGCGCACCTTTGCCCGCCTTCTGGTTGGCGCTCAAAGGCTGCCCTCCCGTCTAAGGCCTGCAGAGTGACGTCATCGCTGATCGGCCGCGCTTTCGCTGCCTCCGGTCAAGCTGCGTCCGCTCTGCACTCTATGGCCGTGCTGCAAATCCTCCAAGCTAATCTCCTCCGCGACCTGGACGAGAAATGCTGTGACGCTGAGTTAATCACGGATTTGCGAAGCGCGACGGATCTCTCCCTTCGCGCCACCAAGACCGCAGCACAGGCCCTCGGACGCTCTATGGCCTCCCTCACGGTAGCTGAGCGCCACCTCTGGCTCACGCTCGCGGACATGCGAGAAACAGAGCGCGCGGCCTTCCTAAATGCCCCGCTCTCCCCGTCTGGGCTCTTTGGACCAGCGGTCAAGGGGATCGTCGACCGTTTCTCCGAAGTGCAGAAAACGACGCAGGCCATGAACCTTTTCCTGCCTCGACGCCCCGGCGCTAGCAATAGCTCCGCTGCTCGCCGTCCTCGTGACCAGCCAGCAACGAGCTCCGCGCAGCGCCCAGCGCGGCCCCCTTCGTCTCAGCGAAGACCGAGCGGCCGCCCCAGATCGCGCTCTTCCAGCCGTGGTAAGCCGCCTCCACCTCGGGGCCCCCGGCCTAGGATCGCGCTGAAGCCCGAGCCTCCAAAGTCCTCCTAGCCAGAGGCAAGAAACGACGGTTAAGTCCCGCCGCGGCCGGACCACCGTCAAAACTCTCTTTCCTGTCAGCCCCCGCCACTGTGGCTGCTGCAGATGGATTTCACGCAGCCAACGAGCCGGCAAAAATGCCTTCTCGCCTGTCAATAACCGCCGTTTTTACGGCGAACCAGAGAAATCACAAAAGTTGCATTATTTCTGGTTGCACGGCTCACGCCGTATGTGTTTCAAATGCAGTAAATGTGCCCACTTTTCTGTGTTCACCCCTGCACACAAGCACTATAAACCCTGTGTCCCCCACTCACATAAAGCGGCCACCGGCCGCTCGAGTGCTAGAGTTAGGTCACGTGTCCGCTTGTTTGCGTCCACGACTAACCACCACACGCGCTGTCACACAGCCACTCTTAACCGGTCATGTTCCACGCGTAAGAGTTGTGCCCGCTCAAACGCGCTCACACATTTTCGCGAACATTATGCCTCAGGCGCCACGCGCCGCGCCACACACCATTTGTTTCCCGCCCAGGGTGGCCGGAGCGATGAGTGTAGGGCCGCACACAAGCCACTCCCCGCTCGAAGCGGCAGAGATGCAGTGTGTAGGGCGGCCAGCCATCGCGAGCGATCGGCTGGCCCACAGCACAGAGAGCGCGCGCACTGCGCCCGCCCCTCCTATACAGGCCGTCAAACCCGCGAAGCGCGGCGTTTCGAGCCCGGAGGCCGTTCTATCCCGTGTGGCGCACGCAAGAGCGTGGGAAGCCATTCCAGGTGTATCAGAATGGGTGCTGAAAACAGTGAAGCACGGCTACACTCTGCAGTTCGCTCGCCGCCCTCCGCGCTTCTGTGCGCGTACAGAGACGAGAGTGAGCGAGGAAGTAGCACATCTACTTCGAGCAGAAATAGCCACGCTGCTGTGCAAAGGGGCTATAGAACCGGTTCCCCATTCTATGAGCAAGTCAGGCTTTTACAGCCGGTATTTTCTCGTGCCAAAAAGGGATGGGTCGCTCAGACCGATTCTGGATCTGAGGCGTCTGAACAAAGCTCTTATGAAAAGATCGTTCAAGATGCTCACGACCAAGCAGATCCTCGCGCATATTCGCCCGAGAGACTGGCTAATCTCCCTAGATTTGAAAGATGCATATTTTCAAATCAAGATAACGCCGCGTCACAGGCCATTCTTACGATTCGCCTTCGACGGCCAGGCTTATCAATACACCGTCCTTCCGTTCGGCCTGTCACTAGCACCCCGTACATTTACGAAGTGCATGGACGCGGCCCTCGCTCCTCTGAGAAATCGAGGGATGCGAGTATTGAACTATCTGGACGATTGGCTCATCCTGGCGCAGTCGGAGGCCGAGCTCCTCGCCCACAGGGCAATGCTGCTCAGCCATCTGGACAGCCTAGGGCTCATGGTCAATTGGACCAAGAGCTCATTAGTGCCCACGCAATCAACCTCATTCCTGGGTTTGAATCTGGACACTGTGGCAATGTCAGCCCGCCTGTCACCCCATCGCGCGCGCCAAGTTCGGCGCATGGCTGCGTACTTCCGGCCGGGCAAAATCGCACCTCTAAAGCTTTTTCAGAGGATGCTGGGACGTATGGCCTCAGCTGCGGCTGTGCTCCAGCTGGGCTTAATGCGCATGCGCCCGCTGCAATGCTGGTTAAACGCCCGAGTGCCTCACAGAGCCTGGGCGTCCGGTGGCTTCAGGATCAGAGTGACTCAGGGCTGCGTGTCAGCCCTAGAGCCCTGGTTAGTAGCCGACTGGTACCAGAGGGGAGTGACGATGGGAGCCATCTCACACCGCAAGGTCATCTCGACGGACGCCTCCACCACGGGTTGGGGCGCCGTTTTCGAGGGCAGATCAGCCTCGGGCCTTTGGTCGAGCGAGGAAAAACTCCTACACATAAACTGTTTGGAGATGATAGCGGTAGAGAACGCGCTCAGGCAGTTTCTCCCGCTTATACGAGGACACCATGTGTTAGTCCGGTCGGACAACACCACAGTGGTGTCCTACGTGAACCGGCAGGGCGGTGTCAGGTCCAGAGGTCTGGGCAATCTGACAGAACGCCTGCTCGTGTGGGCACACAGCTCGCTGCGCTCGCTGAGAGCTGCGCACGTGCCGGGCCACCTCAATGTGGGCCCGGACAAGCTGTCCAGGGGCCTCATTCTCCCAGGAGAATGGTCCCTGCACCCCCAGACAGTCCAGCTGGTATGGCGCCTGTTCGGCAGAGCGGAGCTCGACCTCTTTGCAACAAAAGAGAACGCCCGCTGCCCGACGTTTCTGTCCAAAAGCGAGGATGCGCTGTCCCAAACTTGGCCCAGCCTCCCGCTGTATGCTTTCCCGCCGATCTCCCTATTGCCCCAGGTCATAGCGAAAATCAGGGAAACGCGCCGTCCGGTGCTCCTTATAGCACCGCGCTGGGAGAACCAGATTTGGTACCCAGAGCTGGTGAAGCTGTCGCACTCACCCCCCTGGCCAGTTCCGCTGAGAGCAGACCTTCTCTCTCAAGCAGGAGGGTCAGTTTGGCATCCCCATCCAGAGCGATGGTCTCTGCATGTATGGGTGACCAACGGATACCCGTTGACCTGCCCGAAGGGGTTATGAACACGATTTCACACTCTAGAGCCCCCTCGACGAGGCGGTTATATAGTTCTAAGTGGTCGGTGTTCACCGAGTGGTGTGTTTCCAAGGGATTGGACCCACAGCAATGTGGGGTCCAGCGGGTGCTCTCCTTCCTCCAAGAGCTTTTGGAACGGGGCAGGTCCCCTTCCACGCTCAAAGTGTATGTGGCGGCTATAGCAGCGTTCGCTCAGACGACGCTAGGTAGCACGCTAGGAAGGAACGAGCTCATCATCCGTTTCCTCAGAGGAGCCAGACGGATGAATCCCCCGCGGCCCCCGTCGGTTCCTATATGGGATCTGGCCTTGGTCCTAGAGGCCCTGAAGGCTCATCCCTTTGAACCGCTCGAGACTGTGGAACCAAGGTTCCTTTCGCTAAAAACCGCGTTTCTGATAGCTCTGGCTTCAGTGAAACGCGTGGGGGATCTACACGCGCTCTCAGTGAGCCCGACGTGTATGGAGTTCGGTCCTAATGACTCTAAGGTCATTCTCAGACCGAGGCATGGTTATGTCCCCAAAGCGATCGGCACTCCCTTCAGGGCGCAGATTATCTCCCTCTCGGCTCTGCCAGCATCCGATGAGGGGGACGGTGGCAATTTCCTCTGCCCTGTCAGGGCATTGAGGGTTTATGTCACACGCTCCGCCGCCTTCAGGCGTTCTGAGCAGCTATTTGTTTCGTTTGGCGGGCGCACTAAAGGTCTCGCCTCCTCGAAACAGACCCTGTCCAGGTGGATAGTGGACGCGATTGCAGCTGCATACGCTTCCAAACACCTGCAGTGCCCGCTAGGTGTCAGAGCACACTCCACCAGAGGCATGGCCTCTTCGTGGGCTTGGGCCAGAGGGATTTCCATCCACGATATCTGTATGGCGGCAGGCTGGGCCTCCCCGTCTACGTTCGTGAGATTTTACAATCTGGAAGTTCCTGCCTTACAGGCGAAAGTGTTATCAGTTCAATAGGGCTGTTGGTTCTGCCCAGTGGTTCTGCGCAGACATAGCTCACATACTGGTAGTAAGTTCGGTACTAGGCTCATTGTGAATTTGAAGGAGACCGGCGGTGCCGTTCCCTCATTTACGAGACGAGCTGTTGTGAGTTTGAAGGTGACCGGCGGTGCCGTTACCTCACTCATATAACAAGATATTGTGAATTTGAAGGCGACCGGCGTTGCCGCTCCCTCATTCATGAGACAAGGTGTGGTGAATTTGAAGGAGACCGGCAGGTGCCGTTCCCTCATTCATGGGACAGGGTGTTGTAACCACCCGTCGTAACCACCCGTCAGTTCGAATGAAGTGTCTGTATATGTGGTGGCCCGTTTTCCTTACCGGCCACCCTGCCCGAGCAGTGTTATGGTCCCCGGTTCCCTGGGATACATATGCTGTATGCGAGGCGCGCACGGCGTTGACAATATGTTCCCGTAGCGTAAGGAACTTACGCAATACGAGAGAACCTCTCGTAAGAGAACGATACTCGGTTACTTAACGTAACCTCGGTTCTCTCTAGAAGAGGGAACGAGTATTGCGTTCCTTGCCGTGCGCCCCGCGGGCTTTTATGCTTCAGAACTACGAAAACCGAATATGCAGCCCGTGAGCCCTGCTTATATACACGTGGCCACGCCCCACCTGTAGGCAAATGAAGCCAGGTGGGCGCGAAGCGCCCTCATTGGTCGCCACGTCACGCGGGCTCACCGATAGGCTGCTGCAGTTGCCAGCAGAGCAGCCAATAGCACGCTGGAATAGCCTGCTATGGTCTGCCAGGCTGCCGCACTGCGTTGACAATGTTACAAAATTAAGGATAATTTTGGGTTTTTCAGAAATCTCGAAGAAAGAATACTTTCCCGTAGCGTAAGGAACTTACGCAATACTCGTTCCCTCTTCTAGAGAGAACCGAGGTTACGTTAAGTAACCGAGTATCGTTACATACACATGCTTTTGCATGCATAAGGTACTACACTAATCCATTCAGCCTTACCCGAGGTGAATGCCATTGAGAAGTGACGAAAGCGGTCTTTGGCATAGACCGTGTCCCCATTACTCAACAGATACTCCACGATGTGCACTGTGGAGGACAGCGTGGCCATCATAATCTGCCATGCTATAGTGAGTGCCCTATAATGAAAAATCATATACAGTATCAGTACAATTTTCTGAAAAAAAGTATCACTGTCACATGACCGCTGTTACCTCTGTTAGATCTTGTTTCCTTCATCCAAATCCGTTTGTTTCCATGGTTTCTCATTTGTTAGTAGATTAACCCCCCCTGGGGTGCATTTCCCAAAAGCATCGTTGGTCGCAAGTTCTGTCGTTCAAGCATAGTTCAACGAGTGTGTTTCCTGAAACCTTCCAACAAACATTCGCAAACAGCATTGCAAAGTTGAGTGGTTGGAACGACAGCTCTCGACCTGTGGTTAGAAGCATAGTTTCTTGTTTTTATGATATGTGGGCTTAATCCTTATCTTGAGGAAAATAAGCAAGCTGACATTCAGTACATTCTATATCTTTTATATCCAATATACTATACATTGTCACTTATGTTTGTCAAGAGATTTAAAGCACCATTTCCGCGCATATATGCTCTAGTAGCCTACATAAGAATAAGCCTATGATTGGATCTGGCAATAAAGCAAAAATCTGGCATTAACTGGATCTCAAACGGATTAGTTAAAAGAAGTTATTATTCCACCACCTGCGTGACATCATTAAAGGAGTAGTTCACTTTAAAATGCAAATTACCCCATGATTTACTCACCCTCAAGCCATCCTAGGAGTATATGATTTTCTTCTTTCTGATGAGCACAATTAGAGTTACATTAATAAATATCCTGATGCTTCCAAGCTTTATAATGACAGTGATGGGGTTCATTGAGTTTGAAGCTCAAAAAAGTGCATCTATCCATCATAAACGTACTCCACACAGCTCCGGGGGGTTAATAAAGGCCTTCTGAAGCGAATTGATGGGGTTTGTGTGAGAAAAATATCCATATTTAAAACATTATAAAGTAAAATATTTAGCTTCCGGCAGACTGCCTTCTGTATTCAACTTAAAGGGTTAGTTCACCCAAAAATGAAAATAATGTCATTTATTACTCACCCTCATGCCTTTCCACACCCGTAAGACCTCGGTTCATCTTCGGAACACAAATTAAGATATTTGTGTTGAAATCCGAAGGCTCAGTGAGGCCTCCATAGGGAGCCAAGCAAATTTACACTCTCAAGATCCATTAATGTACTAAAAACATTTTTAAATCAGTTCATGTGAGTACAGTGGTTCAATATTAATATTATAAAGCGGCGATAATATTTTTGGTGCGGCCAAAAAAACTGAATGACGACTTATATACGCTCTAAAAAAAAAAGGTTGTATATGGCACCAAAAATGGTTCTTGGCTCGTAATCATAGGGGATCCTTTTTTAGTGCTATATAGCACCAATTTTGGTGCTTCAGTGGTTCTTCAGAGGTTCTTCACTGGTTCTTTGACTAAGGTGTTATATAGGACCTCTGAAGAACCGCTGAATCACCAAAATTGGTGCTATATAGCACTAAAAAAGGTTCCCCTATGATTACGAGCCAAGAACCATTTTTGGTGCCATATAGAACCTTTTTTTTAGAGTGTAGTGATAACCGATTTCAAAACACTGCTTCATGAAGATTCGAACTGTTATGAATCAGTGAGTCGAATCATGATTCGGATCGCGTGTCAAACCGCCAAACTGCTGAAATCACGTGACTTTAGCGCTCCGAACCACTGAATCGACTCAATGAGGAATAAATGAGTAATAAATTACATTATTTTCATTTTGGGGTGAACTAACCCTTTAAAGGTCCCATTCTTCGTGTTTTTTTTAAGCTTTGATTGTGTTTACAGTGTGCAATATAACATGTGTTCATGTTTCGCGTGTAAAAAAACACAGTATTTTTCACACAATTGACTTATCTGTGTACCGCTGTTTTCACTGTCCTAAAAACGGCTGATGAGTTCCTTGTTCTATGAAGTCCCTCCTTCAGAAATACGTAACGAGTTCTGATTGTGCCAGTGGTTCCCGTGTTGTGATTTGACAGCAGCTTAGCGCACATGGCCCGGTTCCTGTGTTGTGATTTGACAGCAGCTTAGCGCACATGGCCCGGTTCCTGTGTTGTGATTCGACAGCAGCTTAGCGCACGTAACTTGCATGGAAAGGTCACGCCTTTTAACGGGAGATGTATGCGCTTAATGATCTCTACAGCGTCCCTGTGAAAGCCAAACAAAGGTGATTTGACTCCGGGATGAAAATAACAGCGTCTCGACGACATGGCGACAAACACACTCAAACGCACCACTTCCTTTTCTCCACGCGACCGTCCTCTTCTCCACGTGGGACAGCAACAAGACCACGCCCCCTTTTTCGCGTATTCTTGTGGGCGGAGGTTAGTCTGTTCTACTGTTCTACTGACTGACGTAATTAATTAAGGAAGTAGGGTTAGGGTTAGGGATGTAGTCCAAACCGGCCGTTCGCTGTAGGCTTTGAAAGGGAACTTCTGTTAAATAAAATATCTCGCTTGGCATTGAACTTTGAGCTTTATAATTTTACAGGTATTATTTATGCTCAAACAGCAACATTACACACTAACTAAAGTTTGAACAGTGGGATCACGAAGAACGGGACCTTTAAGAAAAAAGTGTTACTGGTGTAACTATGACGTTCAACGTACACTCCGACGTAAAAAAAAAAAAAGGTTCTATATGGCACCAAAAATGGTTCTTCGTTGTAATCATAGAGGAACCACTTTTGGTGCAATATAGCACCATTTCTTAACATGTTCTATGGTAGCGGTGCTATATAGCACCTTAGTTAGTGGTGCTATAGAGCACCTTAGTCAAAGAACCTGTGAAGATCCTCTGAAGAACCCTGAAGCACCAAAATTGGTGCTACATAGCACTTAAAAAGGTTCCCCTATGATTACGAGCCAAGAACAATTTTTGGTGCCATATAGAACCTTTTTTTTTTAAGAGTGTAGCGTAAGCTCTTTGAACTGCGAGAGGTGTTACACTTTCTGGGTAAGTTGAATACAGAAGACGTTCTGGAGGAAGCTCAACCCATTCTGACTCCCAGGAGATCAAAACCTGAAGTATGGTCAAGTGCCTTCTGCGTCACAATGAAGACGCTAAAGGCACCCCCTAGGCGTCACTATATCGACTCACAGGTACTCCATTGATTTCAGTTGTTTGCCCAATGCGTAAGATCAAGGAGCATTTAATTCTTTGCATTTGTAAAAGCAGAGATGATTTTATGAATATTTATAGGCTATTTTTATATTTTGGGGCAACTAACCCAACTCCTCCCGTAAACCTACCCACTTCTAAACAATGTAAAACAACAGGCAAAGTATAAAAACTCACCAAAAACAGTATAAAAGTATTAACTCATGTTGCATTCCAAGTCTTCTGAAGTCATACGATATATCTGTAAAGAATAGAGATGATCTTAATGTTTTTAAAAACCAAAGGTTTCTCATTTAAATCAATGGGGCACCACATCGAAAAATGACTCCTAGGGGTACCTTTAGCGTCTTCATTGTGATGCAGAAGGCACTTGACCATGCTTCAGATTTTGACGCCTTGGGAGTGAGAATGGGTTGGGAAACTAGATATTTTACTTTATAAAGTTTTAAATATGTATATTTTTCGTACAAAACCCCATCAATTCAGGTTTTGAAAGGCCTTTATTAACCCCCCAGAGCCGTGTTGAGTATGTTTATTATGGATGGATGCACTTTTTTGAGCTTCAAACTCAAAAATGGACCCCGTCACTGCCATTATAAAGCTTGGAAGTGTCAGGATACTTATTAATATAACTCTATAACTAATATAACCGCTGCGATTAGATCCAGCCTCTCATTGCTACAACCAAATGTGACAAATCACAGTTCCTATATATAAAAAGCAGCACAGCTCTTTTCAACATTGATAATAAGAAATGTTTCTTAAGCACCAAATCAGCACATTAGAATGATTTCTGAAGGATCATGTGACACTGAAGACAGGGGTAATGATGCTGAAAATTTAGCTTTGCCATCACATGCAGAATAAATTGCTCTTCAGGACCTTGAATTAATCACTGTGACAGGAACTCAAATCTACAACATAAATTTAGGTGAATCGGGTCAGGATTAAGGCTATCAGTCCTATCAATGGCTATACAAATAAAGAAGGACAGACATCTCAACAGTGAACTACAGGCCTTATCTAAATAAACTTTCTTACCAATGTCAAGCTTTAGGACGTGGAGTTGCTTTACAGAATGTGTGATGTGTCCTTTAAAATGATTGTCAGAACAGGTCTTAAAACTCGACTGAAACCGGTATTTGGATATTTGTTTGGAGGAAGTGGCTGTATGCCAGATAGTCCAACCTGACTGACAGTTTGTGCTGTAAGGAAATTTGAAGAATCACCCTGTGAGCAAGCATCTTTAACAAAGAGTTGCATAGTACAGTCATTGCATAGGCATGTTCTGTTTTAATGGTATGTTACCACAAATGCTTACTATTCCCCGTATGGCCTCTAAACCCTCACTGTGGGGATCTCATCCAACAGGTCATTGTGGTTGTCTGGGGCATTACCACTGCCATACGTCTCCAAAATCACCCCCTCCATTTTTTAAATTCATGTCGCAATTTTTAATCAAAATAACTTCCCCTCCCTCTTGCAGCGACGTCACGTGTCTTGCCGTGAGGGCGGGACAGTCTGTCAATCACATTAGATCACAGCAATAAAGTGCAACAGTCGGGTTCCAGAACTTAACTCATTTTGAAAGTTAATTTATAAACCTTTAAAGACAGCCCTACTGTGAGCTACAATGTTGTTAATCCATGATATTTGCATCAGCTGAAGCCATCAGCTTGAATTATTTCAGCTTATTTTTTAAAAGAATCATTTTTAACAGCAGAATTTGTAGAAAAACTGCATTACCCATGATGATGTACATAAAATTACACCAATTAGAAGGTGTGTTCACACTTGTAGTTCGGCTTGCTTGGTCCGTGTGTTCCCACTTGGCATGTTTGGTTCGATTAAAACGAACCCTGGTGTGATTGCTCTGTTAGTGCGGTTCACTTTAATGAGTGTGAACGCTGCCATCTGAACCCTGGTGTGATTGCTCTGTTAGTGCGGTTCACTTTAATGAGTGTGAACGCTGCCATCTGAACCCTGGTGTGCACCAAACAAGCGCTTCAAAGCAAACTCTGGTGAGGTTTGACTGAAATATGAATGCAACATGGACCAAAGACATGTAAACAAACCAAAAACATGATAAGACCTGATAATGGACAGAAAGCTCACGCATAGCTGTTTTTTCTCATCATAGTCATGATGTTGCCCATCACAGTTCAGTACAGGCATCAGAACTGCATCTCTGCGTTAGGTTTGGTGTTAAAATGGCAATGTGAATGCCAAGCGGACCAGGAGTAAATGTTTCAGTGTTTTTTTGGTCTGGACCAAACAAACCGAACTACAAGTGTGAACACAGTCTTGGTCCGCTTAGCGTTCACATTGGAATTTCAATACCAAACCTAAAAACAAAGGGACACGTTCACCACCTGATTGGTCGGCTTTTATAATGTATTGCCTATTTTGAGACGGAACTTACCAAAGATCCAAAAAATGCTGTGTTTTGGGCTAAATCTGCTCGTTGTATGTCTGTAACCTACATATGATATTTTGGCCAGCTGAGAACTCATGAAGAGCTTATAACGTGTAAAAGAGTCAAAACAGTGGCAGGAATCCCTCCGTCTCACACACACACACACACAAAGATCTGCTGCAAGAAGACGTGGTTCTGATCCCTTTCACAAACTGTGATGGGTAACATCCATAGACTGTAGAAAAATATGGACGTAGTGTCCGTGATGTCTCCCATAGGATTCTGAAGAGCAGTTTTGAAGCGTAAAGTAGGGACGAGCTGGCTGTTGTCATCTTGGCAGCGCGTCACTCCCGAATAACTAAAAATGGGCAAAGAGGCGGGACGTGGGTGGAGCTGAGGTGACGCAATGACTAACAGACAGCAGACAAATGGCTATCCACCTGTCACTCAAAGTGGCCATGCCCTTAATTATGCAGAACTTTAAGGCTTTATATAATGTAAACGAATGAGTTATAAAAAAAAAAAAACACCCCCCTCACAGTTGTCATGAAAGGAAAAATGAGCCGTATAGACAAAAACCACAATTTGTACCAGGCTGTAAACATGTTTTTTTCTGCTGTAAAGTTGGGCATTTACAATGGGGCTCAATGAGATTCTGCTCCTTCTGGAGCCTGTCCCTAGTGGCCAGTCTATGAATTGCAGTTTAAGTCGCTTCCGTATTGGCTTCAAGAGAAACTACGGGAGGTTTCCGCTTGGTAACAACGCGACTATAGAAATATACCTGTAAGAAAAAACAGGTATGCTTGAGCATTTTGTCCTTTTTAGGGTCTCATCTTCCTGTTTTTGGTTTGCGATAATAATCAGATAGAATAAAACGTAGGCTATGCATATGTGGCATGCTGTCCGAGGAGAGGGATCCGAGCTCGGATATTTGGCCAGAACGCAGAGTACTCCCCCCGTATCTCTGGTTAGGATAGTAACCAGGTGAGTGTGAGGAGACGGGGTGGTGGAGGGATGCAGAAAACTGTTGAGGAAGTCGGCTATATATAAATAGGCCTTATGTCTTCTTGATTGGTTAGGCAATTTGAACGTGTTCGTCCCGAAACTTGATGAGAAAAAACAGGAAATACAGAGAAAAAAAACAGAAACAGAAAGCTTTTGTAACATTATACACTACAGTTTAAAAGTTCGGGGTCAGTAAGATTTAATTTTTTTAATTAAAATAAATTAATACTTGTATTAATTAAATGTATTGCATTAAATTGATTGACATAAGAGACTTCTTTTAAAAACATTACAAATTCTTACCGATCTAAAACTTTTGAACAGAACAGAAGTGATTATGATTTTTTTTAACCCTCTATGGTACGATGTTGCATCCGGGCAACAGTCTAGTTTAGTTTATTTTAAATAAAATTAATCACCAATTTATTGTTCAAATTTATCTCAGGGAAGAAGAACTTCAATACTAATCAATGAAAGTGCAAAAAAGTGGTCCATTTTGTGTCCTGTTTCAGCACATGTGCACAGGTCACATATATTCTCCTATGAAAAGTGCATTTTTCACTAATTTCTGTCCAGTTAATCACCCACAAAAATATGAGTCACCTTCACTGGTAAGTAAAGAAGTATTTTCAAGAACTTTACATTATATATCATCAAATGTTTTAGAGTAAATAACATAAAACTATGTGTTGCCTCAAGGCTACATTGTACTATAATGGAATCGCATAAGGCCACACCAGACACACTGGGTTGGATACAAAAATACACTCAACTAAAGGATTATTAGGAACACCATACTAATACTGTGTTTGACCCCCTTTCGCCTTCAGAACTGCCTTAATTCTACGTGGCATTGATTCAACAAGGTGCTGAAAGCATTCAGCAAGGTGCGAAGCTCCCGTTCCACCACATCCCAAAGATGCTCTATTGGGTTGAGATCTGGTGACTGTGGGGGCCATTTTAGTACAGTGAACTCATTGTCATGTTCAAGAAACCAATTTGAAATGATTCAAGCTTTGTGACGTGGTGCATTATCCTGCTGGAAGTAGCCATCAGAGAATGGGTACATGGTGGTCATAAAGGGATGGACATGGTCAGAAACAATGCTCAGGTAGGCCGTGGCATTTAAATGATGCCCAGTTGGCACTAAGGGGCCTAAAGTGTGCCAAGAAAACATCCCCCACACCATTACACCACCACCACCACCACCAGCCTGCACAGTGGTAACAAGGCATGATGGATCCATGTTCTCATTCTGTTTACGCCAAATTCTGACTCTACCATCTGAACGTCTCAACAGAAATGGAGACTCATCAGACCAGGCAACATTTTTCCAGTCTTCAACTGTCCAATTTTAGTGAGCTTGTGCAATTGTAGCCTCTTTTTCCTATTTGTAGTGGAGATGAGTGGTACCCGGTGGGGTCTTCTGCTGTTGTAGCCCATCCGCCTCAAGGTTGTGCATGTTGTGGCTTCACAAATGCTTTGCTGCATACCTCGGTTATTTCAATCAAAGTTGCTCTTCTATCAGCTTGAATCAGTCGGCCCATTCTCCTCTGACCTCTAGCATCAACAAGGCATTTTCGCCCACAGGACTGCCGCATACTGGATGTTTTTCCCTTTTCACGCCATTCTTTGTAAACCCTAGAAATGGTTGTGCGTGAAAATCCCAGTAACTGAGCAGATTGTGAAATACTCAGACCGGCCACCAACCACCAACAACCATGCCACGCTCAAAATAGCTTAAACCACCTTTCTTTCCCATTCTGACATTCAGTTTGGAGTTCAGGAGATTGTCTTGGCCAGGACCACACCCCTAAATGCATTGGAGCAACTGCCATGTGATTGGTTGATTAGATAATTGCATTAATGAGAAATTGAACAGGTGTTCCTAATAATCCTTTAGGTGAGTGTAGTAAGGAAACGAGTTAGAATTCTCATAATATATTTGCATGTTTTTGTAATGCATTTACAAGAATAGTAATTCACATACTATAACTGCACATATTATGATCTGCACAGTTTCTGTAGCACTTAAAAAAAGGTATAAAACACAACTGATGAGGGTGAGGATGAGGTGTCGTGATGAGGAAGATGAGGGTCATAGTGACAATCCGGAAGGGAGAGAGTGAGGGTGATATTGAAGATAGAGACGAGGATGAAGATGGATATGATAACTTGATATGATGGTTTGATAATATTTGTGTTCCACGATGGTACAATGTTGCCTGAGAGCAACAGCTGAATTTGAAATGTTACTTTTATTAAATATGAAATTTGTAATACATATGAAATTTGTAATGCATGAAAAACTGGGTTTTGGGAAAAAAATTTGTTTGTTCAGGTATCTGGTTAAAGAAATTGATGTTTTCAATAAATATATAAATTTTTTCTACATGAAAATGTTGATTGTTTCAATTTGTCCGTTGTGGTACAATGTTGCCTTGAGGCAACAAACTAAAAAAAAAAAAAAAGAAATATCAAAACAATTGTATTGCTATTGTTATAGTGTCCAATTGTAAGCAGGAAAAACACCACAAATAATTTTTACTCATTTAAATAATATTGCATACCATAGAGGGTTAAGTATTTATTTTAGGAATATAACATGAGTAATATGAAGCCTAAATAAATACAGACATAATGTTTCCAAGAAATGTGCTTTAAACTTTAAACTTATTTTATCCATAAGTAGGGTTTATTTTGATTTCATGCTGACTTAAGTTTCATCTATTAACAGACACCGCAAGCTTTTTAATGTTTTAATTTGACACTTTCTTGTGAAGTGTCCCATTGGGATGACTAGCCCATCACATCGCCACATTGTTATACTTGAGGGTGTGTGTGTGGCCCAATAGTCCCACAGAGAAAAGAATTAATGACGCTGAAGATTAAATTAAAGCCCTGGTGGACCCCACGCCTGCTAAGGCACATCTGGAGCTGCTACCAAACATCAGCAGGCTCAAGGACATTTCAGAGATCAAATCAAGGATACATCTACTTGATAGCTAGCCTACAAGTTACTAAGCCAATAATAGTTCACTAAACTCCAGAAATGGCATATAATGCAATAGGTAGCTGTGAAAGAATACTGAAACTTCAGTCAGCGCCTACAAGCATCTAATATGAGGTCATTTACAACATTTCACATGCAACTTTCTTTGTGTGGTAAATACCTACCATTTTTTTTAGACTATTGCAACAACCAAAATAAAATGAGAACCCAAATAAAAGGATTTCTCCATATTTTCATTGCCGTGTTGCAAGAATATTAGGGTTAGGACTATAAATGAACATGAAGAGGAATCATAAAAACAGAAGCGTATTTGAAGGATCTGCCATAAAAACTGAGGTCATAAAAGAAGATAAAATGGGAGGCACCGCATGGCAAAAGAGCCAGATTGAGGTAGTAAATACCTGCTCCTTCCCCCACGCTGGTCTTAATAGAGGTGGCGTAAACCCTAATGCCAACTCCTGGCTTTTTTTTAAAGAATTAGACATGCTCCATAACTCTGTCTCATTACATACAGGCCAAATAACAGCATCTGACTAAATAATACAATACAGCAAATCTGCGAAGTGCTCAAAACGTGGAACGTCTGCATGTGAATTAAGCTCTCATGACATGTAGCACTACAGATGTTTTGTCACTAAAGATATTTGACGAAAAATGTGTGTCATGTTCACACTGTTTTACTGTATCAGCAGCAATCCCTGGAAGAGACTCACATTGTTGTTCATTTGTGTTGACAGTGAATTGCACCACACAAATAATACTAATAACAATCAATAATAATAATAATAATAAAAACAGTAAAAAATGTGATACAATTACATCAGTAATTGGGGAGTTGATATTAAATCACTATCAGTGGCAACGGTGTCATACTATAGTAGTGTGACATACTATATTTTATCCCAAACCATTCAAATTCATTCATAGAGGTATAATATGGAAGCAAATTTCTGCCACAGAAGAAAAAAAAATCATGTTTTCATAGTTTCGAAATTATGAGATAAAAAAAATGTTATCCTAAAATCATTTCTAATTATAAGATGAAACGTAAATTATGACAAAAAGGACTTTTTATGTCACAATTGACTTTTTATCTAATAATTTAGATTTTTTTTTAATAATTATGCCCATATGTCCATTGTGACCACGTTTTATTATGATTTTTTTTTGTTATAATTTTGACTTTGTATCTCAAAAGTATGACTTATTAAGTATACTAATTGCAAATAAATGCATAATAATTGCAACTTTTTATCTCAAAATTAAGACCTTTGATATGTCATAATTATGATTTACCAAAGCATTATTTGTTATTAAATGGCAGAAATGGGCTTCCAAAAAAAAATCCTTAATTTTCATGACCTAATATTAACTAAGGAGACATGGAGTATTTTTCACACTATACAGGACTATTCAAGTAATAAAAAAAATAAATAAACAATGGTGAAAATCTTAAAAAGTGTAGATCAGTTGAAACACCTATACAAAAAAGGTACAGTGCTGTCACTGGGTGTGACAACAAAAGTGACAACCCCTAAATGGTACATATTAGTACCTTAAAAGGTACATATCAGTACTGCCCCAGTGAAAGCAATGTACCTTTTTTCTGACAGTGTATATTACATATGTCACAATAAAATAAAAATTAGAACAGTTAGTTAAAAAAAGTAGTTTAACTGCCCAACAATTGATATTGTTATTTATGCTCAGTTTGTATTAAATGTATTCAACAAACATATCTTTGCAGTTCTGTAGTTAACAGATTTCTGATGGCAGTGGATAAATGGAAGAAATGAAATCACTGTCAACGTCGACAGATTTGGCTAAAGGCTGCAGGTTCGGTCAGACCAATGCTTTTAAACTTCCAGAATCCACTTTGGTGACAGAGTGAGAGAGTCCAAACAGTATCTCAAAATGTTTACATGTCCTTTACTGCGCGTCATAGCATTTCCCTTCAGATTTAAATCATTTCAGTTGTGTCAGCTTTCATTAGAACACCTCATCACGGGCCGAATGCTACTTGTACGGGCTTGTTGGACGGAGCGGTGCACAAGGTTGTAACATGTGAGTGTAGCTACTACTGTCTGTGTTTACAGTACATCACTGAGCAATGGATTTGACAAATGAAACAGTTAAATATGAATGGCAGTTAGTTCAAGATTTTTGTGTAAATAATGTGATGTATTTTTATTTGTGCACACATTTGCCTGTCATGCTCATACTGCACTTGCAAATGGCACAAAAACACCTCAGTGAACATATACGCTTCTCTCACCTCAGGGATGACACACCGTCCGGCGATCAACAGCGCCCCCAAGAGGATGATCCTCCCATTACTCCTCATCTCAAAGATGGGCTCATAAAAAGAAAATAACACACAATTGTGATTGCTGCTATGAAAAGTCTTGAAACCAGAATTATTACAGTATTTAAAACATTATCTGAAAATGCTGTCAATAGCCAGGAAACAAAAATACATTTATACATATATATATATATATGTCAAATTAAATTTGAACAAACTTATCTGTAAAACCTTTAGAATATAGATAGGAATGAGACAGCCAAGTTTGGTGTATGAGTGCTACAATTTTTTTAGAAAACAGCCTTTAAATAATGTATTGTACTTGAAATCTACATAAGGGTGTACCGGTGTAGTAAACATTTTTTAAATGTGTAATAAAATAAACACTTAAATTACATTTCTTTCAGACTAGCGGAAAAAAACATGCAAAATATACATTTAAGCGAAATAGCTTGAAATATCAAAATTGCCAAGTGCATGAGAAAATATGTTTTTGCCTGCATAGCTTCCTGTCGCTCAAACAGTAGAGCGTGGCGATAGCAATGCCAAGGTCATGGGTTCGATTCCCAGGGAAAGCAAGAACTGACAAAATATGTACCTTGAATGCAATGTAAGTCGCTTTGGATAAAAGCGTCTGCCAAATGCATAAATGTAAAATGTAAATGCCTGCAGTATCTTAATACCTGACATTTAAATATTATTTCTAAACTTAAAAGAACAGACTCATAGTCATATTCTGTTATTAGTGCCAATGTCAAAAGTAAACCTCGATGTCTTTTCCAATAGTTGACCAGTCATTTGGGAAAATATTGCTGGAGTAAACCTTCTGGTCCAGGAGATTGTCTGAGGTGAGCAAAAGAAAGAAAATTACAAAGTGAGATCCATTTTCATTCAACACATATGATATTTGCTTCAAAACTCAAATAACACTCTTAAAGCTGCACTATGTAACTTTTTCATCCACTAGAGGTCGCCTATTCAAAACAAAGGCGTAGTTTGAGGATGCCAAGTTTGAGCGCAGAATCATGGGACATGTGGTCTCCACCTCACAGCCGCTGGAAAAGAATCGGGATAGGACTCGGGCAGAAATCATGTTCATGGATGTGATTATTAACATTACTGTAGTATGAAGAAGAAGCAGGAGCGATTGCTAATAAGAAGCGCACAACAAGCCTTGCGAGCAGCGGGACCTTTATTATGGCATATTCACTGGGGGGACTTTTATTATACCACAGTCGCCGTCGCCATTTCCGCTTTTCCGGCCATTAGTATGAGGTAAGGCAGCTCTGTTTATCATGAAAACGATGTTATGACGTTACTGCGTTCGCTTGGCGGCAGTAACGCGGCTGCGTTTATAGCAAAATAAAACCGGAAACCGAGGGGAACGCGTCCCTGTTCCTTGGTTAAAATAGCAATTTTTTTCACGATTTACAAATAGTTGGAAACATTTGGGATATTGTAAGTAGGCTCCTCAACTCAACAAAATATATAACACTGGCCTAGTGGTTTTTGGATATTTTACTGAAACTTTTTTACATAATTAAGTACTTAAAGCTGCACTAAGTACAAACAAAGGTTAGTACAAACCAAAAAAAAAACAAAAAAAACAATTACAATTCTTTCAAATGGACAAGTTTGAAGACAATGGGAAATGGATGAACTTCAGGTTCACACACAAAAGCGGGAGGGGCGGGGGGGTTGGGGGGGTTAGTCCATTTCGGGGGCTCGTCTGCCTGAGCAGCGGGATGTCCCCTCAAGTGAAAGGCAAAGTGCAGGCACAACGATTACTGTCTTTAGAAGAGTGAGAGAAAAGATGAGAAAATGTTGTAAAGATGCAAAATTCAGATTTTGCTGGATTTGCATCATGTCCGTGGGGGGGAGCTCTGGTGGATTTTCCCCATTTAAGCACAAATAGTGGCCAGATTTGCACGACCTCCATGGCCTAATTCAAAACAGACGGCTTATCCTAAAAGCGCATTAATATTAATGTGGCCCCAAAGTGCGGTTACATTAGGCCACCCTTGTTAGGTGCACAGATGAGCTAATAGAGTCATGTGGCTGCTTACAGCTTGTTGAAAAGATTTTTTTAATCTCTCCTTTTTTAAACAGAAATCCCTCCCAGTGATTAAAGACATGAAGGAGGGGGCAGTCCAGGCCTTGTTGAGTGGATCAATAGAACAGCAGGGGCGAAAGCAGAGCAGCACGCACACGCAAGAGACCCAACTGTTCAAAGTAGCCTCCCCTCAGATGAGCCCAAACATATGTTTGTGATCATTTAAATGAAAGGGTGCCATAAGAACAGTGTGTGCTTAAATGTCAGTGTATCATTTACCAAACAATGTTGCTATGGGTATGAATGTGGCAGTGTGTTGTCTGACATGTCATTCACAAAATAAAGCTCAAACGTGCTGCATAACACGAGAATGAACATGATTGGTTCTTGCTGAAGCTCAAACGTGCTGCGTAACACGAGAATGAACCTCATTGGTTCTTGTGGAAGCTCAAACTTTATCAAGTAAACTTTCAGCCGACAGCCTTCCCTGTTCAATTTATGGAAAAATTGTTGAAAGTTCCCCTGCCGATCGAAAGACTAACGCGACCAGGTAGGCTCATCATGACGCCACGTACGCATCTTGAGTTACACTTTCAACATTCAATACTTTTCCACGGAAGGCGGTCTGCATAAAGTTTACTTGATAAAGTTGTAAATATGAATATTTTTCTTACACAAACGCGTCGATTCGCATCAGAAGGCCTTTATTAACACCCCAGAGCCGCGTGGAGCACGTTATTTGACAGACAGATGCATAGAATACATTGGGGAGAACAAGTATTTGATACACTGCCGATTTTGCAGGTTTTCCTACTTACAAAGCATGTAGAAGTCTGTAATTTCTATCATAGGTACTCTTCAACTGTGAGATACGGAATCTAAAACAAAAATCCAGAAAATCACACGCACAAGGCTGGGATGGGCTACAGGACAATAGGCAAGCAGCTTGGTGAGAAGGCAACAACTGTTGGCGCAATTATTAAAAAATGGAAGAAGTTCAAGATGACGGTCCATCTCCCTTGGTCTGGGGGAACCTTGCAATATCTCACCTCGTGGGGCATCAATGATCATGAGGAAGGTGAAGGATCAGCCCAGAACTACATGGCAGGACCTGGTCAATGACCTGAAGAGAGCTGGGACCACAGTCTCAAAGAAAACCATTAGTAACACACTACGCCTTCATGGATTAAAATCCTGCAGTGCACGCAATGTCCCCCTGCTCAAGCCAGCGCATGTCCAGGCCCGTCTGAAGTTTGCCAGTGACCATCTGGATGATCCAGAGGAGGAATGGGAGAAGGTCATGTGGTCTGATGAGACAAAAATAGAGCTTTTTGGTCTAAACTACACCCGCCGTGTTTGGAGGAAGAAGAAGGATGAGTACAACCCCAAGAACACCGTCCCAACCGTGAAGCATGGAGGTGGAAACATCATTCTTTGGGGATGCTTTTCTGCAAAGGGGACAGGACGACTGCACCGTATTGAGGGGAGGATGGATGGGGCCTTGTATCGCGAGATCTTGGCCAACAACCTCCTTCCCTCAGTAAGAGCATTGAAGATGGGTCGTGGCTGGGTCTTCCAGCATGACAACGACCCGAAACATTCAGCCAGGGCAACTAAGGAGTGGCTCTGTAAGAAGTATCTCAAGGTCCTGGAGTGGCCTAGCCAGTCTCCAGACCTGAACCCAATAGAACATCTTTGGAGGGAGCTGAAAGTCTAGGCCCTGGTTATTTCTAGGCTTGACTACTGCAATGCACTTCTGGCTGCACTCCCCTCTTGTGCGATCCAAACACTTTGAATGATCCAGAATGCAGCAGCACGTCTTGTCTTCAACAGGCCCAAAAGGACCCACATCACACCTCGCTTCATCTCTCTGCACTGTTTACCACTTGCTGCTCGCATCAAGTTTAAGGCGCTGGCGCTTGCCTACAGAGCCACCACGAGCTTAGATCCTGCATACTTTGACTCCATTCTACGAATCCACACCCCCACCAGAAGCCTTCACTCAGCTAAGGAGCGACGGCTTGTGGTACCATCACAGAGAGGCAGAAAATCCCTTTCCAGAACATTTTCATTCAACGTTCCCAGCTGTTGGAACGATCTTCCCACCGCCATCCGAAACGCAGAATCATTGACAATATTCAAAAGTCAACTAAAAACTCAGCTCTTCCGTGAGCACTTAACCTCATTAAAAAAAAAACATGTTTTTCTCTTTCTTCCCGTTTTCCCTCCCTACTCTAGCCTGTGCTACACTGAGCAATGTACACAGACTCAGTATTTTAGGCACTTGTTGCGCTTACTCGACTCTTCATGACCAATCGCTTCCTGTACTCCCAAGTTGTAAGTCGCTTTGGATAAAAGCGTCTGCTAAAGTCCATACTGCCCAGCGACCTGAAGGATCTGGAGAAGGTCGGTGTGAAGGTGTGGGCCAAAATGCAGTGCCCTGCTGCAGTGTGTGCAAACCTGGTCAAGAACTACAGGAAACGTATGATCTCTGTAATTGCAAACAAAGGTTTCTGTACCAAATATTAAGTTCTGCTTTTCTGATGTATCAAATACTTACAGTATGTCATGCAATAAAATGCTAATTAATTACTTACAAATCATACAATGTGATTTTCTGGATTTTTCCAGAAATCATAATGTATGCTTTTTTAACTATTTATTTTTATGATACAGCTGCAAATAAGTATTTGAACACCTGTCAAATACACCAGCTAGAATTCTGACCCTCAAAGACCTGTTAGTCTGCCTTTAAAATGTCCACCTCCACACCTGTCCACCCTATGCAATCAGTAAGAATCCAACTACTAACATGGCCAAGACCAAAGAGCTGTCCAAAGACACTAGAGACAAAATTGTACACCTCCACAAGGCTGGAAAGGGCTACGGGGAAATTGCCAAGCAGCTTGGTGAAAAAAGTTCCACTGTTGGAGCAATCATTAGAAAATGGAAGAAGCTAAACATGACTGTCAACCTCCCTCGGACTGGGGCTCCATGCAAGATCTCACCTCGTGGGGTCTCAATGATCCTAAGAAAGGTGAGAAATCAGCCCAGAACTACACGGGAGGAGCTGGTCAATGACCTGAATAGAGCTGGGATCATTTATAAGGTTACTGTTGGTAATACACTAAGATGTCATGGTTTGAAATCATGCATGGCACGGAAGGTTCCCCTGCTTAAACCAGCACATGTCAAGGCCCGTCTTAAGTTTGCCAATGACCATTTGGATGATCCAGAGGAGTCATGGGAGAAAGTCATGTGGTCAGATCAAAATAGAACTTTTTGGTCATAATTCCATTAAACGTGTTTGGAGGAAGAAGAATTATGAGTACCATCCCAAGAACACCATCCCTACTGTGAAGCATGGGGGTGGTAGCATCA
The DNA here is from genome assembly GCA_023566225.1 of Romanogobio albipinnatus. Lineage (NCBI taxonomy): Eukaryota > Metazoa > Chordata > Actinopteri > Cypriniformes > Gobionidae > Romanogobio > Romanogobio albipinnatus. The sequence goes on from CM042249.1 coordinate 44,021,398, forward strand.
TGCTTTGGGGGTGTTTTTCTGCACATGGGACAGGGCGACTGCACTGTATTAAGGAGAGGATGACCGGGGCCATGTATTGCGAGATTTTGGGGAACAACCTCCTTCCCTCAGTTAGAGCATTGAAGATGGGTCGAGGCTGGGTCTTCCAACATGACAATGACCCGAAGCACACAGCCAGGATAACCAAGGAGTGGCTCTGTAAGAAGCATATCAAGGTTCTGGCGTGGCCTAGCCAGTCTCCAGACCTAAACCCAATAGAGAATCTTTGGAGGGAGCTCAAACTCTGTGTTTCTCAGCGACAGGCCAGAAACCTGACTGATCTAGAGAAGATCTGTGTGGAGGAGTGGGCCAAAATCCCTCCTGCAGTGTGTGCAAACCTGGTGAAAAACTACAGGAAACGTTTGACCTCTGTAATTGCAAACAAAGGCTACTGTACCAAATATTAACATTGATTTTATCAGGTGTTAAAATACTTATTTGTAGCTGTATCATACAAATAAATAGTTAAAAAATCATACATTGTTATTTCTGGATTTTTCTTTTTAGATTATGTCTCTCACAGTGGACATGCACCTATACGATGACAATTTCAGACCCCTCCATGATTTCTAAGTGGGAGAACTTGCAAAATAGCAGGGTGTTCAAATACTTATTTCCCTCACTGTATGATAAAAATTACAGACTTCTACATGCTTAGTAAGTGGGCAAACCTGCAAAATCGGCAGTGAATCAAATACTTGTTCTCCCCACTGTACATGAGTGTTTGACCGGATTACAGATTACAGTCTATATGGCAGATAGCAGTCATTTATGGGACTTTAAGGCGTGATTTATTTATATTTAATTGTTATTTAGAAGTGAATTGTATGTTATAGTTAATTTTCAGGTTTGTTGTATTGGGAAACTTTCTAGGCCATCAAGAAAACCTTTAAAAGGTAGGGTAGGCATTTTCGGGAGAGGCTAGCAATCGCAAGCTATAGTTTTGAAAGCATGAGCGTCAGTGCATCTCCAAAGCCACGCCTCCTCCAAAACACAAGAACACATACAGCAGATTCTGCAAAGCGTCACGAGACCAGAGACTATTTAAATTAACTGTTATGTTAATTAACTCAAGTTTTTTACAGGTTTATTCCGATAAAGTTGCAGACAGCAGGGAAAAACAAAGCTAAATAATATAAAGAACAAAGCTAATTAAAGCAATAAACAATAATGTAATTTTATTAATTTTCCCAGTGTTTTATTTGTAATGTCTGGTTTTAATTTCTCTTTATATAAAGAAGACAATTATTTATAATATATAATCATTTGTTTGTTTTTTGACACAGTTGATGCTCAAAATCACAATGTAGCAACAAAAAACATTTATTGCCGTTTCCTGTCATTGTTCCTGACAACAAAAAGAACAAGAAAAGTACAGGCAGGCATGTGCTAATTTGCATGTTTTCAATAGCATAACCATATATGAAGAGTTCAGATGCAAAAGTCTCTAAAAGCCACCTCGGTCAAAAATGAGATAAGTGAATGCTCTCCGCATATATTATACGTTCATAAAATACTTTCACTTCAAACCCACTAAATCCCAGCCTTAGACCATTCAGAAGTACCGGTACTTAGGTAGAAACCTATACATAGAAGCCTGACAAAAATGCTTATTTTAAAGAAAAACATTAGACGGACTTAGAGGCTTTTGCATCTGAAGTCTTCATATGCTTTTGAATTTTTATAGCTACGACAATTTAAAATGGATCAATAAAACAATTTGATTGGAACTTTTGCTGAGGTGAACTAAAATTCAACAATGTCTCAAATTAATCCAAAACGCAGATTTACTGAAGAACAGGGGAGGGAAAAACACTGACGGTTCACTACATTTGGTTTACACACATTGTCTTTGATAGTCACTCACAGGACAAATGGTTATTTTAGCTTTAACAGACAACAAAACATTTATCATTTCTGAAACATTAAACAGAAGTTTGGTTTGCTTCTCTGTATATGCAGCATGTGCTCTTCACTGAGATTACGACTGTATTTGCTATTAAAATACACTCACCTAAAGGATTATTAGGAACACCATACTAATACTGTGTTTGACCCCCTTTCGCCTTCAGAACTGCCTTAATTCTATGTGGCATTGATTCAACAAGGTGCTGAAAGCATTCTTTAGAAATGTTGGCCCATATTGATAGGATAGCATCTTGCAGTTGATGGAGATTTGTGGGATGCACATCCAGGGCACGAAGCTCCCGTTCCACCACATCCCAAAGATGCTCTATTGGGTTGAGATCTGGTGACTGTGGGGGCCATTTTAGTACAGTGAACTCATTGTCATGTTCAAGAAACCAATTTGAAATGATTGGAGCTTTGTGACATGGTGCATTATCCTGCTGGAAGTAGCCATCAGAGGATGGGTACATGGTGGTCATAAAGGGATGGACATGGTCAGAAACAATGCTCAGGTAGGCCGTGGCATTTAAACGATGCCCAATTGGCAATAAGGGGCCTAAAGTGTGCAAGAAAACATCCCCCACACCATTACACCACCACCACCAGCCTGCACAGTGGTAACAAGGCATGATGGATCCATGTTCAAATTCTGACTCTACCATCTGAACGTCTCAACAGAAATCGAGACTCATCAGACCAGGCAACATTTTTCCAGTCTTTTCCAGTGTCCAATTTTGGTGAGCTTGTGCAAATTGTAGCCTCTTTTTTCTATTTGTAGTGAAGATGAGTGGTACCTAGTGGGGTCTTCTGCTGTTGTAGCCCATCCGCCTCAAGGTTGTGCATGTAGTGGCTTCACAAATGCTTTGCTGCATACCTCGGTTGTAACGAGTGGTTATTCCAGTCAAAGTTGCTCTTCTATCAGCTTGAATCAGTCGGCCCATTCTCCTCGGACCTCTAGCATCAACAAGGCAGTTTCGCCCACAGGACTGCCGCATACTGGATGTTTTTCCCTTTTCACACCATTCTTTGTAAACCCTAGAAATGGTTGTGTGTGAAAATCCCAGTAACTGAACAGATTGTGAAATACTCAGACCAGCCCGTCTGGCACCAACAACCATGCCATGATCAAAATTGCTTAAATCACCTTTCTTTCCCATTCTGACATTCAGTTTGGGGTTCAGGAGATTGTCTTGACCAGGACCACACCCCTAAATGCATTGAAGCAACTGCCATGCGATTGGTTGATTAGATAATTGCATTAATGAGAAAATGAACAGGTGTTCCTAATAATCCTTTAGGTGAGTGTACATTCTGATAAAGGTGACAGCACTGAGGTGATACTGAATCTGATGCATCTGAACACATGAAGGACACTCGATGAAGACATAACAGCCATTAAACCGGACAGCTTCAAATATCTAAATTCATTCTAAATCGAAACAATAAATATATAACATTCAAAGGATTACATATTGTTTGACATCAAGGTACAGTACCCTGTACTGTAATGTAGCCTGAATAATGTGCTTGTACATAAATAGTATGTATGATTGTTTTGCAGTCAACATCACACTACATTCAGTAAATATCTGATTGCTTACTTTTTTAGAGGGACGGACTAGAAAAAGTGTGGCTTGTGCTCTTTATGTTTTAAAGGGGTCATATGAAGCTTTTTAAAGTTTTCCTTTAGTGTGTAATGTATCCGTTTGTCTGTGTATACGATCTGCAAAGTTACAAAGCTCATAGTCTCTCCCACAAAGAGATGTATTCTATGTAAAAGAGAACGCTGATCCAGACCTGCCTAAAAGACCTCGGTTGAAGTCTAGATATTACTTCTTCAAACGGTTTTGGCCGATCGATCGGCTTGATCATCTACATTTTCAGAACTAATATGGCAAAACCATAGACTGTAAAAAAAATATGGACGTAGTGTCCATGATGTCACCCATAGGATTCTTTGTCACCTATAGGATTCTTGAGTTTTGAACATAGACCATGAAAAAAATATGGACAATGCGACTTCATTGTCTTCCGGAGGCTTCAATTACTTCAGCGGAGGTGTGAATATGGCGCTGACATCTTGCGCATATTTGGGACGAGCTGGTTGTTGCCATCTTGGCAGCGCGTCACTCCTGGATAACTGAAAATGGGCAAAGAGGCGGGACGTGGGTGGAGCTGAGGTGACACGATGACTAACAGAGAGCAGATAAATGGCTATCCACCTGTCACTCAAAGTGGCCACGCCCTTAATTATGCAGAACTTTATATAATGTAAATAAAAATAAAAAAAAATTCACCCTCCTCACAGTTGTCATGAAGGACAAAATTAGCCTCATTGAGCAGAATCTCATTGAGCCTCATGTTAAACTGCCCAACTTTACAACAGAAAAAAACATGCTTACAGCCTGGTACATATTGTGGCTTTGGTCTCTACGGCTAATTTTGCCCTTCATGACAACTGTGAGGGGGGTGATTTTTTTTTATAACTCATTCGTTTACATTATATAAAGCCTTAAAGTTCTGAATAATTAAGGAGGCGTGGCCACTTTGAGTGACAGGTGGATAGCCATTTATCTGCTGTCAGTTAGTCATCGCATCACCTCAGCTTCACCCACGTCCCGCCTCTTTGCCCATTTTCTGTTATCCGGGAGTGACGCGCGATGCACAATTATGAACGAGATGCCAAGATGGTAACCGCCAGCTCGTCCTTACTTTACACTTCAAAACTGCTCTTCAGAATCCTATGGGTGACGTCACAGACACTACGTCCATATTTTTTTACAGTCTATGGGTAAAACCGACAACATGTTGTTACATTTCCAAACCATGCTTGAGATGTTTGGCCAATCACAACGCACTAGGTCAGCTGGCCAATCAGAGCACTCTGAGCTTTTCAGAAGGAGGGGCTTTGTATAAATGAGTACGTTTCAGGCAGACTAGGAATAGAGGAGTTGCAATAATGTACAGTATGTGAAAAATTTGTTTTTTGGTACATTAAAGTAAGTTAAACTATTCTATTATACCAATAATCAAAATAATGAACTTTTAAAGTAGCTCATATGACCCCTTTAACCCTATAACTGGTGACGCATCCTGGGGGATACAAAAATAAAAGTCCTGTTTTTTTTTAAATCATGCAATTTTATAATTAGTGTCCTAAGATGATGGCAAACAGCAATAAATAAATTTTTTGATTTCGCTTTATGGTCTTGCCCTTTTTAGGGTTAAGAGTTTAACTGTCCAAGTAAGGACAATCTACAGTACATCTGCTAAAAATAAGAAACTGGATGGATGATAAGGGCAGGAGGTGACAGCTAGCAGGACGTCCTCCTCAAGATCTTGGACAAGCAGTGAACTCAAACTCGCCATTCTAGAGGACAGACAGAAAGAGAATAAATGTAAGCATTACATGAGTTCTGCACTTCAACTGTTATAAGTTGTGCAATGTTCAATATGCATACACACAATTTGTATTATTGTTATTATTATTATTATATGAAATTATCTGGATGCACATTTTACTGTTTTTTAGGAACACTTTTAAGAAAACTATGTTGGGTCTATGAATCAATCTGAAATTTCAATACATCATGACGGCAGCTAATTCACAATTTATGAACATATAAAATGGTCAAACCAAATATTGTCCAATCAAAGCACAGCATAAAGTACGACTGCACCTGAACAGATAAACATCAAGTGTGCTGGATAATATACAGCTCAACACACAATTTACCTCCTCATCCTCTTCAAATATTGGCTGCAAGAAAAAGGGGATTTTTTTATTAACTTAAAGCTGCTGATTTTTGGCAACTTCAAATCACACACCAATCATGCCGCAAAGACTGCACATTTCATGAGAACATTCCCTTACGTGTCTAGCACAAAGGTGGTTGTTTCACTAAAAAGACTGAAGGAAGCGTCAAGATGTTTACTGTATGCCTGAACCTCTATCGTTTTACCATTGGAGATCAACTCACAGCCCTACCATTGAGACATGTACTTTGTACATCACATGTACATCACTGAAACATGCACATTTAAAAAATTAGATTAGATTAGATTCAACTTTATAGTCATTACACAAGTACAGGTACAAGGCAAAGAAATGCAGTTTAGGTCTAACCAGAAGTGCAATAGCAGCAAGTGCATGATATACAATGGATGAATAAGTGCAGGACATGGATATGCACCGAATATATAATATATTATATATATATTATATATATATATATATATATATATATATATATATATATATATATATATATATATATATATATATATATATATATATATATATATATATATATATATATATATATATATATATATATATATATATATATATATATATATATATATATATATAGTGAGGAAAATAAGTATTTGAACACCCTGCTATTTTGCAAGTTCTCCCACTTAGAAATCATGGAGGGGTCTGAAATTGTCATCGTAGGTGCATGTCCACTGTGAGAGACATAATCAAAAAAAAAAAATCCAGAAATCACAATATATGATTTTTTTTTAAACTATTTATTTATATGATACAGCTGCAAATAAGTATTTGAACACCTGAGAAAATCAATGTTAATATTTGGTACAGTAGCCTTTGTTTGCAATTACAGAGGTCAAACGTTTCCTGTAGTTTTTCACCAGGTTTGCACACACTGCAGGAGGGATTTTGGCCCACTCCTCCACACAGATCTTCTCTAGATCAGTCAGGTTTCTGGCCTGTCGCTGAGAAACACAGAGTTTGAGCTCCCTCCAAAGATTCTCTATTGGGTTTAGGTCTGGAGACTGGCTAGGCCACGCCAGAACCTTGATATGCTTCTTACAGAGCCACTCCTTGGTTATCCTGGCTGTGTGCTTCGGGTCATTGTCATTTCGGAAGACCCAGCCTCGACCCATCTTCAATGCTCTAACTGAGGGAAGGAGGTTGTTCCCCAAAATCTGGCAATACATGGCCCCGGTCATCCTCTCCTTAATACAGTGCAGTCGCCCTGTCCCATGTGCAGAAAAACACCTCCAAACACATTTAGTGGAATTATGACCAAAAAGTATCATTGGCAAACTTAAGACGGGCCTTGACATGTGCTGGTTTAAGCCGGGGAACCTTCGTGCCATGCATGATTTCAAACCATGACGTCTTAGTGTATTAGCAACAGTAACCTTGGAAACGGTGGTCCCAGCTCTTTTCAGGTCATTGATCAGCTCCTCCCGTGTAGTTCTGGGCTGATTTCTCACCTTTCTTAGGATCATTGAGATGATCCCCAGTCCGAGGGAGATTGACAGTCATGTTTAGCTTCTTCCATTTTCTAATGATTGCTCCAACAGTGGACCGTTTTTCACCAAGCTGCTTGGCAATTTCCCCGTAGCCCTTTCCAGCCTTGTGGAGGTGTACAATTTTGTCTCTAGTGTCTTTGGACTGCTCTTTGGTCTTGGCCATGTTAGTAGTTGGATTCTTACTGATTGTATGGGGTGGACAGGTGTCTTTATGCAGCTAACGACCTCAAACAGGTGCATCTAATTTAGGATAATAAATGGAGTGGAGGTGGACATTTTAAAGGCAGACTAACAGGTCTTTGAGGGGCAGAATTCTAGCTGATAGACAGATGTTCAAATACTTATTTGCAGCTGTATCATACAAATAAATAGTTGTAAAAAATCATATATTGTGATTTCTGGATTTTTTTTTAGATTATGTCTCTCACAGTGGACATGCACCTACGATGACAATTTCAGACCCCTCCATGATTTCCAAGTGGGAGAACTTGCAAAATAGCAGGGTGTTCAAATACTTATTTTCCTCACTGTATATATATATTATATATATATATATATATATATATATATATATATATATATATATATATATATATATATATATATATATATATATATATATATATATATATATATATATATATATATATATATATATATATATATATATATATATATATATATATATATATATATATATATATAATGCAACCACATGACCTTAAAACAAAGCGTAACCTAGATTTTTATCACATGAAATGAGGACAAATGTGTTTTCATTTTAATCTAATGAGTAAAATGTCTTAAACTGCTTTTACCTCATTACCCTCATCTGTCTGATGCTGGAAAGTGAAGAGCATCAGTAAAAAGATTAATTGTATAAAAATAAAGCTATTAGTAATTCTAATGTATACAACTTAAATGTTTTAAGTAAAGAATACCCTCTAATATTTAACTTGATCTCTTCAATCTGTCGAAAGGTATGTACTGTATATACTATACATTTCAGTTCTTTTGGGAAGTTGACAACTTATTTTAGTAATGTACATGTAAGGAATAATTGACTCCGGGCCGTTCAATTATTAGAATAATAATGCACACCCGAGGTGGTGATGCGGTCACGACGCGAAGCGGAGTGGCCGTTACACCTCGGGTGTGCATTATTATTCTAATAATTGAACGGCCCGGAGTCAATTATTCCGCTTATACTACGGTTACCACACCTCAAGACATCGATCCGAAGATATATTTAAAGGGATTCATCCGGTTTTTGTACTTAAATTGCTATTGTGAGTAGGACTATTTCTTCCGCGTCTCATCCAACGGCTCTTTTGTTAGTTCCGAAACGTAATTTTAAAGCTGTTAACGAAGGCTTGAGCCGTTGATAGCATTCTACTGCAGTTATTAATAAAGTTATTAGAAAGAGAGAGAGAGAGAGAGAGAGAGAGAGAGAGAGAGAGAGAGAGAGAGAGAGAGAGAGAGAGAGAGAGAGAGAGAGAGAGAGAGAGAGAGAGAGAGAGCGAGTGCTTGTGTGAATTAGGCTACCTCTGTGCGTCTCTAAACAGCCTGTTATTACCTCGCTAGTGAAAAAATGTCACGTGTAGCCTTTAAGTTGCTCCACTATATAGGCTACCTGATCAAATCGTCAGGGCAGCGCTGACACCTTTTTGTGCAAACTGTAGTGCGTGTGCGATCATGTGTGATTTCAGTAATGAGACAGAAAAGCTTGCCTTTGATGTCCGCTTCCGTCTGTTGGTTTTCATCTGGACTGTCTAATACTGCTGCCGCCCAGTTGTTGAACGTTTTATATTCACCGTAAATATTAAGCTTTACTTTAGGAAAATCGTCTGTCATATTGTTGTTTTTTAGTCCTGTAATGTCCGTTATTACAGTTAACTATGCGAAGTGATATGGAACTGTAATGCGGTCAAGAGCTGCCTGGAACTACGTTCGCTGTGTATCTCCCAGAAAAAAATTGCACACCTCAGAACGTTCATCAGCCAATCAGATTCAAGCATTCAACGGCCCCGTAGTATAAGCTTTATTAATACATTTATATTTCAAAAAGCGCATTTCTTCATACGCATGCAACTTTTAATGGAATACATGCACTTCTGAAAATGCATGTCATGCCAGATTCATTTAAAATCAAACAAGGCAAAAACTTGGTTAGAATGTAAAAATATATAAACTTCAAATTTAGGTTTCATATGGTTTTGAATTTTTTTTTTTTTTAAGTTTTAATTTAATTAATAAACATTGCAATTAATGGTGTAACCCGGCGCACCTTTATCACTGAGTGTATATATCTATATCATTATTTAAAGTTTTTTAAATGTTTGACTGTAAAAACTGTAAAAAGTATTTTTATGTAAAGTAAAGGTTAACACATTTTATGTAATATGTAAAAAATAATAATTTAAAAGTGTTGTGAAGTCTTTGAGGAGTTGCACCACATTACATTTTACATGAAATGTTGCGCTTTTATGCAATTTACTATTTTTTAAAAATATATAAATGGACATGGAAAAAACAGTGACTGTTTTTGTTCCTCACCTGAGTTTGGTATTGAACCGTCTGTTTTAAGAACTCAACAGCCTCCTCACATCCAGTGGCTCTTGCCTAAATGTGAGAGAAGTCCATTCATAAAAGTGTCCAATCCTGCTCCTAGAGGGCCACTGTCCTGCAAAGTTTGGCTCCAAACCCGGTCAAACACACCTGAACCAGCTAATCAAGGGCTGTGTCCAACCCCCCCTATACTCTTAAATAGGGAACATTTGTAATGGTGTCCAAAACCATAGTGGACGTTATCGAGTGCACTGATTCAATCCTAAAATGCACCGCAATAATGATTGTACAACTGATGTACACCCAACGGATAGAAAATATCCCATAGTGAGGCTTGTGCCAAATTAATTCACACTTCTCCCTCCCGGCGCACTCGTTTTCATTCACTCCTTCAAGTAGACTATATTAGTGCAGTAATGCAGGGAATAGTGAGTGAATGAGGGTAAAACACTAAAACACAGCTATGGTCTAACTGGGCATTCTAGAAACTTCCAGGCAGGTGTGTTGAGGCAAGCTGGAGCTAAACTCTACAGGACAGTGGCCCTTCCATACTGGCTTTGGTTTAAAGGAAGCATCCTTAAAATATATAACCATATTTGTCATTGCTTTGACAATGCAGAAGTCATTTTTTAGCCAACGCAACACTGAATGCAACAAATAATGTCTTGTATATCCATTCATACAGTTATAAGGATAAAATGTCACTGAAGGCATCAATAGTATTATAATTCTGTATTCCATACAGATCTCATCATTTAACTCACCACTTCAATGGGCGTCTGTCCATCATAACTGGACATGGTCAAATCAGCCCCAGCTATTTGCCAAATCTCCAATCCTTCCAAATCGCCACCCGCCGCAAGACTGTAAAACACACATTAGAATCTCTAAATGGGCAATCAACAACCTTAACACAGGAAGTTCATGAACTGAAGACTTAACCATCCCCTGAGGCCACGGGAAAAGGTTTGTGAATGGTAGTGAAGCGATGAAACGGACAGAGTAGGTGTATGATCTGTACATTAATTCGAAATTCTAAAAAAAATCATATTTGGGACCGCACATCCACTGAACTTTATATTAATGTGCCGTTTAAAAATCCACCCTAAGCTTAACTAGACTAAAGAATTGTAATGAAATAAATCAGTACTAAAAAACTACTACTACTAATAATAATAAAACTGACCCTTGTGTCATTTATAAAATTGCTGTGTCCACAAGTTCATAAAAGCAATAAGAGAAGGATGGGTCGAGAAGAAATGTGTGTGTAAGTGAGACCTGCACAACTCTGTCCCTGCGTCAACCATTTCATCCTGGGAAAAATGAGCTCCAGTCTTCCTCAGCAACTTCACAACATCCTTATTCCTACAGACATAGAAATATGACATATAAAGTCACGTGTTTAAGTGACTTCACCTTACAAGTCACCTTTTGTGTTTTATGGAAGAAAGAAGGTCATTTTAGCTGTGTCCCAATTCAGATTACAGGTCTGTAACCACCATAGACATTGAGGGGGACAAGTCCCCCCCGAATTACCAAATTAACCCCCCCCAATCCCCCTCCTTTTAATCATTTACTTAATAGACATGGATATGGCCTTGTCAGAATCTTCTTCTTTCAAAGGCTGAAAGCAGCCAACAAATGTGTCCTCCTTACCCTGGGACATGAAGGATAGAATGAGTGGATCTTTTGCAGCCTAGCCTATCCCAAAATTCATTGGGTGCTCCAATCAGGATTTTTGAAGCAGATCATCGATCGTCGATCACAGGAAGCAGTATCTGCCAATACGATCCCTGATACCTATCTATTTGAAGCCTTATTTTTATCATGTAGAATTATTTATAGGGAATTTTACAGACATTCATTCAGGGCCTGAATTTTATTTCTGACAATGGGGGAATCCCCCCCTTAGGTGACTCTTGTCATAAATGTATTTAATTATCTCACCTAAATATTTGATCATGCAGTGCATTTTTGTTTTTAAAGACAAATTTTCAGGTAGGTCTAACATTAGTATTGAGGTAAGAAATACTAAAGACATTTAATAAGGAATCAAATGTAAATTAATATTGGTCTTCCCTGAAAAAATTCAATTAGATTAATCCTTACACTCAAGACGATAATTTAGTACATACATTTGTGTGTATTTGACCATTTCAGCGCAATTTGTACTCGCAAGCTTTTTGTGAGATGGCCTGTGTGTGTGTGTGTGTGTGTGTGCGCGTGCGCACGTGAGTGCTGAGCGGTTTGAACACTGGCAAGACTTAAAAATAAATGCAAATGATAAACTTTAGTGACGATGCGACTAGGGTTGGGTACCGTTCACATTTTAACCGGCATCGGTACCGGTACCTGAAATTCGGTACCAATGGTAACTTTTTTCGGTACTTTTGGGATGTTTACATAAATAACTGTAAAGAACCTGTAAGTCATTTCTAAAAGTGTTATTGACATTATGCCAGAGCTGCCCTGGTCGCTGTCTGCCATTGTCTGTGATGTTTGATTACTGTAATATTTACTAGTAAATAGTAGGCTGCTAGGTACTTAATTGAATTAATAAAAGCAACCATATTATTTATTATTTCTATGAAAAGATTTCCCACAAATGAGGTGTTATGTATTTTCAGGTAATCAAATGAAGACATAAGACATTCACTGTATGATAATTGAAATAAACTGATGACATCACCGTTTTCTTCAGAACGGCTATACGGCTGAATAAAATTCTGTTGCATTATTTTCCTGTTTAACACTGTGAAGCTGCTTTGAAACAATCTGCATTGTTAAAAGCACTATATAAATAAAGTTGACTTGACATTAAATTTAATTTATCTTTTAATTTAATTCAACTTTTTTTGTCAAACAAAGTGCTGCACAACTGAGCTTTATATGGTTAAAATTAAAACATGAAAGAAAATTTGTAATTTATAAAGTTTTGATAATTTATTATTATTAGGCCTACATTAGTGTTAGTATTATTATTACATTGAGACGTATCTAAATTCTACTGTACAACAGTAATTTATTTGTCAAGTTAGCCAAACTTTTATTTTGACGGGTTGCCGTGAATTTGAGTTTCTGTGCGTTTATGATATGATGGTAGTTTTTTCTCAAATGTAATGGTAAAATGCTCATGAAGTGACTCAGTGGCTCTGGAGATGATGTTTGTGCGTTCATGTCCTCATATGAGAGGCAGAGATGGAAACCATTCATGCGACCGTCACGCGTGATTCTGAGTGAGAGTGTGTGTGAGGTAAACCCATAGACTGTAAACCGCGTGTCTATGCATTCATTCACACAGAGACACGCATGATTCGTATTTAAATGGTCTTTTTGCGGTTTAATATTCACAGACACTAGTCCATATCACAATGTGCGTTCTCAGGTACCGAAAATTCAAATTGTGAATCGGTACTCGGTAGTACCGATGTAATTTGGTCGGTGGCCTTAAAAGTACTGAGTTCGGTACCGATTTTTAGTGCAAATGCTATGCGCTGATGTGAAGCCATTTGAGCATTTTGAGAGGGAAAGAGAGAAGCACACGCACGCGGTGATTCATTTACATTACATTTACGCATTTGGCAGACGCTTTTATCCAAAGCGACTTACAGTGCCCTTATTACAGGGACAATCCCCCTGGAGCAACATGGAGTAAAGTGCCTTGCTCAAGGACACACTGGTGGTGACCGCTGGGATCGAACCAGCAACCTTCTGCATATCAGTTCCATGGTTTAACCCACTGGACCACCATCTCACACTCAAGCTGTTTGTGAACTTAGTCTCACAGAAAGTTTTCAAATGACTTCGTAAGTTATTTAAAACAGAAATATGAATTGTACCTCACCTTCAGCATTATAATTATTTTACCCGCGCCTGAAAGAGAATGAGACGGTGTCGCTGCATGTTATGCCCTAGCTCTCATGGCAGGAGCGGTTTTTATGTGTCTTCAGCATGAGATCGGTTCATGAGATTGGCCTTGCGGACATCAAAGGCGTGGCATTTGAAGTTTGCATCCTTGAATCGTAGGATGCAGTCTCTGAATTGGGGCACAGCTATTGTCTTGGAATGAGAGTGAGTAAATGCTTTGCTAACTATGAATGGAGAAATACTGAAATCAGTACTACCTGAAGCGAACAGCATTGCGAAGTGGTGTATCGCCAAAGCGATCTCTGGCATAGACTGTGGCCCCTTTACTCAGCAGATACTCCACCACTTTCAGATGCCCCTCACATGCAGCGATGTGGAGAGGAGTGCGGCCATCATAATCTGCCATGCTCAAATCAGAGCCCTGTATAGAAACATATGAATCATAACCCGTATCTTGATTTGCCAGCACAGCTGAATTGTTTGCATGTTCCTGGACCATTTTTAATAGAATTAAAAAAATTCAAATACAAAAAAGTTGAAGGCATACACTACCGCAATCTGTAAAAAGTTCATTTGATTCCACTTTTTACAGGTAGTGTTTGCCCTTCTAAATGGGTGTCCGAACAGGTACCAATATCTTACCATTTCCCTTATGGCCTCTAAAGCTTCAATGTCTCCGATCTTAGCAGCAACGCAGACCAGAGTGGGAGTTAGTGCATCTCGTACAGCTTCAAGCTCCTGTGGACATCAGTAATATTACAGTTGATCACAACTGTTCATCACAGCCTCTTCCGCCTCTTCATATGGTTGTACCATTTGTAATCATCAGAGTTTACACTAACTAGTGAAAGTTAGTGAAATCATTACCAAGTAGGGGTGTAAACTATATATGGGCTTTTGCACCAGGTTTGCACCTAGTTATAGGAACCAGGGTGATCCGCCGAGGACTAAATTTTCCCCTAGTGCCATTTTCTTGATTGCATTCGCACCGCCAGCAGGAAGTGACGCAAGCCGACGTCAGCAATGTCATTCAAACGCTGCGTTGAATAACAGGAGGATGGAGGATGTAGTGATTATAGCTGTGTTTTTGTTGTGTGTAGTGGGTTCCCTTTCGAACGGTCAGTTCGTACTGCGTCTTAAGACGCCATGGGTAGGTTCTCCTACTCTCGAATATACTGAAGTAATTGTAAAATCACGCAGTGCTACTGCCCAGTCAAAACAGTGTCGAGACATCTCGCACGCTATTGGCTGGCCAGTGGGAACTGCATGAACCAATGGCAGAACAGCGTAATCTGAGCGAACCAAAGGGCACAAAGCCCGCGAAGCTGAGCGCAAGAGCCCGCGAAAGGGGCATATAAAATACGCTGTAACTGTCAAAAACGTCAGGTTAAATCGACTGAAGCGACGATCACCCGAGTCAGCGCCATAGCACGGCCGTCTACGCAGTACTCCTTCCCTTATCTCAGGGAACCGAGGTTACGTTAAGTAACCGAGTACGTTCCCTTTCGAACGGTCAGTTCGTACTGCGTCTTAAGACGCCATGGGAACCTGTAAAATCCCGCCGTGCTATGATAAGCGCAGTGACATGTACTCCCTCAAGTTTGAACACTTATTAGAAAGGGCTCAAGACTAGAGTTACTGACACATCATTTATATTAATAATATATATGTACACACGTCTTATACTACTGGGCTCATAGAGGCCGGTAACTATAAGGAATGTGTAAGCATTGAAGCATATGAAGGCCCCAATGGCAACTTATGACGGGGACGGGCTTACAAGGCCGTCTGATATTCGTTAGGCCGTCTTAGTATTTTTATACAGCGAGGACTTGTGCCTGCAGTGCAGGGACATCCAGACTGAAGAATCTGGTTAAAGTAGATGGTGAGGACCAACCTGCCGATCTACAAATGTCACCCATAGAAAACTCCACTAGACCACGCCCAAGAGGAGGCCATGCCTCTGGTGGAGTGAGCTTTGACACCTATGGGGCATTGGAGGCCCATAGTGTCATATGCTAACGCTATCGCGTCCACTAGCCATCTGGCTAGGTTTTGTTTGGTGACCGGAAGTTCCTTAGTTCGGTCACCAAAACTTACAAAGAGCTGCTCCGACTGTCTAAAGTGGGAGGACCGCTCAATATATGCTCTAAGCGACCTAACAGGGCCGAGCAGGTGTAACTGTCTCTCATCCTCCGAAGTGGGGAGGGCAGAGAGAGTGATTACCTGTGCTTTGAACGGTGTTGAAAGCACTTTAGGTACATAACCATGCCCTGGTTTGAGGATGACTTTAGAATCGCCTGGGCCAAATCTAAACATGATGCGTTCACAGATAACGCTTGAATGTCACTGACACGCTTAACAGATGCCAGTGCTAGTAGCAGGGCAGTTTTCAGCGAAAGTGGCTTTAATTCAGCCGTCTGCAGCGGCTCGAAGGGAGGTCTTTTTAGTGCTCTTAGGACTAATGAAGGTCCCAGGATGGCACCGTAGGAGGGAGAAGGGGGTTAAGCCTCCTGGCTCCTTTTAAGAATTTTATGACCATGGTGTGTCTGCGTACTGATTGGCCAGCTATAGGCGTATGAGATGCGGCGATAGCTGCCGTGTAGACTTTGAGTGTGGATGGAGTGTGTCCTGCATCCAACATCTCTTATAGAAAAACAAGAATTGTGATATCTCGCATGACACTGGGTTATAGTTCCTGACTGAACACCAGTCAGAGAACACTGACCATTTAAGGGCATAGAGACGTCTAGTAGACGGAGCTCTAGCTTCACTGACGGTGCTCAAGACACTCACTGGGAGGTTCTTGAGCCCCCCTTGAGTTGCCAAACATGTAACGCCCACAATTTTGGGGTGGGGGTGCCGGATTGTCCCGTTCGCCTCAGAAAGGAGATCTTTCCTTAGGGGAACTGGCCATGGGGCTGCTGATAGTAACTGAATCAACTCGGGAAACCTGATGTGGGTTCGCCAGAGTGGAGCCACTAGCAGGAATGTGTGCTCTCATTCCCTGATCCTTTTTAAAATTTGGGGAATGAGCGGTACTGGTGGAAAAGCATAAAGTATGCAGCTGGGCCATTTGTGGGCCAGCGCATCCTTGTTCTTTGAAAAATAGATTGGGCAATGACAGTTGTCTTCGGAGGCGAAGAGGTCGACCTCTGCCCTCCCAAAAACACTCCATATCATTTGAACCATTTAGGAATGGATGGCCCATTCCCCCGGGGACACAAGGCCCCTGGAGAGCATGTCTGCTCCCTGGTTCAGTCTGCCTGGCACATGCACTGCTTTTTAGTGAATGTAATTTGCCTTTTGCCCATAGGAGGAGATGTCTGACCTGTTGGTTGAGCCATCTCGACCTGAGCCCGCCTTGGCGGTTTATGTAGGAGATCACAGTCGTGTTGTCCGTGCGGACTAGAACATGGTGACCTGAGAGACGTGGTAAAAAAGTCTTGAGGGCTAGCACTACTGCCAGCATTTCTAGGCAGTTTATGTGCAACCGTGACTCCGTGCTCGACCATGAGCCGAAGGCCGGTTCGCCCTCGTACAGAGCGCCCCAAACTGAGTTGGAGGTGTCCGTGGTGACCACCACCCGTCTGGAAACTGTTTCCAAGTGACCACGGGGCCAGGGCTTTGACACAGCCGCGGCCCACTTTGATCCAAAGCTGGCCTGAATGCCACGCTTGGGAAGGAACCCGTGATTTCAGCCAGTACTGCAGGGGGCGCATGTGCTTCATACCCAGCGGAAGTACTGGAGAAGCTTTTGCCATTAGGCCTAGCATTCTCTGAAATTTTTTAGGGGTGTGTTGGTTCCCATTTTGAATGAACATGCAAGCTGCTGTGTAGTCAGAGCGCGTTCGTCCAATAGCCACGCCCTCATTTGGGCTGAGTCTAAAATCGTTCCCAGGAAGGAGGTTCTCTGCCTGGGAAGCAATAAGCTCTTGGCTGTATTTATTCTGAGACCCAGGCATTCTAGATGG
Organism: Romanogobio albipinnatus; assembly: GCA_023566225.1. NCBI lineage: Eukaryota > Metazoa > Chordata > Actinopteri > Cypriniformes > Gobionidae > Romanogobio > Romanogobio albipinnatus. The sequence goes on from CM042249.1 coordinate 44,039,040, forward strand.
CTGAGTAGCATAGATTTGTGAGATTTTATTTCTTCCTCTGACTGGGCCAGTATGAGCCAGTCGTCGAGGTAGTTCAGAATGCGCATTCCCGCTTGTCTTAAGGGGGAGAGAGCTGCATCCATGCACCTCATGAAAGTGCGGAGGGCCAGGGACAGGCCAAATGGCAGGACTGTGTACTGATAAGCCTTCCCGTCGAACGCGAATCTCAAAAGACTCGCCTTTATGGCGGTAAAATGCAGGGAACACGCATTAAGCAGACTCGTAGTTTACAATCATTGCATGAAAAAAACATTCAGAACAGTATGTTTTTCTCCCTGACCGGAACAAAAAACGGGCCGTGAGGAGACTCAGAGTCTTTTGGGAGGCGGACCGGCTTGGGCGGGACTCAAACCTCCTCTCTTCCTGATCAGCCTGTCAGGGCTGCTTTCTGTGTTCAGTTTTGTCAGCATTCTGAAAGCTATTTGATAAGGGCTCTGTTCAGATGTCCGCCGGTTGGTTTGTGTTTGTGACACTGTGCGGACAGCACTTATGTGTAGCGGAGCACACTTGTAGTGGGCGCGCGCTAAAGAGCGAAAATCTGTGAGAACAGTGCTTATGTGCAAGGTGCACGTATTTTAGTAAGGTCGTTGTTAAAACAGCATTGGTGTACAGGCGAGCATGTTTGACAACAGGCTAGTTGACTGCAATATTTACATCTCCAGTCGCCTGAACTGAGGGGATTGAGAGAATGTAAAGGAAGTCTGTGGTGGTAATCCAGCCACAGCAGGACTTTTGAGTGGTTCTATAGCGCTGAATTAACAGTGCATAGGGGTACACCCTATGTAGGGGACACACTGCCTGCAGTCATAACAGAGGAAAAAACTCTTAATTGTTTATTAGGATCGCCGTTAATACAACGTTTTGTGTACAGGCGTGCATGTTTTATAACAGGCTCGTTTACTGTAATGGTGAACCTCTCCATTCACCTGAATAGGGGACTGAGAGAAGTGGTGGAGTGCTTGGCCACCATTCACTAAATTGAGACTCACTGAGAAACCTGTGAGAGCGGGGCTCGAACCGGCAACCCTGTGTGCAAAAGTGCACCGTAACAGCAGAGGGCGTGGCTATGACGTAAGTCGCGCTCTCAACTGTGTTTGGTATGTAGGGTGTGCGTGCTTCATAACAGGCTCGTTTACTACACTGTTGAACCTCTTCAGTCGCCTGAATAGGGGACTGAGAGAAGTGGTGGCGTGCTTGGCCACCATTCACTAAATTGAGACTCAATGAGAAACCTGTGAGAGCGGGGCTCGAACCAGCAACCCTGTGTGCGAAAGTGCACGTAACAGCAGAGGGCGTGGCTATGACGTAAGTCGCGCTCTCGGCGGTGTTTTGGTTTGTAGGGGGGGCGTGCTTCATAACAGGCTCGTTTACTACACTGTTGAACCTCTTCAGTCGCCTGAATAGGGGACTGAGAGAAGTGGTGGAGTGCTTGGCCGCCATTCACTTAATTGAGACTCCATGAGAAACCTGTGAGAGCTGGGCTCGAACCAGCGACCCTGTGTGCGAAAGTGCACGTAACAGCAGAGGGCGTGGCTATGATGTAAGTCGCGCTCTCGATGGTGTTTTGGTTTTGTAGTGTGGGCGTGCTTCATAACAGGCTCGTTTACTACACTGTTGAACCTCTCTAGTCGTCTGAATAGAACTGAGAGAAGTGATAGAGAGTGAAAAAGGCGCAGGGCTTGGCCGCCATTATGCGCTAGACAGCAATGACGTAAGTCACGCTCTCGATAGTGAGCGCGCGCTGAGAGAGAGAGAGGGAGCACGCGCTGCCGCTGTAGAAAGCGGAGTCTGTAACGGCCGCGCTCTCAATATCTCCAGCAGTCTGAGAGCGAGTAATGCGGGAAGCTCCGGCATTAGTTCGCTCGTCCACTCTGGCATTCTCTGTCCGCGGCGCTTCTTAGCGCGGCCCGAGTGAGAGAAGAGGAAGAGCGAGACGTTGGTAATCGTGCGGATTCGTCTTCCTCATTGCCGCCGAATGAAACCAAGCCCTCAGCGTTGAGCGGAGGGAGCAGGTCCGATCGAGGGAAAGTCACAGGGGAAACGTCTCTCTGAGGTGAAGACGAGTCACGCGGGCACTGGGCCGACGTGAACTCGCTAGCCTCGGTATACTCAGCCCTCTGGCTCCGCCGTTCTTTCCCGCCGCGGCTCGGGCGGAAAGGGGAACGGGAGAGCGCGAGGGCCGGGGTCGCGCTCTGAAAAGAGCGCTATCCGCGAACGGAGGGAGGAAATGGGCATACCCTCGCAGTGAGAGCAGCCGGACCCGGCGAGAGCAGCGTCCGCGTGGGCCTTGCCCAGACAGATCACGCACCCGTCGTGGTTATCCTCCTAGTGCAGGTAAGTACTGCACACAAGTGATATGTTTTTCTCAGTATTGTACAGAAAGGATACACCGTAGTGTTTCACCAAAGAGCGCAGGGGAAAGGCGTGACAGCTCGCGGGATCGCTGGCGATTTGAGCGCGCTGAAAAATACAGCAGGCCGCTGACTCTCGCAGGACGTCCGGGCTGGTTAGTTCGCTATTCCGCTGCAGGCTCGTCAATTCACGGTGAAGGTGGTGTAGTTCGAGTTTATCAGCGAGGACCGTAGATCGTCGCTGAAGGAGATTAATCTGACGTTTTTGACAGTTACAGCGTATTTTATATGCCCCTTTCGCGGGCTCTTGCGCTCAGCTTCGCGGGCTTTGTGCCCTTTGGTTCGCTCAGATTACGCTGTTCTGCCATTGGTTCATGCAGTTCCCACTGGCCAGCCAATAGCGTGCGAGATGTCTCGACACTGTTTTGACTGGGCAGTAGCACTGCGTGATTTTACAATTACTTCAGTATATTCGAGAGTAGGAGAACCTACCCATGGCGTCTTAAGACGCAGTACTCCTTCCCTTATCTCAGGGAACCGAGGTTACGTTAAGTAACCGAGTACGTTTTGTGCAGCCTGGTCTTACCAGACTCTCGTACATTTCATTTGTACATAGAGTCTGGCCACTCTCCATTGACAAGCGTTTACTTCCTTGAAGGCGGGTACTCTGTTGAAGTTTAAAACTATTGGATCTGCCAAGAGCCACTCTGGATCTGCATAACAAATCGCTAACGTTTGGTCGTGACGCATGTCGCGCGCCGTTCGCCTTTGATTCTCTCACATTAACCATGGAGTCACACCACCTCAGTGTCAGTGATAAAACCTTGTGCATTCGGATTGTTATTTATTCACGGTGGAGAGGAGAGTTTTGTGATCGGAACGCGCTGCTCTCGTGGTGCATATCTCGTGCAATCATAACATGACTGTATATGAGGTAAATAAAATGTCATACGCTTGGTATGATAAGAATAAATGCTGCCATAAATAACAGCCCAATTCAAATGTTTACGTGCTTTTCTTCTTTTATTTTTTGAGTGGTGATTAAATATTTTGCTCTTGTAAACACTTGCCAGCATTTAAAGAAATACTAGTCTAGAAATGCATCCAAATTATAGCGCACGCAACCGCACGGTGCTCTGCAGGGGTCTAAAAAGGATATAAACAGTGAATTTTGAAGTGATATATTCTTGAAAACTCAGAGATGTGGATTCGGAGAACAATTACATTACCACACGACCTGTTTGTCAAAAGCAGTAGGTAATTCAGCCTGGGTTTTTTTAGCGGGTGGTGGGAGACGGACAGCTTCAGCCAACTCCTTCACCACTAACAGAGCGAGCTGAAATATACTTTTCCCGGACCACAACATCATGGCCACCAACAAAACTCAGCAGTGATTGTTCTTGCTCCGTGTAACGGAGTTCGTTTGTTCAGGGAAGAAGGAGGCGGGAACCGGCGGATGTTTAACAACTTTTAATCAAATAATAAATACAAAATGAAAGTAAAACGGATGACTCACGGACGACTGCCGCGCACATACATAACAAAACACAACTTAAAATCCAGGCCTGGTCCTCTCTCGTCCTTCACCGGTGTCGCTCGTCCTTATATGCCTCCGTGCTCCCTCATGAGAGGACTCGAGACCGGTGTGTCTCATTCTCAATCACGCACACCGATCTCACTCGCTCGTCCACCTCGCCACACTCCGGCTTTAACTTCTGGACATTCGTCAGCGGTGCCAGTGCCACACACACTCGCATCTTTCACCGCCGCCATTACTGAACTACAACTCAAACTCAAACTAGCGCACGACATCAACATCATCGCTCTCAGCCACTCCCTCTGTTCGCTGATTGGACTGGTAAAAAATTGTTCGGGAGAAAACCTAAGCATATACAGCAGTACCAGACGTAGTACTGAAGGAAAATGAAAATTGAGCGGAAGTATGTAGGAGGGCGGAGCCAGGCTAGGTTTTGTGATAATGGCGATGTAATGTAGACGTACAAGTTATGCTGTGGAAGAAGCAAAAAGGAGGGCTAAAAACGAAAACTATGACAAAATACAGTGCTACATATCATTGAGGCTGACAAAAAGAACACAACACTGCAGACAAAGGTGACAGGTACATGCTGTTACCAATAGATTTTTGTATGTTAGGGAATAATAGTAAGTATATGTAATCCATGGAGTAAGTATATGTAAACTGTTTTTACACAGCTTTTAAAAAATGGTGGGTGCTGGTGTTTCATATGGAATGTGTTCAGCCACTCAACGTACATCACTGGTAGCTCCTCCTGCTGGGCTAAATGTGCTTGTATGTGCATAGCCTACATTTGATGGTATTTTGACCAGCTGAGAACTCATGAAGAGCTTATAAAATGTGTAAAGGAGTCCCTCCGTTACACACACAAACAAAGATCTGCTGCGGGGAGGTGCTTATCCACCTCAGAGCGAGTGAGATCTGATGCCTGTGCCAAACTGTGACGGCAACATCACAACTATGATGAGAAAAAACGTGTATGCTTCAGCATTCTGTCCTTTTTAGGGTTATATCTTCCCGTTTTTGGTTTGTTTACATGTCTTTGGTCCGTGTTGCGTTCATATTTCACTAGAGATCATTCGGAAGCAGTCCGATCTTCTCAGCGGTCTCGGTCCGCTTGTTTGGTGCGCACCAGGGTTCAGATGGCAGCGTTCACACTTATTTAAATGAACCGCACTAACAGAGCAATCGCACCAGGGTTCGTTTTAATCTAACCATGCCAAGTGTGAACACACCCTTATTCCCCCCAAAAGGCGTTCCTATAACTAAAATCGTTCCCAGTTCCTGCGGTGTGAAGATGCCAAAAAGCCGGTACTTCTGCCAAAAGTTTTAACTATGAAAACTTTCCTCCGGTGCAAAAGCTCCTTATGTACACTATGCACGAAACACAGCAATTTCGTAATAAAAAGACTCAGTAATCAGTTATCAGCAAAATCCCTATAAAAATTGGGACTTCATTTTTGTGTGTGCCAATAATCGCACACACACTTTCGTTTAAAGAGCAAAACAATGCTAGAAAGAGAGAAAGTGCATGTTACATTACCTCTTTACAGCTAATGCTGAGGGACTTGGCGATGACCTGAATAAAGCGGCTGTCGCTGAGAGAAAGCTTTGCCCCGCCCAGGTCAGCTATCATCTCACCACGCAGATTGCGACTCAGCATCTTATGAACAAATAACATGTTTCATTAATACCGTAAGTGATTTAAAACAAGTAATTATTATTAATAATACAACTATTTTACTGCTTATTATCATTTTAAAAAACTAAAATTCAAATCAAATTCATGTGGTACAACTAAATAAATAAATAAATAAATAAAAGACTTCATCAAGGTCAATAGGTCTCTTAAAATATCAACAACAACAAAATATTATGCATGTTGTAAAAATGTCATGTAGTGTGACTGCCCCATTAATTAATACATGAAATAAAAAATTATACTATTTACTTAATGGTTACACCACATTACATTTCTTAACCTTTTCTTGAAAATGGTATAAAAGTTTATATTTAATAAAATTTAAGGGGGGAAAAAAAGATTTTAAATAATACACTACCATTCAAAAGTTTTTTTCAATGAAAGTAGTATCTTGCTCTCACCAAGGCTGCATATTTAAATGTATCAAAAAATACATTAAAACAGTAGCATTGTACTTTTTAATATAATAATATTTCACAATTTAAAATAACTGTGTTCAATTGTGACATATTTTAAAATGTAATTTATTCCTGTGATGCAAAGCTGAATTTTCAGCATCATTACTCCAGTCTTCAGTGTCACATGATCCTTCAGTATTCATTCTAATATGATGATTTGCTGCTCAAGAAACATTTGGCATTATCAATGTTGAAAACAGTTGTGCTGCTTAATCGTATGTGGAAACTGTGATACAAGATTTATTACTGACCCCAAACTTCTGAATGGTAGTGTATGTTATTGACCCAAATGTGGTTTAAATGTATTTATTTTTTCCATACCTTCTTCTTCTCTTCTGTACTGAGGTCTTGTTTTGCCAGCACATAGGAGAGTTTTGAAAGAGCAGCTTCTGGGGTCATATCACACCCAGCGACCAAACCGGCATCACTCAGAGCCTGAGGGAATATTAAAATTACACACTCCTGGAATACACACACATAAGGCCTTTCTTAAGCAAACTCCCATACCTGGCCCGTGGCGTATGAAGCAGTGACCGAGCCCCGGAGGCACTGGGTGCAGTTGATCATGAGGAGTCCTCTCTCGGTCGCTTTACGGATCTCATCCAGAAGGTCAGCGCGGTTGTCAGGGGCGTTACCGCTGCCGTAGGTCTCCAATACGATCCCATCCATAGGAGGCTGCAAGAAGGCCCTGACCTAATGGGAGAATGGATCTCATTTAAAACATCTGAAACTTCCAAAAGTTTGGCCAAAAATGAAACTTCTGTCATTATTTACTAAAAATTGTAAAAAAATAAAAAGAATGAACATTTTCATACACTGAATTAAGAAATTTGGCAAATATTTGTGGCAAATAAAGGCAGACATTACCACACGGCCTTACTGTTTCAGCAGTGATTCCTGGGAAGAGTCGCAGGAGACCCACATTACGGTTCATTTGTGTGTTGACAGTGAATTTGGTGGTTGTATTGGCTCGCCACACAGTGTCCCAGTTAACTAAAGTGTAAGAAATAAATCATAATACTCAAAATAACACGCCTGAATAAAATAAATAACACTTCAGCATCACTAATAAGGGAGTTGACATTAAATTTCAAGCAATGTCCTGCAATGTGTATACATCTAAAATTACACTTTTTTCTTAATGTGTATTGTTATTACATGTGCAGTTTTTTATGAAATAATATTAATTAAGTCTACACAAGACTAATATTTGTAATTCATTCTTCTCACCACAGGATTATTAGTGAACAGAAAATGATTAAAAATAGTAAAAAAATTAAATAAAATTAAAATAAACCTTTTTATTATTTAAAATAAAATATAAAAAAACTTGCCAAGGCAAAATTTCTCATTTTCACTTAACCGTGATGTACCAAAGACTAAAATTTAAATAAAAATGATTAAAAACTACATAGATTTGTTTTTTTTTTTAAGCAAAAGCTAGAGAAATTCCTCCATACATTCATATAAATTTAATGAATTAATTATTGTCAACAATGGTGAATGTTTGCAGTTTTTTACCAAATATAGATAACATCTACTCAACATCTGTCCACATGTTTGTGATTGCTTCTAAAAAGAGTAACATTTGCTCACTTGGTCGAACAATGTTGGTCCAAACTATGCAATTAGGCTTTCACACTTATATCAAACTTGATATTGCACTTCTGTCACACAGAAATGCACTTGACAGTAAAGCACTGACTTTGAGCTAGGATGCAATAAAGTAAATTTACTGCTTTTAAATTCTGTTGTGTAAAGTTGTTCCAAACCTGTATGACGTTCTATCTTTTAACCGAGTTTAACTGTTGGCCAATTTTGGCCAAACCATGCTCCTCATTACCATGGGTATATGGTTTCTAAAATAAATAATAAACTATTGAATTTGTAAAAAAAAAAAATATTGTAAACACTTAGAAAATACAAAAACAGCCTCTATAAAAGTGATTTATATTGCGCAATATTTAATGTAGCCTATAATAATAGCAACATTTTTAATAAACACATTTGTGCCAATACACCATATTTCTTCACTGTTAGTAGCTGCAAGGTAAATTGTGGTTGTGCTAGGGTGAGAAGTTTGTAGTGTGTATTGCCATTTTCCAATTTACCTCGTTGTGTATGTACATGCTCATGGCTGTTTTCAGCTGATTCACCAAAGAACCGTTATGTTACCATATCACACGATTGTATAAAACAAAATTCAGAGTCAAAGTGCCATTCATCACTTAATAGAGCAGCGGAAATGCAGAGCATGTTCATCAGTGGCAGCGCTGTGCGGATATTCGCCTTTTGCAGTTTCATGCGCCCAAATCAGAAATCAAAAAATACAATAAAAAAAAAAACAGAGCCTAATATGGACACAGTCTACGAGTATGGAAGAAGAAAGGTCTCTCGCTGTGGCCTGTCAATTCAGAAGACAAACCAATGGGCCGCTGTCCCTGCATGATGGGCCAGTCCGTGGCAAAAAAAACCTAAATAAATAAATAAATAAATAACCTTGTATCGGCCCCAAAGTGCGTCGGCCCACCGGGAAAATGCCCGGTATGCCAGATTACCAGTTCAGCCCTGGTTACCGACATTCTTTAAAATATCTTCTAGATATCAGAAGAAAGAAAATTATACAGGTTTGGAAAAACTTGAGGGCGAGAAAATTAAGAATTTTTATTGTTGGGCGAACAATCCCTTTAAAAGCCTCAGTCCAAAATCATTGTAATTGACCCATATGGGACTAAGACTGTGTATAAAATTACTTTTGATGTCGACTTCAGCATTGGCTAATGGCGGCAGGTTTGGTGAAGTAAATGCTTTAAAGCTTCCAGCGTCCACTTTGGTGACACGATTGCCCCTGTACAGCTTATGATGAAAATACAAGCAAACCTGTGAAGAAAGTTTAAATTGAGTAAAGGACAAGAAAAAAGCCCTTTGTGTCTGTTTTAGAATGATTTCTTATAACAATAATAACTACTAAAAAAACATTACAGTAATTTTTGTTATTATTACAATACATTTATAATAAAGTATCTTTATTATAATTGTGTTTCATTGGCATGGCAGAAACAAAATGTACTGCAAAACATATAATCATCTCAAAGGACACTTAAAACCACATTTAATCAAACATTATTTCCTGTATTTTATCAAAAACCATCTTCAATATTCCTAACATCCTCCAAAACATGAGTCTTAAAATCATCACATATGTTGGACGGTATCTTTTACATACTGAATTCTACACTCACAGAGAATAAAAACTCACCTCAGGGATGACAAACTGTCCTGCTATCAACAGCGCCCCCAAGAGGTTGTCCCTCCCATCATTCCTCATCTCATAGATGGGCACCTGCAACATACAAGATAGGTTGTGAAGCTAATATTGAAGTTAACACGGTGCTTCTTTGATGACCACTAGTTAAATATTTGTGTAAATGTAGAATGTTTGAGCATGAAAAATGTCTGCAAATATTGGTTGAAACTTGCAGTAATGACAAGGGGTGTGACATTTCCGAAATACACTCAAAGGGGTTGACCAATCACAACACACTGGTCCAGATGACCAATTGGAGCACAGTGCGTGTTTCAGAAGGAGGGGCTTCATAGAGACCAGAACTAAATATGTGAAAAGTAATGTGTTTTTATAACCCAAAAAAACAAAACCAGGATTTTAAAAAAAGCATGGATATTAATGTGGCTGAATAGAATTAAATTTGTATTTAGGCATAAATTATCAGGATGTTTGGTAGGCTGAAAATGGTTGACATATGAGCCATAAAAACTGCAACGCACAAGCAGTTGTATAAGTAGTCTAAGGCTGTTTTCAGAATTGTAGATAGTTTGCTTTGTAACAAATTAAAATCCCATTTTGGAAACGATGTTGCATTTTCTTCTCGGTTTGGTTCGCTTTCACGAGGCAATTCAAAGCATACCAAAATGTGTTTATGCTAGTCACATGAGAGTAAAACTGTCCTCTTATTGGTCAGAATATCCTCTGCATCATCCATCAAGATGGATTGATAAGTTCGCTCCACAAGCTATCTAGCATTATCTTTATCTGTAGCTGTCAGGACCAAGCGTGCCACACGAGTCCTAAAAAGTGAAGCCAAAGCGTCTCGATCGCTCTCAGGTGGCTGGTCACAGTATAGGTCATAAACCCCGCCCTCTCCATGTAATAGGACATAGACAAACTAAACAATCAAATTACACTTCAAACTCATTTTTTCCAAAGATGGTTTCTGTCATTTTAGGCAGTTTTTAATCATGCTGATTTTAGTTCAAGTGTTCGTTATTTAAATAAGTTTGGTTTTAGTTAGTTATGTGATGCTATAAAAACGGGGGTGTGACGTTATGATTGACAGCTGAGATTGACAGCTTCTCTGAGCGAAGTCACTGAGGCACCAACGGACATGTTCGGGAACTTCTGGAGGAGATTGGCGCTTAAACAGTTATGGAAATTAGAAATTAAAGTTAATTTCACAAAAAGTTGATTAGGCGGGAGTGTGGATGGGACCTTGATATCGCGGCTCCACTTTGCACTCACTACTGAGCAGACTCGAGACCCAAGATGTTAGCGCCATGTTTGGACACTGGCGGCTTCACTTACTTCAATGGAAGAGAGTGAAAGTGCATTGTCCATTTTTTTTTACAGTCTATGGTCGAGACATATGCAAACACTTATATGGAATGTAGCCTTCATTCCTGCTGTAACTGATAAATTATATACAGTGAGGAAAATAAGTATTTGAACAACCTGCTATTTTGCAAGTTCTCCCACTTGGAAATCATGGAGGGGTCTGAAATTGTCATCGTAGGTGCATGTCCACTGTGAGAGACATAATCTAAAAAAAAAAATCCGGAAATCACAATATATGATTTTTTTAACTATTTATTTGTATGATACAGCTGCAAATAAGTATTTGAACACCTGTCTATCAGCTAGAATTCTGACCCTCAAAGACCTGTTAGTCTGCCTTTAAAATGTCCACCTCCACTCCATTTATTATCCTAAATTAGATGCACCTGTTTGAGGTCATTAGCTGCATGAAGACACCTGTCCACCCCATACAATCAGTAAGAATCCAACTACTAACATGGCCAAGACCAAAGAGCTGTCCAAAGACACTAGAGACAAAATTGTACACCTCCACAAGGCTGGAAAGGGCTACGGGGAAATTGCCAAGCAGCTTGGTGAAAAAAGGTCCACTGTTGGAGCAATCATTAGAAAATGGAAGAAGCTAAACATTACTGTCATTACTACACCGCTGTTCAATGTTCAGGAAGCACACCATAGCGCGTGATACATTTTGAATTTAGTTTAGATGCTAGATGCCCAGAATCACTATAGTAACTGCATGTTTTACACAGTTTATACAGGTAAGTTGATTGCCGTTCTTATAGCTGCCACACACACACACACACACACACACACACACACACACACATAGACGGCGCACGCAAGCCCCGAAGCCAGATCGCTTTCACTTTCGTCCTCATAAAGTTTGTCAAGTAAATGCTTTTAAAGGCTTGCCAGTTTGAACATTGAAGCGATTGTGCACTATTCAAAAACAACAATACGGAAAACTTCCGTTCAGTGCTCAGCTTTTTTCTGTGACACAGAGAGCCGAGTCGTGTCGCGTCTCTGACAACGTGCGTGCGCCCTGAAGGCAGACCTCTTTTCACGTGAAGATCGCGCAGAGAGCAATGCAGAAACGCAGTGTCAACGCTGTCCTGTGACTAAAGTAAAGTCACTAAAGTAGCTTAGAAACTCAACTCAACCGTTATAGGCATATATTTGAATACCTTTGAAGTACAAACCACAGCTTCATAATGAATAGAGACGGTATGAGTAATTCACACACACACACACTCTCTCTTTAATGCATTCAAATAGTTGTAGTATTACTTGGCTAAAAATATATGTTATTTCTGATTATGGCATAGCTTTCTGCCCACCCAATTAGGCTAATAAAGTAATGATTAAAAGAAACACAAACGATCAAGGGCCCGGCCCGAGGATAGTGCCGCGGAATCTCGGGTCGGTTCGGGTCAAGTTCAGGCTCGGGCAGGGAATCTAAACTCTATAAACGATTCATTTAAAACATGTTACCTGTGAGCCAGTGAGGATGACAGGCTTTCCCAGATTCTCACACATGAAGGATAAGGCAGAAGCGGTGTAAGCCATGGTGTCTGTGCCGTGCAGGATGACAAAACCATCATATTGCTCATAGTGTTTCTGTGAACAGGAGAGAAAACGTTGAAAATCTCAATACTCTGAACTAAAAAAAAATGCTGACCAGGTCACTGAACTGCCTTCATGAAATTACAAATTTACAAAAAGTTCCTTTTTTGTAAAAAAAAATAAAAATAATTATACATACACAGGTGCTGGTCATATAATTAGAATATCATCAAAAAGTTGATTCATTTCACTAATTCCATTCAAAAAGTGAAACCTGTATATTATATTCATTCATTACACAAAGACTGATATATTTAAAATGTTTATTTCTTTTCATTTTAATGATTATAAAATGACAACTAAGGAAAATCCCAAATTCAATATCTCAGAAAATTTGAATATTGGGAAAAGGTTCAATATTGAAGACACCTGGTGCCACACTCTAATCAGCTGATTAACTCAAAACACCTGCAAAGGCCTTTAAATGGTCTCTCAGTCTAGTTCTGTAGGCTACACAATCATGGAGAAGACTGCTGACTTGACAGTTGTCCAAAAGACGACCATTGACACCTTGCACAAGGAGGGCAAGACACAAAAGGTCATTGCAAAAGAGGCTGGCTGTTCACAGAGCTCTGTGTCCAAGTACATTAATAGAGAGGTGAAGGGAAGGAAAAGATCTTGTAGAAAAAAAGTGTACAAGCAATAGGGATAACCACACCCTGGAGAGGATTGTGAAACAAAACCCATTCAAAAATGTGGGAGAGATTCACAAAGAGTGGACTGCAGCTGGAGTCAGTGCTTCAAGATCCACTACACACAGACGTATGCAAGACATGGGTTTCAGCTTTCGCATTCCTTGTGTCAAGCCACTCTTGAACAACAGACAGCGTCAGAAGCATCTCGCCTGTGCTAAAGACAAAAAGGACTGGACTGCTGCTGAGTGGTCCAAAGTTACGTTCTCTGATTAAAGTAAATTTTGCATTTCCTTTGGAAATCAGGGTCCCAGAGTCTGGAGGAAGAGAGGAGAGGCACACTTTTGCTTGAGGTCCAATTGCTTGAGGTCCAGTGATGGTTTGGGGTGTCATGTCATCTGCTGGTGTTGGTCCACTGTGTTTTCTGAGGTCTAAAGTCAACGTAGCTGTATACCAGGAAGTTTTAGAGCACTTCATGCTTCCTGCTGCTGACCAAATTTATGGAGATGCAGATTTCATTTTCCAACAGGACTTGGCATCTGCACAAAGTGCCAAAGCAACCAGTACCTGGTTTAAGGACCATGGTATCCCTGTTCTTAATTGGCCAGCAAACTCGCCTGACCTTAACCCCATAGAAAATCTATGGGGTATTGTGAAGAGGAAGATGCGATATGCCAGAATGCAGAAGAGCTGAAGGCCATTATCAGAGCAACCTGGGCTCTCATAACACCTGAGCAGTGCCACAGACTGATCGACTCCATGCCACGCCGCATTGCTGCAGTAATTCAGGCAAAAGGAGCCCCAACTAAGTGTTGAGTGCTGTACATGCTCATACTTTTCATGTTCATACTTTCAGTTGGCAAAGATTTCTTAAGTAATATTCTAATTTTCTGAGATACTGAATTTGGGATTTTCCTTAGTTGTCAGTTATAATCATCAAAATTAAAAGAAATAAACATTTGAAATTTATCAGTATGTGTGTAATGAATGAATATAATATACAAGTTTAACTTTTTGAACGGAATTAGTGAAATACACATATATATATATATATATATATATATATATATACATATATATATATATATATATATATATATATATATATATATATATATATATATATATATATATATATATATATATATATATATATATATATATATATATATGTCTTACGCAGTACTTGACAGTGTGAGCATTTCAGTCAGTTTTAAAAATAGCAAGCAAAAAGCACTGCAACTCAAAGCCAAACATAAAGATGGTTAAAAAGGAAGCACCTCAATGTCTTTTCCAATATTGGCCCAGTCATCTGTGGTCATATTACAGGAGTCGAGGAGGGGAGAGTACTCTAAAACTGTATATACAATCCTCTTATTCTGTTTGGACAGTCTGGGGTGAAAAAAAAGAGAAAATGTTAATAAACCCCCCCCCAGCAAAATATTAAAGTTTATTGTAAAAAAAGCAGCCAACCATTGACAGCAACTTAAAACAGAAACTTTTTGTGCGTCAATGGATGAGTAAATGTTGTGAAGCAGCAGACTTCAGACTTTGCTCAATGCTCTCGGCGGCTCATGGTGTTATTATAATGAAGAGGGGAGCGCAGGGGGATTTTCCACATTTAAGAACAGGGAGTGAGCAGTAGGGCTGGTCCGAATTCCATTTTTTGAGCTTCGAAGCTTCAGTAGAAATCAACATCGAATATTCGGAGGAAAGGAGCTGAACATATTCTTCTCTCTAATAAAGGCAGGAATCTTGAGATTCTCAGCGCCTCACACGGTCAGGTCTTATATGCTCCGAGAACAGACACTGTAGTGATACAAAACACATCGGTCTGTTACGTCCCAGTTTGATATATTATAGTAGTAAAAATAATTTGCAATTAGAGAACAAATTAACTACAATTAAAAACTGAACGCGCAGCGTGAGCCGAACGAGAGTCAGATTTCATTCATCACGAGAGTGAGGAGCTGAATGACAAGATGATCGCGGAAGATTTGGTTTCAAAGCGAAATGTAAAAGCGCCCATTTAAGGGAGTTTGTCATTGTACTGTTTTGTTGTTGTGTTTTTCATTAAGAATAATAGGCTAATGAACCCACAATTCAAGCAACCTGTCCCCGAATTGGCAAACCATAAGTAAACTGCGCACAGCTGCATTCGTTCACAGCCGCTCAGTGCACAAGCACTGCAATGTGACGGTGAGGGAACATTTTCTCACCGTCACATCCCTAACGGGTAAAAAGGCTAATACATTTTGATTCTATTACTCTATTTTCCACAATGTCAAACCAACGTAGCTTAGCCCAAAATGCAAGCGCTTCTTCCACATAAGCTCATGCAGTTGTGCGCTCTAGACAGAATACTCCGTTGCAGGGAACGCTAAGAAGAAGCAAATATGTTTATTAAGTATAACGAGGTTGGGTTCCTATTCAACTGTCCATCCTATTAAAAACTATATTATAAAAAATATAATACAAAATAAAAGTACTGCATTTCGCCAGATGTAAACATATGCAGGCGCGAATAAGAACCGTGTCGAGGGGGATGCCAGGTGTGCGCATAAAAAAACAAACAAACCAAAAAAATAAAATTTGAATCCCAAATTTGAAAATCGAATACCAACCCATCGAACGAATATTCAAATATTCTGGTCCAGCCCTAGTGAGCAGATTAACATTGCCTGTCTTAATTAAAAACAGACGGCAGATCTAATAGATTTACCAAAAACCAAACACATCAACACACATGACATCTACTAAAGACATGAAGGAGGGTGCAGCCCAGGCCTTGTTTAGCAGTGTACAAGTCAAAAAGACCCTTAAAGTGCCCCTATTATGATATTTTAAAGGTTTCACGTATTTTGCGGTCTCCTACAAAAGGTTTACATTCTTTCAAGGTCAAACAACAGTTTAATTTTCTCATAAAATACATTGCAGCACCACTTCTTGTCTCAGTGTCTTAAAGGCTCAATAGGGCTTTATCACAGTTCCTATTTCCGGTAAGTGAAGCAGTGCACTGCTACTTCCGGTCCCATCGTGACGCAATCAAAACGAATGTCTGAATCTTCTTGCGGGTGTTGCTGCAGAGATCCGGTGCTCTAATACTAAATAATGACATCCTTGCCTGAGATTTGACCATTTCCTGACACTAAAAGCATGGGTGAGACTGATATGGCGGGATGAAGGTCCTTCTTTTAATATAATACACGGGAGTATGTTTGTGTTTTGTAGGCCTATGCATTTCCAAACTGAGGATGTTTACGTCAGCCTGCTGAAATGTTCCCATCCAAATGTGCATTCTGAATAATAAATACATTTCTAACCTGCCGCAGTCCAGTGATCGTCTTCTCATTAACAGCGTTTCTCTTACTAATCATATTTCATACCTGTTGTTACATTTTTAAATGAATTTGACTGACAAACACCCTTACGAAAGTTAACCATGGTTTTATTATAGTTAGAATGTAGTAGCCATGTTTTTTTTCTTTGTGGATTGACTACCATTTGTATTAGTTTTACTACAAATACCATGGTTAAACTACAATAACCATGTTTTTTAATTTTATTTGTAATAAAACCATGGTTAATTATTTTCCTGACAGCAGTATTAAATAGAAGAATGAATGCGCGGTAACTGCCTTAAAGAAAGTTAATGATGTTAAACATTTAATTAATCTTATTAACAGCGTGACTGAATTTTGGCATAAATGTGTGAATTACATATAGGCTACAGTGAAATGATTGTCAATGAAAAATGACAGAATAAATACAAATAAATAATATAAATATGTTCAGATCTTATTCACCAGGTCTCACACACACACTTCATCGTGGTCAGTATTTAGACGAGCACTGACACCGTGTGGTGAAATAATAACATATGTTTATGACCGTCAAAGTTCCTTTGAGTTTGGAAAATCCTGTACACAGTAATGATCAGTTTCTCTCTTTTCCGGTCTCTGAAAATGTCCGGATTTTTAAATCATCCTCTAGATGCTTATTTGAAGTGTTGTTTGATCAGCTAGGTGTTAACAGCACATTGAAAACATTCATAACTGGAAGAATCAACGCACTGCTTCGACGCGGTATTCAATTCCTCTGTGATAAAGGCCTATCAAGTCTTTCTAAAAGCCTCCTTTCCGAAAGCCTACTCTGCTCGGATTGGTCAGATGGCCCAGTCTGTTGTGATTGGTCTACCACTTACAGCGTGTGTCAAAAAAAAAAAAAAAAGAAACATTGTCTATTACCATATCTAAAGTTCAGCTCTGGATCTACATCAACACTTGAATACACAGTGCAACGAACAGTACTATGGTGCTGGTTTTACAGTGTTTGAGGGTCAAAGTGGATGTTGTTCGCAGGCAGCCAATGAATATCATAGGCTGGCATTTTGCAAATGTCTTTCAAAAGATGAAAGATAATATTCACAAAAGCAGGGCACTAAGATTAGTAAATATGTGTAAAAGAATTGATATATCTAATTATTAGTTACAATTATTTTAAAGCTAAAAGTTTTGCGTTGGTTCATCGCTGGCATGCTCTACACAACCATGACCTATAGTCCATACAACAAATAAATCATGCACCTTTAATGAACAGAATACAGAACTAAGGCACCAAAGATAAAATTGTCTCCTTTCTATTATCAAAACAGCATTTGACATATTTAACCCATCATCTTTTAAAATATAAGCTGGTATGTGCAACATTTCAAATACAATTTGCTTATATAATGTAAAGTTTTAGAAATAAAGTTATAAAACCTGTGGAACAATATTTATTGTAAAGGGAAGCATTGTTTCTGATTCTCAGATATAAAAACTATGCTATATTAAAATAGTTTAGACCAAAAATTATTATAAGCAGGACAGTTCAACCTACCAATCATCTGCTATTCGCATAGCTTGACAAATTATTGTACAGCCAGCCATAACCATTGTGCTCAGACTAACCATCAAAAACATTGCACAAATCAAGCAAACTTGTTCCTACATAGTTCAGCAGACATGTGAAATTACATATACATCCCACATGGGCAAACATTATGCTACCAGTACTACAGGACCCATGAAACAGAGGATCAGCTTCTGAATGAGTGGACTTCCTGTCAAAATATAACACACATTTTTACTGTCTGTAATATTCTCAGATGGGTACAGCAAGAAACAGCATCCTCCATGGGCTACGAGACCATTTAAATTATTTCTTTATATATATATATATATATATATATATATATATATATATATATATATATATATATATATATATATATATATATATATATATATATATATATATATATATATATATATAGTAGGTGCATGTCCACTGTGAGAGTCAATCTAAAAAAAAAAATCCAGAAATCACAATGATTTTTTAACTATTTATTTGTATGATACAGCTGTCTATCAGCTAGAATTCTGACCCTCAAAGACCTGTTAGTCTGCCTTTAAAATGTCCACCTCCACTCCATTTATTATCCTAAATTAGATGCACCTGTTTGAGGTCAATAGCTGCATAAAGACACCTGTCCACCCCATACCATCAGTAAGAATCCAACTACTAACATGGCCAAGACCAAAGAGCTGTCCAAAGACACTAGAGACAAAATTGTACACCTCCACAAGGCTGGAAAGGGCTACGGGGAAATTGCCAAGCAGCTTGGTGAAAAAAGGTCCACTGTTGGAGCAATCATTAGAAAATAGAAAAAGCTAAACATGACTGTCAATCTCCCTAGGACTGGGGCTCCATGCAAGATCTCACCTCGTGGGGTCTCAATGATCCTAAGAAAGGTGGGAAATCAGCCCAGAACTACACGGGAGGAGCTGGTCGATGACCTGAAAAGAGCTGGGACCACCGTTTCCAAGGTTACTGTTGGTAATACACTAAGACGACATGGTTTGAAATCATGCATGGCACGGAAGGTTCCCCTGCTTAAACCAGCACATGTCAAGGCCCGTCTTAAGTTTGCCAATGACCATTTGGATGATCCAGAGGAGTCATGGGAGAAAGTCATGTGGCCAGATGAGACCAAAATAGAACTTTTTGGTCATAATTCCACTAAACGGGTTTGGAGGAAGAAGAATGATGAGTACCATCCCAAGAACACCATCCCTACTGTGAAGCATGGGGGTGGTAGCATCATGCTTTGGGGGTGTTTTTCTGCACATGGGACAGGGCGACTGCACTGTATTAAGGAGAGGATGACCGGGGCCATGTATTGCAAGATTTTGGGGAACAACCTCCTTCCATCAGTTGACATTGAAGATGGGTCGAGGCTGGGTCTTCCAACATGACAATGACCAGAAGCACACAGCCAGGATAACCAAGGAGTGGCTCTGTAAGAAGCATTTTAAGGTTCTGGCGTGGCCTAGCCAGTCTCCAGACCTAAACCCAATAGAGAATCTTTGGAGGGAGCTCAAACTCCGTGTTTCTCAGCGACAGGCCAGAAACCTGACTGATCTAGAGAAGATCTGTGTGGAGGAGTGGGCCAAAATCCCTCCTGCAGTGTGTGCAAACCTGGTGAAAAACTACAGGAAACGTTTGACCTCTGTAATTGCAAACAAAGGCTACTGTACCAAATATTAACATTGATTTTCTCAGGTGTTAAAATACTTATTTGCAGCTGTATCATACAAATAAATAGTTAAAAAATCATATATTGTGATTTCTGGATTTGTTTTTTTAGATTATGTCTCTCACAGTGGACATGCACCTACGATGACAATTTCAGACCCCTCCGTGATTTCTAAGTGGGAGAACTTGCAAAATAGCAGGGTGTTCAAATACTTATTTTCCTCACTGTATATATATATATGTATTAAAAGATATTTATCTTATAAAAGAGTGCATAGTCTTTAAATAATGATACAAATTTCATTTTAGGAAGAACTATAATGAAAGTAAAACCAACAATTCAAAACTCTATTTTGCATGCATAGATGAATGCAGCTAGTGTCTGGATCTATAAATATATATCTAAAAGCATATGTGTGTGCATTTGAGTGGGAACTTACGGCAGCACCAGCGTGTTCTCCTGAGGCTTGTAGTCATACAGTCTTGTATGTTGTGCGTATTGCTCATCATGCAGAATAGGGAGTTTGCGTAGAGTTTCAACAAGAGCATAAGGTTCTGGAGACAGAACTGCACATATAGAAGAAAAGCCTGTAAAAAGTTATGAACAAATCCACCAAATCCATATACACACCGTACAAACTTAGAGATTTTTGCATCCCTCAGGTTCTTTTGACCAGAATTCAGCATCAGCAATAAAGCCAAAAAGCCCATCTTGAACATTTGATACTGTGGATACTATGCTAATATTGTACCATTTTACACATTTTTAACATTCCCCTTTACAGGGTACAATAAAAAAATAAAAAAAATCTAGTATTAGTACTAGTATTACTTATTTCATATGATTTATGCTGGAAGTTCAATAAAAAAAAAAAACATAAAATATAAACTGTATAATATATATAAACTGTACACAAAGATAGTCAAAAGGTCTTCCTTCATACAAAATGAAGGTTTATGGGTTAAATCAGACTGCATTATATATATTATATTTGTATTATATTATATTATATTGGGGCTTATTTAATTATATTTTTATTATTATATTATTCAAAGTAACAAAATTGTATTGACACGACAAAACAGAAATCATTGATTGCAATAATTTGACAATTAATCACAGCACAAAATTAATGATCATGACAGGACTAACTATGTGGTAAATAATGTCCATTTATTGGCTAATCCAGTTGATGAATACTTTACAAATCAAATGCAGCACAGAAGCATTCAATATCTCATCAAAAATATCTTTTGATGTCCAAAGAGGTAAAAGCAAAATTGCATCATGCAGACCCGTAATGGCAGGTCACAGTACACACACACACACACACACACACACACACACACACACACACACACACACACACACACACACACACACACACACACACACACACACACACACAATAAAATAAAAATAAACAGTTTCCCATATGACAAGCCAAACCAGCTGTTGTGTGGAACTGTAGAGTCTTGGAACAAAACGTGTCCAGGTTCCATTGAAAAAAAAAACACAGGACTTGCAAACAGAACCTCTGTCCACATGAAGGTTGATTTTTGTGGTCGGAATAAAAGATACAATCAAGTTTGGGCTGGAGAAGTTCAGTGTTTGTTGTATTTCTGTTATGTAGTACACTCTCTGTCCTTGAACTCTGATACAGTGAGGAAAATAAGTATTTGAACACCCTGCTATTTTGCAAGTTCTCCCACTTAGAAATCATGGAGGGGTCTGAAATTGTCATCGTAGGTGCATGTCCACTGTGAGAGACAAAATAAAATAAAAAAAATTACAGAAATCACAATGTATGATTTTTTTAAACTATTTGTTTGTATGATACAGCTGCAAATTTGTATTTGAACACCTGAGAAAATCAATGTTATTATTTGGTACAGTAGCCTTTGTTTGCAATTACAAAGGTCAAACGTTTCCTGTAGTTTTTCACCAGGTTTGCACACACTGCAGGAGGGATTTTTTTGGCCCACTCCTCCACACAGATCTTCTCTAGATCAGTCAGGTTTCTGGCCTGTCGCTGAGAAACACGGAGTTTGAGCTCCATCCAAAGATTCTCTATTGGGTTTAGGTCTGGAGACTGGCTAGGCCACGCCAGAACCTTGATATGCTTCTTACAGAGCCACTCCTTGGTTATCCTGGCTGTGTGCTTCGGGTCATTGTCATGTTGGAAGACCCAGCCTCGACCCATCTTCAATGCTCTAACTGAGGGAAGGAGGTTGTTCCCCAAAATCTCGCAATACATGGCCCCGGTCATCCTCTCCTTAAAGGGTTAGTTCACCCAAAATTTAAAATAAAGTCAGTAATTACTCACCCTCATGTTGTTCCAACCATGTAAGACCTTCGTTCATCTTCGGAACATAATTTAGTATATTTTTGATGAAATCTGAGAGCTGTCTCACTCCTCCATAGGCTTTCAGAGGGAATGAAACTTGATGGCCCAGAATAGTAAGTAAAAACGTCATTTAAGGAGTCCAAATGACTACAGTGGCTCTGTATTAAGTCTATCATGCGACGAAAATACTTTTTGAGCGGAAAAACAACAAAAATAACGACTTTATCCCACTATTATTGCTGTTCACGACGCATGCGCGAAAACTGAGATTAGTAGTAGTAGAAGAAGAACGCCGTTTTCGCGCATGCGTCGTGGCGTCAGAGGCTCAAATTGAACAACAATAATAGTGGGATAAAGTCGTTATTTTTGTTGTTTTTCCGCTCAAAAAGTATTTTCGTCGCATGATAGACTTAATACAGAGCCACTGTAGTCATTTGGACTCCTTAAATGACGTTTTTACTTACTATTCTGGGCCATCAAGTTTCATTCCCTCTGAAAGCCTATGGAGGAGTGAGACAGCTCTCAGATTTCATCAAAAATATACTAAATTATGTTCCGAAGATGAACGAAGGTCTTACATGGTTGGAACAACATGAGGGTGAGTAATTACTGACTTTATTTTCAATTTTGGGTGAACTAACCCTTTAATACAGTGCAGTCGCCCTGTCCCATGTGCAGAACAACACCCTCAAAGCATGATGCTACCACCCCCATGCATCACAGTAGAGATGGTGTTCTTGGGATGGTACTCATCATTCTTCTTCCTCCAAACACGTTTAGTGGAATTATGACCAAAAAGTTATATTTTGGTCTCATCTGACCACATGACTTTCTCCCACGACTCCTCTGGATCATCCAAATGGTCATTGGCAAACTTAAGACGGGCCTTGACATGTGCTGGTTTAAGCAGGGGAACCTTCCATGCCATGCATGATTTCAAACCATGACGTCTTAGTGTATTACCAACAGTAACCTTGGAAACGGTGGTCCCAGCTCCTCCTGTGTAGTTCTGGCCTGATTTCTCACCTTTCTTAGGATCATTGCGACCCCACGAGGTGAGATCTTGCATGGAGCCCCAGTCCGAGGGAGATTGACAGTCATGTTTAGCTTCTTCCATTTTCTAATGATTGCTCCAACAGTGGACCTTTTTTCACCAAGCTGCTTGGCAATTTCCCCGTAGCCCTTTCCAGCCTTGTGGAGGTGTACAATTTTGTCTCTAGTGTCTTTGGACAGCTCTTTGGTCTTGGCCATGTTAGTAGTTGGATTCTTACTGATTGTATGGGGTGGACAGGTGTCTTTATGCAGCTAACGACCTCAAACAGGTGCATCTAATTTAGGATAATAAATGGAGTGGAGGTGGACATTTTAAAGGCAGACTAACAGGTCTTTGAGGGCTTAGAATTCTAGCTGATAGACAGGTGTTCAAATACTTATTTGCAGCTGTATCATACAAATAAATAGTTAAAAAATCATATATTGTGATTTCTGGGGTTTTTTTTTTTTTTAGACTATGTCTCTCACAGTGGACATGCACCTACGATGACAATTTCAGACCCCTCCATGATTTCCAAGTGGGAGAACTTGCAAAATAGCAGGGTGTTCAAATACTTATTTACCTCACTGTATATTTAATAGAGCTGAATGTTTTTGTGTTTGACCTTGCAAGTTCTTTAAAAGGTGCTATAATTTATCAGTGTTTGTTTTACTGTAGATAATATACTTTTTAAAGATAAAGATCCACGTTTTAAATCAATTCAAGCAGTATTGTGCAGGAAATGGTACTAAAGCCCAGTGTCAGAAAAGACGAACAACTGTTTACAGAAAGCAAATATTTGAACACTCCATTTAAAGAATTTGCTAATCAAGTCATAAAACAAGATCAGCAACCTCGTCAACCACTCTTAAAGCACTCTTCCCATTCCCATTTATTACTTCATATAATCAAAGTCACCATGTATGCATCATTCAGAGTTTCAGCGGTGTAATTCTTTCCTTTTAATAAATATCCATTGATAAACATCCTGCTTCTAATTTACATCCACCGAAAATGCAGCAATTTTGGCTTATTTTAATTAAAAACTTAAAACAAAAATGTTACCATTGGCTGTCCTGCTTGAAATTCATGAAATGATATTAAATGATAGTCTTTAAAATCATTAGACTGACCTGACGATGGCAAATTAAAGGCATAATATGCATTTGCGCCGCTAGAGGTCGCTTATTCAAAACAAAGGCGTAGATTTTTGATGCCTTGATTTTGCGGAATCATGCGAGTTGTTGCCAATTGCTAATGAGAGTGAAGTGTGACACACGGCTCGAGAGCAGTGGAGCTTTTATAATGCCACGCCGCTTCCTGCTTCTTCCGGTCATGTGTATGTGGGGTAACGCAGAGCTGTTTTATCGTAATAGATACATTTGAGTGTGTTGAAAGTTATGTTATAATGCTACTCTGTGCGTTCACTTGGTGGCTACTATGAGACACTTGTTGCACACTGCAGTGAGCTAGATTGATAATAGGCATGGTAAAAACATGGTACTCACGGTAAATCAAGAAAACGAGATTTAAACAATAAGACCAACAATGATTTGTTTTCTGTCGATTAATGCATCCAAACAGTTGCTCACCTGTCTAATAAAACACAATATATTAAAGCGTCTTTGGTGTTTCCATGGTTTCTAAAAAATGAAACTGTAAATCAAGGGTAATGTATGATGTAATTGAGAGGTGACGCACAGACATGGTTCATGTCCTGGTTAAAATCGCTTATTTCTCTGGATTTAAACATTCTTGGAAACATTTGGGACAATGTAAGTACACAAGCCAACAAAATATTTAACACTGTTTTAGTGGTATAAATATCTTTACATATTGTGCCTTTAAAAATGAAGTTACCAAATCCTCCACTAAATTAATGTATCGGTTAATGACAATTCCTGTGTTTTAGCTCTCAATGTGAAGTGTCTAATTGTACTTGTTTTTTAGTTTTAACTTGAAAATAAGCAAATAATCTAAAACAGCCCATCATTAGTGCATAATCAAGTGGCATTTATTGTAAGATATATAATATTTTCAAAAACAATCATTATGAAAATAAATAATTAACACATATTAATAATTTACACGTTACGATAATGTTAGTACAGGTTAGTTAAGTCATGGCATACATGCTCAAAGAGTTATATCTAGACAGGCAGAGCATCATTATAGATGCCATTAGGTTTGATATTTTTCACATACGTGTATATATATATATATATATATATATATATACACACAGTACTGTGCAAAAGTCTTAGGCACGTTAATATTTTCACCCCCAAAAATGGTTTTAAGCCAGTTATTTATAACTTTTGTAATAGTGTGTCAGTAGGTTATATCAGTTTACATTTTCAAACATTAATTTTGCCATTAATTGTAATAATCCATTCCAGTGAGATTTTTGTATGCAGAAGGAGTCTGACAACAGAGCTATGATCCACACAGAGATCTGATCTCACCATCATCGAGTCCGTCTGGGATTACATGAAGAAACAGAACTGAAGTGAAAATGAAGAACTGTGGCAGCGTCTCCAAGACGCTTGAAGAAACCTTCCTGCAAAGCTCCCTAAAAAACTATGAGCAAGTGTCCCAAAACAAAAGCTGTTTTCAACGCAAAGGGTGGTCACACAAACTGATTTGATTTAGTTAATAGAAGTTAATTGATCAAAAAAATTAACAGTCTACTTATGACATTATTTTTGAATGCCATAAGTAGACTTGACTTTACAGCATTTTTACCCAAGTGTCTAAGTACTGTAGCTTTACAGGAAGGTTTCTTCAAGCGTCTTGGAGACGCTGCCACAGTTCTTCTGGATTTAGTCTCAGTTTTTTCTGTTTCTTCATGTAATCCCAGACGGACTCGATGATGGTGAGATCAGATCTCTGTGTGGATCATAGCTCTGTTGTCAGACTCCTTCTGCATACAAAAATCTCACTGGAATGGATTATTACAAATAATGGCAAAATTAATGTTTGAAAATGTAAACTGATATAACCTACTGACACACTATTACAAAAGTTATAAATAACTGGCTTAAAACCATTTTTGGGGGTGAAAATACTAACGTGCCTAAGACTTTTGCACAGTACTGTGTATATATATATATATATATATATATATATATATATATATATATAACGTCATTAATACAGTCTAGGTTCATCCTACAGATAATTATTACTTTCCATTAAGACCCATGCATTAATATTTACACCCACCATTTAAACTGCCCCCTCTTTTTAATATGAGATAAGCTAAAACAAATAATCCCATGAACGTGTCAAGATATATAATACTGCCTAGTGCCCAATATTATTCGTATATCATATGTGAGCTCTCACGAAGGCAGGTGTGTGAGAGCTGCTGATGGGGTTTACCGTTATTATGATACGTCATTCCAATGGTTCCGCCGGTGTTTATGACCAGGACCCTCGCCTCGACATTTGGGCTGTTATCTGGAGACTCCGAGCTGCTCGAGTACCTCCTGCGACTCTGACCCGCGGCGCTCCTGCTGAGAGATTTCTGCGACTGAAACACATCAGGCTGACTTAAACTGCTACGAGAAAGAGCTCGACCCAGCGAGGTCATGCTTGTTGAGGACGGAACCGAGGTATTGCTGCGTTTCCACTCCGCCATATCGGACTCACTTTATGGCTAGGCTACCCAAAAACCAACGACCCTGTTTCTTAAAGCGACAGCGCATCGATTTTGAACACTGATAAAGGTACGCATGCTGATACATAAATGATCAGAACAATTAATTCTAATGAAAATAACAATAATAATATTAATAATAACAGTAAATAATAAGACTTGATATCTCAAATGTCATTTTTGTTTAAGTTCAGAATTAGGCTACCATTATTAAAGGCACAATATGAACGATTTTTGGATAGAAATATCCAAAAACCACTAGAACAGTGTTATATATTTTGTTGATTTGTGTACTTACATTATCTAAAATGTTATGTTTGCAATAATGTTTTAACCAGGAATATTTAAACCAGGACACAGACCGTGTGTGTGTGTGTGTGTGTGTGCGTGTGCGTGTGTGTGTGTGTGTGTTTTGTGTAGAAACCATGGAAACACCAAAGACGCTTTAATATATTATATACAGGTGCTGGTCATATAATTAGAATATAATCAAAAAGTTGATTTATTTCACTAATTAATATTAATGAATTATATGACCAGCACCTGTATTTTATTAGACATTTATAGACAGAAAACGAATAATTGTTACAGCATACATCAGGCAATATGTTTTAAAATTAATTGCATGCCATTTAGCAACACAAACCATCCAGCATTTATTAATATGATATTCTAATATTGATCTAGCTTACTGCAGTGTGCAACAAATGTCTCATAGCAGCCGCGGAGCGAACGATGTTATAACATCATTTTCAACACACTCAAATGTATCTAATATGATAAAACAGCACTGTGTTACCCCTCATACGCTTGACCAGAAGCGGTCGTCTGTGGCCTCGTTCGGCACTCGGCCCTCATGCTCTGCTTCAAGTTCATACAGTAACGTTAAGAATCTCATCCATGAACATGATTTCTAACCGAGTCCTGTTTAATTATTTTCCACTGGCTGTGAGGTGAAGACTACAACTCCCAAGATTCTGCGCTCAATCTCGGTGTCATAAAGCTTTGTTTTGAATAGTTGACCTTTTTATTGGGGTGGCAGTGGCTCATGGTTCATGTAGGTTGTCTACAAACCGGAAGGTTGGTGGTTCAATCCCTGGTTCCAAGTGTCGAGGTGTCTATGAGCAAGACACCTAACCCCAGCTGATGCCTTGCATATAGCTGACACCGCCGTCGGTGTATGAATGAGTGAGTGAATGGGTGATGAATGTGAGGCAATATGTAAAGCGCTTTGGATTGCCATGGTTGAAAGCGCTATATAATTGCAGTCCATTTACCTTTAGTGGCGAAAAAACTACATAGTGTGGCTTTAATGTAGCGGCCACATACACACTAAAGATAAGATAACTGTAAAGATAACATTTATTCTCCATAGGACCCCTTTCACTGTAATGACGTGTTTTAATGGCCATCAACGTTGTAAATCCAAAGTTTTTTTTATTTAATTTTATGTATGTACTTTTATAATACTTCTTTGTATTATATTACCTTTGCATCAAATTAAAAGAAACTATAGTTACCGCTGCTGTGAGGGTGTTTCTAATACAGAGGCTGTGGGAGTGACGGTCAAAACGACAATCTTTCTCTCTTCTGACTGCCAGTTTTATTTTGCTATATGAGCAAATCAAAGCATATTTAATGTAGTCTCTCATTGACCGCTATAGAAGTTTACCCAGCTATGATGACTTCCACTTCCGAGAAACCCGGAAATGTGCAATGCATAAAAAAAAACTACTTTTGGCTCCTTGAATGTTGTAAGACTGTTAGTACAGAATGTCCCAGAACAGAACATTGAGGGTCATTTTGGTTTATCCATAAACCTGTTGCTCTTTCTTAAGGCCCTTTCACACCAAGAACAATAACTACAGGTATAAAGATAACTAACTATAACTATATTAGTGTCCAGACCCACGGACGATAACTTTCTATATCATTGCTGTCGTTATACTGTAGTTGTGGTGTGGACTCAGCTATTCTTGAAAATTAAGAACGACTTTTAAAACAATATCTTTATCATATAGTTATCATCCTTGGTGTGAACAGGCCTTTATTCAGATCTTATTATACCTGTAGTGTGTTAGTTCCAGTCATTACTTTCAGACAATTCAGACAAAGAGCACTAGGACTTTTTAATGTTTGAATTGTATCACTCTTTTTTTGTGTGTGTGTTTGTTCTAGACTGTTCATGAGATGTGGGGATTGATAGATGTGACTCTTTCTGTAGGCTATTTTGTTACGCCAGTAGATGGTGACAAGTGACTGCCTTCAGTCTTCATGAGTCAGTTATGGGTTTTAGTAGGTGGACACCTAATGTGTGTGTGTGTTGTTTGTTTATTATAAGTCAATGGTCACCAGTATGGTTTAGCTACCATTCTTCAAAATATCTCCTGTTGTGTTCACAGTTTTGTGTAACTGACAGAACTGTAATTTTGTATTTTTTTGTCATTCTTGTTATCCCTTTAACAAGTCGAGACACTCATAAGCACAATTCACTTTTTCTCATCACAATTCATAACCCATACCCTATGGTTTATTGCTTAAAGGAATAGTTATTCCATTGTAGGAAATAAAATACTATGGAAGTCAATGGGGACCGTCAACTGTTTGGTTACAGACATTCTTTAAAATATCTTCTTTTGTGTTCAGCAGAAGAAAGAAACTCATACAGGTTTGGAACAAGTTGAGGGAGAGTAAATGATGACATAATTTTCCTTTTAGGTTGAACTATTTTAGGTGAGATCTTTTTCATTTCACCTTCAGAGTGGAAGTAACACGTTTTCTCAGATTGTGTGATACTAAATAGCATGTGTATTTTAAAATGGTAATTCAAATTAAAGTACAAAAACGAGACATTACAGAAGCAGGAACAATAACATACGGCGATAGTTTTTTTTAAGTAAAGTCCGTTTTGACGTTTGCGAAGACAAACTTTTATTATGAAATACGAGCTGCAACGGCCATTTCCGCTGCTTTGCGTTGACGTAGTCAGTTTCACACAGAACTCGGCTGATTTTAGGAGTGAACACCGGGGTTGAGACTGCTAGAGAATGGTGGGCCTCCGCAGGTAACTAAAACGCATTTAGTCGCTCTAAAATGAATGAAAATAACTTGTTAATGGTTATATTTTACATATCATGTCGAAAATATGTGTAAAAAGTCGGTTGCGGCGATTTTGTGTGTGTTGGTCGGACGGCTAAGCTAGCTGGCTAAGTTGCTCTTTTCTGGCACTCCCTCTGAGCCTCTCTTGTCTCTCAGGGACACGTGAGACACTCGAATCCAGGACGGTTGAAATCGATGCGGCTCCGCTTCAGACGGTCCAGATGACAGACCCACCGGCCGGACTAATGAACGCTTTTCCGCCGAGGCTCTGAACGTCTTCAGCTGCTATCCGGTTACATTTTTGGGGGAAGGACGTGAGAGAGCCCCCGACACGGACATTCACACGCCAAGAGGAAGTCTTGAAAGACCGCAGGCTCTTAAAGAGGCCTCACAGCACTTAACAGACACAGGGAAAGCACCGAAAAATCGCTGCTTTTGTGGATTATCAGTCAGTTTGGCATTTTTCAAACGGCCACCTCCCTACAACCGAAGCAAAAGCCCTGCAAAACGAGTTTAACCCTTTCAGATTGTAAATCTAGTACTAAAAGTTTTCAGTACTGTCATTTAATCATCAGTACAGTGGCCCGTATTGGCCGGAAATACATTTGATCAAAAAGTGACCAGCAGCGTGACAACTTTATACGTGTTGAGTTAAAGTAAAAGTCCACTTATTTTGCTTTTGAACTACCCGTATATAACTCTTTTTTTTCTTTTTGGAGGGAAGTAACCATTTATGAACATTTCGCAAGATGGGGAAGATGCTGTCAAAGATATTTGGTAACAAAGAGATGAGAATATTGATGCTCGGACTGGATGCCGCAGGGAAAACCACCATCCTTTACAAGTTGAAACTCGGCCAGTCCGTGACCACCATCCCAACTGTCGGGTTCAACGTGGAGACGGTCACCTATAAGAATGTCAAGTTCAACGTGTGGGATGTGGGAGGACAAGATAAGATCCGTCCCCTCTGGCGACATTACTACACGGGCACGCAAGGGTTAATTTTTGTGGTGGATTGTGCTGATAGAGATCGCATAGACGAGGCCAGGCAGGAACTCCACCGCATCATCAACGACCGCGAGATGCGGGACGCCATCATTTTGATTTTCGCCAACAAGCAAGACCTGCCGGACGCCATGAAGCCGCACGAGATCCAGGAGAAGCTGGGACTGACGCGCATCCGAGATAGGAATTGGTACGTGCAGCCCTCGTGTGCGACCACCGGAGATGGACTGTACGAAGGCTTAACTTGGTTAACATCCAACTACAAGTCTTAATGACACTGGCACTGACTGTTTAGGACAAATGAACTCAACATGGGGGAAAAAAATCAGACTTCTCCACCGAATATTTGTGCTGTTTTGATTTAGAGTTAACATTTATTTTTGGTTAGATTTCAAACGACCCTTTTTGAAATAACGTAACGGGTTTGGCTTGCTTTTAGTTTCCTGTCTACTGTGTGACATACCCGTGTCACACACCTTGGACTATTGCTTAACATGATAAAGCATTCCTAAATGAAGATTCTCTATTTTTTTTCTTTTCTTCTTTGATTGTAGGTTTTCTATATTTGTTGTCTCTCTTCTTCAGCTTCTTTCTTTGAGATTTCAGAGTCAAAAAATGAAGTTTGTCTCCAGCAAACGGTCCAATAATATGTTAAAGGCATTTTATACCGTGTATCAAAAACTGTCCGGGCATCCACTGTAGCAAAGAACAGTTTTGCTGAGGAGGTTGTAGCATACTAATCGTAGGTAGCTAATGTGGTGTAACAGGTTTTGAACCGTGCCATAGTTATGATATCACTGACATCCAATGATAATCAACATGTAAATGAATCCATGGAACATTTTATGCAAGAGTCTAGTTGTGGAAGGCGGGCTTACTAACCACAGGCATAACTTGCATTGAAACCGCAAACAGGTGAAGCTTGAAAATCCTCCGAAAGGTTTTTTTTTGTCCGCATTGCAATGTAGCCCAAAAGTTCAACGTTAAAGAGACCCCTCCCTCCCCCCCAAACATCGAGGGATGCCTTTTGTAGCTCTTTTACCATTTAGGCTAATTCCATTGACCAGCTTATCTTTGACTTACACTCATATGTCTCTCAATTTCAAATGTGGGATTGTTACATTCTTGCATTTCAAGTGTAGTGCTTGCGGTAGAGTGGACTTCATTTTTTTGTTTTGTTTTGGAGAGAAGTGTTTCATTCTCTTTGCTTTAATCATTTTGAGAAACATGTACAGAAACAGCTATGTAATTGTAACTTCAAATTAAACTTAGTCATTTTAATGCTTTTAGTTCATTCTTGTTCTGACCAATTCAATGCATGGGAGTTTCCACCGTCATTTGCAGAAGCCAAACCAAAGTCAGATGGAAAATGCGTTTAGCTCTGCTAGGAAATTCTTCCTCGTTTTGTTCGCATGGAAAATCTTTTCTGTTTGCTTTCCCTGAGTTTGTGGCCCATTTATATTTGCACAAAATTTTCCAAACCTGGGACTCCAGCCCTTTGGAATCCGCAGAAGATAAGATTCAGAAGAATGTGGGTTTAATGTTTGACCTCAACATGTGCTCTTTTGCACACAGGACTCCAGACACCTTTCTGAAGCGGAATGGCATACGCTGCAGTGCACTTAGATCTTCCTGTAACGTCTTATCGCAAATATTTGTTATACGAACATTGTAGTTAATCTCCCAAAATAAGCTGTTTTGAAGTGGCGTGTTGGAAACAGGTCCGCTCTACACACCCCCCAGCAAATCCCACTGTAAAAACAGGATGTCTCCCGCTTGCACTCTAAAGGCCGCACAGCTGCTAAACTATTGCACACAGCGAAGAGTAATGGGCGGTCGGCACTGGACGGCACAAATGCTGCTCTTGCTGACACAGCTGTTCATAACAAGTGCTGCGCTCACTTGTTGCCTCGCACGCCATCTTGAATGATTGTTAAACCGCTAGGCTGTTTCTTCTATCACACTCGACTGTATTCAAATCAGTCCAAGCCACAAGGGCCACATCAGCTGCTCACATTGCCGGAAATGATCTTGGTTGTTTTTTACTGAAGTTTTGGTGCACTTGCTTTTAAAGTGA
Organism: Romanogobio albipinnatus; assembly: GCA_023566225.1. Taxonomy (NCBI): domain Eukaryota; kingdom Metazoa; phylum Chordata; class Actinopteri; order Cypriniformes; family Gobionidae; genus Romanogobio; species Romanogobio albipinnatus. Next base: position 44,071,796 of record CM042249.1, read on the forward strand.
GAAATACTGTACTGGAGCAGATACTGTAACCAATCCTGAGGGATAATACTGTTGTGGTCCAACTTGTTGGGACTCGCTGTTAAACCATAACACAGACATTTGCATGTTTGTTAGTTACATTTACAAGATCAGAACGGTTTGAATAACAAGACGTGTGATTGTCACACTACATGTGTTTTATGGCTGCGTCTTATCGTTCTTCTTTGGTATGTAGTGCGCCGCATGTGGGTTTATGAATAACTGTGGATGAGATCATTCATTCCCTTTTAGCTGATGTTTCATCCAAAACCTTGTGCATATATCCATCGCACACTCTATGCTTAACAAGGCTGCATGTGTTACATGTGCATGTAATACTACAGCCAAAACAGTAATTTTGTGAAATTTTACACGTTCAAATGTTTTCTATACACATTTTAAAAGGTCATTTATCTCTGTGATTGAAAAGCTGAATTTACAGCATCATTACTCCAGTCTTCAGTGTCACATGATCCTTCAGAAATCCTAATGATATTCTGATTTGCTGAAAAAATTCTTATAAAACAGTTGCTTAATATTTGGTAAATGTGATTGTACATTTTTTATAAATACAAAGCTCAAAAGCTTTTATAAGATTATAAATGTCCACTGACAACTTTGAATGATTTAATGTAGCCTTGCTGAATAATAATACACTAGGGCTGCACAAATTAGGGCTGCAACAAACGATTATTTTAATAATCGATTTATCTGACGATTATTAGAGCGATTAATCGACTAATCGATTATTGCCATCAACGACTAATCAGTAAAAAAAATTACCGATTATTCAGCTTTTTCAATTAGTTAAAACATTGAGTTACACATATTCTAGCTATAATATATAAAAAGAAAAGTCACTTCAGCTTTTGAAATGGTTGTTTTAATTAACTTTGAGCCAAGTTCTCAGAACTCAAATCACACACAAATGCTCTCTAACATTGTTTAAATATTCTGTTCGCTTTCAATTGAAACAACAAATAATAATAAACAAAAATTAATTAGCTGCATTACAGACAAAAAAAATTGATGTTTGAATGTGAACATCTCTTGGCAGCAAATAATAGGCCCACTGCTTTTCTTAGAACTGAAACAGACTTCCGGACACATGAATGGTAAAAATATTCATCTGCAAATGACATTGCAGACAAAATGACAAAATATTAATCTCTTACATGACAATTGAGCTGACGGATTCTCATTCACCTTTTAATTAACAATATGAAAAAGTAACTGACATGATATTCTTCCTAACATCGCCTTTTGTAAGGCTTCATGCATATGGAACAAAATACAGGCAAGAGATGAAACTATAATACCTAATAGTGTTATAATAATAAAAACAGTCCTGACTCCAAGCTCGATCAAACTTTATTCTATGCTAAATAAATCATCACATTACTGTAATTATTATTGTTAATATTATTACAATTATTAGTAGTATTGCATTCTCTAATAAAGAGATTTACCGCTAGTTAGTTAGTTAGTTAGTTAGTTGTTCCCTCTTTAAGTGCTCCAACATGCACGTTGTGCTCCCGTGAAAAGTTTGGCCTTGCGCGTCTCAATCAGCTCCTGGTTCAGTGGTCAGGGCACTGATCAGGACAAGAATCAATGGGCTAACTCCCTGATCAGTGCACTGACCACTGAACTAGGGAGCTGATTGAGACGCAGCCTTAGTTTGAAGTTTTGTGAAACTTTCCCACATCTTGCTAGTTCAGATTTGTTTGCACTCCGTCATTCGCACTGTTTTCTTCTACCGCAACATTTGTAAGGGCTGCATTACACTCTAGCGCTGTAGCGGTCAAATCGCGATATTGCAGGCCCTTACATTAGGTCACGAGATCAGACTACTCGACAACAAAGATATTTGTAGACAATTTTTTATTATCGACTTTGTCGACTAATCGTTTCAGCCCTATGCGCAATATGTCGAAATATCGCAAATGTACATATCGCAATTTGCATATCGCAAGGGCACGCAATATCTGAATGATTTTAATAGGCTACTTCAGCATTGTGAAAAGTGTATGTTTTAGGTCGACGCATATAGCAGAGAATAGACTGGGCACACGACTGTAACCTGTGTGACTTGCTTGACGTTAAAAAGAGTTATTAAACACAATAACTTGCAAAAAACAACTTGCAGTCTCGCGCTGTCTGCCACACACACCGAAATGTGCGCACAAGCCTGTTTTTTTTTTCGCGTCTTGTTACACACTCGAACTGTCAATGCTTCCTTTTCCCAGAACCGATGCTATCTTTTCCCAGAAAGAATGTGAAACAACATACAAATGATATAATTCTGTTTTTAAATATTTTAAAAAATATATAATTTAAATAGATTTTACACACTTAAAGCAATATCGTATCGCATTATTTAACAAGGATATCGCATATCACATTTTTCATCAATATCGCTCAGCCCTATAACACACACACATACATATATATATTATATATATATATATATATATATATATATATATATATATATATATATGGTCCTTCTCAAAAAAATTGCATATTGTGATAAAGTTCATTATTTTCCATAATGTAGATAAAAATTAAACTTTCATATATTTTAGATTCATTGCACACCAACTGAAATATTTCAGGTCTTTTATTGTTTTAATACTGATGATTTTGGCATACAGCTCATGAAAACCCAAAATTCTAAATTAGCATTATTTCATCCGACCAATAAAAGAAAAGTGTTTTTAATACAAAAAAAGTCAACCTTCAAATAATTATGTTCAGTTATGCACTCAATACTTGGTCGGGAATCCTTTTGCAGAAATGACTGCTTCAATGCGGCGTGGCATGGAGGCAATCAGCCTGTGGCACTGCTGAGGTGTTATGGAGGCCCAGGATGCTTCGATAGCGGCCTTAAGCTCATCCAGAGTGTTGGGTCTTGCGTCTCTCAACTTTCTCTTCACAATATCCCACAGATTCTCTATGGGGTTCAGGTCAGGAGAGTTGGCAGGCCAATTGAGCACAGTAATACCATGGTCAGTAAACCATTTACCAGTGGTTTTGGCACTGTGAGCAGGTGCCAGGTCGTGCTGAAAAATGAAATCATCTCCATAAAGCTTTTCAGCAGATGGAAGCATGAAGTGCTCCAAAATCTCCTGATAGCTAGCCTCATTGACCCTGCCCTTGATAAAACACAGAGGACCAACACCAGCAGCTGACATGGCACCCCAGACCATCACTGACTGTGGGTACTTGACACTGGACTTCAGGCATTTTGGCATTTCCTTCTCCCCAGTCTTCCTCCAGACTCTGACACCTTGATTTCAGAATGACATGCAAAATTTGCTTTCATCCGAAAAAAGTACTTTGGACCACTGAGCAACAGTCCACTGCTGCTTCTCTGTAGCCCAGGTCAGGCGCTTCTGCCGCTGTTTCTGGTTCAAAAGTGGCTTGACCTGGGGAATGCGGCACCTGTAGCCCATTTCCTTCACACGCCTGTGCACGGTGGCTCTGGATGTTTCTACTCCAGACTCAGTCCACTGCTTCCGCAGGTCCCCCAAGGTCTGGAATCAGTCCATCTCCACAATCTTCCTCAGATTAGGTTAATAGCTCGTTTAGAGAACCTTTTCATGATATGCTAATTTTTTGAGAAAGGAATTTTGGGTTTTCATGAGCTGTATGCCAAAATCATCAGTATTAAAACAATAAAAGACCTGAAATATTTCAGTTGGTGTGCAATGAATCTAAAATATATGAAAGTTTAATTTTTATCATTACATTATGGAAAATAATGAACTTTATCACAATATGCTAATTTTCTGAGAAGGACCTGTGTGTGTGTGTGTATATATATATATATATATATATATATATATATATATATATATACATATACATATACATATACATATACATATACACACACACACACACACACACACACACACACACACACACACACACACACACACACACACACACACGCGCGCGCGCGCAAACACATGATAAATGAAGGCAAAAAATACAGTAACAAATGTTTCCTCTCCATTTTCATATCAGCAGTTTTTCCTCACATTCTCAGGGTGTGCGTGTTTGCCTGCTCAGTAACTTTTAGTGCCGAGCTGGTTTCATTGTCATATCTAAAAGGGAAGTGGTCAGTGTGATGTCAAGCCCGAGGTGGGAGGTTGGGTGGAGCTCATGTGGCTCTGCTGATGCTGGTGTTGAGCTAATGACACAGACACTATTAATAGTCTCTTCTATGTGTAAGAGGGCAAACATGCACACCACTGAATACTTGTGTAGCTCATGTGGCCTTCATTTTTTGTCCTTAATGAACTTTAAATTTAGAATCAAACCCAATTTTTCTATGTATACTGCTTTTTTGGAAATTAAACACCACTCCTAGTTTATAACACGTAAGTGCAAGAGAAGAAAGAAGCCCTTCCTGTGTGGTCTAACAGTGTCATTAAAGGGATAGCTCACCCAAAAATTAAGATTCTGTCATCATTTACTCACCCTCATGTCATTCCAGACCTGTATGACTTTCTTCTGTGAAACAATATATATAGTGTTATGCAGAAGAAATAAACTCATACAGGTTTGGAACGAAATGAGGGTGAGTAAATGATGTCTATCTATGAACTATCTCTTTAAATGTCTAGCCTAATACATTGATGATAATTACCCAATGAATCAGAATTTGACATGCATGTTTTTGTGTTCACTTGGACTTAGATCCCTCTAATTGAATAAAACAGTGGTTTTAAAAATTTGGTTATTGGACTGAAATTCATGTTTGCACTAACAGATTAAAAAGGAACACGCCCATTTATATTGCGTAATATTGCGCCGCTGCACCCATGGTACGGCAGCAAAGTTCCTTGATTAGTGCGCAGGAATGAGAGAATAGTTCCTAGATATCAGGATCGAAAATCGCAACGTTTCATTTTCCGTCTGTCTTAGTACACGATGTAACTACAGAAGAGTCAAGTTTTAAATAGGAAAAATATCTGATCTATGCTAAATGTGCTACCGTTCCTTTGTCATTGTTTTGTCTCAAGATTCACACCAGTAATGTTTTTTTCTAAGGCATGTTTTTAAAAGCTACTTAAATGCCCTAATTGAACTAAGGCCTAATCCTGGCTTAATCTAAGGCCTGTCTGTGAAACCAGGCCTAAATGTTTTTCTATAGTATTGCTTGTAGAATTATATTTGTTGCATTTTCTCTTGGTTCAGTCTGGCATCAGAGTGATTTTACGCATCAAATTTTATGGCTACAGTGAGTAATTATGACTACAATATTGATTCTTCATTCTTTTATGATCATGTCGGAAAGCTAAATGGATAAGGGCTTAACTTGCCTGTTCCAGCAGGGCACAACAATAAGAATTTGATTCCGCTGATTTAGATTTCTGATTTCTGCACCTCAAAAAAGAAAAGAAATTGAGGATTGGCATGTTACTGTCCAACATTAAGCTTATTACTAAAGATGAAGTCTAAGTTTTGTGTTGTTTTTTGTTAGACTGGTGCCACAGCGTTCATTTGTGAGTTGGATTCTCTTGCTAAACAAAATTAAAAAAACAAGTTGGACATATGACGGAGTATTTCTGTGCCAAATACACTCCTTTCTGAACGTTTTTTTCAAGTATGGCCCTGTATGAAGTCATAAAAGGCAGAAGTCCTTGTATGGGCACTTCTCACGGATGAGCGTGTGCACATCAACCACAGCGAGAGCAAGAGCACGCCCATCAACAAGCTTTGTTCGGGTTACGGAAGCCGTCGGCAGCGCTGACATTTTGTTTTTAGACCACTAAATCAATAATGTCACAAAAAAAGTGTGTTTTTTGTTGTGAGGGAAAGATAACCTTGTTCAGTTTCCCAAATGTAGAGTGGGTTTTTCCGGAGCAGCAACGGAGTTCTGCAAGTGTGTTGTTCCCTGTCATGAGTTGAAACCGCAGGCGGTGAGTGAAACTGCATCAAATGTCTGTTTTGTTGGCAATTGGTGCGCAAGTGCATACAATGTCAACAACATGAACGCATAGTGAACTGAAAGTTATCCAGGGATAATGCCATGATGTATTGTGTGTGTGTGTGTGTGTGTGTGTGTGTGTGTGTGTGTGTGTGTGTGTGTGCGCGCTCTCGTCTCTTTAGCTCCGCCCACTGCACTCCTTCACGAGTTCGGCTGTTTTCGGAAAGAATCGGTACAGCGTAAAATTCTATCAAATTGGTACAGTACTATTTTTATGGATTTTTCTGTAATCTGTCAGCAAGTATCGATGCCTTCAACTACATGTATATGTATTTATCGCAAATTAATTAATATTGCAAATATTGATTACACTTTATTTCGATGGTCCACTTTAGACATTCTACTAACAAGTAACTTTGAAACTACATGTCAACTAACTCTCATTAGAGTATGTGTAGACTGTAGTATGGATATGGGAACCCTATGTTAGGGTTCGGGTAAGTAGAATAAGTTGACATGTAGTTGCAAAGTTACTTATAGTCAGTAGAGTCTGTTAAAGCGTTAGTTCACCAAAAAATGAAAGTTCTGTCATTAATTAAAATCTTGGTCGACTGAAGTCATGAAATTTTCGACTAAAAATGACGTTAGGAAAAAAAAAACGTTAAATGAATTAGCTGTGCACTGTGCGCAGTACTTGGTAGCCTTGTTGTCTGCCTAAATGAATTATAAATAAACATAAAAAACTAGTAGGCTATTTGCAGTATATTAAATAGTTTTTGACCTGATTATTTTGCACTGAAATGAGTCTGACACACAAGTCTGTCGGCTCTGACAGCGTTGCATCACGTGCACCTGCCTATGATTTCCGAAAATATAGTACTATGTTGTCAACTAGTGATATCATCACAAGAACTTTTGAGGAATATGCAACATAATTTAGACAATTGTTTTTGTCATTTGTATTATAATAACTGACAGACACTACCATTTCAGCCGCTCTGTGAACATAGGAGCTCAGCTCAGCTTCACGGCTGAGACACGAATAGACTATTAAAGCTTTTACTCTTAAACACAAAAGGCACGTCCACTTTAATAAAAAAAGGAATATTTATTAAACAAGCCAGATCAAGAGCAAAAAAAACGCTCTCACAATTGAATAAATACAGCAAACTAGCCTACTTCAATCTGTATCTTCGCCAGTGGGTTGGGCTAATCCAAAAGAAGTGAAAACAACACGGCAAAACTGACTGTACAGATCCACTTTTGTGGCACGACTGAAGCGTGGTGTTGTGACGCTTCCCCTCATGTGTATGTTGATGGGCGTTCCTCAAGTTTACCGCTATGGGCGTGCGTTTGAGCCAGCAGGAAATGAAAAACAAAGGACCCGCGAGAGACTTCCCTCAAGGTGCAGATCCACTTGTCCGTGCGACACTTCTGTCGTGCCGCACTCCACTTTATTCCTATGGGTGACGTCAAGTGACTTAAACGCACCCGCAAAGCATTCCGGGAAGGCGGCGCTGCATTTGAACAAATGCCGCGCGTCAAAAAAGATGGCCGAAACCCATCTTTATGCAAATGAGTATGTGCGCAGCTTCGATCAAATTAGCGATAGGCAGAATGTGTGAAAATGAAGTAAGCTTAAAAACAGGAACTTCTGCAGACATGGGTATTGAGCTGTCTAGTTAGAATTTATGTTAGACAAGGGGCCTTGAACAAAGATGTTTCCTTTTAAGGTAAACAAGACTGGATGCAGCCGACCCAGGATGTGTTAGGGGTATATAATGATGCCAAGGGGAGCTAACCCTGCTCTTCTAATGACAGACATTCTCTGTATGAGAACTGCCAATTTCTTGCAAGAAATAAAAACATTTTTGATACTTTGACTTTTCAAAGGTTTGCATTTGTCTCCTCCCTCCTCATTTTTCGAATCGAATTATTTCCACAACAAACGCAACGCGACTATCCAATAGAAGTAGAGCACATGGAGACGGGGGGAAGTCTCTCGCTGGTCCTTTGTTTTTAAACAAAGGACCAGCGGTAAACTTGAGGAACGACCAACAACATACACAAGAGGGGAAGCGTCACAACACCGCGCTTCAGACGTGCCGCAAAAGTGGATCTGTACAGGCACCTTGATGAAATGAACGCGGTGCGGCAAAACTGATGAAATGAACGCAGGAAAAAACGACCAACCAGAATTTTGGTCGAGCCAGAACGTATCGACTAATAATCGACTAGGAGATTACAGCCCTAAATTACTCACCCTCATGTCGTTCCAAACCTGCAAGACTTCAGAACATAAATTAAGATATTTTTGATGAAATCCGAGAGGCCCCTCCATAGACAGCAATTTAATTAACACGTTCAAGGCCCAGAAAGGTAACTTTGCACTGTTTACACCATGTCAACAGCGTAAGAATCTGACACAGGCTAGAAGAAATAGTTGAATAAAGTCGTTGTGCACAAAAAACATTCTCGTCGCTTCATAAAATTAGGATTGAATCACTGGAGTCACATGGACAATTTTAACGATGTCTTTCCTACCTTTCTGCGCCTTGAACAACATGAGGGTGAGTAATTAATGACATAATTTTCATTTTTGGGTGAACTAAACCTTTAAGTGACCATTAAAATAAAGTGTTAGCAGATATTGAGCAGATAGTCTACTAATACTCTAATGACTTCTGGTTGACATGTTGTTGCAAAATTACAGTTAGTGGAATGGGACCCACTTTATATTAGGTGGCCTTAACTACTATGTACTAACATTTTAATTAATCATTTGATACAATGCACTTATTGTGTACATACATGTTTTTACATTGTACTTACATTTTTAAAAATACCTGCTTGTAATTACGTCTGTAATTAATTTCTGTAGTTACATTTGTAATTACACTGTTGACACTTCCCTTACACCTAACCCTACCCTTAAACTTACCCACACCACCACACCTGTCCCTAACCCTACCCGTATCCCACCTCAATATCAGCAAAGGTGTTTTGCAACACAATATGAACACAGTAAGTACATTGTACTTATTTTTTGATGTAAGTACATGGTACTTAAGGCCACCTAATATAAAGTGGGGCCGTAGAATGAATAAAGTGGAACATCGAAATAAAGAGTTTCCCAAATGTTTTATCTTATTCGTTTTGGCAGGAAATTAGCACAACGATAAATTCCCTCACAGAAATAGAAGTGTACCTCACATGAATGTGTGCTGAGTACAGTGATGTGTTAGTGGCTCTGTGCAGTGTTTACATTCTGTGTACTCTGACCCTAGTGAACCTTAGCTGCAGATGTTCTCAGATAACACTGGATATGGAAAAGCGACTGGTGGGAGAGGTCAAAGGCCGACCTTTAGGATCAATATTAGCAATGATGACATAGGGAAACCTCCAATAGCACCGACTACAGCCCATCTCTCGGGAATCTAATGAACACTTTGTGGCACTTTTTAAACCATTGCAGGCTACCTCCCTAAAACCAAGCCTAGCATGTACACAGAAACCCGTTCGCTGCAAGCAAAACCAGTCTCCGTTAATTCCCAAAACAAGCTGGAATGCTCTTTCATAATGGTTAGCAGCCTATGGGGATGGTTACATTATGCAGCAACTTTTTTTCTTTCCTCATCTCACAATTTGTCCTGCTTATGTTGTGCAGCTGGAGGATTGTTGGCTGGAGGAAGCATTCCTATGGGAATATTTGGAATTCTGTAGCTGGATTTCCTGAGCGGAAAATAGTCCGAGGGAAAGTAGATGAATGGGAAGTTGGAATGTGAGAATTGTTGTTTCACTGTTCGGCCGTGATGGATGGATTACGTAACCAATGTGGTTCCTCCCAGGTGACTCACTGATGGATCTGTTAGCCAGTGAGAGTTGAACACTGTATTATTGATTCCTTTCCTGTTCCCTCCCTAAAATAAACTTGATTCACAATAAATCCCATAGCCAGTATTTAAAGCTGGGCTTTTGTTGAAACAAACATGCCATAGCATTCTTGCATAATTTCCCCATCTCTCCGTCTACAGTCCTAACAAACATTATATGTTTGTACATGTGAGTCAACCCACTGAGCCAAAAGTGCATTAATGTCGTGTTAATTCAGTTGGCATTTCTTTTGGTGGTAACTCACTCTGTTTAAAGGGTGTAACCATGGGCACATGCGGACCCACCCATTTTACACTATAATACAGACCGACTCATTCAAAGACCTGTTTGATTTTCCCATTGCTGTGGCAACAGTCTTACAAGACACTTACTGTAAAGTGAGAATATGAGTCAGGTCGTTCTCTTTTATTCTGTTCAGAGGGTTGGTCAGGTCAAACCTGTCTACAGTTTAACAATGTGAGATGCCGTCATCTGAACCGATGCTTTAGATTGTGTAGAACTGTAATCTAATATAATTTCTGTAACATTTCTGTTAAATGTGACCGTGCTTAGACTATTAGGGGCGGGCTCTTTTGGCAAGCAAACACTCAGAACACACTAAAAATGCCACTCGGTACACCCTTGAAAATCCTCTAATCGTGGTGATGACTTTTGTTTGTGTTGCTTAGTTTAGTTTTTAATCCAATTTATTTAATTCTTGTTTCTTTGTAAGACCCAATCACATTTTGCCTGCCTCAAATGATACACATCACTCTTATAGGGTGCATTCCATTCGACAGGGTCCCTACGCACTGTTCCCTGCTCCCTACTCCCTGAGCACGGTATATCAGCTGAAGTGGACTTCGCTGACAATAATCCCTCATTTGGAACGCCCTGCAACGTCATCAAAGAAAGGCAAAGGCGGGGTTGCGCAGATTATGATATAACATAAATTAATATTGTAATTTACTTTACTTTCAAATTTAGAACCATATAATAAGTATATACATTTACAAAACACACAGTATGTATCTAAAACATATAATCAAAACATTAGTTTTATTAGTTTACATATAATTTAATGACTATGAACACATTTGAAGCTGCACCTGTCATTCAATATGAAAATACATTTTGATTTGGTTAACTATGTATAAATGCAGGCTATTCTTAATCAGTGGTCTTTGTAGTGGTCTCATCTTGTGCACTTACTTTCCCAAGCGCAGCTACATAGTAAACGTTCCTGAGGTGAATAAAGTAAAATATTAAAAAATGACAGCCCTCAGGTGCTTCTCAACACTTTTAATTTGTTTACATATTTTGATTGATTGATTGATTTTATTTATTTTGGGCAATTAAACATTTTTATACAGTAAAACATAAATAGCATCTTTTTTTTCTTTTCTTTTTTTTTGACAATTTGTGCGGTTAATCTAAAATACAATAACAAAAATCTTGCATGTCATGTGCAAGGTTATTTTCCCGCTTGCCCAAAAAGGAGTGGGAAGAAGAACTTTTTTAATCCCACCCCCATTCATAAAATATAATATGTGAATTGCCATAACCATTCATAAATACTCTAGTTTGTATAATAACTATGAATATTCAAATGCTATAAACTCCATCGCAGAGCTGTTTAAAACTCTGTCAAAGGCTCTGCTCCGTTCAGACAGGTGATGCGACGCCGTCGCGCAATGACAGTTGGGTGTTTTTCACTCTCCACTTCCTGTGAAGTGATGTATCGATGTTCCCTTCCCTACGCCGTTCGCAGTACCCTTCGAACTGAACATGTTCGCTCCCTTTGGATTGGAATCTCACTTGAGATGGCGGAAGTCCACTTCGCAGTCCCCTTACGGTCGAACGGAACGCACCCATATACTCTAACTAGTTAGCAATTAACGTGGGGAAAACCAATCAGAAGCTCCCACATTCTGCCCAATAGGAAACAGGAGGAATCAGGGTCGTCACAGTTTTCAATTCACATGTATTAGTATAGCGCTTTTCATAACACATATCGTTTCAAAGCAGCTTCACAGAAAATGCATATGTCTACATTACCATTTAGAGTGATCTGTTATCAGAGATGGCTGTCCAAGTTATGGATTTCAGAAAAGTACATCTAAAAGTTAGCTAACAATGTATTAATAAACTCATTGAAGTAAAGTGAGTGAGTGAGTGAGTGAGTGAAGTGTGGCCAAGTATGGTGACCCATACTTGGAATTTGTGCTCTGCATTTAACCCATCCAAGTGCACACAAACAGTAGTGAACACACACTCTAGCTGTGTCCCAATTCAAGGGCTGCATCCTTTGAAGGCCGTATCCTTTGAAGTGCGCGCCAACGCTGCCTTCAAAGGACGCACCGAGACTCGTTTACAGTGGAAGGTATAGCGGATTGCGTCACCGCGGCGCGACAAAGGTTTTCCTAATTCGTAGGTCCTTCGAAGACTCCTTCAAAATACGGCCTGCAAATGCGTCCTTCTTTTCCCATGAAATGAAGGATACTTGGATGGATGCTTCGCAGCCTTGCCTACCCCAGAATTCATTGCGCGCCGCAACGTCAGATTTTTGAAGAGAAACACTTTTAAATGCAAGTATTGGGTTTCAATTTACTCCAGTAATCTAATGTATCTACTGATAAAAATAAAATGTTGACTAATATGTTACCAACATACGATTTTATATAGTTTATACTCTTTATTATGTACATAAATGGGCCGAGGTAAGCATCTTTAGGTTAGTTGTTTTGTTTTTAGGCAGTTGAATATAACTTTAAAGTCCAGTATAAATGTTCATTTCAGTTCTCTTCAACGGCAGCTGTCAACAGTTGCTAAATATTACAAATAATGTAACGAAATACATTTACTCTGTATTTGAGTATAATTGTGAAGTACCTCAGATTTTTATTCAACTTCATCTCAGAGGCAAATATTGTGGTTTTATGGAAAACTGACTTTTTACACATGATTATTAGATTTTGATAATAGTTATCGTTTAAAAAAGAATCTAAAAATAAAATACACTAGAAATATGTCTTATAGATCAGGGATAGGCACCGTTGGTCTTGGAGGGCCGCTGTCCTGCAGAGTTCAGCTCATTTGATTTGAGGATGTGAGTTAATTAAATTTATTCTTCCCTCTTTCTGAAAACATCTTAGCGACATGGCAGCCGTCGAATAAGTCAGCACTGCAAACCTGTTGGTAGACAGTGGAAATATGCACTGATCCCAGATGATGTCCCGCTTCACCAGGGTCTCCCAGCCCAGCTCAATAAAAGTCTACATAAAAACGTTTTCTTCCATCTGTTTTATGTACTGTTAATTTTCAAATTTATTTTGTTTTTCTAATCTTAAACTTAACTTATGTAAATAGTTGTAAAAAGTACTGTAAATAAAAAAGTATAGAACAATTTATTGTTTCATTTACAAATTAATTGACATGACAAAAATAAAAAAGTACAGAATAATTTATTTAATTTACAAATTATAACTTGCATAAGAAAAATAATGTGTAGAACGATAATATTTAATTTACACATTTTAATTTACAAAACCAAAATTTTAGTTCTCAACTATCTCTCAAGAAGAGAAAACAATCAGTCCATTCTCTCCCTGCTCTCCTCTGTCTCTCGCTGAAACTTCATGTCCTCCCTCAGTATCTCCATCAGCTCATCCTCTCTGTCTCGTTTTCTCTTGGCTGGAGTTGCTCTTCCTCATGTCTCTTCCTCTCTGCCACAAAAATAGCCCAAAACTCCCAATGTGATTTTCTCCATCGCCGGACGAATTCTCCACTAGAGTTGTACGTTTGGCGGTGTTGGAGCGGCGAAATCGTACTTATGGGGTAGAAACCAACCTGCAGAAATAATTTTTACCCGTGGCAACAACTTAAAAAGTAACCTAATTCGCTGGAAAACCGTGGACTTGGCAACACGGACGGCAGGCTGCATTTGAAGGCCCCTTCGAATTGGGACAGCCTTTGTCACGCTGCAGTGATGCAATCGGTCTTCAAATGCGGCCTTTGAAGGATGCAGCCCCCGAATTGGGACACATACACACCCAGAGCAGTGGGCAGCCATATTGCTGCGGCGGCACCCGGGGAGCAGTTGGGGGTTCGGTGCCTTGCTCAAGGGTCTCATCTTATTCGTGGTATTGAGGGTGGAGGAGAGCGCTGGTTATTCACACCCCCCACCAACATGAGATTCGAACCCGCAATCTCATGTTGCAAGTTCGACTCTCTAACCATTAAGCCATGACTGCCTTATAAAGTTGTCCAACATGGGACTCAAACCCACAATCACTGTGTCTGGTGCCCGCAGTTTATCTTGTTGCGCCACTGGGCAGACATAAATACATGTTGTTGACAATGATTAGGGTATATAAAAAAATCAGAGCAGTATCATCTAAAGTCCTTGCAGGAGTTGCAGTCATCTCTTTACAGGAGTTGGTTTTCTTTATTGTTGTTTTTCAATCTAATCTAATCACTTTTTTTTTTTTTTTTTTTGCCAAAATACAATCCAAATACTATGGAAGCTTGTTTCCACCACGGATTACTTTTTTAAAAAAGATAATTGTCTTTCTTTCCTCACAATTGCAAGATATAATAGTGAGATATAATGTCAGAATTGCGAGAAATAAAGTCAGAATTGTGATATATAAACTCCCAATTCAGACTTTTTTTCTTGCAATTGCGAGTTTACATTTACATTTATGCATTTTGGCAGACGCTTTTATCCAAAACGACTTACAGTGCCCTTATTACAGGGACAATCCCCCTGGAGTAACATGGAGTAAAGTGCCTTGCTCAAGGACACACTGGTGGTGACCGCTGGGATCGAACCAACAACCTTCTGCATATCAGTTCCATGGTCTAACCCACTGGACCACCATCTAAGTTTATATCTCGTAATTCTGACTTCTTTTCTCCAAATTTTAAGATATAAACTCGCAATTGCGAGTTCTAAAGTCCAATTCTGAGGAACAAATGACTGACTTTTCTTGTGAATTGTGAGTTTATATCTTGCAATTCTGACTTTATAACACACAATTGTGACTTGGGCAGCACACCTTTGTCCCCTTGAGGAGCACAACCAGTTTGAGGTGTTGACTTGGTCTCCAAATTCCCCTGCTCTCAATCCAATCAAGCATCTGTGGGATGTGCTGAACAAACAAGTCCGATCCATGGAGGCCCCGCCTCACAGCTTACAGGACTTAAAGGATCTGCTGCTAACATCTTGGTGCCAGATACCACAGCACACCTTCAGGGGTCTAGTGGAGTCCATACCTCGACGGGTCAGGGCTGTTTTTGCAGCAAAAGGGGACCAGCACAACATTAGGTCACAATATTGTGTGTGTATATTTATATCTAAATCTATAATCTCAAGTCAAAGCATATTCCACTAACATTTGACAAATAAAAGGTATCCATGCTTTATTATTTTAAAGGTATTATGCTTCTTGGATATTACCGTTCGTTATATTGGTTTTTGTGAATGTAAAAGGTCTGCAAAGATCAAGCATGAGTTTATATGAAAAAAAGTCCGAATTGTAGTATAAAAAGGTCGCATTTACCTTTTTTTTATTCATAGGTGGAAACAAGTATCCATAAAATGCAATGGGTTCAAGGCAAGTCTGCCCTGAAATATTTTCTGTAGCGCCTCATTTATTGTCTAATTTTTATTATTATCTCATTAATTCATCTTGCTAAGCTTTGGGTCACATTTGAAACTTTATACTGAAGATATGCTACATAAATCTGATTAGAAATGTCTGTTTAAAATCTGTATACCGACGATGGCATCGATTTGTTTGGCAGTGTCTTGCCCTGCTCAAGTGCTCATAAACACTACATACCATTACTCCTCATTTGACACAGGAAGTGGTTTATAGTTAGCGCTCTTCCTGTTGTGGTTCAGAAGACTGAATGGAGACATCTGCAACACTGAAACCCCATAGCAGGCCATAGTCGAACTGAGCTGTTACTGATTTAAAATAGGAGTTAGTGCTAGATCTTTCGCACCTAACAACTCATAATTACAGACCTTTGAAAACTCAACCTATCCATGCTCAAAGGCAAGCGCTGAGATCATTTCAGCCCCCGTGTTTCCTTTCATGTCAGAGTTGTTCATGCAAATTGTAAACTAGAGGTACTGATGCAAAGGATGTGTAAATGTCGCTTGGGGGTTAAAAGTGGAATCATTATTCAGAAAGAGCATCTTACATTTTCCAAAAGAAAAGATCTGCACATTTAATCTGCATTCTATAGTGGCACATTCCTGTGTGGTAACCATGCAAACATAACCCAGTTTATAGACATTGATATATGCCAAAAGTCATCCACAAAGAGCTTAGATCAAACAGAAGCCACAGACAGGAAGGGAGAAGGGAGTTGACGCTTTGCACTGACATCACAGATGCAGAGGGAAAGAGTTCTGACTGGTTGGCGTCGAATACAATATTTTTATTGAAATTCTGTTTGGCCAAGGCCTTGAGAAAAGCTAGCCCTCTGCTGCCAAGTATTTGTGAACTGTGAATGGAGAAAACAGTGTGGGGAATTATTTCATTACTTATTCAGTGACAAAAATGTTTTAGTGCTGTCCGTGATATTTAGTTTTCACCTTTAAATCTTGCATTTATTTTAAAATGTATTTTTGAATATATACGCATACGAATAATCTCAATCTCAAGTCAAAACATAATGTATTTAGACATCCAAGTCACATTTAATGTATGAATTTCATATCAAAAGGGCCAAACAAATTGTGCAAGATTTTTCTTTGACTTTTTCCGTTATTATTAACAGATCTCGTGATTATTTTTAGTGGACATATAAAGTCAGTTCACAGAGGTGTCGAGGCAGAGTAAATGCATATTCCACTAACGTTTGATAAGTAGAAGGTATCCAAATGTGCTTGTCTTTTTTTTTTAACACTGTATCTTAAAGTGCCCTTATTATGCTTTATCGGATATTACCTTGTGAATGTGAAAGGTCTGCAAAGATCAAAGTCCACGAAAGAAGCGATTATAGGGGCCGGTTGCATAAACTTACAAGTTAGTCATCTTATTTTTCTTCCTAACTTTAAGTCAGTTACATAAAAATATAGACTGGTATAATTTGATACCCGAAAAGCTAGTTGGTCATACTAGTTCTTAAGACACAGTCTTAACATTATGCAACTGTCCCATGAACTATCCCAAACCAGTCATCAGGAATTCCAGTCTTGCTTCCTGCTCAAAACTATGTAGGTTTATAAAACATTTGCATAATGCCAGCTATGATCTTCATTGGCTGCCCATGAACAACGTCTGCTTTACTCCGCCCTCGAACACTGTAGTTGTAACAGAGGGCTGGAAGAGTTTGGTGTTCAAAGTCAATGTCGAGAAGACGCTGTTTTCTGCATTTCAAATTGCAAATCCACTTTGCATGCTCTAACAAAGGATGAGCTGCGATGCGATGGCGTCGTTTTTACCATACCAGTTCCAGCTCAAGTCCTCATCCTTTGTTAGTGCATGCAAAGTGGATTTGCAATTTGAAATGCAGAAAACAGCGTCTTCTCGACATTGACTGTCATATCACTGTGTATTCAAGTGTGTGTACTGTGTATTCAATTGCTGAGGAAGATCCAGAGAACTCCAAATATGGTAATAAGAGTTTTGTTTCCGACACGTGCTTTAAGTTGTAGACCAATCACAACAGACTGGGGCATCTGACCAATCAGAGCAGAGCAGAGAGACTGGATCCTTTACTGAACCGTTTAGACCAGGGGTCTCAAACTTGTGGCCCGCGGGCCACTTGAGGCCCGCAGGATGATATTTTGTGGCCCCCTACTTGACATTAAAGTTTAGTGTTAGTGCGGCCCGCGCGTTGCTCTGAGTCGTTGCGTGTGCAGCACTTTCTGCCTCCTTTACGTGTGTGTGTGTGAGAGAAAGAGAGAGAGAGAGAGAGAGAGAGAGTTGGCTCGCCCCTCCCTCGTGCAGTATAATTGGTTGACACCGCGTGATTGACAGGAACAGACGAACGAAGCTGATCAGACAGTTGAAACGAATGTGGTCTAACAGCGCTCGTCAATGTCAAAATGATTGAGATGGCCAATCAAATCAAAGTAGGCGGGGTTTACGTTCTCTTTTGGCTCGTGCACACTGCACAGTCTTCACACACAGAGCGCGTCAATCTATCGCTTAATGCTGTTGCTGAGAGAGACTCTATTCTTTCCGGTGAAATCACAAAACAAAATGCAAACGTGTCCATGGTCTTATTATACAATCATTGATGAACATCTTTGATTTTAATGAAGAAAAACTAAATGAGAGCAGATTAGAACCCGGAACCTTTGACACGGTTGACAAAAATTCTACCACCAGACCACAGGAGAATTCAAAAGTTTTTCACGGATCTATGTAGTTATTCACTCACTCATGCGAAGAATATCGGGACTAATAATATATTTGATGCAAATGAATGCAAATATTGTTTACAAATAGTCCCAAAAAGATTATTTCCCAACTAGAATTAGACCTAGAATTTTGCTCACTGTTCTGTTTGACCTGGTTACGGCCTTGCTGTGAATTAGACTATTATTTAAAATGAATGATTTTAATTTTATTATTTCATATTACATGATTTAATTTCTATAGGCTATATTTAGTTCGAATTCAGAGCTGTTAATAATAAAGATTGAGAAGATTGGATCAGTTGTGCTACTTATTTTTGGAATACTTGAAACACTTTTTGTGTGTAATACTTGATGCGGCCCAGCCTGACCCAGAGTCTACCTCCAGCGGCCCCCAGGTAAAATTAGTTTGAGACCCATGGGAACACTGGATGCAGTTAGTCTTTCCGGGGCAGCAACGGAGTTCTGCAAGTGTGTTTGTCTGTTCCTGGCATTTTGGTGATGAATGTTTTATAAACAAGACCCAGTTCGACGCAAGATTTGCAGATCGTTTGAAATTGAAAGATGGAGTGGTCCCAGCCATAAAAGATCCTGGTCATGAGTTGGAACTGCATGTGGTAAGTAAAACTGCATCAAATGTCTGTGTTTTGTTGGCAATCGGCGTGTAAGTGCGCAAGTAAACAACACAAAGGTGAAGTGAATCTAACGTTATCCAGGGAGAATGCAATGTTGTATTGTGTGTGTGCATGTGCTCGTGACTCTTTAGCTCTGCCCATGGCATACCTCCAGGAGCTCAACTGTTTTCAGAAAGAAGCATTACAACTGTATCTGTCTTTTATAAATGTGATAAAACTAAAGACTCCTCTGAGATGTGAAGGATGCAATACTACTCTATAGGTACTCAACCTATAACTGCGTGTTATAGGTTGAGTGTGTTATAAACTGCGTGTGTTATGTCCTCTTTAACAGCCCTAGTGTGTAGTAGTGTTTTATAGAACAGTTGAACACAAAAACTGACAGTTGGGGAATCACTTCCTTCAGACTGTGGGTTAAGTTTCATGGTTTGATTATAACTGCCTTGCCCACACACTCTCAGGCACACAGAGAATCATCAGTCTTTGACAGGCTCCAGCACACTTCCTAATGTTAGTTCACACACACCAGCAGCAGTCTGTGCGTGACAGGAGCTTTAGATGTGTCTGTAGGCCACCCACTGACAGGCATATGTGATGCCACATTGAGGAGGCCACCGCTTTGTGATGTTGGCTGCGTTACATAACTTTGTTAGGGCTGCCTTGATTCTAGTCATTGTGCTTGTCTAGTATACTGTATGATATCTCATTTATTTATTTATTTGCAGGGCTGTTATTAGGTCTCTCCCTTCTTCTTTTGAGGGTTGTGTCCTGAAGCAAGAGCAAAGCACATTATCTCTACAGTAAACAATAGATTCAGTGCTAGCAGACTTGCAGTCAGCTACCTCTAACCTAAGGCCAATGCAATTGTTTTTGGGCATAATGGCAATGTTGCCATGTATGCTTCTCTCTCTGTCTCTGTCTCTGTGTGTCTCTCTCTCTCTCTCTTACCAGGTTGCTTATTTTTTCTGTGAGATCTGGCAACACTGCATAACGGATAAGGCCCTGTTTGGGTGTGCCTACATTGGCTGTGGTTGACAGTTTTATGTCAAGATCTTGATCAAAGCTGTTTCTCATGTTGTTTTTGAGGTGTACTTCACCCATCAGTCAGTTTATTAGCGCTGCTTGAAATCCCTATAACCTCATTACTGCTTTTACAAAAGCTTAAATATTAAGCATTACATACATTATGTGATATGTTATGCAAGTTACACACAGAGATGACACACACATGTATGTATAAATACTCTGGATTCAATACAAGTTCAGCTCAATCAATAACTTTTGTGGTAATCAATAATATGCAACAAATGCTATTTTGACTTTTTTTAAGAGTATTTAAAAGCAGATATATAATGATTTGTGCTGTCAAATTGATTAATCGCATCGCAAGTGAGTATATAACTTTTTTGTCTCAAAGTTCACATGTTAGAAGCAGGAAAAATGGGCAAGCGTAAGGATTTGAGCGTGTTTGACAAGGGCCAAATTGTGATGGCTAGATGACTGGGTCAGAGCATCTCCAAAACTGCAGCTCTTTTCCCGGTCTGCAGTGGTCGGTATCTATCAAAAGTGCTCCAAGGAAGAAACAGTGGTGAACCGGCGACAGGCGGCCAAGGCTCATTGATGCACAATCAAACAAACGAGCTACTGGAGCTCAAATTGCTCAAGAAGTTAATGCTGGTTCTGATAGAAAGGTGTCAGAATGCACAGTGCATCTCAGTTTGTTGTGTATGGGGCGGCATAGCCGCAGACCAGTCAGGGTGCACATGCTGACCCCTATCCACCGCTGAAAGCGCTAACAATGGGCACGTGAGCATCAGAACTGGATCACGAAGCAATGGAAGAAGGTGGCCTGGTCTGATGAATCATGTTTTCTTTTACATCACGTGGCTGGCCGGGTGCATCACTTACCTGGGGAACACGTGGCACCAGCATGCACTATGGGAAGAAGGCAAGCCAGAGGAGGCAGTGTGATGCTTTGGGCAATGTTCTGCTGGGAAACCTTCGGTCCTGCCATCCATGTGGATGTTACTTTGACACATACCACCTGCCTAAGCATTGTTGCAGACCATGTACACCCTTTCATGGAAATGGTATTCCCTTGTGGCTGTGGCCTCTTTCAGCAGATAATGCACAAAAGCAAAAATGCTTCAGGAATGGTTTGAGAAGCACAACAACGAGTTTGAGGTGTTGACTTGGCCTCCAAATTCCCCAGATCTCAATCTAATCGAGCATCTGTGGGATGTGCTGAACAAACAAGTCCGATCCATGGAGGCCCCACCTCGCAACTCACAGGACTTAAAGGATCTGCTGCTAACATCTTGGTAACAGATACTATAGCACACCTTCAGGGGTCTAGTGAAGTCCATGCCTTGACGGATCAGGGCTGTTTTAGCAGCAAAAGGGGGACCAACACAATATTAGGAATATCAGGGATAAAAATAAAACAATGTTATACCTGATCGATATATATACAAACGTTTATGTTTGATGCAATTAATCAGCACTAAGAATGTAAATTAACAATATATAATTAATACTATACAATTTATACACATAATTTATCAAATGTATTATAATTTATATTACACGCATGCGTGCGTGTGTGTGTACGTGCGTGTGTGCATGTATGTGTGTTGTACCCAGAATATCCTTTTAAAAAGCTTACGATATGTGTGTAATGTGTTTCTAAAATTAGATGCATTCTTTCAGCCCAATAAAATAAATTGCTCAATTTGTATGTCGTTATTTAACTTTTTTTTTTTGCATTGTGAATGTTTGAGCATGCACATTTTCACACCTGCTATCAGCCAATCTGCTGCAAAGCAGAATAGAACCACTCCACATGAAGTCACTGTCCACCAATCAGAGGCCCAGATGGTCCATGATGTAAAACAGTATGTCACAGATCCTTTCCTGCTGTGTTGTTGAGTAATCACACAAGTCATAGTGTCAAAGCCAGCCATACGGTTGGTTTGTATCATTAATAATGAAAAAAAACTATCAATTACCATTTTAATAGGCTCTGTTTGTGTACACAGATTTAGTAATCTGTGTGCATTCTGTATGCGCGTATAAGGATCTATTTATTATTTTGCTTCTCTGCAGTCTTTGGTTCATGTCTATAAGGCACAGTTTTCACTGTGTTTCATGCATTAGAAGCACAAATCCCAATTTTGGTAGTGAACTATCAGTGTCTTACTTATGACAGTCTGTTGAATTGATATTTATTTAATTGTATTAAAAATATGTTTATTTATATTTAATCAAATATTGATATTCAATTCGTTGTAGTAACATAATTTAACTATAATTCATTATTCAAAAATATATTTTTTAAAGGAGTCATGAACTGAGAAACATATACACATACTTTTGACATATAAGAGGTCATCATACTATAAGAATATCCTGTAAGTTTCAGAACTGAAAACTTCCTTGTTAGTCCAATAAAAGCTTTTATTGACACCAGGCCCAGCAAACGACAGGTTTTTCAAAGTGGGGATCAATGACGTCAAAGGGAGGCAAGCACCGCCTCTGCAGAAGAAGATCAACGCCTACTTGATCACTGCCTGTTTAGCCCCGCCCACCAATTTGCGCTTTACATGCAATAGAATAGGTAGCCTAAGTAACATGCCAATGTGGTGTTAAACAAGATCGAGCATCCAATCAATAAACATGTCGTTGAGGATTACAAAATATTGTGCAGTGCCTGGGCTCGACAGTAATGCAACATGTAAGTAACTGTGTTCATTCTAATGCCTGATCTGAAATGTGATGATTCATGTAGTCAGACGTTCTTTGTCTGTGTGTCAGTAAATCAAACCAATGACTAAATGTCAACTTGAGTTGTTTCTCTAAGTAGGATGAAAATAATCTGTTATTTAACGGTGATTAAATTCTATAAAGAAAGCAATCAAAGAAAGTGATCAAAGAAAGCTCCCTTTGCAATCGTTTGAGCAGCGCGCTCTGAACCTATCCATCAAACAGGAAAGTTTATCAGTGACGCGTTTATCAGTGACTCCCGTTTTATTCATCGTATCTCTTAAAGCTACACTGTGTAACTTTTTTAGTTTATTCTTAGCTAAAAACACTTAGTTCTTTCAAAAATATATGTGCTCATTAATGTATATTTACTTCTTTCAAGTAATAAAGTATTCTCGTAAGTTTATAATATGCCATTGAAAATACATACGGGTAAGGGGTTCGAATGGGGGTCGCCATGTTGCCCCTCCATCTTGAAAGTACATTAGCCAAAGAGGGACATACCCGTAAATTCAAGCTTCGCCTTTCGCGTTTTAACACTCGATGGCACCGTGTCGAATGTGAAGAGGGGGATTGCTTGAGACTGCTATATGAAAACCTGAAAGCCTTTTTGAAAGTCTGTTGCTGATGGAGGATCACTCTTATTCTCGAGGATATGTAACAGAGTCGCCAAGGAAGCGAAAAAGAGAATTAAGACGGCAACACAACAGGCAAATCAACACTAATGGACGAGGTCGAACTGGAAGCCATGTTAATCTTGGACTAAATCGGCCACCGTAGGAGTTAAAACGAAATCGGAATTGGGAGGAACAGAAACTAATATTTACTGGATGGTCATATACCTTTTCACCGCTAGATGGGGGAAAATATCACACAGTGTAGCTTTAAGTATATCACGTTTGCACTGTTAGTGAAGATGAAAGCATTCGTTAGTGTACAGAAACTGAGTTGCAATGACGAGATCACTGCTTTCATGCGCTAAACGTGTGTGATCGACTACAATGATCATCCCTGCAACCTTTCATTCCACGATAGATCTAAATGCCATAGATCTAAATGTAATGTCATAGATCTAAATGTAATGCCATAGATTTAAATGTAATGCCATAGAGCTAAAAGTAATGCCATAGATCTAAACGTAATGCCATAGATCTAATTGTAATGCCATAGATCTAAATGTAATGCCATAGATCTAAATGTAATGCCATAGAGATCTAAAAGTAATGCCATAGATCTAAATGTAATGCCATAGTGATCTAAAAGTAATGCCATAGATCTAAACGTAATGCCATAGATCTAAATGCCATAGATCTAAATGTAATGTCATAGATCTAAATGTAATGCCATAGATTTAAATGTAATGCCATAGATCTAAAAGTAATGCCATAGATCTAAACGTAATGCCATAGATCTAAATGTAATGCCATAGATCTAAATATAATGCCATAGAGATCTAAAAGTAATGCCATAGATCTAAATGTAATGCCATAGAGATCTAAAAGTAATGCCATAGAGATCTAAATGTAATGCCATAGATCTAAAAGTAATGCCATAGATCTAAATGTAATGCCATAGAGATCTAATAATGCAATAGAGATCTAAATGTAATGCCATAGAGATCTAAAAGTAATGCCATAGAGATCTAAAAGTAATGCCATAGAGATCTAAATGTAATGCCATAGAGATCTAATAATGCAATAGAGATCTAAATGTAATGCAATAGAGATCTAAAAGTAATGCCATAGAGATCTAAAAGTAATGCCATAGAGATCTAAATGTAATGCCATAGATCTAAATGTAATGCCATAGATCTAAATGTAATGCCATAGAGATCTAATAATGCAATAGAGATCTAAATGTAATGCCATAGAGATCTAAAAGTAATGCCATAGAGATCTAAAAGTAATGCCATAGAGATCTAAATGTAATGCCATAGAGATCTAATTATGCAATAGAGATCTAAATGTAATGCAATAGAGATCTAAATGTAATGCCATAGAGATCTAAAAGTAATGCCATAGAGATCTAAAAGTAATGCCATAGAGATCTAAATGTAATGCCATAGATCTAAATATAATGCCATAGAGATCTAAATGTAATGCCATAGATCTAAATGTAATATCATAGATCTAAATGCAATGCAACACTTTTCAGGAATAGTTAACCATGAGAACTGTATTAGTAAAAACTAAAAGAGAGAGTAATACTATTTCAAATGGAAAGATGTTAGCCAATCACAGCAGTGGGTGTTTACACTGAACTCTCACAGCAGACACGCCCCTTAAAACAGAGCGTTGTGAGCAGAGGGCTAAAATCAGGGTAGGAAAAATGCCTTTTATTTCTAAAGTATGACAATTTTTAATGTAAAAAGCATCATGTAAAGAGTGCACCCCAGGAAACACCATAAAACAAAAATGATTTTAATCCATTTAAACAATGTGTGTGTGTGTGCACAAAAAGAGTGTAAACATTTGGACCCTCTCTATGGTTGGAAGACAAATTCCTTCTTAATTGGCTTGGACTGAATTTTCAACCCTGTTACCCATTCATTGTTGTGTTGTGTGTTTTGCTTGTGTGTTTATTTAATGTTATTTCTAAAAAACAGAACGACCCATATGGTTTAAAATAATATTAAGTATGGGTTAAGCACTTCCTTTTACTATCCGTTTATTGACGAAAAAACGTAATTGGGCTACTTTAAGAGTTTTAGGTCCTGTTTTGTACCTATTTGTAGAAAGTGCCTTTGACGTCTGTCATGGTTAAGCCAGAGAGAAAGAGGAAGTGTGTGTTTCCCATAGTAACTGTTGCAGGGGAAGTGACACATCATCTGGGTAAAGCAGTTATTGTTAAAAATGAGAACTAGTACTGAGTCATAGACATTTACATAAAACCAGAAATTTTCACTCAGAATTTAACCTCATTTTTTAAACTTTCAATCAGAGCAATCTTCAATTCTCTATTCATGTAGTTCAGAAAACACGCAGGCTCCACACGTGCGGTACAGTAGTCTGTACAGCGCCATCTGTTGGTTGCCATGGGGAAAAGCATAAGGAGCATACTTCACATAAATGTGCTTGGAAAGAGGTGGATACTCATCCATAAAGGTATTTATTTATTAATGTTTTAATTTATATCCTATTTATTATTCATCATAAACGGTGTTGTTGTTGTTTTATTTATAAATGTTATTTATAAATATATATATATATATATAAAATTTAGTTTTTTTGTTTGAAATTCATATTTTTTTATTTATCGTGCGTGTGTGTAATGCATATTTTTCATCTCAACAGCTTTAAAACTACTTATATTTATCAAACGTGTTTATGTGAAAGGTTTCAAATCTAAAATGACGCCCTAGTATTTAGTACATTTTTTATTATTAAGACACCATTTTAAATAGTTTTCACGTCTGTTCATTTGTTCGGACAGTGGCACCACCTGACATTTTGGGGGTTTAAGATAACAAAACATAAAATAACATGGATTATTTAAATATACTAAAATTAATTCAAACTAAATAGGTTTTATAGAATAAAGTGATATACATGAATTTATCAAATTGTTATCGTGTGTGTGTGTGTGTGTGTGTGTGTGTGTGTGTGTGTGTGTGTGTGTGTGTGTGTGTGTGTGTGTGTGTGTGTGTGTGTGTGTGTGTGTGTGTGTGTGTGTGTGTGTGTGTGTGTGTGTGTGTGTGTGTACATATTTATTTATATATAAACGCAAACACAATGTTACCAGAATTAACTCATGGTTCTTATTAATTGCTTTATATGTGCAGAATTTAACAAAGAAAGTGAATAGATATAAGAGATAGCATGGTTTGACCAGCCTTAATGTGGTTTTCTGTAAATATGATTTTCCAGTAGATGCAACAGAATCACTAAAACTTGAAAGGCTACGTTTATAGGACCGCACTGAGAAGGAGCTGCGGTGACACAGCACAGATGGCTCCAGTTGGGCTTTTACTGGGGTTTAACCCCAGCAAACTCTATGACCTGACAGTCCTCTGCAGGGTGCAGAGAGGGTTATTAACAGCTGATGTCCAGCAGTGAGAGCCAGAGGGCTGACCCGTCACATTCTGAAGTCATGTAGAAGGCTAAATGCAAAAAAATGTCTCTGTGGGAGTTCTTGTTTTTAATATTTATAAGGGATATAGCTAGTTAAGCCATATCACATGAGCAAGAGTGCTGTTTTCCCGCATATATCAGCACGTTTGCAAATTCTGATTTTATAAAACAATAAACAAGAAGTAAATATTAGGTAACTTACATGTTAGACTCAGAATATCGCCTGTTTTTGCTCTAATTCTACAATGAAAATAATTCCAAACAAATCCACAGCAGAGCCATTGCATGTCTCTATGTCCTATTAACTTTTGACAGTTGCTGCATCCCAATTCGCCTACATATAGGCTACTATACCCTAAAAGTGTGCACTGTTTTTCTGAAGAAGTGTAGGCAAGCTTTGGGACATTAATTGTGTCTTTAACAGAGAGCTCTGTCACTTATTTACATGCATCCTGTCACCAACTGTCCTGTCAATCATCTTGTCACAGTACAAAAACCTCCACGTTCAATTTAATTTAATTTCCTACCATATCGGAGTGAAATGTGTGTAGCACGTCGATCTGCCAGTCGTGGGTCTTTAATGAGGAAAACTCCTTATGTGTTTGCATAATGATGCATTTGAAAGTTAATGACCAGATAAAAGTTCATGATGCTGTAACAGATTAAATATAATGTATAGAAATACATTTTTCTCAGGTTAGATACTGATTATTAATCACTCAAACCCCTTGATCTAAACTGCTCACATATGCCATGGTTGTAGTTTCTAAGCACTTTTTTATTCACTTTTGTAGTTCTAATCGAATCCTATTCCAACGCACAATAGTTTTTGGGCAATGGGCACAGCTATGATAAGCAGTGTTGCCACAGTTACTTTGAAAAAGTAACTTAGTTACTTTACAGATTACTTGATTTTAAAAGTAACTAAGTTACTTTACAGATTACTTGATTTTAAAAGTAACTAAGTTAGATTACAAGTTACTTTATTAGTTACATTCATCAGTTGCCGACAACACCTCTGCAGCCTCAACATAAAAATGACAACCGTTTTTGCCAACACTAAACATAAAACATACACTACACTAAACATAAAACACTAAACATAAAACCCTAAACATGTTAATGAAAAGGTACAAATTACTTTGTGTTCTTATTAAATACATTTATGAAAAACAATTTATATTTAATTTTTAATTTATATTTATATATGAATGTAAATAATTATATGGGCCTACACAAATAATATAAAATTACAAGATTTATATTTTATTGTAAACGTAATGTGCAGCCTTGTAAAGGGACAACAAATATATGATCGATCCGTGAGAACAATATATTTTTTAATAATCTTTAAGTGCACAAAACTATGAAAATATATGAAACGCTTCAAAACAGAGCGGCAACAAAGCGCTTATGCGCATCCCGGGTGCAGAATGATGTGCTTAAAGCAACATGGAGTCAGTGTGCAGTGCAGCGCGAGTGCACATTGAAAAGTTCACGGCATAAAGAGAAGATGAGCGTTGAGCCCACAAATCCTAGTCTACTATGTAGCCTATATCGGTCCAAATATACACTGATTATTTGTTTCTTCACAGTTTTTAATTCTGGTTATTGTGCGTGTGATGCTATAATAGTCCTTGTGTTGTCACCTGAGTAGCGAGCACAACATCTTTCAGAAACCGCTAGATTAACTCCAGGAAGATAAATTATTTTATCAACATATCAAGTATTATAACGGGAATATATAATATGGAGTGAGCTTTCCCGTGCAGCTGCTGACTGGAACCGAACGACGCGCAGTTTGAATGCTGAACGGAGAATGATTGACAGCTACAGCGGAGGAAAGACATTCAGCTATGGAATGGCTTTAGATGACTTTGTACTAGCAAATCATAATATACTAATAATGGTTGCTGAAGGATGTGACAATATATATTTCTGATGATTATTTAATTATCACGACATGCCTAATCTGAGCAAGTGACTGCCTGTCTTGAGTTTTGTCGACAGACGGAGGCGGCAAGAAATTTGACGGAGCGGCCGCCTCGTAATTCTCTATGCAGGAAAAACCCTGCTGAGACTAAACAAGAAAGCAAAAATATATATTTTTACTAAGGAAAATGACAAAAAAAGTAACTCACAGTGACTTGGATAAGTTACTTTAATCTGATTACTGGTTTGGAAATAGTAACGCGTTAGATTACTCATTACTGAAAAAAGTGGTCAAATTAGAGTAACGCGTTACTAAGTACGAGTAACGCGTTACTGGCATCACTGATGATAAGTTACTACAATTTGGGACACAGTAATTCTAATTTTGAATACTAATTAGGACCGGTAATATGCAAAATGGGGCGCAGCAAGTCACTCACTGAATATGAAACTGCATACTAGTATACTACTTGCTCAACATTTACAATATCTTTCTATGGCATGAATAGTAAAAGTAGTATGTGGTTCCAGCAACTTGCTTTGTCCCTGAATTAATCAGCCATTTTGAACTAATCGTTTGACTGAATGGTTAGAATTTATGAGGACCTTTTAACAGAAATACAATATAATATACATAACTATGTTTTCAGTGGTGTATAAAGACCTTACATAATGAACCGTTATGTTTGTATTACCTTAGAATGAGCCATTTCGATCTACATACCCCTTACAGTGAAGTCGCCATTTTGCGCCATCATGTTTCTACAGTAGCCCTAAACGGACAAACTTCTCTACAGAGCGCTAGCTACTCTCTCCGGCGACAACATTTTTGCCCTGTGTCCATGTGCTTCGAAAGGGAGGGGTGAGCAGTGGCCGATTGCAATTCACAACCTCACTGCTACATGCCGCTAAAATTCACACACTGCACCTTTAAGACAATGATTTGCCGTAATGAACGTAATAACTAGCAGTAATAAACTACTGCTAGTTTAGTGTCATTTATAAAAGTGTCCTTTCATTATGGTTAAAGAGACAAAACATGTGGATAGTTGTTGATTGAATGCATTTATAAATAGAATATTACGAGAGTAATATGAGATACATTGTTAAATATAACAGAGATAATAAAGTAATTGCAGTCGCATGGCTTGAAATGCTTTTGTCTGTCTTTTTTTTTTTTGTTTCTTTGAAACAGGCCTCCTAATTGCAAAGACTCTGTGTGTGTGTGTGTGTGTGTCAGTCACATCCTACCTGTTTCTTCATGAAGTTCTGGAAGTCCTCTTTCAGATTCTGTTTCCTGTGCTTGTGTTGGCTGAGGAGTTGTCAAGAGGTCACTGGGATTATGACCCGAGGTCATCTGAGGGTTAAACTTTCTAAAGTAACATCAAGAAAGGGGCTAATTAAGACCAGTTCAGTTTTCTGAAAAATGTAAGTGACTGTGAAACTAATAAAGTTAGAAAAAAGCAAACATTAATCACATTAAATATGACAGAACTTTGGCTTAAAATGTCCAAAGGAAAAACATTAAAAAAAGAATAATATTTTTTTTAATTAAATGCTGTACACGTGCAGTGGCTCAGTGTGCTTTGTGTGTTGTGTCAACATACACACGTTGTGATTGTAGTAAGAGGCCATGCTTTCAAACGGAGGCTTTGTGACATGGTGCATTATCCTGCTGGAAGTAGCCATCAGAGGATTCAATTCAATTCAATTCAAATTTATTTGTATAGCGCTTTTCACAATACACATTGTTTCAAAGCAGCTTTACAGAAAGTGCATTTCATAGATGAACAGTATAAAAAATGTTAAAAACACAATGTTAAAGAACAATGTTCGAAAAAGATAATCAGTCGTGTATTAATTTAGGCCATAACAACGCTGGCGTTGAGTCGTCTCTTCACAGGCGTGGAGTCGTCTCATCACAGGTGTTGGGGCATCCGAAGTCTTCATGAGCGGCTGGATACATACTGGAGCTGACGAACTATTTACCTCGGGACTAGTGTCCCGAGATAACAACAGAAAAGCAGATGGGAAATAATTAGCGTAGCTGCTGTTCAGAATATTATATTAATGCTGTTGTTCCGATTTAACTGTGGTATAAAAGGTAATTATAATGTGAATGCTTGGCTAAAGAGATGTGTCTTTAATCTAGTTTTAAACTGGGACAGCGAGTCTGAACCTCGGACAAAATCAGGAAGACTGTTCCAGAGTTTAGGAGCCAAATGTGAAAATGCCCTCCCTCCTTTAGTGGACTTGGATATCCTAGGAATGACCAGAAGCCTAGAGTTTAGTGACCTTAAAGAGCGCGATGGGTTGTAGGGCGATAGAAGATCCGTTAGATACACTGGAGCTAAACCATTTAGGGCTTTATAGGTCAGCAGCAATACTTTGTAATTGATACGGAACTTAATAGGTAACCAGTGTAGAGATGATAAAATTGGTGTTATATGATCATATTTTCTTGACCTAGTAAGAACTCTAGCAGCTGCGTTTTGGACTAACTGTAGTTTGTTTATTGAGGATGCAGGACAACCAGCTAATAAAGCATTACAGTAATCTAATCTCGAGGTCATGAATGCATGAACTAACTTTTCTGCATCAGGAATAGATAGCATGTTACGTAGCTTAGCAATGTTTCTAAGGTGGAAAAATGCCGTTCTTGTAACATATGAAATATGATTTTCGAATGTCAGGTTGCGGTCTAGTATAACACCTAGGTCTTTTACTGTAGTGGATAAAGTGACAGGACATCCTTCCAAGGTAAAGTTGTATTGTGCAAGGTTTTGTGGGCAGTTTTTTGGACCAATAAGTAATACCTCCGTTTTATCTGAATTTAATAGCAGAAAATTACACGTCATCCAGTATTTAATATCTTCAACACACGCTGTCAGTTTAGATAATTTAGCGTTTTCGTCCGGTCGTGATGAAATATATAATTGAGTGTCATCAGCATAACAGTGGAAATTAATTCCATGTTTTCTTATAATATTACCAAGCGGTAGCATATATATTGAGAATAGCAGAGGGCCTAATACGGATCCTTGCGGCACCCCATAGTCTACTGACATCATCCTGGATTTTTCCCCATTTAGACAAACAAAATGGTAGCGGTCTGATAAGTACGATCTAAACCAGTTTAATGCCTGTCCCTGAACACCAGTATAATTTTGAAGTCGATCTATGAGTATTTTATGATCTATAGTATCGAATGCAGCACTAAGATCGAGTAGAACTAGTATTGAGATACAGCCTTGGTCAGAAGCTAGAAGTAAATCATTTGTGATTTTAACGAGTGCAGTTTCTGTGCTATGATGCGGCCTGAATCCTGATTGAAATTTTTCATAGATATCATTTTCTTGCAAGAAAGAGCACAAAAGGATGGGTACATGGTGGTCATAAAGGGATGGACATGGTCAGAAACAATGCTCAGGTAGGCCGTGGCATTTAAACGATGCCCAATTGGCACTAAGGGGCCTAAAGTGTGCCAAGAAAACATCCCCTACACCATTACACCACCTCTCCTCTGACCTCTAGCATCAACAAGGTATTTTCGCCCACAGGACTGCCGCATACTGGATGTTTTTCCCTTTTCACACCCTTCTTTGTAAACCCTAGAAATGGTTGTGCGTGAAAATCCCAGTAACTGAGCAGATTGTGAAATACTCAGACCGGCCCGTCTGGCACCAACAACCATGCCACGCTCAAAATTGCTTAAACCACCTTTCTTTCCCATTCTGACATTCAGTTTGGAGTTCAGGAGATTGTCTTGACCAGGACCACACCCCTAAATGCATTGAAGCAACTGCCATGTGATTGGTTGATTAGATAATTGCATTAATGAGAAATTGGAACAGGTGATCCTAATAATCCTTTAGGTGAGTGTATACATATATATATTATCAGTTGTGGTCAGAACAACCACCTGGCACCCCTGGTAAATATGATCAGAGATTGCTTTAAAAATAAATCTGCAATTTTATCGTTTTGATCGTTTGAGAATCGTCATTGAAGTAAAAGAATTGAAAGTGGGGGGTAAATCACTATATGAAATAAATGCTTTTCTCCAAAACACATTGGCCATAATATTGGCATCCTTTTCCCCTTTTGCCAAGATAACAGCTCTGAGTCTTCTTCTATAATGCCTGATGAGTTTAAAGATCACCTGAAAAGAGATCAGAGACCATACAGAATCTCTCCAGATCCTTCAGACTCCCAGCTCCGTGTTGGTGCTTCTTCTCTTCAGTTCACCCCACTCATTTTCTATAGGGTTCAGGTCAGGGGACTGGAATGGTCACGTCAGAAGCTTCATTTTGTGCTCAGTGACACATTTGTGTGTTGATTTGGATGTTTATTTTGGATCATTGTCCTGATGGAAGATCGAACCACGGCCCATTATAAGATTTCTAGCAGAATCCGTTAAGTTTAGATGTTTTATCTGTTGGTATTTGCTAGAATCCATGATACAATAAACAAGATGTCTAGGACCTCCAGCAAAAAAAATAGGCCCACAACATTAAAGATCCAGCACAGTATATTTAACAATGGGCATGGGGTACTTTTTATCCCCGTTTGCACCAAACACATCTGGTAGGTTTTCTGACAAAAAGCTCTTTTTTTAGTTTCATCTGACCACAGAACCAGGTCCCTTTTGAAGTTCCACTCGTGTCTGACAACCGAATATGCTGGAGTTTGTTTTTAGATCCATCCCAAACAACTTGTGGTGATTTATAGGAGTGGTTATAATTTAAGAGGCTTTCTCACCCCAAGACTCAACTAATCTCTGCAATTCTCCATCTGTGATCCTTGGAGGGTCTTTGTCCACTCAAACTCTCCTCCAATAGGATGATATAGACACACGTCCTCTTCCAGGCAGATTTGTAACATCTTTAGTTGATTCTTAATTATTGCCCTGAA
This sequence comes from Romanogobio albipinnatus, assembly GCA_023566225.1. Classification (NCBI taxonomy): domain Eukaryota; kingdom Metazoa; phylum Chordata; class Actinopteri; order Cypriniformes; family Gobionidae; genus Romanogobio; species Romanogobio albipinnatus. The sequence continues at coordinate 44,105,324 of CM042249.1, forward strand.
GGTGGAAATGGGTATTTTCAATGCTTTAACTGTTTTTTTACAGCCACTTTCTATTTTGTGAAGCTCAACAATCTTTTGCTGCACATCAGAACTATATTCTGTGGTTTTACTCATTGTTATGGATGATTAAGGGAATTTGGCCTTTGTGTTTCCTCATATTCATACTTCTGTAGAACAGGAAGTCATAGGTAGACAATTTCATGCTCATAGTGAGATGGTGGTCCAGTGGGTTAAACCATGGAACTGATATGCAGAAGGTTGCTGGTTCGATCCCAGCGGTCACCACCAGTGTGTCCTTGAGCAAGGCACTTTACTCCATGTTGCTCCAGGGGGATTGTCCCTGTAATAAGGGCACTGTAAATCGCTTTGGATAAAAGCGTCTGCCAAATGCATAAATGTAAATGTAAATAGTCACCCTGGTGTGCTAAAAATTTTAAATATTAATGGGAATATACGTATAACAACACACACGTGCTAACAAACATTTTTTTAGGGGTGCCAATAATTGAGGCCAAAGTGTTTTGGAGAAAAGCATTTATTCATTATGTGATTTACCCCTTACTTTCAATTCTTTTACTTCAATGAATGTTTCGATTTGTGCGCATTTTTAAATAAAAGATCAAAAGGATAAACATTGCAGATTTATTTTTACAGCCATCTTTGATCACATTTACCAGGGGTGCCAATAATTCTGACCACAACTGTATACATAATAGGGGAGTAAGGTATTTTATTGAACAGATAAATTGCCATATAGCTCTCAAACAGAGTTGATTGTAAAGCATCATCTGTTATGAAGGGTCGTTTCATAGATAATCGTTTTCAGATAATCATATTTATAATGAAACCATCGTATAAAAAAATGATATTCATATAATAAATTATTATGGGAACTCATTCAATGCTTTCAGAATCTTTACTTTTTTAAATGATTTTGTTGATGTATTTTTAAAATATATATTTTTATATTAACATATGTTAATGACAGCATTTTTATTGAACAAAAATTCATTCTTTTATTTATCAACACAAACATGAAATAGTGAAAACTAAAGTGATTGTTTTGAACAAGTATTAACTTAGACATTATGTTAGCTAAAGTATTTGTATCAAATCAATACATTGTGCCTTTTGCCCCATGCAGGTGTGCCTTTTACCCTGTGTGTGTGAAGTAAAGAGCCCCCCTCACCACCTCATTCATTTATAAGATTTTTAAACAAAATAAACCACTTTTATGATTTATTTTCAATACAAAAATCTGTTAATAAATAAAAAAATCTCCATAAATGTTCAATAAAAACAATATTTTTTTTTCTGCAATCATACACTATGGGAAGAGTGAAAAGCAAATTTTCCTTAAAGGTATAGTTCACATTACCCTATGATTTTAATTGAATTGATTGATCACCCTCAAGCCAGTGTGAATGACATTCTTCTTTCAGACGAATACAATCGGAGTTATATTAAAAAATGTCCTGGCTCTTCCAAGCATTATAATAACAATGAATGGTAGCCCAAAATTTGAAGAACAAAAAAAAGTTTATCCATCCATTATAAAAGTAATCCATACAGCTCCCGGGGGTTAATAAAGGCCTTCTGGAGCAAATCGATGGGTTTGTGTAAGAAAAATATCCATATTTAACACATTATAATGTAAAATATAGCTTCCGGCGGACACAGTTCTTTGCGTTTTACAATGGACACTGCATAAGAATCTGACACAGGCTAGAACAAAATAGTTTATTTTTGTTTGTTTTTGCGCACAAAAAGTATTCTCGTCGCTTCATAAAATTAAGGTTGAACCACTGTAGTCACATGGACTATTTTAACGATGTCTTAACTACCTTTCTGGACCTTGAACGTGTTAATTAAATTGCTGTCAATGGAGGGGTCAGAGAGTTCTCAGATTTCATCCAAAATCTTAATGTATGTTCTGAAGATGAAGGTCTTACAGGTTTGGAACAACATGAGGGTGAGTAACTAATGACAGAATTAAATTTTTGGGTGAACTAACACTTTAATGTCGAGGCCTGGAATAATATTTGTATAAGTTTCTTTCAATTCTATTGGTCCTCCTAATACCACACCTATTAAGAAGATCCGTATGAGGTGATAACAAATGGAGAGAGCTAATACAAGTAACAAAGCCCAACGTTTTGTGATTGTAAATGTCAACCTATTCGTGTTATATATGTTTGATATAATGAAATTATTTTAAAAAATGAATAAATGGCGTGAAAACAAATTAATTTGAAATATAGAGGCTACTTTTGAATGACGTTAATGGAAATACAGTCATTAGTAATGGCATGTACTAGCCTACGGTGAAAACGACAACCTGTCCATCTCTGACGACACTCACACTGATTTAACGATGGTTTAGGTATAAAACCAGAGAAGCTCGACTGAATTCGACTCATACCTGGTCAATCGTCAAATGAGACGCATTCGAGACTCGTGTTACAGGTGTACACCGCGATACATCTCGGCTGACCACTTGTGTGATTAGATCACAGGAGACGGATCTCAGTAGCATGCTCTCACATTTCTACCAGTGTTGTGGTGTCCATTGTTTTAGTAAACTGCTGCCCTCTACTGTAAGGAAACCGTAACTGCAGTGTTAGTTCAATACAGGGGCACTTCTTCACTTATTCCTCCAGAAACTAGCAAAACACAATCCAATAGTTTTATGGATTTGGAGCAATTTAGTTGGAAAAACTCGACGCAGTCATATAGCACATTAAAATTGTAATCAGACATTTGAAATAATATATGGAAAAATAGTTTGAAAAACATAGTTTATTTTTTATAGTGTACCAAATATGATTTTCACATGGTGTTATTGGATCTTTTGTGACACTTCAGTCTATATTACATTTTGAAGACATGTTGGGTAGATACTCACTAAAATGACATTATGACTTATTATGTTACTAACTGACCTGACCCAAACACATTACAAACATGACAACACATCAAAAACCTAACAATTATTTTATTTTCACAGCTCACAAATTTAGATAGCATTAAATAAACATAAAATAGAGTAACATTAATTCTTGTAAATAGCAACGAAAAACCCAGGGAATGTAGCACTGGATATATGAAACTGACAGTATTGCAATACCTTTTCATTTAACTGGAGTCCCACTGACTCATACATATGTCATCTCAGGTTTCTTATTTCTCTTATGGGATTCACTCTTTGAGAAGATGGACAATTTGAATTTTGCACACTCATTAGGACCGTATGTGGATGGTACAATGAGATACTCTCCTGGTTCAAGCTTGAAGAATTTCATCACATGTCTTGTATTGATGAAGTTCCCATTATCTTCCACAGGGCGTTTGCGGTAGAAGAACTTGTCTGGGAGCGCCTTATCTTTCAACTAAAGAGGAATAAAATATAAAATTGTATTCATGCAACCAGTTTATTTTGTAAATATCATGTTATTTATGCCTTTTCAAAGCAAAAAAAAAAAGTTTAACGCTTTTGAACTTGAATTATATTTTTTACTTGCCTCTGGTGGTATCTGTAAAATAGAATAGCACACCATTAATAGGTGGAAACCAATATGACTGTATTATGTGACATTTCCTGTGACTCCAATAGAGTTATTTTGTTAATATACTGACCGCAAAAACACTGAAGCCTATGGAGTGGTTAGAAACTTCACTTCTGTTTCTCTTCTCATGGTTCTGCATGAGGGACACCAGTATGTTTTCAGGGCACTGACCAGCGCATTCCTTATCAAGAGCCTCAATCCTCACCCGAAACTGAGGGTTCGTCCAGAAAGAGTCTACAAGACATACATTGAATCAGACCTTTGAGGTACATGCAGCATAGGCACACATACACACACACACACACACACACACACACACTCACACCATATAGCCAATATATAGAGACTCCAAAAGCACAACTATTTCTATTCATGCCAGTATGCAATTGTATGAAATGCTCACTTGCCACTTTCTTTCAATATATATATGTGTGTGTGTGTGTGTGTGTGTGTGCGTGCGTGCGTGCGTGCGTGTGTGTGTGTGTGAGCTACCTTTATTATTGAGGCAGCCACCAGCTGTAGTCCCAGCAACCCAGCTGTCATTGTAACATGTGGAAGTCCAGCTGCATTCAGAGGAACTGTCCAGAAAATCAGGACTGAGGCAGCAAATATCAATGTCTTCAAAGTACTTGGTGAAGTCCTCCATTGACATCCTGCAGTAAAATAAGAGTCACTGTCAGCATTTGATTAGTTAATGCAGCAAGAGATTATATCTGAATCTACAGTTAATGCCCACCAGAACTCCCCGTCGTTGGCCAAAGAGCGACACTTGGTTTGCTCCTTCTCACTCACTTTTTTCCACAGTGATGACCTAAAGTTATGCAAAAGAATAAATTGAAATGTTGTATGGGGTTTATGGTAACCATGAAACTAACAGCAGCAAATAAAGAGAAAACTAATAGATATACCTTTTGAACTGAATGTATATGCTTCTGTTGTCATTTTTAAGTACTTCTCTAAAAGGGTAAAGCTGAATTTTGAATGGAATAGAATTAAATAGGATGCCAAAAACTATGGAAATAAAGTTAGCAAATGCACCTCAAGGTAGAAATAGATATCATAGACGAGTGTGTCAATTTAAAGTCCATTTTAATATTTTTTACATACATATTATCAATTACAATGAATTTATGTTTTTTATGCTTTTGTGCTTTGTTCCCCACCAACAACAACAAAAAAAATATGTCATTTCCTAGAAGAGGATTTCACTAAAGACCTGGCTTTTGTTTTTAAAGGGATAGTCTGCAACAAAAGCCCATTCATTCAATATGTCCTTCAGTGAATGAGAGTTGGCCGATTCCGGTGATATGAATGACAGTGACAGTTGAAATAACTCATGCAAATGAAAAACCAACAGCACTTGACAACCTCCAGCGATTTAATCTTTGTTAATTTTAACATTCCTTAAAGAGATAGTTCACCCAAAAATGGAAATTCTGTCATTAATTACTCATCCTCATGTTGTTCTAAACCCATAAGACCTTCGTTCATCTTCAGAACACAAATTAAGATATTTTGGATGAAATCCGAGAGCTCTCTGACTCCTTCATAGACAGCAATTTAATTAACACATTCATGGTCCAGAAAGGTAGTAAAAACATTGTAAAAATAGTCCATGTGACTCCAGTGGTTCAACCTTAATGTTATGAAGTAACGAGAACACTTTTTGTGCGCAAAAATAAAAACTTTATTCACCAATTTCTTCACTTCTCTGTCAGTCACCTGCACTGTTGACGGGGTTTGGAACGACACGAGGGTGAGTAATTAATGACATTTCATTTTTGGGTGAACTAACCTTTAATATTTTATCTACTACACATACAGTGAGGAAAATAAGTATTTGAACACTCTGCTATTTTGCAAGTTCTCCCACTTAGAAATCATGGAGGGGTCTGAAATTGTCATCGTTGCATGTCCATTGTGAGAGACATAATCTAAAAATAAAATCCAGAAATCACAATATATGATTTTTTAACTATTTATTTGTATGATACAGCTACAAATAAGTATTTGAACACCTGAGAAAATCAATGTTAATATTTGGTACAGTAGCCTTTGTTTGCAATTACAGAGGTCAAATGTTTCCTGTAGTTTTTCACCAGGTTTGCACACACTGCAGGAGGGATTTTGGCCCACTCCTCCACACAGATCTTCTCTAGATCAGTCAGGTTTCTGGCCTGTCGCTGAGAAACACAGAGTTTGAGCTCCCTCCAAAGATTCTCTATTGGGTTTAGGTCTGGAGACTGGCTAGGCCACACCAGAACCTTGATATGCTTCTTACAGAGCCACTCCTTGGTTATCCTGGCTGTGTGCTTCGGGTCATTGTCTTGTTGGTAGACCCAGCCTCGACCCATCTTCAATGCTCTAACTGAGGGAAGGAGATTGTTCCCCAAAATCTCGCAATACATGGCCCCGGTCATCCTCTCCTTAATACAGTGCAGTCGCCCTGTCCCATGTGCAGAAAAACACCCCCAAAGCATGATGCTACCACCCCCATGCTTCACAGTAGGGATGGTGTTCTTGGGATGGTACTCATCATTCTTCTTCCTCCAAACACGTTTAGTGGAATTATGACCAAAAAGTTATATTTTGGTCTCATCTGACCACCTGACTTTCTCCCATGACTCCTCTGGATCATCCAAATGGTCATTGGCAAACTTAAGACGGGCCTTGACATGTGCTGATATAAGCAGGGGAACCTTCCGTGCCATGCATGATTTCAAACCATGACGTCTTAGTGTATTACCAACAGTAACCTTGGAAACGGTGGTCCCAGCTCTTTTCAGGTAATTGACCAGCTCCTCCTGTGTAGTTCTGGGCTGATTTCTCACCTTTCTTAGGATCATTGAGACCCCACGAGGTGAGATCTTGCATGGAGCCCCAGTCCGAGGGAGATTGACAGTCATGTTTAGCTTCTTCCATTTTCTAATGATTGCTCCAACAGTGGACCTTTTTCACCAAGCTGCTTTGCAATTTCCCCGTAGCCCTTTCCAGCCTTGTGGAGGTGTACAATTTTGTCTCTAGTGTCTTTGGACAGCTCTTTGGTCTTGGCCATGTTAGTAGTTGGATTCTTACTGATTGTATGGGGTGGACAGGTGTCTGCAGCTAACAACCTCAAACAGGTGCATCTAATTTAGGATAATAAATGGAGGTGCACATTTTAAAGGCAGACTAACAGGTCTTTGAGGGTCAGAATTCTAGCTGATAGACAGGTGTTCAAATACTTATTTGCAGCTGTATCATACAAATAAATAGTTAAAAAAATCATATATTGTGATTTCTGGATTGTTTTTTTTAAAGATTATGTCTCTCACAGTGGACATGCACCTACGATGACAATTTCAGACCCCTCCATGATTTCCAAGTGGGAGAACTTGCAAAATAGCAGGGTGTAAAATAGCAGTGAGGGTGCCCGTGTAGTCCACCAGAGGGCACTCCACCTCAGACTATTACTATATCACCACAAACTACATTACCCATAATACTCTCTGCCTGGACTCATCATCCCTGATTACATCCACCTGTGTCTCATTACCCTGTTCACCTCATCCTATATAAGCCTGGTTATCTCAGTCATTCTTTGCAAAGTCTTGTTAGTTGTATCACTGCATTTCTGAGCGTTTCCCTGGTTTCATGTCTCTTGGTCTTGGATTACTTGCCCGTTCTGTGGATTACCCTTTTGCCTGTCTCTCCTGTTTTGTTTGCCTGATTGGACTGATTACCTGTGTATGACCTGTTGCCTGTTTTTGACTACGATTGCGGATTACCCTTTAAATAAAGCTGAATTTGGATTCCCAACCTTCGTGTCTCGGAGCAGTATGTTACAGCTTGTTTGAAAGAGCTAACTGCTAACTGAAAAAAAGTTGCTTAGCATACTAATAACTTTAAGCTTCAAACCTCATTAATATTTTTTTTTATATAATAGTCATGAATCATAGTGTTACAAACAAAGTATGAGGCTTGATCAGTATTGTGTTTAGTGAGCCTATAGTTTCATATGACTCTTACTTGTCACTCCAGGCACCGGTCCACTCGCCTTTTCCCCAAGGGTTCAGCACTCTCACCAGCCTTACTGGTTTTTCTTTGCATGTTACCTGTCAAATACAACATGACATGACACTTTTAATTCAAAATGCTTGTAATACAAGCCTTTACAACCTTTGTGTGGGCTGCTTTCTTCTTTTGTTGTATGTCATCACCACAGTGTAAATACAGAATACACCATTGGTATTTCACCAGGGACATTGTGAAATAACCCATTGACCTCAAGACTGAAGTGTTGTATGAAGTTCCAAGTACAAAACATTATTTCAAGAAACATCTCTTGCAAAATCACAGGCGTAAGGAATGAGTGCAAACTGAACAAAGGACATACCAAAGGCTGGCGATCATATGGGGCTGAATAGAGCTGAAGGCAATTAGTAAACAAATACTGGTGTACACAATTACAACTACGGCTAACATAAAGAACAAAGCAAGCACGTTATAGTTCAGGGGTGCCCAATCTTGTTTCCTGCCGATTATTCAATGGAAACAGTGATGCTCCTATGGTGAACAATTTCAGAAAGTTGCTAGACAACTAGATTTTTACATGATTTTGGCCATTATTTTAGAGAACTGGAATTGCCGATGGAACCCTGGTAAGTTTACATGCTTGGAACAGAACACTTATCTTGCCTTCCAATAAGAAATGACAACGCTATTTCACAGCCAGTTCTTACGTATTTGTACAAGGTAATTATAAATTTGTATAACCTCACTCGTATGAATTTGTACGATTTGTCTATACTGCAGTGATTGGTAGGTTTTAGGGGCGGGGTTATGGGTAGGTAATTTGTACGAAATGATATCCCGTCGTGAAGATGGTGGTCCAGTGGGTTAAACCACTGAACTGATACGCAGAAGGTTGCTGGTTCAATCCCAGCGGTCACCACCAGTGTGTCCTTGAGCAAGGCACTTTACTCCATGTTGCTCCAGGGGGATTGTCCCTGTAATAAGTGCACTGTAAGTCGCTTTGGATAAAAGCGTCTGCCAAATGCATAAATGTAAATAATTCATACTAATTTGTATGAGTGAGGTCATACAAACTTGTACGAATTAGCCACCTCATAAAATACGTACACACAGCCTCCACAATGAGGTCTCTAATGCTGACCAATCTTTGGGAGTTTCTGTGGTGGTGGCTCTTAAACGTTGGACCTATAGAGGTCTTACAGAGAGAGGTTCAGGAAAGCCCGTTGTCATGGTCTTGCGACCAAAGATAGCCTGCGATCATTTTCTGACAGCATCCCAATTCAGAGGCTGCATCCTTTGAAGGTTGCATTTGAAGGCTGATTGCACCACCGCGGCACAACAAAGGCTGTCCTAATTTGAAGGCTCCTTCATTGAAATGAAGAATATGACAGATGGATCCTTCACAGCCTTGCCACAGCAGTGATGACAGGATTTTTTGAGAGAATTTGCAGAATTACACTTTTCCATGCACCCATATATATATATATATGTACATACATATAAATGGGTGTGAATGAATGACTTGATGCTTGCTGAACCTTACGTGCTGACCTTGCTATAATGAACTTTGTGTGATCTGACATTTGATTCTGTGCAGACTTACCTTGAAAACCCCCGTCACACTATATGCATGGCCTTGAACAATGCCATTGGGTAATACTGTGTTTTCAGATGTTTTCTGATGGTATGAAAAACAGACATATTATATATCAATAATACCACCAGGTTAAATACATATCAGGTAATAAGAAAAGATTATTTGATGTATAATTGAGGCTCTACATTGTTCCCTAAATCTTACATTCTAAAGATGTTCACAATAGTCCATGTTTAATTTGTATTTGATTGAACTCTTTAATGCAAAATACTTTACTGACAGCGCTTTAAATGGACGTGGTGATACTATCTGTCAGTGTAATGAAAGGACAAGCTTGAGGCCACTGCTTACCCCCTGAAAGGTGCCACACCCCATCAGACCATTTGCTTTGGCTGCACGGTCCATCAGGCTCCACAAATCAATAGCAGTTTTTGCTGGTTCAAAGTACAAGTGGATGCCACCAGTGAAGTCCAACAGAGCTTCAGATACAGCACCAGCGTGCATGTCAGCATAGGAGCCGCACACCCTGTAAAAGTCATTCTACATTTCAAGGATTTACTACAGTAGACCAACAAGCCTTTAATGATTGATTCTGTGGGGATTACTCAATATGGCAATGACTAAAATAGACTGTTATTATTGTGACAATGTCAAATAATTCCATTTGTAAAGCAACTTAAAAATCACGGGACATACAAAACACAAAAAAGAGCCATAATCTCTTGTTATTATGTTAGAATAATATTTGGTAGCACTTTATTATACAGTTCTGTTCCGCATGTACATACTGTGTACTTATAGCAATTGCAATAACTGGGTACTAACCCTGAACCTAACCCTAAACCTAACCTTAACCCATGTAGTTACCTTATATTAGCAGCACTTTCTTGGGTAAGTACACATACTGTAAAATAGTGGAATAGTGGATTTCTATGTTCAATAAACAAACATGCTTTTATATGAACCTACTTGGCATAAGCTTTCTCCAGCAAGGCAGGCCAAAACTCATTAGATGTATTTGAATGAACAAAAATGAGCTTGCGATTGATCGTTGGCAGTTTGTCATCAATGACCACGTCAATCCATTTCCCAAACCTCCAGAACTGTATGAATTAAGCAGAAGGCTTAAGGACTGATCATTTGATTTTCATAAAATGTATTCAAGTTATTTTGAACATGACCAAAGAACTCACTCTGAAGTGAAATATCCCTGCATAATCTTCACCAAACGACTGGTCAGCAGGCATGACCTGGTCCATGACATCCTTCCGAAAGGTTAACGCCCCAACAGAAGCAAGAAACCAGCAGTCTCCTAAAGTAAAAGCACAAACATTAGCAAAACCGATCTTTCATTGAGTTCCCAAAAGGCATTCTGTTGTATATTAATGATATTTACTACATAGATACAGTATCATTCGAAATCCAATGCCTACTCAAGTAAGTAAATAAACACAGAAATAAACATACCTAAATAAGTTCCTTGGGAATAGTCAAACCTGGAAACCCCCTTTACAATGAGCTGAGGGTCTGCCACTATTTTCTAAAGAGAGAAACATACAATGAAATTTGCCCTAAGGATTTGGCAATACCAGAAGACATTTAGACTCGTTTAATGTATTTTGAATCTGCTTTCTAGACACTTAAAGGCACAGTATGTAAGTTTTGCTGCTAGAGGTTCCTTCTTCAAAACAATAACAAAGGCGTAGCTGTTACGCCGTTAATGAGTGAGAAATCATGGGAGTTGACGTCTTCAGCTCCACAGCTGATGGAAAGCAATCTGACGGGACTCATGTTCATGGATGAGCTAATGTATTAAAGTTTTACGAACGTTACTGTGGTATGAAGCAGGGCGGGGACGAGAGCCTGGGACATTTTACATTGCTGTTTTTATATGCTTATATGATGCAGTTGGCTGCTGCCACTCCTTTTATTTAGTTGCTTATGCATTTTTTTTTGTTAAAATTAAAGCTGGAAATCGAGAGTAACGGGAATATGATGTCATTGACAGGCGATGTAATGACACGGGCCGTTAACTGGTTAACACTGGATAAAATTGTTGATTTCTCTGGATTTAAACATTGTTGGAAACCTTTGGGATAATGTAACACAAAATATATATTGCATTGTTTTAGTGGTTTTTGGATATTTTAATCCAAAATATTTTGCATATTATGCCTTTAAGATGTCTTGCCACAAATGTAAATAAAAATGTTGGCAAATGCTACAGATGAACCTGTTCTTACATGCCCTAAGAGACATTTTGCAGCAATTGATGATGACAAGTTATTTTAGATATGTTCAAACAATAATGTCTATATACTTTCTTCTTGAAAGTTTCTTAAGGTCTGAAGATGGAAAGTCAAAACAGGTAACTTACTGATGGCCTCAACCACTTGATTTGTTCCATATCCACTCCAAGTTTCTTCTTTGGGTCAATGGAGCTGCTGTCTGAAGGGAACTTATCGTCAACATATCTCTCTTTTTTTATGATGCAGCTCTTCTTCAACTCCTGGTAGTTCTGATCCAAGAATTTCAAAGGGACGTCAAGAGTGCCCAAGAGTTTGTCTTTTGCAGTGTCTTCATTCCTGGGTATTTTGTTCACACGAGGTGGAGGCATTTTTTCAGTTGTAAAAGTCTGATTTTTAGGAAAAAATGTAAAGAAAAACAGATAAAAGTGTCACTTCTAGCTTCTGTTACTGGTGAGATGACAGCACTATGCCATACTATGGTGTGTTTTTACAGACCCAAGAGATAAGAGACTTGTTCGGGCTTGTTAGACCTGTTTTGGGAGGGAAATCTTGTCCCTTTGGAAGACATATCTTGATAGCTATTCAGAGCCTTACAATACAATTGGTGGATCAGCTCAATTTTTTAGGTTTAAATGATACACTTTACCTTCAATGATAATAACTCACCTAGATGAGCAGTCTTCTCTCACTAGGTTTGACTGATTCTCTTTGTTCTGCCCTAGGCTCTGGAATTCCGTGCTCAGACCGAATGATGTTTTCAGGAAGGGTGCAGTACAATGTGTAGGTTTTGTTTTGCACAGAGACACTATTGCGTAAACTGAAAGAGACTTCCAAATTCCTCCCACCTGTGGAGTTGCGTAACAGTTCATTCCACCATATATAGTCTTAAATTGAATATGCAAATGAGGGCTGAAAGCAGTTTAAATAAAGTCTTTTTTAAGAATGTTGCTAAGGTTATTGTAACCAGGAAATTAATTTAAAAAAATTGCATATCATTAATACAGTTAAAAATTATATATAAGATCATGAAAATACAGAAACTACTGATCTCATCACAACTCTCACTCAAGTTCTCACCTGAAAATTCCCTTACAAAAAGTTCATTCCAATGTGCTATTAGTACTTTTAAACTAAAAATAAGAAAGGAAGGATACTTTCAGTCTATTGTTATGTACTTCTCAGAGATATACTGAAAATTGCACTTAAGTGTACTTGACTAATACTGACAGAAAAGTCTAAGTATATTTGGCCTATACCTGCACACAATCTTTTGATCGAGATATACTTAAAACTAAATATACTTGGCTTGGTTGTGTTTACTTTTTTGATTGAGTAGTCTTTTAAATACCTTTTCACTAATAGTTTGACATACTGTCTTATAAACTTACATTGTTTGATTTGTAAAGAAAACAGATATGTTCCTAATTCTGAGTATGTACATTTTTGTGTAGGCTAGTCCACTGGCAGTGGAATTTACTTCAAATCTACTTTACTATTTCCCCACCACTGGCTGAATTTTCCATTATTTATGACACAATGCTTCCTGATGGAATTTTTCACTTGTTTAGGGGAATGAAATGTCGAACCCAAGAAGAGGAAACCACTATGAAGCTTTGAGGGTGTTTTGATCACAATTATACTTTTTTTCTGTTGCTTTTTTAAAAAATTTTTAAAGAATGCATAAATATAGAATAAAATGTTTTGTTTGTTTAAAAGCAGAGGCTCTGTTCTTTTTTTTTTTTTTTTTGTATTTGCTGGTGGGGAAAGTGTTAAAGTACAGTTAGAGGTATATTTTCAATTTAGGTATATGTTTATAAGTAGGCTTATAAACTTAGTACCTAAATTGGAACGTAGTAGTAGACTATACTTAAAGTACAAAATAATATTTAAATAGAAAACTATAAGTATGATGTTAAGTTCACTTACAAGTATATTTGCAGTATAAAACTACAAAACTAGTAGTTTACTGAGAGTATACTTCAAAGTGTACTTTCATAAAGTAAAACAATTATTTATGTATTTAACTAGTAAACTATCAATAAGTTCACTTGTAGTACAAGCAGTACAAATGAAAAACATAGTTGTAAACTAGTGGTGTACTCAGTTTACTGTTACACTTAAAGTATATATAAAAGTATATTTTTATACACTAAAAAGTGGGCCAATTTAGCTCCAAGTAGTATTGAACTAGTATAGTACTAGTTGTCAGTTCTAGTACATTGATATTACTAAAGTATACTTTAACATATACATGAATTTTACTTAAGTATACTTAATAAAATTAACTTGAAGTATAACCTACTTATTTTTGTATGGGTTTGTGAGAGCCCATAAACCACTAAATCCAGCCCATGATTATTTGAAATCAGTATAGACCTTGACGTGCCTTGACGGGTATGAACGTGAAGCTGTGAAGGATAGACCATGTTTTCAATGGCATCCACTGTAAAAAGCTGTATAAAGCTCTTAGATCACTTATAATTTTCCACACCTTATGTTTGGAGGGGTTTTTTTGTAAAGAATTAATAAAGAAACTATCATGTTCCTGCCAGAGACTTCCTGAGCCCACATGAGCATTCTTTTAAATAAATATATAGTTTATTTAGTTCATATTTGGTGTAGAAGAGGAGATAATTAAGATCAGGTGGTCTGAAGTAGAATCCTTTGAACAATCAGTAGTATTTGGTACAGTAAAGCACTAATAGCATTTTATCCTAAAGACACTTCTAATCTATTCCTATTTTAGGTTTCTTTTAAAATATCTTACAAATAAAAAAGGAACCAGCTGCAATCCAGATTGTAAGACTGGAGAAACTAGAAAACTGGAAGAGAGGGTGACTCTCTGAATAAAATTAAGGAAATGAATGCCTGAACTCTTTTGTGAAATTAGCATCCTCACCCAAGACACAATCACACTGAGTCAATCGCCTTCATTTACATTTCATTCCCTTCACCCTCATCTCTCCTCTCCACATATTGAGATGACCTGAAATTCACCCAAAATCTACATGGTTTAATGTGAACAAATATTATTTGAAACGTCTCAGTGCGACTGATACAAATGTCTCATTCCCACAGAAGTAACCCAAAACGGTAATAACGGTTTTAAGAGTTTAGAGATATTTTGCTTTCAGTGAAGGGCTGATACTCAGTTGGTCTTTCATGCATATTGCCTTTGTCCCCAAAAGGTGTAAACTACTCAGGACCCTGATTAAAGCAAATTCCCATTGTGAACACGTGTTTCCATTTGAAAAGAGGTTTCTGTCTTGGGCTGCGTCCGAAACCTGGAAAATGCTGCCTTCGGAGGACATATTTCAAGGTAGGAAGGCAAAGGCACGTCCGAATCTAATGTTCGCTTCACTTCCTGTCTCCTGAGATACCTTCATCTGATCGATTTTTGAAGGCAGCATAAATGTATCCTTCCCTGCCTTTGATATCCTACAATCCTATGCGTTCTATTCTGTAACATCTGAGAAAAAGAAAGATGGCATCCGAAAGTTGCTGGTCAGTTAGTGTGTAAATGTACATTTTTGACCAACATTTTCCACTTCTGATGTCATTTCTAGTGAGAAATCACTAATGTAGTAATGAAATATTCATTTAGTTCTCACCAAAGCTTTCTCTATTTTGCTGTAGTTCATTAAACTGTTACATTGCCTTAGAAGTCTGTCCGAAAATCAGTTTCGTGAGGTGCCTTCATGCACAAACATTGCCTTACAAGTCATTGTCTGATAAGGCAGCAAGGCAACAACACAGCCTTGAACTGGGTGTGAATTGACATCACTTTCCCACCGGAACAAGCCCCCCGCAGCCAGGGCTGAGTGGCAGAAGAGCTGCTGCATGACTGGATTTAATAGGGGAAACTACGAAAACGTGAGTAAAATGAATGATTAGCAACAGTTTAAACTAAAGGTTAGACTCGATATAGTGTTCCTTACAACTTACCAATGATCCAGTGATCCATGGATATTGACATGCAGCCAGGAATCGTGTTTTCCTGACATTTATATGAACCTTATTTAGATACATACATAAATATTTATCATTGTCAGTCATCACAATTTCGAAAGTGAATCCCGCATTTATATGCGGATGGGCCTATATAGCCTATTGAAGCGTGTATGGGTCCACTTGTCAAGAATGGAATTTCTGATTCAAATTCTGAACATAGGCCTATGAATTATTTGTTTTATAATCACTAAAAGATGTCACTCATTCAATGAACACGGTCTCACAAAGTTCCGTTATATTAATCAGTGAAGCTATTTATATAATGTCTACACTTAGAGGATTTGCGCACGTGCAGAACTCAGCACAGGACAAAAACTCGAGCGGTGAGTGGATTCTAACTTCAACACCTGTGATTGGCCATTGCATTGTAGAAAGCAACAAATATATTTGCAATTGGCTACATTACTCACCAAAGCGAAAACAGGTTGGAAATTTAATAATTTGACGAGTGCAAATGCAGATTATGCATTGGATCTTTTGTCAACTCTTTTTCGCTAATAATATGTTATTATTACAAAGAAAACAGATCATAGACCAGCAGTTATGGGCAGCTTTTCCCTCTAAAAGCAATCAGTAGCAGAAGCAGCAGCGGCAGTGGTTTGAGTGAGAAAATGACACGCTGTTATCAAGTCCGCTTGCTGTTAACTCTGGACTGTATAGCTAACTATTGCTGTATGGGTAAATGAAGTTTTGGATGTAAAAAATAAAGCATATCATTGTGTAATATTCAAAAAAA
The DNA here is from genome assembly GCA_023566225.1 of Romanogobio albipinnatus. NCBI lineage: Eukaryota > Metazoa > Chordata > Actinopteri > Cypriniformes > Gobionidae > Romanogobio > Romanogobio albipinnatus. The sequence goes on from CM042249.1 coordinate 44,121,497, forward strand.
TATTTTCTTTTATGTTCCACCATAAAGGTTTGGTACGATAAAGGGTGAATAAATATTTTTAGTTTTGGGTGAACTATGGTCATTTGATCACGGTGACTGTAATGTGGAGGCAACTCACTTTATTTGGAAGAAACCTGTTTTTAAAAAGTGTATTAATTTATTTTGGTGTAAAACTTTTATTTAGTGATCCTGGAATCTAATGAATAAATAGGTTTCATAGCTAAGGATGGAAACACACCCCTCCCAAAAAGATCCTGTATAGGATGAAATGTAGTACAAACCATTTCAGTACCTTGGCTGTGATTGAGCCCGTACGGATGAGATGCTGATTCTTCTCAATGTTCAGCTTAAGGAGAGGCTGCAGGTCTGTTAGATCTGTCACTGTGACATTTGCCCTATGGGTGCACATTGACATTACTCAGATTGAAATCTAGCCAACTCAATGAAAATAGAATGTAATTGGTATCAAATTGAAGTGTCCCTTCCAGAATCTACACTGTCAGAAAAAAAGGTACATTGCTGTCACTTGGGTGGTACCCTAAGGTAAAAAAACGAAAAAGTACTAATACCAATAAGGTACTAATATGCACTCTTAAAGTACTGATATGTACCATTAAGGTACTAATATGCACTCTTAAAGTACTGATATGTGCCATTTAGGGGTGAGTAAGGTACAAAGATGTACCTTTTCACTTTTGTACCTTAGGGTACCGCCCCAGTGACAGCACTGTACCTTTTTTTCTGAGAGTGTACATACATACAGTAGGGCTTTGGTGTGGAACGACCCTAAACTCTTCCTGGTGAGGTCCAGACATTTTGGTCGTCCACTCTGACTGACATATGTGCATGAAGCACTTACATTTGGTAAATCATACTTGCATGACGCGCAAGAACAAACCTCCATTGATTCTTGCGGAAGCTCAGATGTGTTTGCGAGATATTTGACAGTTTGCGAACCTCATGCTTACACTTCCGTTTACCATATTTGAGTGCTTTATGTGTGTTCGCTGACGCTGAGCAATGTTTATCTGAATAAAAGCCTAAATTAAATGTGTTCGTCATATAAAGCGATTGTGTCTCTCCTGAAGACTTGGACTAAACAGCTCGATTCATATGGATTTCTTTTAGTCTCTTTATGGATGTTTTGAACTGTCAGAAGTTTGGGTGAATAGACTTTTACTGGACAGACTAAAATATCTTAATTTGTGTTTCAAAGATGAATGAAAGTCATACTTGTTTTAAATTACATGACTGAGTAATTGACAGAATTTTCATTCACTAAGTTTCTGACTCCATTGTAGCAATTATAGAAGAATTAAATACTTGTATTTATCCTATAGAAAACAATTGTAGAACTAGAAGTTTGTGTGGCCACTGAGAAGTGTTTGCTTAGTCTGGGATTGTTAGTAAACCACAGATGGCTGTGAAAGAATAAAACCACTATTATGTCATGTGTGGTGGCTTCTCGCCTCTGGGAGGGAGTTGACTGTCTTGCAGTTATATCTTGCTTCTGATAAAGGGTTGACCATCAATTGGCAGGCTTCCACAATCAGAGAGAAAGACTTTTAGGTGAAACAGAAGGGGTGAATCTGGCCAGAGAATTATAGGATTAGTTCATCAAAAAATTAAAATTCTGTGATTATTCTGTCTTCTCTAATTTAAGTCACTCGGGTTACTACAGTGTAACGGAAAAAGGTTTAAGAATGGTGTCCTTGCCAGAGACAATTTCAGATGTTCTGCAGGAATCTCGGCTTTGTTGCTTTGTTCAATAAAGTCTTATTTTGACTTCTGGAACTCTGCCTCTTAAGCTTCATTTGCAAGAAAGAGATAACTTTTCTCCACAACACCTAAAGAAACCATAGTTCAATACAGGGACACTTTACCTATTCCTCCAGAAACTACATGGAGCTAAACGCTATTCAATAAATAACTAGTTTTATGGATTTGCAGCAATTAAGCTGGAAAAACTTGATACAGCCTCACTAGTGGCCAACCAGTTTTATAGCATAACAAATATTAAAATTGTAATCAGACATTTGAAATAATATATGAAAAAATTATTGTTTGACAAAGTTAAATAAGTATACGTTTATTTTTTTAGTAGTGTACATTTCCAGAATCTATTTCCAGAGTTAACCGTAGCCCTGTAAATGTAGCATTAAAGTTTTGCATGCTACTTTTACGTTATAGAAAATGTTATAGAAAACCAAATACAGTATGTGACCCTGGACCACAAAACCAGTCATAAGTCGCACGGGTATATTTGTGGCAATAGCCAACAATACATTGTATGGGTCAAAATGATCAATTTTTCTTTTATGCCAAAAATCATTAGGATATTAAGTAAAGGTCATGTTCCATGAAGATATTTTGTAAATTTCCAACTGTAAATATATATAAAAATGTATTATTAGTAGTAATATGCATTGCTAAGGACTTCATTTGGACAACTTTAAAGGCCATTTTCTCAAGATTTTGATTTTTTTGCACCCTCAGATTCCAGATTTTCAAATAGTTGTATCTCTGCCAAATATTGTCCTATCCTAACAAACCATACATCAATGGAAAGCTTATTTATTCAGCTTTTTATGTGGTTCAGGGTCACATATGCTTTTCACATGGTGTTATTGGATCTTTTGTAACACTTCAGTCTATAAGAAATCATTTCTTGCCGTTTTGAAGCATTAACAAGGTCTCATTATGTTACTGACTGACCCAAACACATTACAACATGGCAGAAATCAAAAACCTAACAAATAAACAACAAATGTGACTAATAACACATTTTCACAGCTCACAAATGCAGAGAACTACATTAAATAAACAAAATATAGCAAAAGAAAAAATGAATGCTTGTAAAACCACAAAAAGCCCCATGCGGGTAATGTATATAGCGCTGCATATATGTCAGTATTGCACTACATCTTTTCATTTAACTGGAATCCCACTGTTAAGAAATTAGTAATGACCTTATTTCTAATTTGACCTATGGGATTCACTCTTTGAGAAGATGGACAATATGAATTTTGCACATTCATTAGGATTCAAAGTGGATGGTACAATGAGATACTCTCCTGGTACAAGCTTGAAGAATTTCATCACATGTCTTGCTATGAAGTTCACACTACTTTCCACAGGGCGTTTGCCGTAGAAGAACTTGTCTGGGAGCTTCTTATCTTTCATCTAAAGGAGAATTAAAAATAAAGTTGTATTCATGCAACCAGTTTATTTAGTAAATATCATGTTATTTAAGCATTTTTAAAGTTTAAAACGTTTAAGCCTGAATGATATTCTTAACTTGCCTCTGGAGGTATCTGTAAAATAGAAAAAAATAGAATAGCACACCATTAATAAGTGGAAACCAAAATGACTGTATTATGTGACATTTCCTGTGACTCCAATAGAGTTATTTTGTTAATATACTGACCGCAAAAACACTGAAGCCTATGGCGTAGTTAGAAACTTCACTTCTGTTTCTCTTCTCATGGTTCTGCATGAGGGACACCAGTATGTTTTCAGGGCACTGACCAGCGCATTCCTTATCAAGAGCCTCAATCATCACCCGAAACTGAGGGTTCGTCCAGAAAGAGTCTACAAGACATACATTGAATCAGACCTTTGAGGTACATGCAGTATAGACACAGACACAGACACAGACACACACAGACACACACACACACACACACACACACACACACACACACACACACACACACACACACACACACACACACACACACACACACACACACACACACACACACACACACACACACACACACACACACACACACACACACACACACACACACACACACACACACACACACACACACACACACACACACACCATATATGGCCAATATCATGCATAGACACAGAAAAAGCACAACCATGTGTTTGCTCATAATATGACCTTTGTTATTATTGAGGCAGCCACCAGCTGTAGTCCCAGCAACCCAGCTGTCATTGTAACATGTGGAAGTCCAGCTGCATTCAGAGGAACTGTCCAAAAAATCAGGACTGAGGCAGCAAATATCAGTCTGTCTGAAGTTTGTGGTGAAGTCCTCCATTGACATCCTGCAGTAAAATAAGAGTCACTGTCAGCATTTGATTAGTTAATGCAGCAAGAGATTATATCTGAATCTACAGTTAATGCCCACCAGAACTCCCCGTCGTTGGCCAAAGAACAACACTTTGATTGCTCCATCTTACTCACATCGTTCCACAATGGTGACCTAAAGATATGCAAAAACATATATTCAATTTTACATGGGGTTATGCAAACCAAGAAAACAGCAGCAAATAAAGAAGGAAAAATAGATATCATAGATAAGTGTGTCAGTTTAAAGTAAATTTTAATATTGTTGGTATTGTTTAATGAGATTTATCTAATTTCAACAGGCTGGAATGTTTTTAGTGACCAGCACAAACATCATAATTCTTAAAATCTTTTAAAAATTAATTGTTTGTCCTTTTTTCCCCACCAGAAAATGTCACTTGTCACTAAAGATAATATGGCTTTTGTTTTTAAAGGGATAGTCTATTACAAAAGACTGACTAAAGGCAACAAAAACTAAATCTAAATCTAAATATGTCCTTCAGTGAATGAGAGTTGGCCGATTCCGGTGATATGAATGACAGTGACAGTTGAAGTAACTCATGCAAATGAAAAACCAACAGCACTTGACAAACTCAAGCGATTTAATCTTTGTTAGTGTAAACATTCCGACACCATTTTAAACGAAAAACTATGGAATTATATTTTCCGGACAATATACAAAAGGAATTGCAAATTGTACCCATTTGCCCTCAACCCTCACAAAATTCAAGAGGAATCACAATCCCCTTCGAACTTGCATTTCTGATGTCTACACAGTCTATGAGGGTGGCCTCATATTACGGGAGGTTATGGCTTTTTCAGCATCGCAGACCCACTTTTCCGCCTGCTGAAGAAGGACAAGTCCTTTGCTTGGATTGAGGAGTGTCAAAACTCTTTTGCTGACCTGAAACACTGACCTGGCACTGCCTTTCATTCTGGAAACAGATGCCAGCAATGTGGGTAAGAGGGCAGTTTTCTCTCTGCTGTTAGATGGATTGTGGCCTACTACAGCAAATCGTTTAACAAGGCTGAATGCAGATACTGTGGTACTGTGGATACAGGGTCAGGCCATGCAAACGCAGATGCTCTTTCTCATCGGCCACGCTTGACCAGAGTTGGTACTGTGACAAAAGGGAGGCCAGGGACAGAGAGCTGGAGAACCGGGACACCAGTGGTGCATCTGTGGTTTGTAAGCATGGCAATACACCAGCCTGTTTGGCGGTGGGGACAGTGGGAATAGAGGAGGCGGCTGCAAGAGGAAGATGTGGACCTGCAGCCAGTAATCCAGTGGGTCCAAACTTAGCAGCGACCTCTGTGGGAAGAAGTGGCCATTCTCTCTTTGTCCATGAAAAACCTATGGGCCAAATTCAAGGGCCTGGCATGCGAGGCGGGGTGTTAGAGAGGGAGTGGAAAGACCCCGCCACTTGGGAGGGGAGGTGGCAGGCGGTGGTGCCCAGGTCGCTGCATGAAGGGGTTATCAGGGCTGCCCTTGAGACAGTGGGGTCTGGGCACTTTGGGGTTTCAAAAACACTCAAACATTTTGGCACTGGTTTGATGGTTGAGCTTCCCGCAAGGGGCCGCAAGGGTTCCCCTGCAACAGTTCCCTGTAGGGGGCCCAATGGAGAGAGCAGGGGTGGATGTAATGGGTCATTTTCCTCATTTGGAGAGGGGTAACAAGTGGCAATGGATTATTTCACTAAATGGCCAGAAGCTTCCGCACTGCCTGACCAAGAAGCCGAGGCAGTGGTGAACACGTTGGTGGATGGGATGTTTAGCCGGATGGGGTTGCAGAATCCATACACAGCGACCAAGGCCGGAATTTTGAGTCACATGTCTTCTTGGTGATATGCAAAAAATTAGGGATCCACAAAACCAGGACCACCCCTTTGCGTCCCCAAAATGATGGCCTCTTTTAATAGGATGCTGGTTGAACAGCTGGCCATTGGGTTTGCCAAGCATCAGGGAGATTGGGATATGCACTTACCATTTATCCTAATGGTGTGCCGATCCACTGTGCAAGGTTCAACCTCTTGCACACCCGCCATTTTGATGTTGGGGTGGAAGATCAGAACATCTGTGGAAATGGCTTTCGGGAGGCCACCTGAAGCGCCTGATGTGCCATACCCTGAGTATGCTAGAAAGCTTCAGGACTTATTGGAAGCTGCTCATAATTTTGCAAGGAAGCAGTTGTTAAAAGTGGGGACCCAGCAGAAGAGAAAGTACAACCTGAAAGCAAAAGGGTGGAATTTCACAGTGGGAGAGCTGTTGTGGGTATACAGCCCTCAGAGAAAGAAGGGCAGGTGCCCTAAACTTGACTCCCAATGGGTGGGGCCGTGCAGTGTTCTGGAGAGATTTGGAGAAGTCATTTACTTCTTAGGGGTAGGAAGGTGGCGCTGCACAGAGACAGATTGGCACCTTAAAGAGGACATGCACCGGCCTCCTCTACAGTTGTGCCTACCCCAGAGGGTGGGCCAGGACCCCAGTCAAGCACTGTCAGTCCTATGGCAGTCCCACGTGCAGCCACACCAGTTCTTGAGCTGCAAACCTTGCATTTGAATAGCCCTGCTTCAGTTACACAAGAAGGCCAGCTGTGGCCTCAGAGAGTCAGGAGGCCCTCCGAAATGGTTCTGGGACTTTGTGAAGGGGAAGCAGTGTGGCAAGTCTTAAGAGTTTTTTATGTTCTATTCAGGAGTGATCTAAGTGCATGCATGTTATTTTCATATGTTATGTGTTCTGTTTGTGTGGGGCTTTAAGGGGTGGGGTGTTCTTCAGAAGAACGAGCCTGTGCAGTTATGGGTGGGCGGGAACTTGGGAAAAAGATGCAGAAGTTTGGAGTTAGCTGGGCACACAGGTGCTCATGTTTATAAAGTAGTTAATAAAGAAGTCTTAAAACCGTTAAGTGAGTCTATCGTTTTCTCTGTTCGCTATATTACACTTAAAGAGCTACTGTTTGAAAATGAAAAAAGTTGTTTAGCATACTAATAACTTAATACAACTCTCAAACCTCATTAAGATTTTTTTTTATAAAAATAGCATAATCATGAATCATCTAGTGGTACAAACAAAGAATGAGGCTTGATCAGAGTTGTGATTAGTGAGCCTATAGTTTCATATGACTCTTACTTGTCACTCCAGTCACCGGTCCACTCGCCTTTTGCCCAAGGGTTCAGCACTCTCACCAGCCTTACTTGTTTTTCTTTGCATGTTACCTGTCAAATATAACATGACATGAACACAATGCTTTGAGTCACATAAAGTAGTGATATTCAATTCTTACTCATCATTCTTTTGAGACAGTTTATAGGACGATGATACTATGCAGGCCTGAGGCACGTATTGGAAATATACTTCTTATGACTACTGTTAATAAAAAACATTTTATATCACTTCGAAAAGGAAGATACAGAAAAGTGCAACATGTGCAGCACAAATCTGTCATACAGGCTCCAAAAAATTATATTGAGAACAAGACAATATATATTTCTGCATTGTTGCGGAAAGAGCGTGCCCATGGTGTTACACCATGACTAAGACAGTCAAGTTTGCTTGTGCGGTTGCAGCATTTTGTGCCATTGTAAGTTATAATATTATGTTTATTTTACGTATATATATATATTTTATGGGTTTATATATTGTTTAAGGGTGTTCATTCAGCTTCAGCACATACAGATACAGCAATGATGTTATTTGAAACAGTAATATTAACCACTTAAACTCTGAGCGGCCACTAGCCTGAGAAGCCTGACAAGCCATGCCCACATCAAGATGTTGGGTCTGGGAACTCACCATTGGCAGAGCTCAATCCGAGAGGCGGGATAAACGGTTTTCTTTCAAATTCCCTTTGCACGCAATAGGATAGCGCTACAACCAAACAGAGCAACGAAGAAGGTGAAGCGGGCTAGTTGATAGATTAAACTTTTGACGTTTCCGGTCGGCAAAACTCCAAACACATCTTCCTTTTTTAAGAATGACTTCAGTGTCGTTCTTTGTTCTTTTCTCAAAGAAAAGCTTAACTCCAAGTCTTCCAGAGTCACGGCCAAAGCCGATTTGAAAGACCGCGGTTTGCCAGCTTCTTTGTTTACAAGTAGCACGCGGAACCGCCGCAACTCTGCCGTCATTATGTTAAGCCCGCCCACCGACTCTATACACGATGTGATTGGCCTGACCAGAGTTTGTTTTTTCCAGCTTGCAAGCCAACGGTGTGTTGCTAGACAATCCTGGCTGCAAATTAGATTTGCTGCAGCTAGGGTGCGTCTAGATTTCTAGGCTAAAAGCAGCTTTACTTGAAAACGTGATCTCTAAAAGCATCATGCATAACAGAACATCTTGTGTCATACATCATAGAAATGGACTCAACTAGCATATTTGTTTTACCAACAGACCAAGTGATGTAAAACATCACCCATGCACATGTAAATATTGTAATTATGTGGCTTTTGAGATGCATATTTTATTGCTAATTTTGTGAAACATTAGTAAATCATATGAAATTATATATTTTTACATTCAGTAGATGGTTCTGCTTCAAACGTGTCCAAACTCAACATAACATGGCATGGAGATCTAGAGAAAATCCTGATGCATGCGTCATTTGAAAGTTCAAGCAATGGAAACTGGATGGGTTGTTTTGAAAGCTATAAAATCTGAAGGCACCGTGATCTGACATTTGATTCTGTGCAGACTTACCATGGAAACCCCTGTCACTGTATATGCATGGCCTTGAACAATGCCATTGGGTAATACTGTGTTTTCAGATGATTTCTGATATGGTGTAAAAAAATAAAACAGACATATTAAATCAATAATGCTGCCAGCTGAAATATGTATCAAGAAATAGGACAAACCTGAGGCCACTGCTTACCCCCTGAAAGCTGCCACAGGCCATCAGAGCCTTTGCTTTGGCTGCACGGTCCATCAGGCTCCACAAATCAACAGACGTTTTTGCTGGTTCAAAGCGCAAGTGGATGCCACCAGTGAAGTCCAACAGAGCCTCGGATACAACACCAGCGTGCATGTCAGCATAGGAGCCGCACACCCTGTAAAAGTCATTTTACATTTTAAGTATGAACTACAGTAGACCAACAAGCCTTTAATGCAGGGGTCTCCAAACTCAGTCCTGACTAATATGTGTTTCACGCAATACATGTGCATATATGATTATCTTCACTGTAATAAAATTAAATATGACATAAAACACAACCCAGTCTCTTTTTATTAAATGTCCGTTTTAATGATCAAATAATTAAATGAAACTTCACTTTGCCTTCAGCCAAAACGAATAGCCAGGGAACAAGTTATAGATTCATGAAACCAAAGATCGCCCGTTAGATATACACAAGACTAATTATATGTCATGTTTAACCACTACAGATGCATCAGAGCCAGCGGCAGACGTCAGAAAGTCTATCCGAGGAAAGGCTGCTATCGGCGGGGTTAACGAGCGCTGAGCGCCCGGTGATCGACTGGATCTCACATCTCAATTTCAAATAGGCTCTCTCTTTATAAATAAACCACAGATTTGAGCTTTAAACAAGTACATTCTCGCCTGAAAAAGTCTTAAAACTACATTTCGTGGGTTTTCTTATCCACTATTGACGCTTGTTGGTTGGTGCGAGATGCATTCTGGGATACCTGTCTGTCTGAAGTCCACACAAGTCTCCTCTCGATGGATCCTCGATAAAAGGGGCGGATCAAGGACATATCCGGGGATTTGAATTGTACTTGGCTAGATGTGAATTTTGAATTGGAACAGTGACTGATGACGATTCACAAATGCATGAGAACACAAGTACAGATAAGAACGCATATTGAGAAACGGCTTCTGATTAGCTGGTTCAGGTGTGCTTATTTGGGGTTGGAGCTTAACTCTGCAGGACAGTGGCCCTCCAGGACCGAGTTTGGAGACCCCTGCTTTAATGATTGATTCTGTGGGATTGCTCAAATTGGTGATGACTAAAATAGACTGTTATCATTGTGTCAATGTCAAATAATTCCATCTGTAAGGCTTACATACAATCAGGGTATGTACAAAACATAAAAAGGGCCATAATCTCTTCTAATATTGGTTAAACAATATTTTTATGTTCAATAGCAAACATACTTTTAAACAATGAAAGAAGACTCATTTTAGGATTAACCTACTTGGCATAAGCTTTCTCCAGCAAGGCAGGCCAAAACTCATTAGATGTAGTTGAACGAACAAAAATGAGCTTGCGATTGATCGTTGGCAGTTTGTCATCAATGACCACGTCAATCCATTTCCCATACCGCCAGAACTGTATGAATTAAGCAGAAGGCTTAAGAACTGATCATTTGATATTTTTGTATGTAAAAGTTATATTGAACATGACCAAAGAACTCACTCTGAAGTGGAATATCCCTGCATAATCTTGACCAAATGACTGGTCAGCAGGCATGACCTGGTCCATGACATCGTCCTGAAAGGTTAACGCCCCAACAGAAGCAAGAAACCAACAGTTTCCTAAGGTAAAAGCACAAACATTAGCAAAACCGATCTTTCATTGAGTTACCAAAAGGCATTCTGTTGTATAGTGTGATGCTATTCTCTGTGTAGATACAGTATCATTCGAAATCCAATGCCTACTGAAGTTAGTAAACAAACACAGAAATAAACATACCTAAATAAGATCCTTGGGAATAGTCAAACCTGGAAACCTCCTTTACAATGAGCTGAGGGTCTGACACTATTTTCTAAAGAGAGAAATTAATTAAATGTATACATTATACAATAAAATTTGCCCTAAGGATTTGGGAATACCAGAAGACATTTAGACTCGTATGTATTGTTAATCTGCTTTCAAGACACTTAAGATTGCCACAATTGTAATTAAAAAATGTTAGAAAATGCTACAAATAAACCTGTTCTTACAAGCCCCAAGATATATTTTCCAACAATTGATGACAAGTTATTTAAGATACGTTCAAACAATAATGTCTATATACTTTGAACTGTTCTTTTACTTTGAACTTCAGTTTCTTAAGGTCTGAAGATGGAAAGTCAAAACAGGTAACTTACTGATGGCCTCAACCACTTGATTTTTTCCATATCCACTCCAAGTTTCTTCTTTGGGTCAATGGAGCTGCTGTCTGAAGGGAACTTATCGTCAACATATCTCTCTTTTTTTATGATGCAGCTCTTCTTCAACTCCTGGTAATCCTGATCCAAGAATTTCAAAGGGACGTCAAGAGTGCCGGTTTTGACTTCATTCCTGGGTATTTTGTTCACACGAGGTGGAGGCATTTTTTCAGTTGTAAGTCTTTTTAGGAAAATATGTAAAGAAAAACAGATAAAAAAGACCAAAAGACCCGCTTGTTAGACCTGTTTTGGGAGGGAAATCTTGTCCCTTTGGAAGACATATCTTGAAAGCTATTCAGAGACTTACAATATAATTGGCGGATAAACACTATTTTTAAGATATGTTATACTTCAAGGATAATAACTCACCTAAATGAGCAGTCTTCTCTTACTAGGTTTGACTGATTCTTTTTGTTGTGCCTTATAGGTTCTGGAATTCCGTGCTCAGACCGAATGACGTTTTCAGGAAGGGTGCAGTACAATGTGTAGGATGTTTTGAAAAAACAATAAACTGAAAAAGACTTACCAATTCCTCCCACCTGTGGAGTTGCGTAACAGTTAATTCCACCATATATAGCCTTGACTCTGAAAAACTGAATACGCAAATGAGGGCTGAAAGCAGTTTGAACTTCAAATGTATTTTTACGAATGTTGCTAAGACAGTTAATGTTGTTCTAATAAGGAGTTAATAAAGAAACTGCATCAGAATGATCATTAATACAGTTAAAATGAAAAAGATCGTGAAAATACAGAAACTCTACTGATCCGTTTACAATTCTCACTCATGTTCTCACCTGAGAATTCCCTCCTTACAAAAAAGAAGTTTATTCAAGTGTGCTATTAGTATACTTCTTTTAAAGAAAATATACTTAATTGCACTTAAGTATACTTGACTTATACTGACAGAAAAGTCTAAGTATATTTGGACTATATATGTACTCAATCTTTTTATATTATTTAAGATATACTTACTTAGTAATTATTCTAACCATACTTGGCTTGTAGTTGTGTTCAACACTTATACTTAATCCTTTAAGACCTGAAGGCGTTTTTAGAGTTGTTTTTTCTTTTCTGTGGCATACACAAAAGTAAAGACTCATAACTCCAAAACTATAGCCAGGAGAGTACAGTGCATCCAGAAAGTATTCACAACGCTTCACTTTTTCCCACATTGTGTTATGTTACAGCCTTATTCCAAAATGGATTAAACTCATAATTGTTTCCCTAAATTCTACAAACAATACCCCATTATGACAATGTGAAAGAAGTTTGTTTGAAATCTATATTTATAAAATTTATAAAAATGAAAATCACATCTACATAAGTATCCACATCCTTTGGCATCAATTACAGCCTCGAGTCTTTTTGCGTATGATGCTACAAGCTTGGCACACCTATTTTTGGGCAGTTTCGCCCATTCTTCTTTGCAGGACCTCTCAAGCTCCATCAGGTTTGGATGGGGAACGTCAGTGCCCAGCCATTTTGAGATCTCTCCAGAGATGTTCAATCGGGTTCAAGTCTGGGCCACTCAAGGACATTCACAGAGTTGTCCCATAGCCAGTCATAGTTCAATCTTGGTTTCATCAGACCAGAGAATTTTGTTTCTCATAGTCTGAGTCCTTCAGGTGTCTTTTGGCAAACTCCAGACGGGCTGTCATGTGCCGTCTGGCCACTCTACCACACAGGTGGTTGTCCTTCTGGAAGGTTCTCCTCTCTCCACAGAGAAACGCTGGACCATCGGGTTCTTAGTCACCACCCTGACTAAGGCCCTTCTCCCCCGAATGCTGTTTGGCCGGGTGGCTAGCTCTAGGTCAAGTCAGTCAACTTTATTTATATAGCGCTTTTAACAATGTAGATTGTTTCAAAGCAGCTTTACAGTGTTAAACAGCAAAATAATGCAGCCTAATTTTATTCAGCTGTATAGCCATTTGATGTCATCAGTTCATTTCAATTTCCATACGGTGACAGTGTGGGCTTTAGATCAATAATTAGATCAGTAATTTAGTTTACATGGTTAAATTAGTTTATTAATTAGATTTATTTCGATGTTTAGTTGAAAAATATAGTGTCCCCAACTGAGCACGCCAAGCCAGAGGCAACAGTGGCAAGGAAACCAAAACCCCATTAGGTGACCTAATGGAGAAAAATAAACCTTGGGAGAAACCAGGCTCAGTCGGGGTGCCAGTTCTCCTCTGGCCAATTTACAAACAACGTATTATTATTATTATTCTGGCTGCTTTACAGGTAAGAGGTCATAATAGATCGGAATATTCAAAGGACCGGAGGCAACACGCTGGAGACGGGTTTATTGAGGATGATGTTGATTAAATAATTATTAAAGTGCAATATTCGAATGATCGGAGGCAACACGCTGGAGACGGGTTTATTGCGGATGACATATCGATTTAAGTATTATTTAATGATAATATTCTAACAATCGGAGTCATCACACTGGTGACGGGTTTATTTAGATGCCGTGTCGATGAGGCAGTTGCAGGGGGAGGATAATTGACACGGTCTCTGCAGACACTTCGGGGTCCTGTGTTGGTCTTCTCTGGTCCACCATCTGATTAGGATACGGCCCAGATCTGGCTGACTGCAGTAAACCTCGGGATAAAACAGAGAGAATATCATTAGCGTAGATGCCATTCTTCTGATGATGTAACGAGTACATCAGGTGTTATGGGAAGTGTTCCCGGTTCCGGCTGACCTAGTTAATGCAGCCTAACAATCAATTAATTGATAAAGTGTTTTATGTGTATGCCACAGTAAAGAGATGTGTTTTTAGTCTAGATTTAAACTGACAGAGTGTGTCTGCTTCCCGAACAGTGCTAGGAAGACTGTTCCAGAGTTTAGGAGCTAAATAGGAAAAGGATCGACCGCCTGCAGTTGATTTGGATATTCTCGGTATTAACAACTGGCCAGAATTTAGAGATCGCAGTAGACGTGATGGAGTATAATATGTTAAGAGCTCGCTCAAGTATTGGGGAGCTAAACCATTTAGTGCTTTGTAAGTAATAAGCAAGATTTTAAAATGTATGCGATGTTTAATAGGTAGCCAGTGCAATGTTGACAGAACTGGGCTAATATGGTCATACTTCCTGGTTCTAGTAAGTACTCGAGCTGCTGCGTTTTGGACCAGCTGGAGTTTATTTATTAAGCGAGCAGGGTAACCACCCAATAGAGCATTACAATAATCTAGCCTTGAGGTCATGAACGCATGAACTAACTGTTCAGCATTTTGCATTGAGAGCATGTGCCGTAATTTTGATATATTTTTAAGATGGTAGAAAGCAGTTTTACAGATGCTAGAAACGTGGCTTTCAAACGAAAGATTGGTATCAAAGAGCACACCCAGGTTCCTCACTGACGACGAAGACTTGACAGAGCAGCCATCAAGTGTTAGACAGTATTCTAGGTTACTACTTGTGGAGCTTTTTTGTCCAATAATTAAAAATTCAGTTTTTTCTGAATTGAGTTGCAGGAAATTACCAGTCATCCAATGTTTTATGGCGGCTATGCATTCCGTTAATCTTGTGAATTGGTAAATTTCTTCAGGGCGTGAAGAAATATAGAGCTGAGTATCGTCAGCATAACAATGAAAACTAATGCCATGCTTCCTAATAATATCTCCCAGTGGTAGCATGTACAGGGTGAAGAGTAGCGGTCCTAGCACTGAGCCTTGTGGTACTCCATACTGAACTTGCGATCGGTGTGACATCTCTTCATTTACTGCTACAAACTGATAACGGTCGCATAGGTATGATTTAAACCATGATAAAGCAATTCCACTAATACCTACATAATTTTCGAGTCTATTCAAAAGAATGTTGTGGTCGATGGTATCAAATGCAGCGCTAAGATCGAGTAACACTAATAGAGAGATACAGCCACGATCGGATGATAAGAGTAAATCATTTGTAACTCTGATGAGAGCAGTCTCAGTACTATGATACGGTCTAAATCCTGACTGGAAATCCTCACAGATACCATTTCTTTCTAAAAAGGAACATAATTGTGAAGACACTGCCTTTTCAAGTATTTTTGACAGAAAGGGTAGATTTGAGATTGGTCTATAATTGACTAATTCTGTAGGATCAAGTTGCGGTTTTTTAATAAGTGGTTTAATAATAGCCAACTTAAAAGTTTTCGGTACATATCCTAATGACAAAGATGAATTAATGATATTAAGAAGAGGATCTATGACCTCTGGTAGCATCTCTTTTAATAGCCTAGTCGGTACAGGGTCAAGCATACATGTTGTTGATTTTGATGATTTAACGAGTTTAGCCAATTCTTCTTCTCCTATAGCAGTGAATGATTGTAATTTTTCCTCAGTGACACTACAATGCTCTAGGAAGAGTCCTGGTGGTTCCAAACTTCTTCCATTTACAGATGATGGAGGCCACTGTGCTCATTGGGACCTTCAATGCTGCAGAAATGTTTCTGTACCCTTCCCCAGATTTGTGCCTCGATACAATCCTTTCTTGGAGGTCTACATGTGATTTTTTTCAGTTTTTATTTTTAATAAAACAAGCTTCTTTCACTTTGTCATTATGGGTTTTTTTTTGTAGAATTGAGGAAAAAAATAATGAATTTAATCCATTTTGGAATAAGGCTGTAACATAAAATGCGGCAAAAGTGAAGTGCTCAGGCATTTGCCTGGAACACTTCAAAGACGCGAGTCGTGGTTTGAAGTCGTGACTTACCGGCTCAAAAACCTGCCTGGAATGCAGCATTAGTCCCAGGTTGTATTGAAGAAGTACATTTATAACCATACTTCTAGTACACTGATATTATTGATATAAACTTACTGCATTAAGTATGTACTTGAACATTACTTAGTATACTTGAAGTATACTTATTTTTTGTATGGGTTTATGAGCGCTCATAATCCACTAAATCCAGCCTGTGACTATTTTAAATCAGCATAGACCTTATTCAGAGCAGAGCCTTGACGGGTATGAAGGTGAAGCTGTGAGGGATAGACTTTCCATGTTTTCAATGGCATCCGCTGTAAAAAGCTTAGATCACTTATAATTTTCCACAGCTCACTGTCTGGAGTTTTTTTTTTTTTCCTACTGAAATTTCTTGGAATGTGTAAAAGGTTTTTCCTCCCACTTGCAACTAGATAAGCCCATATGAGCCCATAAACCACTAAGTACATGCAATATTTTAAATAAATATGTAGTTTATTTAGTTCATATTTGGTGTAGAAGAGGAGATAACAGTTAAGATCAGGTGGTCTGAAGTCAACAATCATTATTATTAGTATTTGATACAGTAAAGCACTCTAAAAAACCTAATAGCATTTTATCCTAAAGACACTTGGGGTTAAATATAAATCTTTAACTATTCCTAGAGTTTCTTTTAAAATATCTTAATCCAGATCAATCTCCAGGGTATTGTAACAATATACTTTGCCAAACTACTTTACCTTCACAATAAAATAAATTTTCAATTTGAAGTCATAGTCTATATTTTATAGAATGAACAGAAATCAAAATATTTCCTCAAAGAAAAAAAAAAAAAAAACATTGGCCACTGTAATTAATTGTGACTTCAACAAACATACACAGCCGTCCTCGTAAAAGGCATTCAGTCGACTCTTCGTCGCAGGTGGAGAATGTGAATGTCAGGACTGTTGAACTCTGGGTCTTGTTTCTCAGGTGGGATCTCCTCAGACTGGAACTCTTGCAGAAGTAGCTATGAAACATTGTTTTAGATGAGGAATAAGACAAAAGCAGATTTAGCCTGACAAGAAATTGAATTGGCTTTTCATTCATGCATTTATAGGGGACCTATTATGCAAAATTCACTTTTATATGGTGTTTGAACATAAATGCTTCAGCAGTGTGTACACAAACACCCTATAATGCTAAATATCCACCTGTTCCTTTTTTATATTCCTAGTAAATCATAAACAGTGTCTCAAAATGACTTCCTACACAATAGTTTTTTTCCATCCTCTGCGCTATTTTTCTGTAAATGCACTAGACGGACGTATTTGACCGTTGCACTTGCATCTTTTACAGCGTCTCGCGCAGGAAACGGCATTCTAAAAAGGCAGCACTCAAGCTAAAATAAGTTTCGCTTTTAAAAAACGCATATCGACACCTGGTGTTTTCCACTGTCCACGTCTTGTGTTTTTAGACGCAAAGACATGTTGTGTGTGAATTGCCCCGAATGGGAGGGGAAAAAGTCTATCTGTCTATCTATCAGTCTGTCTAGCGCATGTTTACATAGAAAATAATGGAAAAGCAGTGCAGTGGAATGCAAAACCTCATTCTGTATAAACGGCCCTAATCTATTTCTCCTGTTTTGATGTTGCCGGACTATCCGAGGCACGAGCTGTAAAGGCACAGCCCTCTTCTGGAAAGGGGACAGGGAGCAGCAGCTCATTTGCATTTAAAGATACACACACAAAAACAGCATATTTTTGCTTCCACCCAAAAAGGGGCAATTTGGGCATGTATAATAAATGATCTTTGGCGTATTTTGAGCTAAAACTTCTGACACATTCTGGGGACACCCAAGACTTATATTTCATTTTGTAATAATAGGTCCCCTTTAATATAAATATATTCTACTGGTCTAACACACTCTCATTAAAGTATGCCACTAAATATGACAATGTATAGGTGTAATATAGGCTTTCACAGTTTATTGCTCTCACCTTAAAGAATCTCTTCTCTATCTCAGGATTGACACCAACAGTGCGCTGCTCATAGCAACAGATGATGCACGTCTCTGGTCCAGCCAAGAGTTTCAGAGTCTCCACTAGTGGCTCCACAGACTGTGAAATATAAAACATGGAGGCTTTTAAACCTAGTGCTGTTAACTATTCTGGACTGTATAGCTAACTATTGCTGTAACTGAAGTTTTGGATGAAAAAAAATAAAGCATAATATTGTGTAATATTCATTGCTACAATACCTGCTCATAGTAGATACAATCAGCCATCAGAATATAATGAGGATGAGGTAGAACATCTTCAACACTTCCTCCCCTGTTAAAAAGGAAAGTAATTTTCATGAAATGAAACCCTTTCATTATAAGGACAAAACTTATCTTTTTCAAAATATTTTCTTTTGTGTTCCACCATAGAAAGCAAGTCATAAAGGTTTGGAACAACATAATTTGTGGGTGCACTTTGGTCATGTGATCATCTTGTGGTATTGTTTATTATAGTCAATTCATTTATTTTGGTGTAAAACTTGTATTTAGTGATCCTGGAATCTAATGAATAAATAGGTTTCATAGCTAAGGATGGAAACACACCCCTCCCAAAAAGATCCTGTAGGATGAAATGTAGTACAAACCATTTCAGTACCTTGGCTGTGATTGAGCCCGTACGGATGAGATGCTGATTCTTCTCAATGTTCAGCTTTAGGAGAGGCTGCAGGTCTGTTAGATCTGTCACTGTGACATTTGCCCTATGGGTGCACAAAATAGCCTACTTTTAATTGAACAATATTTGTGTGTAATATTTATTATCAGAACAAACACCTGAACTTTTAGAATATAATGATACATACATTTTCTTCAGTTGTTTGAATGGCCATATATCAAATTTAATTTATTTTAATGTATTAGAGTAGTTCATATGGCACAGCATTCATAACTCACCCCAGAGTTGCAGCCACGAGACCAACTAGTCCTGTTCCTGCGCCCAGTTCAATAACGTTCATGGAGGACCACATACTAACACCAGACTGAACACTGCAAAATTGTCCCGTTTCGAGGTACTTTGACAGGACAATAGCAGCGTCCCATACTACACAGCCCACGTCCCCTTTACTACACTGATACAGTCTTAAAACAGACCCGTCATTTTTTTCTATTTCTCTAACAAAATAATGTTCCGAATCCTCGTCAGTCGCCATGTTCTTCTTCTTCTTCTAGGTTTCATGTCGGTCGGCAAACCAATTTAAAGGTGCATTACCTCCACCTACTGGACTGGAGTGTGGCCAGCAGATTGACAGGACATGTATATAAATGATTTTTAAATGATTAATAATAATAATAATAATAACATACTACATATCCATATAAAAAATGTTCACTTATCCCAGTATTTCTCAGATAATTTATTAGGAGACGGTGCCCTTTTCCAGATGTTTTTCCAAGCAAATATACTGTCTTTTGTGTATTGCAGCTCAAATCCAGTGGGCTGTTTTCCTATTCTGGGGTTTTCAAACTGGGAAATTGTTTGTGGCTCAGGGGTCCTCCAGAAGGTTATATGGGGTCCCCAGAATTTCAGAGACAAAGCAAAAATTGATAAAGTCTACCAAACATTCTAACTGTTTCATTTCCTCTCCTTTCTTGTCGTATACATACTAAACAGAATTGTATATGTTTGCTTTGTATCTTTCTAGTGAGTTTTCTCGCTATAGTTCCCATTATATTGTTCACAGGGGTTTTAAGGCAGTATTCTTAACACAGTACGTAAGCTCCTTACATACATTTATTGTGAAAGTTGCTTATACAAATAATTTTTATCAAAAATGTTCTTCTTAAGGTTTATACATCCAACATTATGTATAGCCAATTTAAGTTTGGAAACAATGTGTTGTATTTATAATGTCACACTTACTATTTATCTAGGCTAACAGTTAGCCTACGAAGGTCTTGCAGGTTTGGAACGATATGAGGTTGCACGACCTATTCTAAGATGCGTAATTATCATCTCTTCCTTTGGGTTCCTGCCCTGCCTCATACTCATGCCTACTTGTTTGTGTAAATAGATCCGGTGTTAGCTATGTCCCATTGCAGCTTAAAGTCCCCATGAACAAAGTTAAAGTTAATTGAGTTTATTGTTGGTCATGACCGAAAGGACAAGATCCCGGAGACAGGCGGCCGAAATGAACTTTCTCCGTAGGGTGGCTGGGCGCTTCCTTCGAGATGGGGTGAGAAGCTCGGTCACTCGGGAGGAGCTCAGAGTAGAGCCGTTGCTCCTCCACATCGAGAGGAGCCAGCTGAGGTGGCTCGGGCATCTATTTCGGATGCCTCCTGGACCCCTTCCCAGGGAGGTGTAAGGGAGGTGGAAAGATTATGTCTCCCGGCTGGCCTGGGACCGCCTCGGGGTGCCCCCGAAAGAGCTGGAGGAAGGGGCTAGGGAGAGGGAAGTCTGGGGGTCTCTGCTTAGACTGTTGCCCCCGCGACCCCGGATAAGCGGAAGATGATGGATGGATGGATGGAGTTTATTGTCAAGGACATGCAGTCGTATGTGTGTGTGTCGTACCAGAGTTTCTGTACCATTTTAATTGCTTGATCAATAGTTGTTCATATTATAAATGTTAATATAACGGTTCCATTTTTGCGACACATAACCCACATTTGAACATATTTGTGACTGCACTGTTTAGTGATGTTGATAGTTTTGTGCTGCTCCGTTCAACCAAACGTGATGGTTTTATATTTTGCCACTAGATGGCAGTTCAGACTCATTGTTTGTAGCCTATATGATGACAGAATTCACAGATATTATGTACGCATGTGAAATTAGAAATGTAGTCAAATCTTGTTATGACCAACAAATTAGCTAGATTTAACTCAACTACAGTATGCTCAGATTCAGTGAAAATGGAATATGTAATTGGTATCAAATTGAAGTGTCCCTTCCAGAATCTTCCCTGCATAAGGAACTAGGACCCTGAACTCTTCCTGGTGAGGTCCAGACATTTTGGTCGTCCACTCTGACTGACATATGTGCATAAAGCACTTACATCTGGTAAATCATACTTGCTTGATGTGCAAGAACAAACCTCCATTGATTCTTGCGGAAGCTCAGATGTGTTTGCGAGACACGCGAAAACCAACCTCATTGGTTATTGTGTGTCAAGCAAGCATGCTTACACTTCTGTTCAGCATATTTGAGTGATTTATACAGTCTCTTTATGGATGTTTTGAACAGTCAGAGTTTTGGGTGAATAGACTTTTACTGCAGAGACAGAAATCTCTCAGAGATTTCATTAAAAATATCTTCATTTGTGTTTCAAAGATGAATGAAAGCCTTACAGGTTTGTAATGCGAGTTTCTGAATGCACTGTAGCAGATATAGAAGAATATGTTTTCACATAGATCTGTACTTCTTACTATTGCATCTTCTGACCAAGTAAGTTTCATAATCATCTCCATTATAAGACATCCTTCTCTGCTAGCCTGAACCATGTGGGCTCAGAAGGGGTATGCAGCTCTTGCTCCAGGGATCAACTACTGTTTTCTCCCATCATCAGCAGGGTTTTGGCATGAGAACAGCAGTTCCCCACTGAGTTGTCTGCAATGCTTAAAAATATGCCAAGGGTCTCCACACATCATCAGTGCTGAAGCAGCCCAAGCTGCCTGCTGGCAGTCCTTTTAGGGTTATAGAATGGGCAAGAGTCAGCAAGGCATTTTTCAGTCTTTGGAAAGCCTCATCTTGGCTTGACTTTATAGATCAACAACACTTTCATTGTTAGAAGGTTGTATAGAGAGTGTCCCTACTGTGGCTTTCAGGAACATATTTGCCTTGATCAGTGGTTCCCAATTGTGTACCCTTCACAATTTGTATGAATCCATAATCAAACATTCATATTTGTCGAGACTCCAGGGCCTGAAATACTGTATGAATGCACAATATTGTGTGTTGTGATGTACTGGAAAGTTAGCTATGATGTTGGTCATATACCAGGCTTGTCAATGATGTGGAAATGTGTTTTTGCATTTTAATTTGAGTCCAGACTTTCTCAAGTGTTATTAGTAAAGACAAGAAAATTGTCTATAAACTGCTACCCCGTCTAGCCAACGTTGATCAAGTTTTGTCAAATGAGAAGCTAAAAGCTGTAAGATTTTCACATTTTCTTCCTACTAAAACATTTAATTTAATTTAAATAGACTCATCTATCTAGCTGCTGCCCAGGTTGCCTACTGAGGCAAAGCTTTTCATTAGCTAACCTGCCTACTACTTACTTGCTTCTGCATGAAACTGACCCTGGCATTTGAGACTGCCTGCTGGGGTGGCAGGGTGCTGAGTGAAGCCTTTGCTGGGGATAGTTATTTCTTTGGTGTTCAAATGTCTCCTCCGTTATAACTTGTGCATCAGCTCCTGAATCAATATTACAGTTAAGTGGTTTCTGCCCTATTTCAATAGTGCATTATATATAAAGTACATAGAACTGTTAAATACAATTCATCACCACATTGCTGTTAATCCAACAGACATGTTAAGGGAATGCTCCTTGCACTTTTCACAATTATTCGACTTGCACGGTCAGGATTATTCGATCAGATGACCTTTAATCTGGCAATCAGTCCAAGATGGCGTCGGTGTCTGTGGCGTGCCGTCCGCTCTCTGTTATGTTTTTATTGACTTTCACTCCGACTTAAACAACTATGAGTTTTACTCTTCACCCAAGCAATCCAGCTCCCTCGATTACCTATGCTGGACCGCTTTCGGGGTTCCATGCAAGAGACGCCAGAGGAAACGCGGAAAACGGGGTTGTGCGGCTGCTCGATTGAAGTTGGCCTGAGCATCTGGCTCCTCTTCCGCCTTGCTATCAGCCTCAGTGCCGTCGAACTTGGTTTGCAGCTCTCGGGTCTACCGGGGCACGGCAGAGTTTAGCCGCCCAACGACTACCGTCCGTGGATTCTTTCGATTGTCCCACATTCACCTTCTAGGATTACACTTTGTATTCTGCTACAGATCCGACAAAGGAAAGTAAATCTCTGCAACATGTGCTCACTATGTAAAGCATCTGACACTCGAACAGTATCCACCTCAGCTTAGGATGAGGCATGCCAATGTGTGATCTTTGGCAAATAAAACGTTCATTTGCAACGACCTCATCTCTTCAAACGACCTGGATCTCTTCTTAGTGACTGAATCCTGGATAAAATCAGGTGATCCAAGTCCTCTTTCTGAACTGACTCCCCCTGAGTAGGATTTTTTTTTAACACTCCTTGATTAACTGGCAGGGTAGGCGGTCTCATGATTGTTTTTAAA
Source organism: Romanogobio albipinnatus (assembly GCA_023566225.1). NCBI lineage: Eukaryota > Metazoa > Chordata > Actinopteri > Cypriniformes > Gobionidae > Romanogobio > Romanogobio albipinnatus. The sequence continues at coordinate 44,144,678 of CM042249.1, forward strand.
AATAAGTACCGTGGCCACCTTCAGTAGTTTTGAAATTCAGGAAATACACTTAAACTGTCCTCATCCTGTTTTACTTTTCTTAATCTATCGCCCCCCTTCATCCAGCAATTTTATAAATGAGTTTGCTGATTTTTTTAGGGGATGTCTTTCAACTTGCTAATTACCCCCCAAGAAGTGCCGAGCTTGGCGGCTGGCATGTGAGAGGGGCCTGGTTGTTTGACCGGGAGGGCCCGTGAGCGGCTTGTGTCACGGATGGGCGGCCCTGTTGGTTCAGGAATCGCACGGTTCTTGGTGAGAGCCGGGTGTGGTCTTGTACGTGGGAGAGCGACCTTTCTTTGCTGTGTAGAAAACTGCCCACTTCTCGCTGTGTGAATTTTTTATCCTTCCTTGTTGTGTTGAAACTGATCCACTTTTCACTGTGTGGAAATTTCCGCTGCCTTACTGCGTGGGAATGTTCACTGATTCACTGCGAGGAACGTACTGCTTTGCTCTGTGGAAACTTCCACTGACTTCTTGCGTGGAACTTTCCACTTCCCTGCTTTGTGGAAACGTTCTGTTGGTTTACTGCGTGGAAATGTGCCACTTTTTACTGCGTGGGAACTTTTTGCTGATTTCCTGCGTGCACTGATTTATTGCCTGGAAACGTGCCACTTTTTTGGCTGCGTGGAAGGCTTTCCACTTCTGGCTGCGTGGAAGACTTTCCACTTTCTGGCTGCGTGGAAGACTTTCCACTTTCTGGCTGCTTTCCACTTTCTGGCTGCGTGGAAACTTTCCACTTTCTGGCTGCGTGGAAACTTTCCACTTTCTGGCTGCGTGGAAACTTTCCACTTTCTGGCTGCGTGGAAACTTTCCACTTTCTGGCTGCGTGGAAACTTTCCACTTTCTGGCTGCGTGGAAACTTTCCACTTTCTGGCTGCGTGGAAACTTTCCACTTTCTGGCTGCGTGGAAACTTTCCACTTTCTGGCTGCGTGGAAACTTTCCACTTTCTGGCTGCGTGGAAACTTTCCACTTTCTGGCAGCGTGGAAACTTTCCACTTTCTGGCAGCGTGGAAACTTTCCACTTTCTGGCAGCGTGGAAACTTTCCACTTTCTGGCTGCGTGGAAACTTTCCACTTTCTGGCAGCGTGGAAACTTTCCACTTTCTGGCTGCGTGGAAACTTTCCACTTTCTGGCAGCGTGGAAACTTTCCACTTTCTGGCAGCGTGGAAACTTTCCACTTTCTGGCTGCGTGGAAACTTTCCACTTTCTGGCTGCGTGGAAACTTTCCACTTTCTGGCAGCGTGGAAACTTTCCACTTTCTGGCAGCGTGGAAACTTTCCACTTCTGGCTGCGTGGAAACTTTCCACTTTCTGGCTGCGTGGAAACTTTCCACTTTCTGGCAGCGTGGAAACTTTCCACTTTCTGGCTGCGTGGAAACTTTCCACTTTCTGGCAGCGTGGAAACTTTCCACTTTCTGGCAGCGTGGAAACTTTCCACTTTCTGGCTGCGTGGAAACTTTCCACTTTCTGGCTGCGTGGAAACTTTCCACTTTCTGGCTGCGTGGAAACTTTCCACTTTCTGGCAGCGTGGAAACTTTCCACTGACTCGCTGCGTGGAGACTTTCCACTGACTCGCTGCGTGGAGACTTTCCACTGACTCGCTGCGTGGAGACTTTCCACTGACTCGCTGCGTGGAGACTTTCCACTGACTCGCTGCGTGGAGACTTTTCCACAGACTCGCTGCGTGGAGACTTTCCACTGACTCGCTGCGTGGAGACTTTCCACTGACTCGCTGCGTGGAGACTTTTCCACTGACTCGCTGCGTGGAGACTTTTCCACAGACTCGCTGCGTGGAGACTTTCCACTGACTCGCTGCGTGGAGACTTTCCACTGACTCGCTGCGTGGAGACTTTTCCACTGACTCGCTGCGTGGAGACTTTTCCACTGACTCGCTGCGTGGAGACTTTTCCACTGACTCGCTGCGTGGAGACTTTTCCACTGACTCGCTGCGTGGAAAACTTTCCACTGACTCTGGAAGAAACCCGGGAAGAACGTAAGACTCAATGTTTGCTGGACAGGAGGAAATTCCCCAGTAAAAGCCCTAGAGGATTTTAAGCAATGAGAGTTTGGTGAGCTTTTTTGATGTGGAACCGGTTGGTCCTGATGTAGCTCTGAAAGGCATCTGAGGACCATCTCCCGAGAGCTTGGATCTGTTGTTGGGAGAGGCCTTTTTGAGCTGCTGATGTTGCCGCCCCAATGCGGAAAGAGTGGCTTGAGTAGTTCGTTGCTGGGATGCCTGCCTGTTGGAGAACGGATTTGAGGTGCTTCTGAAACCAAAAGCGTGTCACAGGTTTGTTTACTTCATCTGTAAACAGGGGTTCCATGGGAGATTTGGCCTGAGATTTTCTCCATTGGAGGTATGCCAGAACGGACTGGTATGGTTGGATTGGTGATGGAAGGTTGAAAATGTAGATGAAATGACCTTTTTTTGTTTTGGTCAGTCTTACTTTGTTTGATCAGGTATGATATTGTTTCCTCGTCCATGGCTGTTAAGTCTGAGATGGTGGGGTGGATTTTTGGGTCGAATTTGGATGTAATAGCGAGCTCCGAGCATCTGAGAAAACCGAAAAAAGCTAGGATAAACATGGTGTCGAGTGTTCGGGTGGTATTTCTGGGCTGGTAGCTTGTACGCAAGGTGTGAATGCATTTGGTGAGGATGTCTATCGTTATTGGTTGTCTTTTGTCAGGGCGGGTGGGCTGGGATCTTTGGAACCCTTTGATCAGTAGAGAGGTTTGAGAATTGTTTATCGCGGGCGAGGGACCGCCGTGTAATAGTTTGTGAAAAAACTGAATGCCACTCAAGTACCCTTTGATAGACCCGACTTGGAGGTTTTTTACGGTGTTAAGGTGAGAAATAAATGAGGTGATTGAAAGGAGAGAAAAATCGGGGAATGGCATATTATACGAGTTGTGGAATGCTCTAAAATGTTTCCAAGCGGTTATGTAGGATTGGAGGGTCCTGGGAGAAACTGCTTGGAGAATGGTGTCTAACGATGCGTTGAGGAGTGGTTTCAAGGGGTGGTTTATGGGAATATCAGTTCCGAATAGCGAGGTACTGGAGTTGGGAACTGATCCGCCTCTGGAGACAGCGTCCTGAATTTCTGAAACAGAAAACGAGACAGAGAGTCAGCGATTTGGTTCTCTGATCCAGGTACGTGTTTAGCTATCATGATGAATTGGTCGCAAGCTGAAATCCATGTGAGACGCCTTAGAAGTGGCATCATGGCAGGTGCGTGTGAACGACCTTTATTTATGCAATGCACTGTTGCTTCGTTGTCGCAGTGCACTAGAATGCTGCTAGCGGCCCATTCTTTTCCCCACAGAAAAGCCGCTACTACGAGAGGGTAAAGCTCAAATAGCGCTGAGGACTGTGTCGTGTCCTGGAGCTGTGGGGGCCATGGAGAAGCGAACCACCGACCTTGGTAAAACCCCCCAAATCCAGTTGAGGGGGCGGCGTCTGTGTACAGTTGGATATCGATTGGGGACAAGACGAGATTACTGTAGAAAAATGATAGGCCATTCCATTGGTTCAGAAACATTACCCATAGCCTGAGTTCGTCACGACATGCTTGAGTTATTGAAATTTGGTCCTCTAGCGAGTGGACAGAGGACGCGAGTGAGAGGAGATGCGATATGAAGGGGCGGCCTTGTGGAATGATGCGCATTGCGAAGTTTAAATGACCGAGCAGAGATAGGAGTTCACGTTTTGAACACTCGGTTTTTTCTAGGAGACTAGATGAGACGAGAATTATTCGGTCGATTTTCTCTTTGGGCAGGGATGCCTGGAATTTGTCTGAATCTAATTTAATCCCGAGGAACTCTATGCATGTGGCGGGCCCCATGGATTTCTCCTGTGCAATGGGGATTCCGAGCTCAGCAAAAACTTTTTGCACTGTGAGGATATCAGCGGCCGGGATGGCATCGGGAGGCGAGATAATTAGAAAATCATCTAGAAGGTGGATGAGGTGGGGAATGTCATAATTGTTTGACAAGATCCAGCAAACGGCTTCTGATAACATGTCGAAAATTTTAGGGCTGCTTTTGCATCCAAACGTTAAGCGTACTGCGAAGTAGTATTTCCCCAGCCATCGAACTCCGAAGAGGTGCCATGAATCTGGATGGATGGGCATTACTTTGAAAGCCGATGTGATGTCGATTTTTGCCAGCCATGCACCCCTTCCTGCGATTTTGATCATGTCGATTGCCTGATCTATGTCGTGGTATTTAAGCGAAAATTCGTTGAGGGGAATCAAGCTGTTTATGCTGGGGAATGGGGAATTGTGCGGGGCTGACAGATCGATTATTAGGCGTTTTTTACCTGAAAATTTTCTTGTGGCCACGCCGATGGGGCTGATACGAAACATGTTAAATGGGGGAATATCGAACGGCCCGATCATGAAGCCTGACTCGACTTCTTTTTTAATCAGGTTGTTTACTACTTCTGGTTCTGAGAGAGCGGATTGAAGATTGTTGCAGATGGTGTTTTGTGAGAGCGGGCATTCTACTCCGGGCTTAAAGCCATTTTTGAGCCCTGACAGCAGATAATTGGTAAATCTGGCATCTGGGTAATGAGTTAGTTCTAAGTCCAGGCGTGAAATATTTACTGGAGTCGATAAGTAATTTTTTGATTTTTTTTATTTACAGATTTGTACACAGGACATACAACACGGGCGTGAGCCCCACCGCAAAAAGAACAAATGTGCATAAATCGGCAGCGCTGTCTCAAGCATTTCCCTGAATTAAAATGATTGCAGGGCTGTTTGTTCTCGTCGAAAGAGGAGACTCTCCTTTCGACTTCCGGGTTTGCGCTGGCGGTTGCCGCCCGTGGCACGTAACTGGTGGATCGCACGGTGCTTGTTTCTGGGCATGATGAAGATGGAGGATTAACCTGAGGGCACGTTGAGGTAGAGTGTGCCACTGACCTGCAGACCGCGCATGAAATATTTCTACAACCTAAAAACACCCTGCTGTGGAGATCCGTGTCGAGTGCCCCCCAGTATGCGCATTGGTTCCATTGGGCGACTCGCGCGGCATTTTTGGCTGAGAAGAGCTTGTGGTAAGTGTAGAAATGCCCTCCCCCATAGGACGACGCGAGCTCGGCTATGATAGCCAAGTAGTCATTTAATTCGCGTCGCCTGTGGGGGAAAGCTGCACAGATAACTTCTGTGAAGCGTGAAAACGCGATCGAAAACTCTGAAAATGACAGAATACGGGATGAATGAATGTTGGTGTTTTTTAGGGTGACGGAGAAATTCCCGCAGTCTACCCGGCGATCTGGTTCGACTGCGGGGAGCAGAGAGAGGAGAGTGGAGAGATCTACATCCGCACCTGCAAGGATCTGAGTGCGGATGTTTTGGGCTACTGGTGGAGGTTCCATGGCTGTGGCGTTGGATGGCACGGGCATCGAAGCTGCTGAGAAGAGAGTGTGTGGAGTTTTTGAGTGCATGAAAGAGCTGGGAAGATTACAAGCCTGGGCTGCGGATGGTGGCGGTGGCTCAGCCCTTGGGTTACCCTCTGTGGCTTGGAAAGGAACATTTGTTGGAGGATAGAAGGGAAAAGAAGGATGATACTGTGATGAGAGAGCTTGTACTGCAAGCGGAGGTGTGCCTGCGCTTGTTTGCGCTACTGGAGCTGCAGGCCACTGAAAGTGGGTGGGGTTATAACCTGTGGAGTAAAACTGATGCAATGTTTGGGCCTGTGCTGTCAGCGGATGCATCATCGCGCTGGCGTTTGCAACTGGCGCTGGCGGCCACTGTGGAAAAAAAGGGTTATGAACAGCGGGGGCATTAAAATGCGAAGCTGTGGGGAGGCTGCTGGGCCCGGCTGCGGGCGGCCCTGCGGCCGCAAAAGCCGCGGTGAAGGGCTGAGCCGCATCAGGAGGTTGGAGAAGGCCTGCACCGGCGGGATCCTGGGCGTGGCCCAGGCTTGCTGAAGGCCTGCGGCGACGGCTCGATGGGTGAAACCTGCCGGATTTTGTGCTGGAGGATGATGATGGTGTCTGGCTGGGCGAGCTTTGAGCTCTGCGGGCTCTGCTCTGCCTTTGGGCTGCCTTTGGGGCTGATGAGAGCTTAGGAGAGAGGTTAGTTGACTGAACAGACACGTAAAGATTGTATAATTCTTGTTTGTTCATTTTACGTGACGCCTGGATGTTCGCGTTCCCCAGCACTTGCCTCAACCCCGCTACGGTCCAC